>JAPDNY010000008.1:125853781-126593781 GCA_029375565.1 Gekko gecko
TGAATGCCAGTAGCTCATAAAGTAGAATTTTTGCTCACGAGACTCCCCAGCTTAGAGGGAGGATTGGTGGGAACAACGTATTGTGTAGTTAACCTCCAGTCAACTGTGATGCTTACTGGGTGACCTTGAGCCAGTCGGCTTAACCTACTTTGCAGGGTTGTTATGAGGATAAAAATGGCTGACTGGGAAACCGTTGTCTGCTTTGGGGAGGGGCCACGGCTGAGTGGCAGAGCATAGGCTTTGCATGCGGAAGGTGCAGGTTCAATCCCCGGCGTCTCCAGTTAGGAGGACCAGGTAGCAGGTGATGTGAAAGGCCTCTGCCTGAGACCCTGGAGGGCTGCCACCCGTCTGAGTAGACCTTGATGGACCCATGGCCTGATTCAGTATAAGGCAGTTTCATGTGTGCTTGTGTGTTCTTGGAAGAAGTGTGGGATAAAAGTGTGTCGTTAGAACCTGTATAGCTTCAAACGTTCGCTACAAGCCGTGCATTGATGAGCCATGAGTCAAACACAGGCTTTCTATGGAGGAACCCCACCCTATACCTCCCACCTGGAACATACCATACTTCTGTCGGCTTGTGCATGGCTGGAGATCGCCCTCTTTTGAAACGTCGCCCAGAAACAAAACGGTGTTTGCTTAGATAACTGGGGATACCTGCATACTTGCTTAGCTTTCCTCTTCGCAGTGGAGACCTTTCTCCTTGCATAACTCTCAGCTCCCTGCTTTTCTTTCTCTCCCTTGATGATTTTATCCACCTTTGACAACAAAAGGAGCTGGAGAGCTTTCTCAGCCCATTCCCCCCCAATATATTTGAATACATAGAATGAACACACCTGGAATGAAATGATGTCTGTTGAGAATTAGAAGGCACACCTGGAAGCAATAAATCACTGATGCTTTAAAAAGGTGGAAATTTTAGTAGCTGCGTACGAGGAAAGGTCGCCAACTTCGGCCTGGTTTTTTTTTTAACAATGACAAGGGTGGCCCTCTTGTTTTAACAATGACAACCAGCTGGCCCTCTTGTTTGATAACTGTGCTCTGGTGGTAGTATTTAATTTGTTGATGGATGTCCCTGGGGCCGGATGTCTACCGGGAAACCCGGCTTTCTGGTCAGAAATCCTGCCATTCTGATGGCAGCAGCGATGATTTCAGTTTTGAGTGATGGACTTTGTGCGTGTCAAAAGATATTTTGCTATGGCTGATTTGCAAGATGTCCTGACCTGGGTAGCCCAAGCTAGCCCAGTCTCATCAGATCTCAGAAGCTAACCAGGGTTGGCCTGGGGAGACACAGTGGGAGGGCTCCTGGAGCTTTGGCCAAGCTGGTGGACCTCCTGAGGGCACCTGGGTTTTGGCCGCTGTGTGACACAGAGTGTTGGATGGGATGGGCCATTGGCCTGATCCAACATGGCTTCTGTTATGTCCTTGAGTCTTATGCCACAGAGTTCAGTTTGGTGTAGTGGTTAAGTGCGCGGACTCTAATCTGGGAGAATCAGGTTTGATTCCCCCACTCCTCCACTCACAGCTGCTGGATGACCTTGGGCAAGCCGTAGTTCTGTCAGAGGTGTTCTTGATAGATAGACAGAACACGTTAATTTACAAAAGTTTCTTGCAGTATATATTTTTCATTACTTGACTCTCCTAACACTGCAGCTCGGGTTGCAACAACGTCCAGGTGGGGCCTGGAGACCTCCTGGAATTATAACCAATCTCCAGACTACAGGAATCAGTTCCTCTTGGAAAGATGGCAGCTCTGGAAAATGGCATTACGTTGCTGCAGAGGCCCCTCCCCTCCCAAACTCCACCCTTCCCAGGTTCCGCCGTCAAATCTCCACAAATTTCTCAACTGGGCATTGGCAACCCTAGGAAGAGACTATGTACCAGTGCTCCCTTCTAAGCTGTGGAGTCTTGTGAGCAAAAATTCTACTTTGTGAGCTACTGGCATCAAACTTGTGAGCGAGCGATTTGGCTTCTGCATCAGTTAGTTTGCTCCCTTCCTGAGCTAAGACGAAAATGTGTGAGCTGGAGACTAAAAAACTGTGAGCTAGGTCATACTAGTTCAGCTTAGAGGAACACTTGGATATGACCTGGACACCCTGGAGAGCAGCCAGTTTCTTTGGGTGAACTGATCTCAGTCACCTGGAGATCAATTGTAATAATGGGAGATCTCCAGCCATCACCTGGAGGCTGGCAACAATGCTCCCTCCAAGCTGTGGAGTCTTCTGAGCAAAAATTCTACATTGTGAGTACCGGCATTAAAGCTGTGAGCGAGCGATTTGGCTCCTAACAAAAATGTGTGAGCCAGAGGCTAAGAAACTCTGAGCTAGCTCACACTAACTCAGCTTAGAGGGAATACTGCTGCTATGTATGTAATTCACTTATACTGATTTCCAACAAGTGCTGCTCCACTCTCGCTCTTCCCTTTTGCCCCGATGGTCTCATTTTGCCCCGCAGCTTCGCTCAATTTCCCCTGTGTCTACTGTTTTTTGCAGATTGAGTAGATGCGGAGAAAATCGTGCGAAGCTGCGGGGCAAAATGCGGCCGCGCAGCACTTAGTGTGAAATTGACACGTACCATGGGGGCAAAAGGGAAGAGCGAGCGCGGAGCAGCGCTTGTGGGAAATCAGCCTTAGGCCCTTGTACAGATTTTCTCCTGTGCCTCAGAGTCACAGAGGAGGTGCCACCCTTAGACCACCATGTCTAGTGAAGAATCATATCAAATGTCCAGACAGGGCTAGTCTCTCTGTCTTATGTTCCTTGGGCCTAGGTTTGCCAACCTCCAGGCGGTGGCTGGAGATCTCCAGGCGACAGAGATCAGTTCACCTGGAGAAAACGGCTGCTTTGGGAGGTGGACTCTATGGTGGTGTACCCCATCAACCTCTCTCCCCCTCCCCAAACCTCACCCTCTTCAGGCTCCACCCCCAAATCTCCAGGTATTTCCCAAGCCAGAGCCTGAAACCGTCCTCTGACCTCCTTCATTCAGTGTAGAAATGTTTCCCGTGGAAAAATACGAGCTACTCTTGCAACCAGTTGCTTACTACTCCAAGGCAATCCTAAACACCACTTTATTCAATGGAGCTTATTCCCAGGAAAGAATTCTTAGGATTCCAGCCTGAATCTAGTAATTGGAATGGAGCGTGCTGGCAGCAGGGCCTGGGAGACTGACCGTCTGTCTATGGGACATGCCAAGGGCAATGCGTAGGGTTGCTAGGTCTGGGTTGGAAAATACCTGGAGACCTTGGGAGTGGATCCAGGAGAGGGCGGGGTTTGGGGAGAGGAGGGGCCTCAGCATGGTCCAATGCCCTAGAGTCCACCCTTCAAAGCAGCCATTTTCTCCAGGGGGGCTGATCTCTGTCAGCTGGAGATCAGTTGTAAAGGCAGGAGATCTCCAGGCCTCACCTGGAGGCTGGCAGCCCTAGCAATGCATTCGAATAGGATTCCTGATCCGATCTTGCCTGCTTCACCTTAAAGTAACCCGTCTGGTTCCGGTTGCTCCTAACGAAGAGGAAACTGGTTCCTTTCCCCTTCCCAAGGCTCCGCTGCTCTTCTCCACCTCCTCGCCGGTGGCTCCGCTTACCGCCGTAACATATGGAAACGTGAGCACTTGCGACAGGGTTGTTTGCAATGCTTACACTGCTTCTAACACTAATCCCCATTAATGTTTGATACAGCCTCCAAAGAGCTGAAATGGATGTCAAGCTCTCCATCTATTTGTTACTTCCAAGGTTTTAGAAAAGAATGCACTTTTCTGATATCAGTCTGACCCCGCTGGCTTCTCTATTTTGTGCAGGGACAGCCCTCCATCATGTTTCCCCCCTGCTGTTACTATTGAAAAGGCCCTATTTACATGAGAAACATCAAATATTAACCTGCTTCTGTAAGACGGCAATCTCCTCCCCTCATATTTGGTGGTTTCCTGTAGGGGATAATTTGAACACCCTGGTCCTAAAGGAAATCAACCCTGACTGTCCCCTGGAAGGCCAGATACTGAAGCTAAAGCTCAAAGACTTTGGCCACCAAATGAGAAGGGAGCCCTCACTGGAGAAGGCCCTGATTCTGGGAAAGGTTGAAGGTCAAAGAAGAAGGGGACGGCACAGGATGAGATGGTTAGACAGGGTTATTGATGCAACGAACATGAAATTGAGCAAACTCCAGAGGATGATGGAAGACAGGTGGGTCTGGCATGATGTGGTCCATGGGGTCATAAAGAGTCGGACTCGACCGTGTGACTGAACAACAAGAAGTTCTCAAACCTGTCTGGCCTGGAAACCCAGGCTAGCCCAATCTCGTCAGATCTTGGAAGCTAAGTAGGGCTGGCCCTGGCTAGTATTTGAATGGGAGACCTCCAAGGAATACCAGGGTCATGACACAGAGGCAGGCAATGGAGAACCACCTCTGAACATCCCTTGCCTTGAAAACTGCACGAGGGTCGGCATAAGTCTGCTGTGACTTGGTGGCAAAAACAGCATCAACAAATTCTCAAGTCTCTGGTGGCCTTTTAAACATTGTAATGTGCCACATCCAGAAAGGGGGACGGAGTCTCAGGGAGTGGCCGGTTAGTACCCCACAGAACCATACGGTATGGCGGGTATCTGTGAAAGAAAGCAGTCGTTTTGGTCTGTTCTTGTGGGCCAAACTAGAGATGCTGGAGGAGCCCCAAATGGCTCTCTTGAGCAGTTTTGTGTAACAAATGTCTCTCTCTCTCTCTGCATGTAAAATGGTGTCAAGCGGCAGCCAACTCATGGCGAGACCCTGTAGGGCTTTCAAGTCAAGAGACTACCGGAGGTGGTTTGCCATTGCCTGCCTGGACTTCCTTGGTGGTCTCCCATCCAAATACTGATCAGGGCCAACCCTGCTTAGCTTCCAAGATCTGATGAGATTGGGCTCGCCTGAGCCATACAGGTCAGGGCGTGTGATAAATAACAGTAATAATAATAAACAATAAAAGATACCTGATGGTGTTACTCAGGGCTTTTTTTGTAGAAAAAGCCCAGCAGGAACTCATTAGCATAACAGACCACACCCAACAGCAGAAACTCATTAGCATATTAGGCCACACCCAGACACCACAGCGCATTAGCATATTAGGCCACACTCCCATGTCACCAGAAGTCTGGTCATCCAGCCACACCCACCTTTTGCTTCTTATTCTGTTTACTTTGTTGTCAAAACCCCAGGGCTTTTTCTGTAGCAGGAACTCCTTTGCATGTGAGGCCACACCCCCCTAATGTCGCCAGTCCTCATGAGTTTCTGCTGTTGGGTGTGGCCTATTATGTTGATGAGTTTCTGCTGGGCGTGGCCAACTCAGGAGCCAGCCGGAACTCTGTTCCTGTGCGTTCCTGCCCCCAAATAGCCCTGGTGCTACCATATTGAAGCTAATTACACCTGGGCTTGGAAAAAAAGCTGGACAGGAGATCTCCAGTAAACCCATTTTATGCTTTTATGGGTTTCATAGTGGAAGGGGGGGGAAGGAAAGGGCCAGGAAAACAGAAGCATGATTTAGCCACACAATACCTTCTCAATCAATGGGTCGGTTCAAATGTTGCTACTACAAGCTCATAGCCATTGACAGGCTGTGCAGTTCTGTTTGTCACACATAAATCACTTCCTTCTCAATTATATTAAGAGTAATAAGGCTAATTTTCCTGGAAACATAAGATAATTTTTGATTAATTGCTGTAATGATTGCCAGGAGTTGATATTGCACTTTAATGGATTGTTTGGGTGTTTTGATGAATTGAGTCAATGATTGACTCTTTGAGCATAATATGGGCTGTGCATAGTGTTTAGATCAGGGGTGTCGAACTCATTTGTTATGAGGGCTGGATCTGATATAAATGAGACCTTATTGGGCCGGGCCATGTGTGCCATAAAATGTAATGCCAAGTAGCGGAGATATAAACTTTATAAAGGACACGAACACAAAGGGGTTTTTTTAAAACTTAAAATAAAACATTGGCACTCTTGCAACATTTCTTTATTTAACAGTGTCTGATAACTGACACCCCTTGCTCTGAATTATTGCATCAAAATGTCTGTGCTGTTGCAATTGGGTCTATCTGTAAGCTGCAAACCTACGGTGACGCAGCAGCAGCAGACCTGGAAACAGCAGCAGAAGACAGCCAGTTCCACTGTGGCCCTGATAGAAGTCCTCCGGGGGGCTGATCCATGTTTGACACCCCTGATTTAGATGGTTTCTTTAATTCAGGATTCCCTGATTGTATTAAGCCTGTGGGCACTTTTTGAAGCTTAAGAAGAGGGGACGGGTGCTACCACAAAATGCCATGGAGGGCCACCATGGAGGGCTGTGGCCGGTCAGAAATTAGCTACCACAGGGTACTGGGTCCAATCACAAAACGTCGAGAAGTTGCGAGCCAACAGTTCTCCTACTACAAAGTCAGTTGTTTCTGGGTTCTTCTGCTTCCGTGAGGTCGAAGAAAGCTGGGGCAGCTCTGCAGAAGAAGAGATGCTTTGGGGAAGAAGCATACAGGCACCAGGAAGTCCACCAATGGGGGTCACATAAGAAGAGCCCTACAGGATCAGACCAGTGGTCCATCTAGTCCTCCTGGCCAACCAGTTCCTCTAGAGGTCCAAGACAGGACGTAGAGGCCAAGGCCTGCTTGTGATGTTGCCTCCTGGCACTGATATTCAGAGGCAGTAACACAGAGGCTGGATGGATCCTGACGGTGGCCACAGTGCCCACGAGCGCCACGTTGGGGAATCACTTCTCTGATTTAAACTTTCATGATGAATTAATTGTTGTTCTTCAGTTTCATAGGGTAGGGGTAGGTAGGGTAAGAAGGGGAGTCACCAATGGGGAAGGATTAACTGGGTGTCTAAGGGGGGGTCCATGCTAGGAACTGGGGCTCTTCATTGTAACACAGCCTGTTTTAGCCCAGAATTTTCTTCCATAGGCATGAGCAGGGCCACTGGCTCTAGTTTCCTACAGGGGAAAGAAAAGCAGGCACTGGACCCTGGAAACTATAATATCCCCTTGAGAACAGCCATGACAATAAATGGGAAGGTTTGCAGCTTAGGAAGAAGTAAAGAATTGCACTTGGAATGTTGCTGGGGATGGGGGTGTGACGGCCGGAAACTGCCAGTGGGTATGTTGTCCCCCAGAACTGGGATGCAGAGTTCAAGACAGTCTGGTGTAGAGGTTAAGTTTGCGGACTCTAATCTGGGAGAACCAGGTTTGATTCCTCACTCCTCCACTTGCAGCTGCTGGTGTGACCTTGGCCAAGCCATAGTTCTGGCACAGCTGTTCTTGAGAAAGAGCCATTTCTGTCAGAGCTCTCTCAGCCCCACCTACCTCACCGGGTGTCTGTTGTGGGGAGGGGGAAGGGAACAGAGTTTGTAAGCCGCTCTAAGACTCCTTTGGGTACTGAAGGGCGGGGTATAAATCCAATATCTTCTCAGTTTGGTGTAGTGGTTAAATGCACGGACTCTTATCTGGGAGAACCGGGTTTGATTCCTCACTCCTCCATTTGCACCTGCTGATGTGACCTTGGCCAAGCCAGCGTTCTGGCACAGCTGTTCTTGAAAAAGAGCCATTTCTGTCAGAGCTCTCTCAGCCCCACCTACCTCACAGGGTATCCATTGTGGAGAGGGGAAGGAAAAGGAGTTTGTAAGCCGCTCTGAGGCTCCTTTGGGTAGTGAAGGGAGGGGTATAAATCCAATCTCCTCCTCCTTTTCCTCTTCATTGTGCCTGCTCCCCAGCGGCCCCTCCAATTTCCTCTGCCTTCTCCCCAAAGAGGCCAACTGCAAAGGACAGCGTGCCTTCCATCCCTTTCTCCACCTCCTTTCTTTGACTGCCTTCACCGGAACTGACCTTTTCTGCGATCCATTTGGTCAGCCCCCATTTGAAGCAAAGGCTCAGAATGCCGGTGGGTGTTTTAGTCCCCCCATTATCCCTCTGCCCCCTGGCTTTGTTGCCTTACCCTCTACTGGAAGCTATCTTCTTAAAGCACCACCTGCTTTGATGGTGTAATGTGTGCAAGGGGGGATTTTGGTGGGTGTGGATTCTCATGGAAGAGTGGACAAGGGCGAGTGGTAAGCGCCATCAAGTTGCAGCCTAATGGTGACCCCATGGGGTTTTCAGAGCAGGAGACATTCCGAGATGGTTTGCTGTTGCCTGGCTGAATGTAGCAACCCTGGACTTCCTTGGTGGTCTCCCATCCAAGCACGAACCAGGGCCAACCCTGTTTAGATTCTGGGATCTGGTGAGAGTGGGGCAGCCGAAACTATGGATAAAGGGACACTTGCTGAAATCTTCTGTTTTCATAACTATTGAATAAGAGAGAAGAAGAAGATGGAGATTGGATTTATACCCCGCCCTTCACTCAGAGTCTTAGAGTGACTCACAGTCTCCTTTCCCTTCCCCTTCCCCTGTGAGGTAGGTGGGGCTGAGAGAGCTCTTTGCGAACTGCTCTTGAGAGAACAGCTCTGAGAGAACTTGTGACTGGCCCAAGGTCACACCAGCAGGTGCAAGTGGAGGAGTGGGGAATCAAACCCGGTTCTCCCAGATTAGAGTCCACACTCCTAACCACTACACCAAACTGGCTTTGGGATGGGAGCCCTGGCCTCCCTGGTCTCATGTAGCACAGACTGGATCTGGTGGCGGGAAGTGCCGTTGAGTCACAGCCATAAGGCTTGCAAGGCAGGAGATGTTCAGAGGCGATTTGCCATTTTCTGCCTCTGCATAGCAACCTTGGACTTTCTCGGAGGCCTCCCGTCCAAATACTAACCAGGGCTGTCTTTGCTTAGCTTCTGAGGGCCAAGTTGGCTACCCTTGGCAATCCAGGTCAAGGCTAAGCTGGATCGACACGCATTTATTTATTTATTTATTTATTTATTTATTTATACCCTGCTTTTGTCTCTAATGGCGATCCAAAGCAGCTTACAACTGTCTTCCATTCTGAAGTTTTATCCTATCAACTGCCACCCCTGTGAGCAGGAGTGGATATGGTGCTACAGGCCAGCACTGCGTGGGTCACTCAGCTCGGTGGTGCAGAGAGTGGGCATTAGCTCACCCAGTGGCTTCTTCCTGAAAACTGACAGCAAGAAAACACAGCTGGTGAACTCAGTTGCTAATGGAGCATCTAAACCAAGTGACCACTGAGATGCTGGTTGGGGCTTGACTCTGCTTGCTCCAGGCCACTAGTGGCCTTCTAGGGCAGTGCCCCACCAGGATATTTCCCAGTAAGTTCAGTGGCCAGTCTGCCCCTGCTTGTGAGGTAGGGCTGTGGTCACATGGGCCAGATAACGCCGGGGGGGAGGCGTGGCTGTTCACCCCAGGAGCAAAATAAAGCACGGTAGCCTGATCACACGGCCCCCGAGTCTCCGCGCTTAGGCTGTTACCTGCCGATCATATGGCGATGCTGAAGCGTGGCAAAGAAGCAGCGTGGCATGATCATACAAGCGGCGATCTCAAGCCACCACTTCCGGATCAGAAGGGCAATCATTTTTGTCCAACGGAGTCCCCGCATGCGCATGATTGAGGAATGAAGGATAGTTTCATGGCGATTTGGTGCAACAGGTTGCGTTTGTGCGCATGCGTAGTCCGGCATTTCTGTGCATGCTATGGAAATGTACAAAAAACACCCAGTTTGTGACGGGATGTGGACGGGTGCCAGATGCCATGGGATACTAGTGCTCCTGTGATCAGACGCCTGCCTTTTCCAGATACTAGTGCACTTTCCACGGTACTTTTTAACTCCACATCTTCGACGGGACGCCATGGGTTGGCCACGGGAGTGCTATGCTTCCCAGGGGAGTGCTATGCTTCCCAGATGTTGCGGTGTGCCCCGAAAACCCACCTGACATTCGTGCCTTCCACACGGCAAATTCTCCATGTGACCGGGGCCTAGGTTTGGCTGAGAGAGAGTGGCTACCCCAAAGGTCACCCAGCATGCTTCTGTGACAGCGGAGGGATTTGAACAAGGGTCTCCCAGATCCTAGCCTGGCATTCTAACCACTACACCATGATGGTGCACTTCCAGTAGGGTTGCCAGCTCTGGGTAGGGAAATACTTGGATTTTTTTGGGGGGTGGAGCTTGAGGAGAGCGGGATTTGGGAAGGGGAGGGACTTCAATGGGATATGATGCCATAGAGTCCACTTTCCGAAGTGTCCTTTTTTCTCCAGGCAAACTGACCTCTGCCTGGAGATCTGTTGTAATCCCAGGAGATCTCCACCCACTGCCTGGAGGTTGGCAACCCTAACCTGCAGCAGACTCTGGCAGAGTGGACGGCATCTCACACTTTGGAATGATCTTGTATGTAAACCCCCTCCCAAACCTCCCTGCATGTGGAAAAGTAGCACAACAAGCTAGGGTTATCAACTCTGGACTGAGAAATTCCTGGAGATTTGAGGTAGAGTTTCGGGAGGGTTTTAGGATTTGGGGAGAGAAGGGGCCTCAGAGCAGCCCTTTTCTACAAGGGGATGGATCTCTGTTGTCTGGAGATCAGCTGTGATTCTGGGGGGTCTTCAGGTGTCACCTACAGATTGCAGCCCCACAGCAAGGATGGGCTAGACCCTTTCCTGCTGAATGTGAGAGTTTCCTCCTTCCTGGGATGCCATTTCTTTCTTGTTAATGTGAATTACTCTTGAGGGGAGATGGGGGAGAATGGATTTATATCCCACCCTTTACCTGAAGGAGTCTCAGAGTGGCTTACAACCCAGAAAATCTACAGCAACAAATCTCCTTTCTCTTCCTCTCCCCCAAGCAGGCACCCTGTGAGGTACGTGGGGCTGAGAGAGCTCTCTCGAGAACTGCCCTTGAGAGAACAGCTCTGAAAGAACTCATGACTGACCCAAGGTCACACCAGCAGCTGCATGTGGAGGCGTGGGGAATCAAACCCGATTCTCCCAGATTAGAGTTCGTGCTCTTCACCACTATGCCAAAGGCTGTGATCCTCCACTTTCAGTGGCTCAGTCCATTATGTTGCCTCAGGATTCCATCAGCACATTCTCACCTAGGGTTCTGGGTTGGGAAATACCTGGAGATTTTGGGTTTAGGGAGGGGAAGGACCTCAGCAAGGTATAATTCCACAGAGTCCACCTTCCATGGCAGCCATTTCCATCAGGTGAAGTGAACTCTGTTGCCTGGAGATCTCTTGCAATAGTGGGAGGTCTCCAGGTAGCACCTGAAAGTTGGCACCAATGCTCCCTCTAAGCTATGGAGCCCTGGGAGCAAAAATCCTACTTTGTGAGCTACTGGCCTTAAAGTTGTGAGCGAGCGATTTGGCTACTGCATGAATTAGTTTGCTCTGGAGCCCTCCTTCCTGAGCGAAGACAAAAATGTGTGAACTGGAGGTTAAAAAACTGTGAGGTAGCTCACACTAACTCAGCTTAGAGGGAACACTGGTTGGCACCCCTCTTCCCACCACATGTAGTGCCAGCCGCCGGGACATACGTTTTGGTAAGATTAATATAAAACTGACAGCAGGTGTTGAAGGAAAACAAATGTCTGCCCAAAGTAGCGCAACGCTAAAAGCAGAAACGGTCAGGCCTGTTCGGTTTCTGCGTGAGACGACTACACCGAAAGGAAGACTTCGGTCCCGTTCATTTGCATTAAAAGGACACTGTCTCTCACAGCTTTTAATTACCAAATAACCTGATCCGTGCAAAAGAAATATATTCGGCGACCAGTCTGCCCTCCCCCCCCGCCCCCACCCTTCTTTCACTCCTGTGACCAAGTTCAGCTTGGGGGATAGCCGGCCTCATTATGTCCTTAAAGGAGTTCAAATTTCCTGATAGCCAGCAAGAGAAGCAGGTAGAGCAAGCAGAATTAGTATCCAAGCCTCATAAATGACTGGGAAAAATTGTATCTGTCACATAGTTCTGGTTCCCACACACTCTGGTTACATCATTACCGAGTCTGTGAACCGGGAGACCAATGGGACGAGTGGGCCGCTGTCAGGTGACCAAAACATGAAAAACGGCACACGAAACTCGACCTGAAAGATGGGATTTCAGAAGGGGGCCCTGGGATAGCTGACTCCTCATCTGCAGCTCTGCAATTTTCGGATTCCGTTTCACCTTTGCTTTCAGAGGGGGAGAGAGCGCTTAGGTACCACAGATTGAGGGTTCGAGGAAGTCGTGTTGATATGTGCCCTCCCTCTCCCTCCCCCACCCACTCAGCGCAGGTGCATCAGGCAGAGTTATTTCCTACATCAAAAAGTTAGGTAAGCTGTCCCCCCCTCAGCTCGTCCTGGAAGAAAAAAACCCCTTCCGATTCTCCTTACCTTAAGATGACATTCCCCCCCCCCCCGCCTGAACTAAAGATTAGCGAATTACAACACGACTTTGCTGTCCAAATTCCCTTCTGGATCAGTACATTGGGTTCATTGGAAAGGATAAGAGAGGCTAAAGTTACCACACAGGTAAGGTTTCAAGGCGAGTCTCCCTTCCAAAAAAAAAAGGATCTCTGATTTCCAGTAAGGGTTTGGAGAGGCAGTGATATAAAATAATGATCATATGGGCCTAGTCATGACGCACTGCCAAACCAACTAAAATGATTTAGGGTTTCCTCCCTCCCTCCCTCTCTCTCTCTCTCTCTCTCTCCTTCCTTCCTTCCTTCCTTCCTTCCTTCCTTCCTTCCTTCCTTCCTTCCTTCCTTCCTTCCTTCCTTCCTTTGGCAATGTGGTACAATGGTTAGAGCAGGGTTCCACAGCATGGTGTCTATGGGAACCATGGCATCTACCGAAAGCTTTCCTGGCAACCACCAAGTCTTTTCAGAAAGTGGGTGGGACTGGGTGGGTCATTTGCCCAGCAGCACGTCTGATTGGCCACTGGAGATTTGATTGGCTGTGCAGATTTTTTAAAAAGACATTGCCGCCACCACCTCAGCATGAGGATCTTCACTGTGTGCCCTGACCTGGGTAGCCCAGGCAAGCCCGACCTTGGCAGCTAAGCAAGGGTTGACTCTGGCAAGTACTTGGATGGGAGACCTCCTTGAAATACCAGAGGTGGGAGGTGGGGGGCAGGCTTTATTCAGCTACTTCTCTGAATATACTCGAGACCCCCAGTAGGGGCCAGTCACCAGGGGTCACCATGATTTCCAGGTGCACACAGTCAGTCACCAGAGGTTGACATGACTTCCAGGTACACACACTCTCTCTCACACACACACAAACATGCTCATATCGGGGGGAAAAAACAACAGCAAAAAAAAGGAACTTCATTCTGTGACTGAAGGTAAGCGGCAGCAGCCATTTTGTGGCTGGCTCCACATCCCACAGCAGCCATTTTGTGGCTGGCTCCACATCCCGCAGCAGCCATTTTGTGGCAGCCATTTTGTGGCTGCACTCAGCACACTGCATCAGAATTCTAAAGGTGCCTGCAGGCTCAGAAAGTTGGGGACCCCTGAAGTTAGAGTGCCTGGCAAAGGAGAGAGGAGGAGATTAGGGTTACACTCTCTCCTCAGCGAGGAACTTTGTGCCACTCACACTTGCTGAGCCGAACCGACTCATAATGTCGTTAAGACTCAGGTGGGCAGCCATGTTGGCCTGAAACAACAGAACAAAGTTTGAGTCCAGGGGCACCTTTAAGACCAACAAAGTCTAATTCTGGGTATAAGCACATGAAAGCATTAAAATTTGTTGGTCTTAAAGGTGCCACTGGACTCAGGCTTTGTTCTCATAATGTTGTTGTGCAGAGAAAATGGAAGGAGTAGAGAGCCACCCATGTTTCCCCTGAGTTCCTGAGGGAGAGCAGGTTGACAAAGTGGGATAGATGCTCTGGGGGCCAAAGCCTCTCTATTTCCCCTTTTAAAGAAAGATGGAGATGCAAGAATCCACGGTGGCACTGAGTGACTTTATCCATCTTTAGTTGGGCTGGCAGTTGTGGCCTCCCCAAGAGAAGAAGGATATGGCCACAGACAGTCATTCCAGCATCACTAACATGCAGGTAGTATTCTAGCCAATTGCTCAGCAAAGAGTCGGGTTGCCAACAGACCTGGTGTAAAATGCTCGCCCCTTTATTATTTTAGCATGTCTCTCTGTTCCAAGTTCTACTCCTCCTTAACTGTGATTTAACTTGGGAGGATTTCTAGAATTAGTTCCCAAATCAGATCATGCACGTTTTACCTCAGATCAAGATGGGTGGCCCTGTTAGCCTGTCTGTAGTAGCAGAAAAGAGCAGGACCAGGAGAACCTTAGACTAACAAAATTTGTGGCAGGGGAGGAGCTTTTGGGTGTCAATGCTAACTTCGAAGTGAACAGTGAATCACAAGAGCTCCTACCCTGCTGCTGATTTTACCGTAACATTAAGAATGTCCAGTTCTGGGCAAGACTCTGAGAACTACCTCAGATCCTGGAAGCTTCATTCACAGTCTGCCTCTGTCCACAGCTTCCTGGATTCTAGAAGAAGAAGAAGAAGAAGAAGAAGAAGAAGAAGAGGAAGAAGAAGAAGAGGAGGAGGAGGAGGAGGAGGAGGAGGAGGAGGAGGAGATTGGATTTATACCCCACCATTCACATGGAGTCTCAGTGGCTTACAATCTCCTTCCCTTCCTCTCCCCACCACAGACACCCTGTGAGGTAGATGGGGCTGAGAGAGCTCTGAGACAACCGCCCTTGAGAGAACAGCTCTGAGAGAACTTATGACTGACCCAAGCACTTTTCCCTCTCAGCTGAGTTAGTGTGAGCCAACTCACAGTTTTTTAGCCTCCGGCTCACACATTTTTGTCTCTGCTCAGGAAAGATGGGCTCCAGACCAGACCGATTTACGCAGTAGCCAAATTGCTCACTCACAACTTTAATGCCAGCAGCTCACAAAGTAGAATTTTTGCTCACAAGACCCCACAGCTTAGAGGGAGCATTGAACCCAAGGTCACACAGCTGGCTGCACATGAAGGAGTGGGGAATCAAACCCAGTTCTCCAGATTAGAGTTTGCCGCTCCTAACCACTACACGAAACCTCAAGGCTTTGTTTCATTTTCTGGCTGACTGGAAAAATCTCAGAGATTTTGGGGCGGAGACTGGGGGTTGGGGGTTGGGCAGGGGAGGGACCTTGGCCTAGAGTCCACCCTCCAAGGTAGCCATTTTGTCCAGAGGAACTGTTCTCTATAGTCCAGAAATCAGTTGTAATTCTGGGAGATCTCCAGACCCCACCTGAAGATTGACGCTGTCCACAGTAACCACAGGCAGCCTGTGCAATAAATATTTAAGACACATATCCTGCAGTTTCTCAGCTGGAGGCTGTTCCTCAAGGCAGCTTAGATCCCTTCCAACCCTCTCGTGCCCTGCATTGAAAATCCCTGTCCTTGTTGAATTTCCTTGATACTTCTCGCAAAAACCGGCTCACTGAATAACTCTGGAGCTGAGCAAGCATGAGCTCTCTCTTGGCTTGAAATATGGGTCAAGAGATCCAACCCTCTTATTGCTCACGCTGCCTTGAGCTGTAGCTGCCGGCCGTTGCTTCAGGGACTAGCAGCCTTCTTTCTGTGTGTTACCTTATTAACAGGCAAATTAAACTGTGAACTCTGGCCTCCTCCCTTCTTCTTCCATCTTCACCCCAGCCTGTGCCTTCGCAACGAAATACCCAAAAAGACAGACTCGGATGCTCTGAAATGTTAGAGAGTGAATCCCCCTATTCATCCTGTCTTTCTTCATTAATTTTGGGCGATGGCTGTCGGAGGGGAGAGCCGAATCAGAAACTCTTTTGTCTTCTGATTATTTAGCAGAACGGGCGATGTCACTGCCGTGCGAGGCTGAGTGAGCCGCAGTCTGGCCGGACGGCTGCCAGCGAGGAGGCCGGGGGGCCCCCCGCATGTTTTCCACGACAAGCGTCTCATTATTAATTCATGGTCCAGATCCTCTGTACATGCTGTTACTAATATTAGGTTTCTGCCGAGTAACAAGGAACAGGAGCGGCTCCCGGGGGGGGGCCCTGAACGGGCTTAGGTTCTATGAGATGATTAATGAAAAACAAAAGGGAGTGGGTTGGGACTGAAATGTGGATAAGTACGTGGCCTCTTCTGGCTTCCAGGTCCTAAGGATCCGATCAGTGGCCCAGGCAGTCTAGTTTGGTGTAGTGGTTAAGTGCGCGGACTCTAATCTGGGAGAACTGGGTTTGATTCCCCACTCCTCCACTTGCAGCTGTTGGATGACCTTGGGCAAGCCATAGTTCTGGCAAGAGCTGTTCTCGAAAGGGCAGTTCTGGAAAGAGCTCTCTCAGCCCCACCTACCTCACAGGGTGCCTGTTGTGGGAAGGGGAAGGGAAAGGAGTTTGTAAGCCTTTCTGAGACTCCCTTGGGTAGTGAAGGGTGGGGTTTAAATCCAATCTCTTCTTTTCTTCTCTTCTTGTGGTTCCCCACTCACTGTATTGCCTGGGAAGGGTCAGATGTCCCATTGTGGACAGGGAGGCAGTTTTCTGATAGGCAGTTTGGCTGTTCACAAGCCACTTGAGCCTGTTTGTCAAGTGTAATAAAGTGGCTTCTATGTTCATCACACTTGATGACCAGGCTCAAGCTTCTCAGTACTAACTAGATCACATTTCTATCTTATTCTACTATGTGTAGACCAGGCCCCATGCACATGCATGCATGAATCAGTAGAAAGAGGGAATGGCAATACCAATAATAATTTCCCCAATGACTATCTGACATTTGACACTGAGCATTCCAATCTTTTGTAAGAATGTCCACCCACTGATGAATCTCATCATCAGTTCCCCATAAAATTGCCAACTCATAAAGTTGCCTCAACCAGGGCCAGGGCCTTCTCAGTGGTGGCTCCATTCTGGTGGGATGAGCTCCCGGGTGACATCAGAGCCCTGCGGGACCCCTTACAGTTCTGCAGGGCCTGCGGGACAGAGCTCTTCCACCAGGATTTTAGTTAGGAGCCGCACACAGTAACTGCACTGTGTTAGGCTCTCCTCCTGGATGTTCCATCAGCAGCCTGTGTCCGCCAGCAAAACCAGAAAAGATAAGCTGAATTCCAACTCTGACCATTCCCTTCTGTTTTACCAATATGGCCTACTGTGACTGCTATACAATTGTATAATGTTATTATTACCATCTGTTCTAACTCTAGCACCTCTAGCCAGTTTGGTGTGGTGCTTAAGTGTGCGGACTCTAATCTGGGAGAACCAGGTTTGATTTCCCCACTCCTCCACTTGCAGCTGCTGGATGACCTTGGGCAAGCCATAGTTCTGTCAGAGCTGTTCTCTCAAGGACAGTTCTGGAAAAAGCTCTCTCAGCCCCACCTACCTCACAGAGTGTCTGCTGCGGGGAGGGGAAGGGAAAGGAGATTGTGGGCCACTCTGAGACTCCAAGTGAAGTCCAATCTCCTCGTCCTCCTCCATGTTTGTTATAATTGTATGATAAATTAAGATGTTTTATCTGTTGCTCTATGTATTTTATATTTTTATGTACTTTATGTAAGCTGCCCTGAGCCTGCCTTGGCGGGGAGGGCTGGGATAGAAGTCAAATAAATAAATAAATGAATAAATAAATAAATAACTCCAGGTTGAGAAATTCCTGGAGATATTGGAGGTGGAACCTGGGGAGGGTGAGGTTTGGAGAAAGGAGGGAGCTCCACAGGGTATAATGCCATAGAGTCCACCCTCCGAAGAAGCCATTTCCTCCTAGGGAACTGATCTGCGTCATCTGGGGATCAGTTGCAATCAGGGCTCTTTTTCTAGCAGGAACTCCTTTGCATATTAGGTGACACCTCTCCCCCTAATGTAGCCAATCCTCCAAGAGCTAACAGAGCCGAACTCCTTTGCATATTAGGCGACACCCCCCTAATGTAGCCAATCCTCCAAGAGCTAACAGAGCCGAACTCCTTTGCATATTAGGCGACACCCCCTAATGTAGCCAATCCTCCAAGAGCTAACAGAGCCGAACTCCTTTGCATATTAGGCGACACCCCCCTAATGTAGCCAATCCTCCAAGAGCTAACAGAGCCGAACTCCTTTGCATATTAGGCGACACCCCCTAATGTAGCCAATCCTCCAAGAGCTAACAGAGCCGAACTCCTTTGCATATTAGGCGACACCCCCCCTAATGTAGCCAATCCTCCAAGAGCTAACAGAGCCGAACTCCTCTGCATATTAGGCGACACACCCCCTAATGTAGCCAATCTTCCAAGAGTTTACAGAGCCGAACTCCTCTGCATATTAGGCGACACACCCCTGATGTAGCCAATCCTCCAAGAGCTTACAGTAGCCCCTGTAAGAAGAGCTCTGCAAGCTCTTGGAGGATTGGCTACATTAGGGGTGTGTCACCTAATATGCAAAGGAGTTCCTGCTACAAAAAGAGCCCTGGTTGCAATTACGGGAGACGTTCAGGCCCCACCCGAAGGTTGGCAACTCAGGTTCCCTGTTTAAGGTGGGCCAGTGCAGGAAATCCAAAGACACACAGACCAGGGAAGCCACCTTCTCTTACAAGCCCCACCACACTCATGTATGCACTTCTGTTTTAGCACATCTGTAACGGCAGTATGCATAGCATTTTCCAGAGTCAGAGGATTAATTTTATTGTGCGTTTTCTCAGCAGATCTGGTAACACAATAGAGCGCTTCGAAGCAGGCAGACCCTTCCCAAGGTAATGCATTTGACATCTTTACTAAGTCGCTCGGTTTACAGATAGACGCTGATTCTTGTAATCCCCCTGCCCCCCGTATCCGACTGATGTAAAAAACAGCAGTGTCTTCAACCAGATGGGTGCTATTCATCCCGGCGTTCTTTAGGATATTCCGAAAGGAAAGTAATGATTTTTACATGTACGTCTATATTTCTACTTTTACGTTCAACAGATGCCACCCTCGCTTATAATGAAGCGCTCTAAGCCATTTTTTATCCCGAGTTTTAAAAACCACGCTGTGGGCCTTATTTAAGATCTCAGCGGAATTTACAAAATAGTTTAGGCAGGTATAGAAAAAAAAGTCTCTTAGGAGTTTAAGTAAAATGATAAATTCCAGATTGACAGGAGGGTTAGTTTGTTGCAGGAAGTGCAAAAAGGAATCTTTTGGCATCTTAAAGACAAACAGATTTATTCTGGTGTTCGATATAATAAATCTGCGACAGCCCGATCTTGAACAGGGTTACACCAAGTCAGAAAAGTACGACTCTGTTTAGGATGGTGTTGATAGTCATTAAGGTGCCACAACATTCCTTTTTTGTACAAATAGGCCAAAGATACTATCTTTGATATATTTCAATAAATAACGTTGTATTTAATGGCACCTTTAAGAACAACAAAGTTTTGTTCTGTTCTGCTGCTACAGACCAACATGGCTACCCACTTGAATCTATCGTATTTAATGTCAGGGAGGGAAGGCAGCATGGTACAGCCCGATCCCATCAGATCTCGGAAGCTAAGCAGGGTCGGTACTTAGAAGGGGGACCACCAAGGAAGACTCTGCAGAGGAAGGCCATGGCCAACCACCTCTGCTTCTCACTTGCCTTGAAAGCCTCTTGCTGGGGGAAGCTAAGCAGGGTCGGTTTTTGGAAGGGAGACCGCCAAGGAAGACTCTGCAGACGAAGGCAATGGCCAACTGCCTCTGCTTCTCACTTGCTCTGGCTTGAATCACCATAAGTCAGCTGCAACTTGCCAGGACTTTGCACACATACACAAGCAGGGCTGGTACTCAGAAGGGAGATCACCAAGGAAGGCTCTGCGAAGGAAGGCCATGGCCAACCACCTCTGCTTCTAATTTGCCTTGGAAGCCCCTTGCTGGGGGAAGCTAAGGAGGGTTGGCATTTGGAAGGGAGACCACCAAGGAAGGCTCTGCAGAGGGAGGCCATGGCCAAGCACCTCTGCTTTTCACTTGCCTTGAGAGCTCCTTGCTGGGGGAAGCTAAGCAGGGCCGGTACCCAGAAGGGAGACCACCAAGGAAGACTCTGCAGAGGAGGGCAATGGCCAACTACCTCTGCTTCTCACTTGCCTTGAGAGCTCCTTGCTGGGGAAAGCTAAGCAGGGCCGGTACCCAGAAGGGAGACCACCAAGGAAGGCTCTGCAGAGGGAGGCCATGGCCAAGCACCTCTGCTTCTCACTTGCCTTGAGAGCTCCTTGCTGGGGGAAGCTAAGCAGGGCCGGTACTCGGAAGGGAAACCACCAAGGAAGGCTCTGCAGAGGAAGACCATGGCCTTGAAATCCCCTTGCTGCGGTTGCCATAAATCGGCTGTGACTTGACGCCACTCTACACACATATGTAATGTCAGATGCCAGAATATTCAAAATCAGGAAAAATTCAACTGTGATTTTCAGATCTCTGACAGTGACTCACTCTCATTTTGATGGCTCAGCCGAGCCTTGGAAAACTCCGGCCTTTAGAGATCTGCCATATGCTCTGTTTCCTCCACGGAGTGCCTGCATATCTCATCACAGGCCATCTCCTGAGTCCTCGGAGGAGCGACTCCAAAGTTTATTGGAGGGGCCATAGCTCAATGCATGAAAGAAAGAGTCACGAAAGAAAGTTATTATTTTATTTCTGAAAAGGACACAAATAACCCATATCCTAGTCATGGGCTTGCAGCTCAGATAGATGCAACCACCACCCACCACCCCACTCAAGACTCCTAAGCCCCAGCACATCATGCCTATTTTTCTTCTTGTGCATGTGCTCTATGCACACGTGCATACAATCTGCAGCTCCAAAACATCCCACCTAGCCATAGGTCCTTGCAGACCACCCTGCCTTGTGGCATCCAGTTTGGTATAGTGCTTAGGTGCACGGACTCTAATCTGTGAGAACTGGGTTTGATTCCCCACTTCTCCACTTGCAGCTGCTGGATGACCTTGGGCAAGCCATAGTTCTGTCAGAGCTGTTCTTGAAAAAGAGCAGTTTCTGTCAAAGGTCTCTCGACCCCACCTACCTCACAGGGTGTCTGTTGTGGGGAGGGGAAGGGAAAGGAGATTGTAAGCTGCTCTGAGACTCCTTTTGGTAGTGAAGGGTGGGTTATAAATCCAATCTCTTCTTCTTCCTCCACACCCCATGCCAAAATAATGGACATTTTGGCTGTGCATTAAATACATGCCAACTTTCTTTGGGAGGGGCTGTGGCTCAGTGGCAGAGCATCTGCTTGGCATCTTGGAGGTTCCAGGTTCAATCCGCAGCATCTCCTGTTAAAAGGACCAGGTAGGAGGTGATGTGAAAGACCTCAGCTTGAGATCCTGGACAGCCGCTGCCAGTCTGAGTAGGCAATACTTACCCTGATGTACCAATTAAATTAGCAGATGACACCAAATTGAGAGGAGCAGCAAACGCACCAGAATACAGAGATAGAATTCAAAGAGATCTGAACACGCTGGAAAAGTGGGTGGATGTCAACAAGATGCAGTTTAACATGGATAAGTGCCGAGTTTTACATCTGGGTAACAAAGATGAGGAACGCACATACTGGATGGGGGATACACATCTGGGTTGCAGTGTGTGTGAAGAAGATCTTGGGGTATGAGTGGACCGTAAATTTTAATATGAACACCCAGTGACAAAAAAGGCTGATGTGATCTTGGGCTGTTACCAACAGAGGCATAACATCCCAATCGCAAGATGTCATAGTCTTGCTGTACACTGCCTTGGTCAGGCTGCACCTGGAGTACTGTGTCCAGTTCTGGAGGCCTCGCTTCAAAAAGGATGTGGACAGAACGGAGCAGGTGCAGAGGAGAGCGACGAGGATGATGGGGAGCCTGGAGACCAAGAAGCCCTGTGAGCAAAGGCTGAGGGACTTGGGAATGTCCAGTCTGGAGAAGAGGAGGTTGAGGGGGGACAGGATGGCTCTCTTGAAGTCTTTGAAGGGCTGTCACTCAGAGGAGGGCAGGGAGCTGTTCCTGGTGGCAGCAGAGGAGAGGACTCACAATAATGGGTTTAAATGAAGGGTGGGAAGGTACTGGCTGGATATTAGGAAAAACTTTTCTTATGGTCAGTGTTGTGCAACAGCGGAATCAACTGCTTGGGGAGGTGGTGAGCTCCCCCTCCCTGGCAGTTTTAAAGAAGCGGCTGGACAAACACTTATCAGGCTGATCCTGCACTGAGCAGGGGGTTGGACTAGATGGCCTGGATGGCCCCTTCCAACTCTGTGATTCTGATCTCATATAAGGCCTCTCTCTGTGTTGTAGATTTTCCAGGCTGTCTGGCCGTGGTCTTGGCACTGATGTACAAAAACTATCGAGGCAGACTCAGCATGGTTCTGTAAGGGAAGATCTTGGGTGATTTCCCACTAAAGCTGCTGCGGGGTTGCGCTGCCGTTTGCCCCGAGATTTTAGTCAATTTCACACCCAAACCCGCGGGGCTGCATTTTGACCCGCGGCTTCGCCGATTTCCCCGCAGTTTCGTAATCCTGTTTTTTGAGGATTACAAAACTGCGGGGGAAATCGGGTCAAAATGCAGCCCCGCGGCTTCGGGTGTGAAATTGACTAAAAATCTCGGGCAAACGGCGGCGCAACCCCGTGGCAGCTTTAGTGGGAAATCACCCCTTGTCTCACTAACCTGTTAGTGTTTTTTGAGGGAGTGAACAAACATGTGGACAAGGGGGACCCAATAGATGTTGTTTACCTTGACTTCCGGAAAGCTTTTGATACAGTTCCTTATCAAAGGCTCCTAAGTAAGCTCAATAGTCATGGGATAAAAGGACAAGTCCTCTTGTGGACCAAAAACTGGCTTATAAATAGAAAACAGAGAGTGAGTATAAATAGGAAACTTTCCCAGTGGAGGGTGGTAAGCAGTGGGGTACCACAGGGATCAGTACTCGGTCCGATGCTTTTTAACCTGTTTATTAATGATTTGGAATTGGGAGTAAGTAGTGAAGTGGCTAAATTTGCAGATGACACGAAGTTGTTCCAGGTGGTGAAAACCAGGGAGGCACTCCAAAGGGATCTGTCGAGGATGGGTGAGTGGGCGTCAACGTGGCAAATGGGGTTCAATGTGGCCAAGTGCAAAGTCATGCACATTGGAGCCAAAAATCCTAAATATAAATACACATTGATGGGGTCTGAACTGGCAGAGATTGACCAAGAGAGAGATCTTGGAGTCGTAGGGGATAACTCAATGAAAATGTCTAGACAGTGTGTAGCTGCAATAAAGAAGGCCAACGCTATGCTGGGGATTATTAAGAAGGGAATTGAAAACAAATCAGCCAGTATCATCATGCCCCTGTATAAATCATTGGTGCGACCTCATTTGGAATACTGTGTACAGTTCTGGTCACCACAACTCAAAAAGGATATTATAGCATTGGAAAAAGTGCAGAGAAGGGCAACTAGAATGATAAAAGGGTTGGAACACCTTCCCTATGAAGAAAGGTTAAAATGCTTGGGGCTCTTCAGCTTGGAGAAACGACGGCTGAGGGGTGACATGATCGAGGTTTATAAGATTATGAATGGGATTGAGCAGGTTGAGAACGAAGTCCTTTTCTCCCTTTCTCACAATACAAGAACTCATGGGCACTCCATGAAATTGCTGAGCAGTCGGGTTAGAACAGATAAAAGGAAATACTTCTTCACCCAAAGAGTAATTAACATATGGAATTCACTGCCACAGGAGGTGGTGGCAGCTACAAGCATGGAGAGTTTCAAGGGGGAATTAGATAAACATATGGAGCAGAAGTCCATCAGTGGCTATTAGCCACAGGGTATAGATGGGAGCTCTCAGTCTGGGGCAGGTGATGCACTCTATTCTTGGTGCTGGAGGGGGCAGCCGTGGGAGGGCTTCTAGTGTCCTGACCCCACTGCTGGACCTCCTGATGGCACCTGGTATATTTTGGCCGCTGTATGACAGAGTGTTGGACTAGATGGGCCATTGGCCTGATTCAACATTGGCTTCTCTTATGTTCTTATGTTCATTGTAGTACCTGACGTTTCGCCAGTAGCTGTGACTGGCATCCTCAGAGGTATAACACAGAAAGATGGAGTACTCTCTGTGTCATTGTGTTTGACATGGGGGAAATAAAATTAAATTTCAAATCTTGAAACATCATTGGATGACCAGCTAAAATAATCAATATTTGAATGCTGTGGTTCCAATCCATTTAGGGTTGCCAGGTCCTACCCGGCTGCTGGCGGGGGGACTCCCGATCTTTCCTGTAGTTCTTCTTGGGCCTCAAAACCATAGAGTTTTGCCCCAAACCTAGAGCGTCGGCCCCAACCTTGGAAATGCGATGACATCGCTTCGGTGTGGACCTTGATGAACCAGTGGCCTGATTCAGTATAATACAGCTTCATGAGCACAGAAATCGGCTTCCCTAGTCAGATGAAGAACCAAAAGTTATGCCAAAAGTTGGGCTTTCCGCTTCCCAATTTCACAGCCAGTGCTGAGATCAGGGAGCACTGGGAGGAAGTCCCATGTTCAGTCCCTGGCCTTGTCTATGAAAGGTTCTCGGTGAGCAGATGCTAGGAAAGACCTTTCTCTGCCCATGATCTTGGAGAGTCATGGCCACTCAGACAGAACTAAACTAGGTGACCGATTGAACAAAGTTTGAGTCCGGTGGCACCTTGAAGACCAACAAAGGTTTATTCAAGGTTCAAGCTTTCGTGTGCAAGCACACTTGTTCCCATTAATTATAAGGAAACTTTGGTCTCGTTCACCCGCAGAAGTAGCCGCGCGATACGCACGAATGATGGGCGGATTTTCCGGGCACCATCACATGAGAACATCTGGCAAGTGTCCTGCACCCATCGCCAACCTGTTTCACACCGCCGAAGATGCGGGGAAAGGGCAGTAGCAAACGGGTTTGCGACGGGCCGCAGAGGGACTTCCCCGTGTGATCGCTCCGGCGCGCTCCTATTGTGTCACTGATCCCTTGTTGGAGCGCATCCAGAAAAACACGGCGGAGGAAAAAAACCTGATTCACCCGCCGCTGCGTTTGATCACGCTGTGGTGGGTCAGATTGATGCGGCGCAAAAAGCCTCGCTTCTCCCCCACGTTATCCGGCACGTGTGATCGCACCCTTTGTATGTTAAGAGAGAGTTTTCAAAAGCTGAAACCCTACCATCTGTGATGTTTAAACAGAGAGTGGTGGGGATAGGCTGTTGTATGCATACTCTGTAGGGTTGCCAACTCTGGGATGGGGAATTCCTGGAGATTTTTTTTTGGGGGGGCGCCTGGGGGTTGGGGAGGGGAAGGGTCTCCACAGAGTATAATGCCAGAGAATCCTCCCTCCAAAGCAGCCATTTCCTCCAGGGGAACCGGCCACTGTTGTCTGGAGAGCAGATGGAATTCTGGGAGATCCCCTGGGTGTTTGCAACCCTAGTACCCTGTGGGTTCGGAGCCGTTATCTTTACTAAACTTTTAACGGGATGAAGTTCAGGAATGGAAACGAATCTTCTCGCTACAGGATGTGATGGGGGAGGGGGGTTAACCGGTCACCAGCTCTGAAAAATAAGCCCCCATTGACGTACATTTAGGTGGCCACAGCTAGGCTAGATTTTTGATATGGTCCGACTTGATGTGATTGACAGCTCTTACAGCAATTTGCCCGCTAATCAGATAGCAGGCTTCTCCCATAACCTTGGTCTCTACATTCGGTTGACCCTAATTGTGAAACCACCTGACCTTTGACCTCACAGGAACACGAGCCTCAAAAATCTTTTGTACTGGCTTCTGTTGCTATGTGGATGCCATACACTGGGTGAGTTTTTCCCCCTCTTTGGAAGATTTTTTTTTTGAGATTTTAAAAGTTGTGCTTTTATCAAAATGAGTAGAGAGCCAGCTCCTTTGATTTAGTATCTCTTGTAACAGTTGTCACCCTCTTTAATATTTTCCAGTGAAGTTGGCATGAATGTAGACTTGGGCATAACATGTACATTATATAACACACATACATCAATCTCAGTATGGATTCTTAACTCTCAGTATGGATTCTTAAATCTGGAGATTGGAGCCATGAAAAGAAAAGACAGATATTTCTACAAACCTGAAAAAGCCCCAGATTTGCAGAATGGTTTAATTTTTTTAAAAAAATGCATTGTAAGATTTAAAGGCCTAAATAACACAAGCAGCACCTGTAACTTTAAGAAATCAATGCCCTCTGAAGTAATCGTTGTGGGGGTTGCTCAGCAGCCACAACAATGTTACCAGCCTTCAAGCTTTGGTTTCTGTCAGCAGTACTCATGGCCCTTTCCAGTCCTGTTTGGGCATATGAGGGAAGAAGAAGAGAAGAAGAGATTGGATTTATACCCCACCCTTCACTATCCAAAGGAGTCTCAGAGCGGCTTACGAACTCTTTTCCCTTTCCCTCTCCACAACAGACACCCTGGGAGGTAGGTAGGTCTGAGAGAGCTCTGACAGAAACTGCTCTTTTTCAAGAACAGCTGTGCCAGAACTATGGTTTGCCCAAGGTCATCCAGCAGTTGCAAGTGGAGGAGTGGGGAATCAAACCTGGCTCTCCCAGATTAGAGTATGCACACTTAACCACTATACCAAACTGGCTCTGGAACCAGAAAAAAAACCCCTCAATGGAAAGTCTGGCTGCTTGCTACTGTTCAACAGCAACCACCACATGAAAGCGAGTGTGGTGCAGTGGGTAGAGTTTCAGACTAGGATCTGGGAGACTCCAGTTCAAATCTCCACTCTGCTTGGAAGCTCACTGGGTGATCTCGGGCTAGTGTAGGGTCGCTAGGCTGGCAACCCCCAGGTAAGGCCAGGAGATCCCCCAGAAATACAACTGATTTCCAAACTACGGAGATCAGTGCCCCTGGAGAAAATGGCTGCTTTGGAGGATGGACTCTATGGCATTATACCCCACTGAGGTTCCCTCCCAAACCTCACTGTCTCCAGGCTTCACTCCCAAATGTCCAGGAATTTCCCATCCCAGAGTTGGCAGCTCTAGGCCAATCACATACTGCCAGCCTAATGTACTTAACAGGCTGTTGTGTGGGTACAATGGAGGACTGGAGAATGACGTGAGCTGCTTTGAGCCACATTGGAGGGGAAAGTGTGGTATAAATCAAGTAAATAAATGAATATAGATGGGAATGGGAGATAAAAGGTACACTGGCTGGTGGGTGGGAAGGAGAGAAAGAAGCAGGGAAAGGGGAGAGGATATGGGGGCTGCCAGGAGGAGGGAAAGAGGAAATAGTGGAAGGAATGCAAGGGGGAAATGGGATTCCTCCTCCTCTCTTGTGATTCCCCCACTTGTACATATGTATAATCTCTTTTCTGCAGTTATACATACTGGCTGAAAAATTAACTGTTTCACATATGAGGTCTTTAAGAACTCTCAAGTGTATGCCATCTGGAGCCATGGAGATTTACTAGTTTTTAATTTCTCTGTTAGTCTTAGCACTTAATCTCTCATCACCTCTGTTTGATTTAGTACTTCAGACGCTCTTCTCCCAAACAGTGGATCCAGCATGGTTTTCTGCCCCACATTTTCCACAGTGAAAAGAGATACAAAGAATGCATTCTGTTTCTTGGCCATCTCCCTACCTTAAAGCAATCATTTCACCATTTTGTCATGCATCCCAGCTGCCTCCTTGAACGATTTCCCACTCCTGATGTATTTGAAAAAATGCTCATTGTCTTCATGTTTTTAAGCAATCTGCTTCTCAGAGCCACTTTGGTGTAGTGGTTAAGTGAGTGGACTCTAATCTGGGAGAACCGGGTTTGATTCCCCACTCCTCCACTTGCAGCTGCTGGATGACCTTGGGCAAGCCATAGTTCTGTCAGAGCTATTCTCACAAGGACAGTTCCGGAAAGAACTCTCTCAGCCCCACCTACCTCCCAGGGTGTCTGTTGTGGGGAGGGGAAGGGAAAGGAGTTTGTAAGCCGTTCTGAGACTTCGAGTGAAGGGCATAAATCCAATCTCCTCTTCTTCTTCCCCTCCTCAGATTTTCTTGTTGCTTACCTTATTGATCACTTTACAACAAATGCTGTTCAAATACCACTTTCCTGGATTTTTTTTTTTGAGTAGTTTCATTACACTGAAGCGGGGGCAGTCCCCAAATAATTAGCGTATCAATTTCACCATAACTGGGTTTTGGGAAGGCGGGTAATAACTCAAAGGAGAAATATCCATTGAAAACTTTCTTCTGCATCCATCTTCAAGCTGTCAGTGGGATGGTGCTCACTGCTTTGAGCTATGTGTGCCTTGAGCTTGTTTTAATCTAACTGCGCTCGTAATGGGTGCTGGGTCATGTTCCGTCTTGAACTGAAAGTGCACTGATCCATAGGGTGAGTGTTAACGTGGGCTTTTCTTCAGCCCATAATCCTACTTAATATGTCTATGCTTCACTTATAAGATGGAAGTTAATAAATGCCCTCACAAGCACGAGCTACGATATTTCTTGTCATCTGTTGCACTGGCTTTAAAGCATTAGTGCACCTTACTCTAAAGAAAAAAAATACGTTTCACTTTAGGCTACCTGTGGTAGTGCTATGGGCAACTGGGTGGCCTGGTGTATGTCATTATGGGATGGGGTTAGATCCCTTTGTTGTTCTCTCAGCCTTGCTATGTTAGGGCCTTGTTGACTTTCAAGATTTGGTTGCTCTCATGAGAGGACAACCTACTATACATAAACAAGGATTTTAAGAGCATGTCAACCACACCTACAGGGATATAAGCGTGGTTTGTTCTTTGAAACATCAGTAGTTATTGATTGCAGGATCTCTGGCTTTGGTGGATTGAAATGAACCTTAGCCCCTGGCTCAGCTGCTCACGTATTATGGAATTCCAACCATTCAGAAGGTTAAAAAATTATCAGCTTATAAGAGAACAGGGGAGGCTGTGATGATGGGTAAAGAACCAGAAGAAGAAGGTCTTGAAGTGTGCATAAATGTTGTGTGTGGGGGTAGTGCATGCAAACCATACATGTGTGAGAATGTGCCGGTGGTATTTATAGGTGTATTCATGCCCTGCCCTTACCAGGACAGCCCAGTCCCACCATATCTCAGAATCTAAGCTGGCCCTGGCTAGTATATGGATGGGCAACCACCGACGAATACCAGAGTTGCAATGTGGAGTAGGGCTGCCAATCCCCAGTTGGGGGCAGGGGATCCCCTGGTTTGGAGGCCCTCCCCACACTTCAGGGTTATCAGAAAGTGTGTGGGGGATTTATTTATTTATTTTTCATACTTATATCCTGCCCTCCCCGTAGGCTCTGGGTAGCTAACAAGAGGCATATGCCATGCTAAAACAATTAAATCCAAATAAGATACTCCATCCATTAACATTAAAATATCAGTGCTCAAATACAGTTGTTGAAACCAAGATGGAGTCCAAAGATCTTCCAATCTCCGCAACCAGCACAGTTCCAATGTTGTTCCAGCGATACTCCCCTAATATTGCCGACTCTTCTGATCTTCTTCTTCCCAGGGCCGTCTGACCGCACCACCTAAGTTGACATCACAGTGGTGGTGCAGCGGGGCAGTGGCTCCTACTTGAAGGTCTGGTGGAACAGCTCCGTCTTGCAGGCCCTGCGGAACTGCATAAGGTCCCGCAGGGCCCGGATCTCCCCCGGGCTCTTGGGGGGACATATGGGGAAAGGTGGTCCCTTAGGTGAGCTGGACCCTGGCCGTATAGGGCTTTATAGATAAGAACCAGCACTTTGAAGCGGATCCATTACGCTGCCAGTGCAGCACCTTCAGCACAGGCTGGATGTGGTCCCTCCTAGTGAGTCCCATCACCAGCCTGGCCGCCACATTCTGCACTAGCTGCAGCTTCCGGATCTGCAACAAAGGCAGCCCCATGTAGAGAGCGTTGCAGTAGCCTAGCCTCGAGGTGACCATCACATGGATCACTGTGGCCAGGTTATTGCGGTCGAGGAAGAGAACCAACTGCTGCGCCAGCTGAAGATGGTAGAAGGCAGACTTGACAGTGGCTGCCACCTGAGTCTCCATCGTTAATGAGGAGTCCAGGAGCACCCCCAAACTCCTTAACCTCGATGCTGGTACTAGTGACGCCCCATCAAAGGTCGGGAGAGGGAGCCCCAACCCCGAACTGACCCAAGTCAAGCCCAGGAGCTTCGTCTTCGCCGGGTTTAGTTTCAGTCGGCTCAGTCCAAGCCAACCAGCCACAGTTTGCAATGCCCAGTGCAGGTCATCAGGACTAGAGCCTGACCTGCCGCCCAGCATCAGATAGAATGTCTGCTGGGCACTCCATTATACCTTATGGAGACCAGCCCCCACAGCGTATAATGGAGAATCTACCTGTAGGTATCTGGGGGGCTCTGTTTGTTGAGGTAGAGGCACCAAATTTTCTGCATAGCATCTGGTGCCTCTCCTCAAAAACACCCCCAAGTTTAAAAAAGATCGGACCAGGGGATCCAATTATATGAGCCCCAAAAGAAGGTGCCCCCATTATTTCCAATGGAGGGAAGGCATTTAAAAGGAATGCGGTCCCTTTAAATGTGACGGCCAGAACTCCCTTTGGAGCTCAATCATGCTTCTTCCCTCCCCTCTCTCCGAGGCTCCTGGAAAATTCCCTGCCGGCTTGTCAGCCTCACCTAGCAACCCTATACGGTACCCGTGTGTGTGTGACTTGGGTGGAGAATGAGTTGAGAGCAATCACTGTTTTAGAAGCACAAGCTCCTATCATGGAATCACAGGAACCTTCCGGATATTGGGGGGGGTGTGGACCTGGAAGTGGCATCACAGGATATGACATCACAAAAGTGATGTCACATCCTTGCTCCTGGCAGAGTATAAATGAAGTAAACAAAACTTTTTTTGGGGGGGAAGTTCCCTCCAAAATAGGAGTCCAGGCAAGCATCAGCTTTAAAACATTACGACAGCAAAAACCAACATACTAAAACAAATCCAAGAATAATTGAAGTCCTTTCAAATATAGTAGCCAAGCTCCCTTTTAAAACACCTCAGCTCTGCATGAACTTCCTAAAATTCAATGATGCGAGAGCCTTCCTGACAAACTTGGGCTATTCCAAGGGTCAGATGCCAGCAGAGAAAAATCATGGGCCTCTCCAATTTGCAGGAATGGATCAGGATAAACTGGTCTGAGGAATGAAGTTGGAGTATGGGTTCACGCACTGAGAAAGAAAGTCCTTCATATATGTAGGCTCTGGGCCACGAAGCCTTAAATTTAGAACTGGAAAACTAAAATTTGGTTGTTATATCTCCTGTTATTTCCCATTGTTTACAATTGGGTGCTATAGTTCACATGCATAAGAAACAGAGTTCGTGGGAATGCCAGGAGATTCTGGGGAGGGTTGGATTTGTGGTGGATGTGATGTAACTTCTGGGTGACATTCTAGGCTGGTTCCCCTGGTAGGGTTGCCAGACCCCCTGGTGGAGGCAGGAGTCCTCCACTGACTGGCCCTATCTCCCTGCTGCTGATCAGCTGGCTGACGGGGGGAGACTCATCCCCCAAAAGAGGGAGATCCATCAGATGTGCAGTGACATGCCTACATCACTGCCCATGTGACCTGGAAGTGAAATAATCACATCCAGGACATCAGGGTGATGTTCTGGTATTTGGGCAAAAACTCTATGATAGAAGCCAAATTTGCCATAGAGTATTTGCCCAAATACTAGAGTGTTGCCTTGACATCCCAGACATCATGATGTTACTTGTGGGTCACATGGGCAGTGATGTAGACATGTCGCTGTACATCACATGGGCTTCCTGTTGCTCCTGGTAAGCCAACCCCAACCCCACTGGTTGCCCGGCAATCCTATCCCCTAGGCTCCACGGTTTTCACTATAGAGACTAGGGAAAATTACTTGAATTCCTTGGAGGCCACTTTTTTCTCCTGCTCCTCGGTTCCTCAGGGGAAGGAAATTGAATCTGGGTGCTGGTAATCCCCCACCCCAGGCAGAGCCAGTTTGGTGTAGCGGTTCTCTAATCTGGGAGAACCAGGTTTGATTCCCCACTCCTCCACTTGCAGCTGCTGGATGACCTTGGGCAAGCCATAGTTCTTTCAGAGGTGTTTTTGAAAACAGCAGTTTCTGTCAGAGCTCTCTCAGCCCCACCTACCTCACAGGGTGTCTGTTGTGGGGAGAGGAAGGATATTGTAAGCCGCTCTGAGACTCCTTTGGGTAGTGAAGGGTAGGGTATAAATCCAATCTCTTCCTCTCTTCTAAATGGAAGACCAACAAGAAAAAGTCACTATAGTATAGATGACCATTTAGCAAAATGATAGATTACCGTGTTGCACCTGCCATCGCTTGGGGAACTGGTTGTCCAACCAAGTGATAAAGAGAATTTTGCCATAGATATCAGGTAAAGATATGCGGGAAATACGTGATAAAAATATTCCGTTAACTACCAGTTTTTTCAGCCCTCTGTACAACTTGTTCTTGAAAGGCATTCCATATATCTGACCCATGTGCTGATGTACGAACCCAGAATGCAAGAGTGGGCATCTTCCGACCTACCACGTCGACCAAATACGCCATGGTGATGCCATCTTTTGCTGACATGGTGTGGTCCTTTTCTCATTACAATGGTTGAAAGGATCAGTGAAACAATAGTTTTATCAGAAGGAGGAGGAGGAAAGGAAAGGAATCCAGCGGGAGAGGTGAAGGAGCCGCGGTCATTTCCCACAGAACTTTTATAACGAGATGGCGGATTCATCTTCAGTGCTGTCATTGCTGCAAAACAAGGACAAGGCTCCGCGAAGCGTGCGGAGAAAAAAGGGAGGCAGCAGCGTTCGCCGTAACCCAACAAAGAATATCCTGCACTTGAACCCTGACACAGCCTTTGCACAATATCTGTTGTGGAGGAGAAACACAGATCGGTGTGCTTGAATCGAGGGACAAAAAGTACTTTTTGAACCTGATCGGAGGTGACAGTCGATGTTTAACAAGCCACAACTATCTAAAGAGAATACCACGAGGATGCCAATGAGATCTCTCCTGGGTGAGATGGCGTGCCAGGCATTCCAAACACTGGAGGGGACGGGGACACAGGGAACGTCCACCCATACACGCGTCTGTACTCTGAAGAGGTGAAACTTCCATTGGAATGCAGCGTTGCTATCAATTCGATGTTGCAGAAACGGAAGACAAAGAGCCACCTGAGTTCTGTATTCTATGGATGGAGAAGGACTTTTTTAAAAAAATGGAACGATTGCTTTCAGGTGTCCTGGTAAGTCCCATCTTTTAAGTGTGCAAGAATCTAAGGGCACTTCTGTGTATTAACAGCCCTTTCCAGTCATTACAATTTTGGCCAACTTACCTTGTGCATCGGGAGAACGCACTGCGCACGATCGTCACCATGACCCACAGTGTGAGGGTCAACTGTGGCAATGCGGAAAGTACCATGTCACCCTAATTGCAGAGGGGTGGCTGAAAACAATCATCCAGCTTCTTTGAGTCAGGGCAGAGATATTTAGAGCAGTGTAGTTGGGGGAGGGGGAGGAAACTAATAAAGTCCTTCAAGGATGTGCTTTGTTGTGGCACGTATATCTGTAAACAGCCTGGTTATTTCAGCAGCCCTTTGAAGAAGAAGAAGAAGAAGAAGAAGAAGAAGAAGAAGAAGAAGAAGAAGAAGAAGAAGAAGAAGAAGAGTTGGATTTATACCTTGCCCTTCACTTAGAGAGGCTTACAAACCCCTTACCTTCCTCTCCCCACAACAGGCACCTTGCAAGGTAGGTGGAGATGAGAGAGTTCTGAGAGAACTGTGACTGGCCCAAGGAGTGGAGATTCAAACCCGGTTCTCCAGGTCTGCTTCTCTTCACCATTGCACCATGCTGGCTCTTCTCTGGGTCCCCTGCAGCTCCTCAGAAATCCAGCCTCCCAGGCTGATTAGAACATAAGAACATAAGAGAAGCCAATGTTGGATCAGGCCAGTGGCCCATCCAGTCTAGCACTCTGTCACACAGTGGCCAAAAATACCAGGTGCCATCAGGAGGTCCAGCAGTGGGGCCGGGACACTAGAAGCTTTCCCACTGTTGCCCCCCACCCAAACACCAAGGATACAGAGCATCACTTGCCTCAGACTGAGAGTCCCTATCTATACCTTGTGACTAATAGCCACTGAGGGACTTCTGCTTCATATGCTTATCTGATTCCCTCTTGAAGCTGTCCATGCTTGTAGCCACCACCACCTCCTGTGGCAGTGAATTCCATCCGTTGCTCGCCCACCGCCTCACCGACGTGGGGATTTGGGGCCTTGCAATGGCTCGTCTCCTTTCTCCAAGGTCGGGGACAAAGGGTGGCGCTTGGGGAGAAGCTGTCCCGAAGGCACCCGCTGGTTTGTGGAGTGCCCCAAGGAGCAGTTCTCTCCCTGATGCTATTCAGCATCTATATGCGCCCCCTTGCCCAGATTGCCCGGAGGCACGGGCTAGGGTGTCACCAATACGCGGATGACACCCAGCTTTATCTGTTGTTGGGCAGTCAGTCTGGCTCTAACCCAGAAGATCTGGACTGAGCGCTGCAGGATGTAGCGGGTTGGCTTAGGCTGATTCGGCTGAAACTGAATCTGACGAAGACGGAGGTCCTGTGCCTGAATCGGAGCGGCACGAGGTTAGGGGTCCCTCTCCCAGCCTTCAGTGGGGCACCATTGGTGCCAGCACCGAGGGTAAGGAGTTTGGAAGTGCTCCTGGATGCTTCCTTGTCAATGGAGGCCCAGGTAGCAGCCACTGCCAAAGCAGCCTTTTACCATCTTCGGCTGATCAGGCAGTTGGTCCCCTTCCTCAAACGCCATGATCTGGCAACAGTGATCCATGCGATGGTTACCTCGAGGCTGGATTACTGCAATGCTCTCTACATGGGGCTGCCCTTGGGGCAACTCCAGAAGCTGCAGCTGGTGCAGAATGCAGCGGCCAGATTTGTTGATGGGACTTCCCATGCGGGAGCATATCCAACCTGTGCTAAAGCAGTTGCACTGGCTGCCAATAGCATTCCAGATACACTTCAAGGTGCTGTTTTTGACCTTTAAAGCCCTAAATGGTCTGGGGCCTGTCTACCTGAGGGACTGCCTTTCCCTGCATGTTCCCCCAAGGGCACTGCATTCAGGGACTCAAAACCGACTGGTCCCCCCTGGCCTAAGAGATGCCAAATTAACAACAACAAGAACTAGGGCGTTCTCTCTACCTGCACTGAAGCTATGGAATGAGCACCCAGCTGAAATTCGAGCACCACGGGACTTCCAACAATTACGTAGAGCAGTAAAGACCGAGCTCTTCCGTCAAGCATTTTAATATGCTTGCCACACCGGCAGTACCGCAACAGCACCAGCACTTTATACAACACTTTATACAGAATGCCGCCGTATTTTAATGTAACTCAGTATGTATTGTATTGTTTTTAGATGTAGTAATATTGTGTTTTAAATTGTATACTGGTTTTAACTGCTTGCAAGCCGCCCAGAGCCGCCTCGGTGGGAGGGCGGGATAAAAAATCTAATAAATAAAATAAATAAAATCCAGTTGGAGAGTGCATTGAAAGTGGATTATTTAGCGTGTGTGATCTCAGCCTTGGTTACCTTTTATTACGTTGTGTAAAAGCAGAGAGGAGAGGGAAAAAAATATGTTCCTTCCATGATTTCATTTATGGTGCCATTCACTAAAATTGCCCCATGGCCTTTGCCCAGTTAGAATTGTCTGCAGCATTTACCAGCTCCAGATTCCAGTTGTGGGGACCGCAAGGTACAAAGGATGCTGGAGGATATCCCCCCCCCAGAACAACGGCTTGCACTCCTTTGGAACCAGAATTGTAGCACTATCCACAAATATTGGACACCAACAATCCATCCTTTTCTGCTACCCTGTCCAACACAATGCTTCCAAGGTCTTTTATTTTTGTGCCTGTAATAAACAAAAATTACCAACAAAAATTATTTTTCCCTTGACATCCACTGATTTGCTATTAACAAAGAGAAGGGGGAATGTGTGTGTGTGATAAAGGATGTCCCTTAGTGCCTTGGGGAGAGCGCAGCAGATGCTTGCTTTGTCAAATAATCCATCACCATAAAGTAATAAAGTTGACACTCTCTTCTTTACAGTGGTGTGAAGTTTGCAAGTTCTAGGAAAAGAAAAAAAACAACTAGTTCACAGTAGGGCAAGCCTCAGCAACTGCCCCTCTTCAGCCAGAAGAAGAAGAGGAGGAAGAGACTGGATTTATACCCCACCCTTCACTCCCTGAAGGAGTCTCAGAGCGGCTTTCAAACTCCTTTCCCTCCCCCTCCCCGCAACAGACATCCAGTGAGGTAGGTGGGGCTGAGAGAGCTCTTTCATGGGCTGCTCATGAGATAAGAGCTCTGAGAGAACTTGTGACTGGCCCAAGGTCACACCAGCAGCTGCATGTGGAGGAGTGGGGAATCAAACCCGTGGGGAAATCGGGGGGGAGATGTGGGTCAAAATGTGGCTGCGTAGCAAATAGTGGGAAATTGAGCAGTACAACCGGGGGAAATGGGAGACCCGGGGGCAGAACAACTGCTTTTGCGGAATCGGTCAGAGAGCTTTGCCTCTCAAAAGCTTATACCCTGGAAACTTTGTTGGTAGTGAAGGTGCTACCGAACTAGATTCTTGCCCCTTTAACAGAGGCTTACGGGATGTTATTTACCAGGTGGCCTATTTCCACACAGTACTTGCTGTAGTTGTTGCCATCAAGTGGTAGCTGACTTATGGAGACCCATAGAGTTTTCAAAGCAAGGGACATTTAGAGGCGGCTTGTTGTTGCCCGCCTCGGTGTCGTGACTCTGGTATTCCTTGGTGGTCCCCCATCCAAATACTGAACAGAGCTGACCGTACTTACCTTCCAAGATCTGATGAGATCGGGCTATCTTGGGCGATCCAGGTCAGGGCTTTGCTTCTGTTAAAAGCGCAAGACATTTTTTTCCTTCATCTTGTTGGCAGCTTTAAGAGATCAGGAGACCGGTGAGCAGGATGCTGAGGAGAAGTTGTGGTGGTTGGGGGTGAGGTGTGTGGAAGGCAGTTTTTGAGGGGAATAAAAACACAAGAGGGAACAGAGTCCAAGATTAGTTTCTCTGGGCCTGCGTAATACCAACTTCAAGACAGAATTAAAAATGTATTCTGAAATTCTTCCTTTTCCAGTCAGAAATATGCTGTAAAAAAAAATCCCTGACGTGTTTTTTTAAAGTCTTTCTCAGGGGCAGGGCTATTTTTGGGCAGGAACGCACAGGAACAGAGTGCCAGCTGGCTTCAGAGTTGTCCACACCCACTACAGCCAAAACCTCTGTGTGTGTTGCTACAGAGGGAAGGCCTGGAGAGCGACCCCCCCGCCGGTGACTCCAAGGCGGGTGGGCCAGGGGGTCCCCTGGAAGGATCAGGGAGGCATTTAAATACCTCCCCGTGCTTTCCCTGGCCTGTCCAAGGGCCGGCTTGCCTGGGCTCCTCGCAGCCGCGGGGCGCCTAGGCAAGCCAAGGGAAGGCAGTTTAAACTGCCTTCCCTCTAAGAGCTGGCTTCCCTGGGCTCCCCACAGCTGTGGGGTGCCCGGGCAAGCCAAGGGAAGGCACGGGGGTGTGGCCTACTATGCTAATGAGCTGCACTGTCAGGGGTGTGGCCTAATATGCTAATGAGTTTCTGCTGTTGGGTGTGGCCTATTATGCTAATGAGTTCCTGCTGAGCTTTTTCTACAAAAAAAGCCCTGCTCAGAGGGATTTTTCAGATCAGGTGTACACTACTTCTCCATCCACAAAACTAGAGGAGTTATAACTTGGAAACATGCCACGGATTTTTACGGGATGCTTCTAGCTGGGGTGGGGGGGGGAACCCTGGTGATTTCAGACTGTATGTTTAATCACACCTTTTTGGGCTTGGCATCTGTTCCCAGCAGAAACTTGTAAAACAAATTGTCCCACACTCACATACACAATCCCATTCTGTAGATACAATCTTATGAGTCATGAAACAATATTTTTTTCTATTTTGGAAATGACAGATATAGACCATATCACGTTTAACAGGTTTACAGTTCAGCTGCTGGGAGGGAATTTCAAGAGGGTCTGGCAGACAGCACAAGAGGGTTTGCTTTGTGCAAGACTTTCTAACGCGAATCGGCTTTAAAAATTCTGAAAATATCTCCGACTTTGGGGTACAGTTGCCAGGTCCCCCTCGGCCACTGGCAGAGAATGGGGGTGGGGTAGGGTTGCCAGATGCAGGTTTGGAAACTCCTGCAGATTTGAGGAGGATAGGAAACTCAGTGAGGTGTAATGCCATAGAGCCCACCCTCCAAAGCATCCATTGTCTCCAGGGGAACTGATCTCTGTAGTCTGGAGAGGAGCTGTAATTCCAGGGGATCCCCAGGTCCCACCTGGAGGCTGGCATCCCTACAGAGGTGTTACTTATGTAGCAATAGCCTCTCTACAGCAATCCTGTAGGCTAATACTACTGTCCACATATTTGTAGATGCAGGGCCAAAGGGCTTGCCTAAAAACAGCTAGCCAGTTCATGGCAGAGGCCTAATTTGAACCCAAGACTCTGCGGGATCAAAGAATTTCCTGGAGTCAGAATACACATTACATGCAACACAAGTCAGGTCATGGGTCCTCAGCTCAGCTCTCAGTCACGCATTCACATGAATGCTAACATAAACTTATCTATGCTGTGTTGGGGAAGGAGGGGCTTCAGGCTTTCTTCTTGTGCCATTTTCACCAGCTGAAATGGCCACGGGGACCTGTTTGCCCTTTCCTCTGGCTCCATGTGTTCATCCCAGGCAATATTCCCTCTAAGCTGTGGAGTCTTGTGAGCAAAAATTCTACCTTGTGGCATTAAAGTTGTGAGTGAGTGATTTGGCTGCTGCATAAATTAGTTTGCTCTGGAGCCGTCCTTCCTGAGCCAAGACAAAAATGTGTGAGCTGGAGGCTAAAAAACTGTGAGCTAGCTCACACTAACTCAGCTTAGAGGGAACACTGATCCCAGGGCACATGAAGCCCAAGGAAGGGGCAAACAACCCATCTTGCAGCCTTTTCCACTGGTGAAAACAACACAGGAAGGAAGCATTTGAAGCCATGTGGAGCAACTGGGAGGTTTTTAAAGGTTAGTCTCCATGTGAACATGTGACTGAGAGTTGGTTCAAGCACCCGTGACCCGACTCATGTCACACATAATGTGTATTGTGGTGCTGACCCACGACACCAAACCGGTTCTCACCTTTCGTGCAGCTTTTTTGCTTTAAAGAAAAATTACTGCACATTGTGAGAAAAGCCCTATTTAGTGCCTAATGCAGGAGAAACAAAATTGCCTCCAAAATAGACATGTATGGCCTTAAACTTCTGCTTAAAATTTACCCTCAGCAATTCATAGGGGCTCTTTCCAGTTAATCAATTGAAGCCCCAGGGCACATTCCCATTAGGAAGTTCGCTACTCCGCACAATACCCAGGGAAATGAACGGAAGGCACATTGCTATTCAGGGGTGGAGATCACATCCACGCCCTTTTGCAGATCCAATTCATTTCCACAAGACTTGTGCCTGGCAGCCGAGTCGATCATTGCATGATATGAGAAAGACAACAATTGGTTAAAGATAAGTCAATGGTATGCCAATGGTATGGGAATACTACGCGATGGATACAATCACAGGAAGTATTAAAGTCAGTGAATTTTTTTCTTCCCAACCAGACGCTCTAACCCAATGGTTTCCCTTTCTTGAATTTTGTTTTCAAGATGATTCCACACTTTGATTGACAATCCCGCATCGGTTTTATGATATTGTCCATTTTATGTAGTGGCTGTAAACAGTAAGATGAGGGTGTGATTTAGTTTAGATAATTGTAGGAACCGTCCTATTTATAGGTCCTATTTAATTGTAAAGGGAAATGTTGTTTTGTTAAGATCGTTACACAGGTTAATATGACTTATATCAATGTATGTATTTTACGTGTTGATCGGACAGTTGTATGGTTTTAAATAAAAATATTTTAAATTTTAAAAAAAGACTTGTGCACCCAGTGCATTCTGCCCTTAGTTGATTAATCAAGCAATTAGAGCTTGCAGCCCTACTACTAATATATTTATTAATTTTGGCATATGATTCCAGAATTTCATTGGCTAGAATTCCTTACTGAATTTCGACAATGGTTTTCTCTTTTTGAAGAGTAATTGACCTGGTTTACCTTATCCTGTATTGTTCTATTACTTCCCTTCTCATTTAACGAGCTTTTGTTCATTCGCCGCTCAGCTTTGCCTGTTTCCTGGCTGTGCAGCGAAAAATACACTTATGATGTCATACTCAATTGTGTAGCGCCGAGCTGATGTCAAAACACAGGATTTAGCCTTCACCGCAGGATCAAGCCAGAGATATTATCTGCAAAAGCTGAGCCAATTTTTGAACTGCTCGGATGTCTTCAAAGGACACCCAAAATGGTTCATCTACTGCAAATTAACTGGTAAATGTTATGTCTTTTAGGTGCGGTTATGTAAAATGATTTCAATGCACTTGGCAACTCCCTTGACTAATGCACGCACAAATGGCTGGTGTTTGGAACAATCCTATGAAACACACATTCTCCAGAATCTTGTTTGTAGCTTATGGGATCACCAAGAATCAGATGTGTATATGATCATTTCATACAGTGTAGTCACCCAACAATCCAGTCAGTGGAAGAATTTGAAATCATCCAGTGTCGGAGAACAGGGCATGGATACTTGTTACGGATACCTAAAAGGCTGCTTCCTGCAAGACAACTGTCTTATGTGGATGCAAATTCCGGAGGTGTTTCCAAGTCCATCTGTTACAACAAAGCAAAAAAGTGCATTATGGCACCTTGAAGAATAAGAGAGTTATTATGGCACAACCTTCCGTTGGCTAAAGCCCACTTTGTAGCATGTCCTCGGCAGGAAGAGACATACACATTGCACAGACAAAACAAAGCCTATTGTCTATTGTCAATACTGCCATTTGTTCCAGCTCTGGCTTTTTCAGTGGATGCCCCGTGCTTGTGGAACAGGCTCCTGGAAGAGGTTGGGGGGCTTTTCTCTCCAAGCTTTCCGGAGAGGCTGCAAGAAGACAGAGTTATTCCGAAGACCCTTTGGGGAAAACCTGAGCTTGGGCAAAAGGGAAATATCCTGCTAGTAGAGCATAAGGTGTTTTGCAGTGCAATCCTAACCAGGGTTACCCTCTTCCAAGCCTGTGTATTTAAAAGGTCTTAGAAGAGTGAAAGTCTGTTTAGGCTTGCACTGTTAGATTGGCGTTTAATATGGTTTTGATGGGTTTAATGTATTTGTTCTTTGTCCAGGTGGTTTGTATTGTCCAAAATTTGTGTCAGAACTCGGAAGCTTAAGCAGGGTCAGCCTTGGCTAGTATTTGGAAGGGCAACCTCCAAGGAATACCAGGGCTGCAACACAGAGGCAGGCAATGGCAAACCACCTCTGAAATGTCTCTTACCTTAAAACAAGTCTAGCTTGCTTCCTAGTGGTGCAGGTTGCTAAAAGAGCTGGAACTTCTGGCTGCAAGATAATCTTAGGATATCCTGGCTATTCTACACACAATGCCATGTGATAATTATTATCATATTGTCCAGTTAATTTATAGTGTTCCTATATGTTATTCCCCACCTTGAGATCTGAGATGCTTGGGAGAAAGGAGGGTATACAAATGAATGAATGAATGAATGAATGAATGAATGAATGAATGAATGAATCAATCAATCAATCAATCAATCAATCAAACAAACAAACATCAATCACTGAGTCAGTGTTCAACTCTTCAAACTTCACTTAGTTTTGTTACCCAAAGCCCTGCTTCCCAGCATGTGTATTTGTGTTTTAAAGGTGTGTCCTTTAAAAACACCTTTTCCTTTAAAATGTGAATAACAAAGGTGTTTCTAATGGTAAAAATGAACAGAGCTTAAAAGGTTAAACTCCCTCGTCCTTCACTTCATGTCAAATTAAGGCTGCGTGAACCCAGAATGGGTGATCTTTGCCTTGCCTTTGAGCCCTGCACCAGACTGTTGGGTCTGACCATTATTTAGCAGCAGTAGTGGCACTTTGGGGTAGAATCTCCATGCCAGTGACGTTACTGGATTTCAGCAGCTTTACTGTATTGGGACGAGACAATATACAGGTGGCTTTTGGGATCCCAAATGTATCAAAGGTTCAGGAATAAGCTAGTTTATCTGATTTATTTCTTTTTTTGTGTGGGTATTGTGTGTGTGTGTGTGTGTGTGTGCTTGCATGCCTGGAAGTCATGGTGACTTCTGGCAATCCCTAGTGGGGTTTGGACATTTCAGAGAGGTGGCATGGTAGCTTGCCTCTGCATCCCGAGCCCTCATATTCCCTGGAGGTCTCCCTTCCAATTACTTGCCAGGGTCGGCCCTGCTTAGCTTCCAAGATCTGACGAGATTGGGCTTGCCTGGGCTATCCAGGTCAGGACTGATTTATTTCTTTATTGAGTATATTTTTATTCTATCCTTGGTGGCATGCTGAATTGTTCCTTTCTTCCATTTTATCCCCGCAACAGCCCTATAAAGTAGGTTCAGCTACTAGACAGTGCTTGGTCCAAGATCACCCAATGAGCTTCACAGCAAGTGAGGCATTTGCTTCCTGTTTTCTTGCTAAGGGCAGGAGATTTCCCGCCCCCCAGCTCCTGTGACATCAGCAGCCAGTAGACCAATCCTCACCCTCTGTTCTCTCCCTTATTTACAAGTCTGAAAATTCTCAGTCCCTAATGGTGACGAACTGGTACAGGGCACGTTGCAAAATATTTCTACCGTTTGATGGACATCTCGTTATTTGGCACAATCTTACCCCCCCACCTTTTTTAAAAAATTAGCATTTAACTCCTGCATTAGGTTGATTTGAGAAGCACAAACCAGGTGCCTTCTGGGTGTCTTGCTGTGGCTGCCTTTCCCATCTGTTTTACCTGTCTCCCATTTCTGAATAATTTATTTTTGCCATCTGCATAAACTGAGCACCTGGCCTAAGGCTTACTTAGTCACCTAAATTATTTATAGCCCCCCTCCCCAAGATATCCAGCCTTTCCTTGGTTTAATGGCCTGGCTGGAAAAGACAAAACCCCTCTGTGGGAGAAGAATGGCTGCACACATCGTGTTCATGTGTCTTCTGAGGGCAACTTGGTAAGAGAAAAGATTCGGGGATCATGACGAAAATTCGGGCCTAGAAATAACAGGCGTCTTGCCCTCCTAAAGAATATGATGCCTAACCTCCTCGTCCGGACTTTCTGGGCTACTTTCCTTTTCCTGTCAAATTTGGTCAATGCTTGTTCATAAGGTGGGGATTACTGGGTGGAGGGAGAGAAAGCTGTGTGCATTGTGTCGTAGGGTGGCCAAACTCTGGGTGGTGGCTGGAGAACTTCTGGGATGACACTTGATATCCAAGTGATAGAGATCAGTTCATCTGGAGAAAACAGCTGCTTTGGAAGGTGGACTCTATGGTCCTTTCGGCATTTGCCTGCCACTCCAGATTTTTTCGGTGTTTGAGTTGAGGCAATTTAAGTCCCCAGCAAAATGGCATCCAAATAACCTGTGGGCAACAGCCGGCTGAAACCAGGCTGACCATTGAAGGGAGATAATGTAATGCAGAATGGTGGTGGTGGGGGAGAAACCCAGAATAAAAACAAGGGACCACAGGGCCTGCAAGATGGAGCTCTTCCACCAGGCCTTCAATTAGGAGCCGCCCCCAATAGCTGGAATGGCAGGAAACCCTGCCCCCTGGAGTCATCAGAAACAGCCTGTGCCAGCTGCAGAAAGGTTAGATCTATGGGCTGACCACTAGGATAGATCAATGAAGGTTGGCCGCCATCATCAAGTAATCTAATAATATTAATTTATTAGTGTTATTTAATGTTTAGCACCTTTTAATGTTGGGATGTTTTGTATGGTTTTAGGATTATTTAAACTGCTTACTTGTGTGTTTTTATTCTTTTACGTAAGCCGCCTTGAGCCGATTTTGGCTGGGAGGGTATAAATCTGCTAAACAAATAAATAAATAAGGTTGAACTCAATTTTAGTGCAGAATGGGGTGGTGGTGGGGGAAACAACAACCCTGGATTGAAAAGAAGGTTGAATTCGATTTTAGTGCAGAATTGCTTGGAGGATACTGCAGTGAACAAGGCTTAAAAGGAGAGTGCAGAAAGGGCCCGTGGCATTCAACCTGACTGAAGTCCCTCCCCTCCCCAAACCCCGCCCTCCTCAGGCTCCACCCCCCCCAAATATCCAGGTATTTCCCAACCTGGATCTGGCAGCCCTAACTGTAATCTCCTGCAAAAGGATCGGTTTCCCCAGCCCTGCCCCTAACCAGGCAGAGACAGCTGGGCAGCTGTCCAGGCCTTAGGGTTGCTAACTCTGGGTCAGGAAGTTCCTGGAGATGTTGGGATAGAGCTTGGGGAAGGCAAGGTTTGGAGAGGGGAGGGACTGCAGTTAGATACAATGCTACAGAGTCCACCCTCCGAAGCAGCCATTTTCTCCAAGGGAACCGATCTCTGTCGTCTGGTGCTCAGTTGTAATTCTGGGAGATCTCCAAGACCCACCTGGAGGATGGCAGCCCTACCTGGCCTGGTGGTGGAGGGTGCCTTCTGTGTGCTGCTGACTGGACTAGAAATGGAAGTGAGTGGATGAGGATTGCTTAACCATCTGTGTTCATTTTAAAACCTACCAGAGCTAGCAATGACTAAGATTGCCAACTTTGGGTAGGGAAATCCCTGGAGAATTTGGGGATGGGCTGGGTTTGGGGAGGGAAGGAACCTCAGCAGGGTATAATGCCATAGAGTCCACCCACCAGAACAGCCATTTTTCCACAGGGGAATCGCTGTCATCAGTACATAACTCCAGAAGATCTCCAGGCCCCACCTAGAGATTGGCAAGTCCAGCAATGACCATTCGGGTGACACATTGTACCTGAATAATGCAGCCTCTTTAGTATGACACCCCATTTTACAGATGAGGAACTAAGACCAAGCATGGGGTTCAAGTAGTTCTATGTCTGCAGTTCTGTGCTTGTCCGAGAGATGCCAACCTACAAGGAGGTCCGGGAGTCCCCCTGAAATTACAACTGATCTTCAGACTACAAAGAGCAATTCCCCTGAAGGAAATGGCCAATTCAGAGAGCAAACTCTGTGGTTTTAGGTGAAATCTCTCCCAACTTCCCCCTCCACAGGCACTGCTCTCAAACATCCGGGAATTTCCCAGTTTGGAGTTGGCAACCCTAGATTGCCCTTAGCAGGGGTCATTGCGTAGAAAAAGAGCTGCAGGAGCTCATTAGCATATGCCACACCCCCTGACATCACCAGAAGTGATGTTAGAAGGGGAAGCAAAAGGGGGGGGGGAGGCATCTTCAAAAGCCTCCAATTCCCCAGCCAGCCTGCGGAGTGGGGGAAACAAAGAGAGAAGAGGTTCAAAGTTTAAACCCCTTCTGACTAGAGTTGGAGGTTGGATAGGGTTGCCAGTTCTGAATTCAGAAATATCTGGGGATTTGAGGTTGAAGGCTGGGAGGGTGGGGTTTAGGGATGGGAGGGACTAACCAGTTTGGTGTAGTGGTTAGGAGTGCAGACTCTAATCTGGGAGAACCGGGATTGATTCCCCACTCCTCCACACGCAGCTGCTGGTGTGACCATGGGTCTGTCGTAAGTTCTTTCAGAGCTGTTCTCTCAAGGGCAGTTCTCGAGAGAGCTTTCTCAGCCCCACCTACCTCACAGGGTGTCTGTTGTGGGGAGGGGAATGGAAAGGAGATTGTAAGCTGCTCTGAGACTCCTTCAGGCAGTGAAGGGTGGGGTATAAATCCAATCTTTTCTTCTTCTTCTGTAGGGTGTAATGCCATGCAGTCCACCTTTCAACAGCCATTTTCTCTGGGAAAAGTGGGATACATGTTTTAATTAAATTATAAGTGATTCCTACAGCCTGGAGATCAGCTGTAATTCTCAGACATCTCCAGCTCCCACCAGGAGTCTGGGAACCCCCTCCTGAGAAATATTTCCTTTATGCTTCTGCATTGAGGATTTGGGACGACAGCTTTCAAATAGGCCTCTTGTCAGGTCCATTTGCTTGACACGAGAGAGAACATGAGAGAGTGGTCATAATCTAATCATGCCATTTTGGCTTTCTGCTATCTTGTATTTTTTTTTACAAGGGGGGGTGAGGAGAGTGAAACACTCGAGATTCAACTCGAATCCCTGTTGGAGTTTTCCTTTCCTGTGTTCGATGTGTCTAGCCAGAAACGCAAGACTGACAGGATGATAAAAAGTTGATGCCAGGTACTCTTGCCCATTCAAAGACCCTCCCCCAGGTATCAGGTACCTGGACTTTACTTTGAGGTCAACCAGACACCTCCCCTGAGGCCTACCTGGGCTGAAGGATATACCGACTCAAAAATTCTCTCAGGTATAGCAGCTGTTATCTGAGCTAAGATCAAAGTACCCCTCTGTGCTCCAGGGGGAAAAAATAAAAAAAAATTAGATATGTATACGCACACACATCTTCCAAGTTGATCTTCTTTCTCCATAATTCAAATGAACGTTGAATGAGTCTCAGGGGGAAACAGTTGCTCTGCCGAGGAGCGAGCTGACAGAAATATTATGTTGTAAAAGTCTAGTTTTGTTGTAAAGCGAAAAAGAAAGCAATGACAACTGCTACAAATGCAACACAGAATCGGTTTTGCTAAACAAACTGACATTTTGGAACTAGCAGAAACACGGTTTGGCTTGACGGCTTTATCCACACAGTGGGTTTCTGGGATTAAATGAATAGTCAGAGATTGACGTGCTTACTGAGAGAGGCTTAAAGTATGTTTAAAAGGATGTTTACTTCTAATTATATCTCCCTCTTTTCTGTTGCAGCTCCACAAAAATGGTTTGCAGGGTTTCAAAAGGTACGACAAAATTCAGGTGATCCCAGTCAAGATGCCACTGAAATTTCACTCAGAGGAGAAGTTGTAGCGAATTCAGGAATCCCTCTTCTGGTAAAATGGCCAAGGTTTTCTAAGGGAATTTTTAGATTTCTCACCAGTCAGCTCAGGCATGAGTGCCATCAATTGCACATACTCTTATAGTGGTATATATAAGTATATATGCTTCTGACAAGGTTGGTAACAAACCACACATTTCCTGTTCTTTCCCTTATATATGCCTGATTTGTCTAGGGACCTCTTTGTTGCATTCCCCCCCCCCTCCCAGTAATACAGCTAGAGGGGGGAGTATATTATTCCCATCTTGGGACAAATATGTGGGCTGCCAACTAGAGTTGCTGACCTCCATGTGGGGCCTGGAATTCTCCTGAAATTTCAACTCATCTCCAGATCAGGGCTGTATTATCCATGAGGCGGACTAGGCCGAAGCCTAGGCGCCCTTCAGAGACTAGGGGCCTATCATTTTTTTTTGTTTTTTGCTGAGGCAGTGTTGTTTTCTCTTCATAGATAGCCTGTAATATAGAACCTCTATTAATAAGATAATTAACTGCTTCCTTAGTGCAGTGAAACAAATTGTTTCTTATATTAAAACAATTATCCATAAATTATATATTTTTAATAAATAATAAAAATTTTATTCACTTCAAAATATTACAATATTGAACAATTATACCCCCCAAAATGTGGTTTCCTGAAGAGTTCTACTCGCACAATAAAATATATATATTAAAAAATTGTGAATAGGATTCTTCAGGAGATCCTCAACATGGATACAGGGCTGTGTACTGTGGTCTAGTACCTACTGTACCAGGGTCAGGCTGTCAGCTGTAGTGGGGTGAAAGACTGAAGTGCCAGAGGGCCCCCGAAATACCTGAAAGCCTAGGGCCCTGGCCATAGGTTAATATGGCTCAGCTCCAGATTATTGAGCTGTTTCCCTGGATGACATGACAGCTTGGAAGAGCAGACTGTATGGTGTACCACAGAGTCCAGGAGAAATGGAAGTCCTAGAGGGGCATCCCATCCTTGCTGAGCTCCTTCTCCATTCTCTCCAGTTACTGCCCCTTGTATCGTCAGGAATTTTCCAAGCCAAAGTTGGCAATCCTACAACCAACACGTTTCCAAACCCTGATCAAGGTGGAGATTTAAAGCCCTATGCAAAATGATCATTTTATCCTGTTCTTCAAATTTATATCGCATTTTTCCCCTGATCAGGGACCCAAAGCAGTCTTTAACATCGTTCCCCACTCCTTCACTTGTGAAGTTAGGTTAGGCTGAGATATTGTGACTGGCCCAAGATCACCTTTCAGGCTTCCGTGGTCGAGTGAGAGATTGAAACCTGGTCATCCCAGGTTCTTGTCTTAAAAAAAAAAATCTTTAAAAATATTTTTATTTACACATAAAAAAACAAATGCCAACAACAAAATAAAACCATTTGATTACCTCATATCCAATATAAGAGACAATGCCGTCATGTTATGGTGATGTTCCAGCCACAAAAACAAAACAAAGAAAATATATAAACCAATACAAGAAAAATCATGAATAGATAAAAAAAGGAAGAAAGGAGGAAAGGGGATGCTTCCATCCAAGTTGGCTGAGATTTTACATAATTTTCATTGATTCCGTTTCTAAGAAATGGTATCCTCTAATATAACTATTCAATTTTATTCAAATTTTTAGATTAGGGTCTCCATCCATTAAAGGAAATTCCATTAAATAAATTATAAAACTATTCCAGATTATTTTAAAATTATCTCCCCCCTCCCCTGAGTTAATGTAATGTTATTTGTGCCACTGTATTCTCTAATTTAATGCCCCACCTATCCAAGGAAACCCTTTTAGCATTCGTCCAACACTGAGCAATCAGCATCCTAGCTGCGACTAAAAAAAAATTGATAAGTGCTTTTTGTTTATATCGGGAAGTTTCATTGATAAATAAGTTGAGCAGGGCTAGTTCAACAGTAGGTATTATTTGATTCCCAGGTTGTTTTAGCAATCTCTGCAAATATTGATTTCCAAGAAATCACTACAACTGGACAAGACCACCACATATTCTGACGCTCTAACCACTACACCACACCAGCCCATTAAGAGCTTATTCCTCCAGATCTTTCCAGGGCCTTCTCCTGTTGAGCCCTGCCTTTGAGCCCTCTAGCTGGCCACGACATGGGCCTACTCTGTTTCAATGGCTGCTCCAAGCATTATAAAACAGCCTCCCTAGCCCTTACTTGGATAGCCCAGGAAAGCCGGATCTCATCAGATCTTGGAAGCGATGTTATTTGTTTGTTTATTTATTTAAGTTATATGCCACCCTCCCCACCAAGGCAGGCTCAGGGTGGCGTACACAATGATAGTTGAACAAATAAAACAGGAAGTTGAATAAAATCACAATAAATAAAGAGATAAAAAACATTACGTAAACTGCTAGTAAGCAGGAAGCTAAGCAGGGTTGACTCTGGCAAGTACTTGGATGGTAGACCTCCTTGAAATACCGGAGGCGGGGGCAGGGTTCATTCAGCCATCTCTCTGGATATCGAGGTTTATAAGATTATTCATGGGATAGAACAGGTTGAGAAAGAAGTACTGTTCTCCCTTTCTCACAGTACAAGAACTCGTGGGCACTCCATGAAATTGCTGAGTGGTCAGGTTAGAATGGATAAAAGGACATACTTCTTCACCCAAATAATGATCAACACATGGAATTCACTGCCACAGGAGGTGGTGGCAGCTACAAGCATGGACAGAAGTCCATCAGTGGCTATTAGCCACAAGATATAGATAGGAACTCTCAGGCTGGGGCAAGTGATGCTCTGTATTCTTGGTGCTTGGGGGACGGGAACAGTGGGAGGGCTTCTAGTGTCCTGGCCCCACTGGTGGACCTCCTGAGGGCACCTGGTATTTTTGGCCACTGTGTGACAGAGTGTTGGACTAGATGGGACATTGGCCTGATCCAACATTGGATTCTCTTATGTTCTTATGTTCTTATGTCCAGGCCTCCAGTAGGGATCACTCACCAGAGGTCGCCATGATTTCCAGGTGCACACACACACTCACATACACTTATACACACACACATGCACATATTAAAAAATACCAAAAAATATGAGAAAAGAAAAGAAACAGCCTCCCCAAAGCGTAGGGTTTCCAGCTCCAGACTGGGAAATACTTGGAGATTTTGGGGGCGGAGCCTGAGGAGGGAGGGGTTTGGGGAGGGGAGGGACTTCAAAGGGGTATAAAGCCACAGAGTCCACCTTCCAAAGTGGCTGTTTTCTCCAGGTGAGCTGATCTCTCTCACCTGGAGATCAGTTGCAATCCCAGGAGATCTCCAGCCACCTCCTGGATGTCGCCAATGGTACCAAGCAGTGTTCCCTCTAAGCTGAGTTAGTGTGAGCTTGCTCACAGTTTTTTAGCCTCTGGCTCACAGATTTTTGTCTTCGCTCAGGAAGGAGGGCTCCAGTGCAAACTAATGTAAGCAGCACCCAAATCACTTGCTCACAGCTTTAATGCCAGCAGCTCGCAAAGCAGAATTTTCACTCACAGGACTCCACAGCTCAGAGGGAGCATTGGTACCAAGGCATTCCAGAGGGCTCCCACTGTCTGTAAGAGATGTAAAGCTTTGTTTGTTGGCGTGTTTTAAGACAGGCATTTTGTAGATAATTCCATCATCAGGAGGATATTGTTTTTAGGGAAAGCCGTTTAGCAGGTTTTTTCCCCCTTGTTGGTTTTTCGTTTTTCATTGTTTATTGCCTTGTAAGCAGTCTTGACTTGCCATGTTTAACAAGAAAGTTGGCATATCAATAAATACCGGAGGGAATGACACATCCCAAAGGTGTTGTCAGATTTCACTTAGAGTTGAAGTCTCCCGCCCCCCAGTATGTTGAAGAAGAAGTAGAAGAAGAGAAGGGAAAAAAAAATGGATTTATACCCCGCCCTTCACTTGGAATCTCAGAGCAGCTTACAAACTCCTTTCCCTTCCCCTCCCCACAACAGATACACTGTGAGGTAGAACTATGGCTTGCCCAAGGTCGTCCAGCAGGTGCAAGTGGAGGAGTGGGGAATCAAACCCGGTTCTCCCAGATTAGAGTCTGCACACTTAACCACTACACCAAAGAGGACATAGCCTTTTACCAAAGTCCATTGGTCCACCTAGCAGCTCTCCTGGATCTTTGCTTAGAAAGGTCCTTCCCAATGCAGAGAAGCTGTGGTCCTTCCATTGGAAATGCCAGGGACTGAACCTGGGATTTTCTACAGGCCAAGTACACGCTCTTCCACTGAAATTCATGGTGACTGAATCATGCTCCACCTTTCAAAACAAACCAAAAAGAGTTCTAATAAGATATGCATCTAGGGTTGGCACCAGGCAGTGCTTGGCAACCAGAGGGAGGGTTGTGGGCTAGTTCTCTGAATCCCAGTGACAGGAGGCAACATCAGGGAAAAGCCTCAGCCTCTATGACCTGTTGTTGGCGATCCAGAGGAACTGGTTGGCCACTGTGTGAGACAGGAAGTTGAATTAGACCACTGGTCTGATCCAGCAGAGCTCTTCTTATATTCTTAGGAAGGCCTTGGTCTCTATGCCCTTTTGTTGGCCCTCCAGGATGAAGGACTAGATGGACCACTGGTCTGATCCAGCAGGCATCTTCCTATGTTCTTATGTTATCTTTCAGAACAAAAAGACTCTGTTGCAATTTGTGTAGTGCCTATGGTTGCCACATCCCTCCTGGCAACCAGTAGGCAATGGGAGAGGACTTTTCAGGGGCAGGAGGGAGGCCCAGCTGATGTACCTACATCACTGCCCAAATTACTTGGAAGTGACATCATCATGTCAGGTGTCTGGGCAAAAACTCTATAGTAAAGTTGTCTTCTACCATTGTATTGAGTCAGCCAGGGCTCAGCGTTAGTGAGCACTCCTCAGGAGAAGAGGAGTTGCATGTAGCCAGCCTTGAGTTAACAGAAGCTGACTGGCTGAGCTGCAGGCTTGTCAGGATTCACAGCCAACAGCTGGTGCAGAGCCACCAACACCCTCCAGCCTGGTTCAGCATAGGAAACTTAGTTGGCCATTTCCAGCCCACCACCTACACCCTTAGAACACCACAGACAGGGGCTAAGAATAGAGGTACAGACAAGGTGGCAAAGTGCATGCCTTCTGGCCTGACACCAGGTGCTTGCTGATAATGAAGATGAGTAGTTATACAATTACTTCTGAGCAACTGGTTGCAAGCATTACCCTTAGGCATGGAGCTATAAAACCAGCCAAGAGAGGCTGTGAGGTATGGATTCAATACGTACCATAGACACTAAGCCACCGACTCTGCCTTGCCTGACTACTGGACCTCTAACCTTGAACTGAATGACTCTGCTTTGCCTGACTTCTGGCACCTGATACTCAGAGCCTGCAAACTAGTACAACTATAGAGTTTTTGCCCAAATACCAGAGTGTCTCCCTGACTTGATGATACTACTTCCAGTTCATGTGGGCAGTGATGTAGACATGTATCTATATGGCAACTGGGTCTCCCTCTTTTGGGGGGTAAGTTCCTCCCGCCATCCACTGTGGGGTCTGGCAACCCTACTAGTGCCAGGTCTCTGAGTAGATGTATAACTGAACATAAGAGAAGCCAATGTTGAATCAGGCCAATGGCCCATCCAGTCCAACACTCTGTCACACAGTGGCCAAAAATACCAGGTGCCCTCAGAAGGTCCAGCAGTGGGGCCAGGACAGTAGAACTGGCCAGAACCGGGCGTCTACCAAATTGGGGGGATACAAATGCTTAGTTGCAGCCCAACTTTCTTCTGTGGAAGATAGAAAGCAGGAAGCTCACAGGTTTATTCTGGTAGCAGTTAGCATCAGGAAAGTTCCTGGATTGGGGGAGCAAGGATTTGTGACCCCAGAGATGTAACTGAAGCAGGAAGATCTTGTGACCTTTCACAGCAGTATGCCCAAAAGAGATTTAAGGGATGAACTCAAGACACTTTCCAAGGGTGAAATTCCTGTGCCTTGTATAAATAAAGAATTTGCTAAAAGATAGACACATACACAAAAAAAGTCACAGAGGAGGTAATCAGTAAATCCAGACAGAGCAGGCATTACTCACATTTCAAAGTAACATTTCGATATTGTTGTGTGCACTTAAAGGGTTCTGGGCGAGCATAACTTTTGCCTAAAGTGCAATGGTTCTTTGAAGGTTTTCGTTCAAATGATATAGGCAGCCCTACCAGGATAGATTCAGAGGTTGTCTCTGAGTCCAGACGGATCTTATAGAGAAAAAAAAAGATTAAAAAAAGAGATAGTGGGGAAGGGGAGAAAGCGTCTTGTTACAATCAGAGTGGGAAAAAAATGTACATATATGTAATTTTGTAACTGTTCCTGGATAAACTTCTGAGAAGGACCACACAAGATTAGATTATTTAGATTGTAGCCGGTGGAGCTGACGTGTGTCCCGCTTTCTGTTTTCTCCTTGCAACCCCTTATTGCAGAAAGAAAGGGGGAAAACGGAGTTATGTCGTGCCAGTTGGGATTAACATGGCAACATGAAAGGGTTGAGGGTTGTCTCATTTTCCATGGTAGCTGCATTCATTGATGTGAGAACTTGAGTTGGATGGCACGGCAAGTCAATTCTTGCCCAGGATGGTGGAGATCGGGGTCATGCGTATTCTTGGGAGCAGAGGTAGCAATGCTACTGACTCATTGCAGTCGTCTCCTGCCTTCACTCGGATAAAGGTCAGAACAGGATTTTTAGCCTCGGAACAATCCCTGCGAGAAGTCGTGACTTGCTCTGGGCCACCCGGGGAGTTTCTGAGCTCATCGGGGATTTGAGCATTCAAGCATGGGCTTCCAAGACGCCACCGTGACACTCGTTGTTAATAGGGTTGCCAGGTCTGGGTTGGAAAATACCTGGAGACTTGGAGGGTGGATCCGGGAGAGGGCGGAGTTTGGGGAGGGGAGGGGCCTCAGCATGGTACAATGGCATAGAGTCTACCCTCCAAAGCAGCCATTTTCTCCAGGGGAGCTGATCTCTGTCAGCTGGAGATCAATCAGCTGGAGATCGTAAAAGCAGGAGATCTCCAGGCCCCACCTGGAGGCTGGCAACCTTCCCATGATCAGTTGAAGGCTTACTGTATAGAATGTTCTATACAGTAAGCCTTCCATTGATCGTCAAGTATAAGCAGCAGAAGAAAAAGACATAAGTTGCTGTCGCTGAATTATTGTAATTCATGAGACTTCGCTTTGTGCAGTTTTAGTTTTATTTGCCACTTAAGGCAAAGGATGTAGGGCTGCCAACTCTGGGTAAGGCAATTCCTGGATATTTGGTGGTGGAGCCTGAGGAGGGTGGGGCTTGGGAAGGCTAGGGACCTGAGTGGGGTACAATGAAGAAGAAGAGATTGGATTTATACCCTGCCCTTCACTTGGAGTCTCAAGAGCATCTTACAAACTCCTTCCCCTCCCCACAAGAGACACCCTGTGAGGTAGGTGGGGCTGAGAGAGCTCTCTCAAGAACTGCCCTTTCAAGGACAGCTCTTGTCAGAACTATGGCTTGCCCAAGGTCATCCAGCAGCTGCAAGTGGAGGAGTGGAGAATCAAACCCGGTTCTCCCAGATTAGAGTCCGCACTCCTAACCACTACACCAATGCCATAGAGTCCACCCTCCGAAGCAGCCACTTTCTCCAGGGGAATCGATCTCTGTTGCTTGGAGATCAGTTGTAATGCCAGGAGATTCCCAGGCCCCACCCTAGCTGGATATAATTAACCAGTTTGATTTAGTGGTTAGGAGCGTGGACTCTAATCTGGGAGAACCGGGTTTGATTCCCCACTCCTCCACATGCAGCTGCTGGAGTGACCTTGGGTCAGTCACAAGTTCTCTTAGAGCTGTCCTCTCAAGAGCTATTTCTGTCAGAGCTCTCTCAGCCCCACTTACCTCACAGGGTGTCTGTTGTGGGGAGAGGAAGGGAAGGAGATTGTAAGCCAGCTCTGGGACTCCAAGTGAAGGGCGGGGTATAAATCCAGTCTCCTCCTCCTCCTCTTCATCCTCCTCCTCCTGTTTGGATGGGCAGACTAATCTAATGCATTTGTATCCCATCTTTCCTCCAAGGAGCTCAGTGCGGCATGTATCATTCTCCCCATTCCTGTTTTATCCTCACCACAACCTTGCGAGGTCTGTTATTTCCACTATTTACAGAGTGCCTGCCTTTCTGCCCTTACGAAGGCTGAGAAAGAGAGTGACTGGCCCAGAGTCACCCAGCAAGCTTTAAGGCAGGGCTTGGATTTGAATCTGGGTCTCCCAGATCCTAGTCCAATAACCTACCGCTGCTCCATGCCAACTGATGGACCTCAGAAGTCAGGAACACCCAATGCATTTCCCTTGAGTTGACAACGAGATAACCTATCATATAGCTCATGCTATATTTTAATGCAATATGGTTTGATTTACTAAGGTTATCTATATTTGATGTAAAACATGTTGTCCCCACCCTCCGGTCAAAGCAAGGTGCAGCAGAAGGACAGACAGAGCCAGAGCAGAATTGGGGGGGGGGGCACGAGTTATAGTGGAAGAACTTGGCAGCTGAGCATTGTGGGAGTGGGAAGTGTCATCAGGTCACCGCTGATTTGTGGCGACCCTGTAGGGCTTTCAAGGCAAGAGACTGGTTTGCCCTTGCCTGCCTCTGCAGTGCAAACCTGGGCTTCCTGGGTGGTCTCTCATTACTTATTTATTTATTTATTTATTTATTTATACCCCGCCCTCCCCGTGAATGGGCTCAGGGCGGCTTACAAGAGGGCAAAATATGCCCATACATAAAACAGGATAAAAACAGTAAAAACCAACGACTATTACAAATAAAGTGCTCAAATTTAAACAAGATGGTCATTCATTGGAGGTAGGTGGTTTTTCATGGAGGTAGGTAATGTCCAGTAGATGTTAAGCTGTCCAGTCCAGCGGTACCCGCCCAGCGCTGTATTGTGGCCAGATCTTCCGTAGGGCCGTCTCCTTACTCCATTTGTTGCTGACACCATTGGTAGTGGTGTTAGTGGAAGTAATAAGAAAATACTTACTAGTCACCTTTCTTCCTTAAGGCTCTCCTGGCCCCACTGCTGGACCTCCTGAGGGCACCTGGTATTTTTGGCCCCTGTGTGACAGTATTGGACTAGATGGGCCATTGGCCTGATTCAACATTGGCTTCTCTTATGTTCTTATGTTATGTTCTTAAGGTGTCTTAAAAGATATAAATAAAATACATAAATAAATTGCATAAAAACCAAAATTTAAAGTCACCGTGTAGGACTGCTTTAATCAAATGCAGCCCTAAATAAAACCGTTTTCAGCTGCCTCATAAAGACAGAAAGTGAGGGGGGCAGGTGCACCTCAATGGGGAGGTTGTTTCACAACTTTGTGGCTGCCACTAAAAAGTCCCCGTCTCGTATACCCACCAAGCAAGCTTCTTTGATTGATGGGACAGTCAGGAAGGCCTCTCCCTGTGAGCTTAATTCCTGGGCAAGAACATGTGGAAAAAGACAGTCCTTCAGGTACCCTGGTCCCAACCCTGTCCAAGTGGTAACCAGGGCCAACCATGCTTAGCTTCTGAGATCTTATGAAATCAGGCTACTGGTCAGCAGTATAGTCAGGATGAGGTCTGGTGAGCCAGGATGGAGCCAGGTAGATTCCAAAGTTCTTTGGCTGTCGAGACTCCAGTACTACTGACTAGTTGGAAGAACATGGCCAGACCATTAAAATACCAGCTGTTCGGTCATCCTCATAATACGCAGACTTTTCATGCTCTTTCATCAGTGAAAGAATGAATTGCTGGGGAGCAGGTTGAACTGTGTGTGCCTTGAAAACCCTACAGGGTCGCCATAAGTTGGCTGCAACCTGATGGCACTTTCTACCACTGATGTGCAAAGTGGCTTTGGAAACAATCCTAGCCCGTTTCCTTCTGATATGGGGTATTCTGAAGATTTGTTCATCTGAGGCTGCAATGGGTATCTTCAAGAGAGAAGAGATTTCTTCGCCTTCTGAGCATAGCATAAATTCACTGCCACAGGAAGTGGTGGCAGCTACAAGCATAGACAGCTTCAAGAGGGGACTGGAGAAACATATGGAGCAGTGGTCCATCAGTGGCTGTTCGCCACAAGGTATAGATGGAGCACTCTGTCCAGGGCAGTGATGCTCTGTATTCTTGGTAGTTGGAGTGCCACAGTGGGAGGGCTTCTGAGTTCTGGCCACGCTGGTGGACCTCCTGATGAAACCTACATTTTGGCCATTGTGTGACACAGAGTGTTGGACTGGAGGGGACATTGGCCTGATCCAACATGGCTTCTCTCATGCTCTTATATGGAGCAGAGGTCCATCAGTGGCTATTAGCCACAAAGTATAGATGGAACACTCTGTCTGGGGCAGTGATGCTCTATATTCTTGGTGGCTGGTGGGCCGCAGTTTCTGGTGGGCTTCTAAGTTCTGGCTGTGCTGGTGGAGCTCCTGATGGCACCTGGGTTTTGGCCACTGTGTGACACAGAGTGTTGGACTGGAGGGGCCACTGGCCTGGTCCAGCATGGCTTCTCTTATGTTCCTATGAAACAGGGCCTCTGTGCCGTGTTGTTGGCCACCCAGAGGAACTAGTTTGGCCAATGTTTGAGCCAGGATGCTGGACTAGGTGGACCATTGGTCGGATCCAGCAGGGCCTTTCTTATGTCCTTATGAAAGGAAGGGTTGCTCGAACAGCTCTCGGGGGACATCAAAGAGCTCTCTGGGCGTGCCAGCGGTCATGCCTTGGATCTGGAGTCCTTGGGTGCTACCCTGGAGAGTGCCTTTGGTCTTCTTGTGCCCCACCCGCATTCTGCAATGTGTTTGCTTTCATGCTTAGAACTCAGTGAGTCAGCGTTTGCTTTGTGCTGATCGTTCCCCACATTATGGGGTCGGTGTAATTGATGTCTCCGCTGAAGCATTCGCGCCCTTATTCCGTCTGTCATTGCTCCACCAGCAAGCCTACTGAACTCTGGCCTCCCGTTCTCATCGGTCGTAACAACATGATATATTGTTAATATGCATTTATTCTTTGATAAATGCTGGGGAAACTGCGGCAGTATAGCTGATCTTGCTCACTGTTGGTGGCCCTGCCCCCTCAAAAAAGGATTTCTGGGTTCAAATAATTAAACAAATTGCAATAATAACAAATATACACTTACCGTGTAACCTGGAGCCCGTCTTCTTAGAAACTTGGCGTTCATCTGCAAGTAACTACAGCACAGAGACGTTAATATCCACGCTACTGACTTTAGCAAAAATAACTATAGCACAAAAGTGGAAACAAAAAAACTATCCCTGCTTTAGTTGGTTGGCAAAAGAAAATTTGGGAATGTTTTATATACGGGCGTACCACCTACAACACATCAGCACTGCAGTCGGTCATATATCAAAAGTGGTTCCAGGCAGTTTGGTTTCCCATGATTAGCTATTTAGAAAACAGCGGAATGATTCCAAACAACCCGGTATATAGAAACTTACTTTTCTTTTAATTTAATAGTGTTTCTAGGCTCACATAACAGCCTGACTGTACTCTAGTGGATATTCTTGGGACAGGATATGTTAGATCTGTTATGTAAGTGTACAACCCCACCCCACCCCCTTGCTGATTTTTCGGTGTATTAAATGTTGATTCAGTGTTGTAAAATTAAATATTAATAAAACATAAATTAAAACAAACATGAAATATGAAGTGGGGAGAGGGATTCTGGGAAACTTCTCTGCCTAGTGCACAGCATCTAGGCTCTGCTTCTGTTTCCCTTCCTGGGGCAGGTACTTGCATCTGGGCCTGGCCAGATTTATTGCATTTTACAAAATTTATATCACACCTTTCTGTTAGGGCTGCCAGCTTCCAGGTGCTGGAAAGTCCAAGCAAAACATCCGTGACAAAAATAACGAAGAGTCAGTAAAGATATATATGCGAAATTGTTTACTATAATAATTATAATTCTGTGGAAAACGCTCTTCTTTTATCACTCACACGCAATGAATTTTGTGCAATAAAAATATCCGTTTCACAAGGATTGCTTTATCTGAGCGTGTAGTAATTACAATTTCCACTTATCAGCTCTTGAAATAAACATCCCATGTTGACTGTCTGATATCAGAACCCAAATTCGTTGTGTGGGAGCGATAATAGAAGAGGGTTTTCCACAGAATTATAATTATTATAGTAAACAATTTCGCATGTATATCTTTATTGACTCCTCGTTATTTTTGTCACAGATGTTTTGCTTGGACTTCCCCTTCTTCTCATTGATCTCTCACTTTTGGCTTCGAGCTTCCAGGTGCTGGCTGGAGAGTTCTCAGAATTGCAACTGCTTTCCGGGTTATAAAGATCAGTTTCTGTGGAGAAAATGGCTATTTTGGAATGTAGGCTCAAATGAGAGCTGGTTTGGTGTATTGGTTAGGAGCGTGGACTCTAATCTGGGAGAACCGGGTTTGATTCTCTACTCCTCCACATGAAGACCAGCTGGGTGACCTTGGTTCAGTCACAAATTCTTTCAGAGCTGTTCTCTCAAGAGCTGTTTCTGTCAGAGCTCTCTCAGCCCCCAACTACCTCACAGGGTGTCTGTTGTGGGGAGGGGAAGGGAGAGGAGATTGTGAGCTGCTCTGAGACTCTGAGCGAAGGGCGGGGTGTAAATCCAATCTCTTCCTCTTCTTTCTGTTCATTAGGTCTTGCTGAGGTCCCTCCTCTCTCCTAACCCACCCTCCCAAAGCCCCACCCTTCAAGTCCACAGGCATTTCTCAACTGAGAGCTGGCAACCCTACATAAGATACGTAATAAAACCATTAAAACCAACCCAGATTTAAAATACATAAAAAGATGTAAAGATAATTAAAACATTGGTCAGGAAGAAGGTGTTGGAAGTTCCAGATGTGATGCCCCCTGTTTGGTGTTGTGGTTAAGTGTGCGGACTCTAATCTGGGAGAACCGGGTTTGATTTTCCACTCCTCCACTTGCACCTGCTGATGTGACCTTGGGTCAGTCACAAGCTCTGGCACAGCTGTTCTCTCAAGGACAGTTTCTGTCAGAAGTTCTCCCAGCCCAACCTACCTCATAGGGTGTGTGCTGTGGGGAGGGGAAGGGAAAGGAGTTTGTAAGCCACTCTGAGACACCTTTGGGCAGTGAAGGGCGGGGTATAAATCCAATCTCCTCCTCCTCCTCCTCCTCCTCCTCTCTCTTCTTCTTCTTCTTCTTCTTCTTCTTCTTCTTCTTCTTCTTCTTCTTCTTCTTCTTCTTCTTCTTCTTCTTCTTCTTCTTCTTCTTCTTCTGTCTCAGACCTCCAGACTGAGTGGCTAGATCGCTAGACAGGCACACTGACCTTTCTTCCTGTATCTGCTCTTCTGCTACTATCCTCTTTGATATGCGGATTGTGATCTCAGGGACCAATTTCCCTTTCCCACTTCTCTCTCATTCTGAACAAAGACTTGCTCTCTACCTGCACACACCAAGAGAGGGACATGCAGTCCTCTCTTGGCACCATGAGGCAGATGGGCCTCTCACTATCCGCCTCCATCCTTTAGCTAGTAAGTTAGCGATCTATCAATCTCTCCTCTTTCCTATCCAAAGTGTACTCCTCAAATAAAGAGAGAAGTTGTCGAAGGCTTTCATGGCTGGAGTTCTTTAGTTGCTGTAGATTTTCCGGGTTGTGTGGCCATGGTCTTGGCATTGTAGGACCTGATGTTTCGCCAGTAGCTGTGACTGGCATCCTCAGAGGTATAACACAGAAAGATGGAGTACTCTCTGTGTAAAGGTGAGCAGAAAACTCTTATGTCCTACAATGCCAAGATCACGGCCACACAACCCGGAAAATCTACAGCAACTAAAGAGAGAAGTATTTCTCTTCTAAACTTGCAATGTGGCTCTGTGTCGCTTTGTAAGCTGAGTAACCTGGTAAAGTGATGCTACTGCATTTGTAGCTTTATTTAAGTACTCTGCTAATGAAGCACTGGACTAACCACTTCAGTTGATCTCAATAGAAGGGATCACTGAGGGAATGCCAAACGAAATGAAACAAAAAGTCTTTCTGCACTGGAAGAAGGAAGCAACAGAAGGGGACTAGGGCTGCCAGGTCCCCTGGAGGGGGCGGGGGGTTGCCCACCCAAAGGGCCCTCAATCCTCTGGTTCAGATCTGGCTGGTGGGGGGAACACCACCCCCAAAGTGCCCACATCAGTCTGACATGCCCGACATGATGATGTCGCTCGGAAGTGATGTCATCGCTCTGGGCACGTCACCGGGCGACGCCCTAGCAATCACCTTGCAAACTCTATGGTCCCAGCCTGTGACCAACTCTCCCCTGCTGCGCATGGTAATTGACTTGGCAACCCTAAAAAGGACAGACAAGTCTCCTTGGGGAGAGCTCTTCTAAGCAGGAAGGCGGATCTTGGGGACATTTCTGCCAGGTGTGTAATGTCTGGACTGCTCCTGTCCCCCTTCCTGTCTGCAGATACTTAAACTTGGGGCTTGGGCATAAACCTTTATCTCTTGACTTCATTTATACTCAGCCTTTCTCCCCAAAGCCTCTTCCATTGTTCTCCGGTCCTCCATTTTCTCCTCGCAACCACACCGTGAGGTGGGTTAGGCCGAAAGCCTGTGACTAGTCCAACGGCCACCCACCCAGCAAGCTTTGATGGCTGAGTGGGGATTCAAACCTGGGTTTCCCGGGTCCTGGTCTGACTCTCTGGCGATGACACCATGCCAGCTCTCTTTCACATGAGTCAAAGAGCACCCTGCCCTGAGTGACCTGGGTCAGCAGATCCAGGACTAGCTTGGAACGTGGTCCGTTTTTGCTGGGAGATTCTCTGTTTCGTGTTTTGGGTATTTCGTAAGCTGCTTTGTGTCCCCACTGGGCGGGACAGCAGGATAAAAATCCCCGTGGAAATAAAACAGCTGCCCAGGCTAGGCCAATCTCATCTGATCTCGGGAGCTAAGCAGAGTTGGTGCTGGTTAACACTTGGATGGGAGAGTGCCCAGGAAGTCCGGGGTTCCTACGCAGCAGCAGTCAGTGGCAAACCACCACTGTTCGTCCCTTGCCTTGAAAACTATGTGGCTGAGTTCAGACTGCTCCGGGAGCCAGTTGCGGCAAAAAAGCCCCGGAACAAACCGGAGCATACTGGGAGAAGGTGTGCCAGAGCATTCAGACTGCTGCCCCGGAGGCGCGCTCTATGCGGCGTTTCCCCATTAATTCGGCTGTGGGTGTATGGGTGTATGTGCGCATAAGCACTCATGCGCATAAGCACATTTTGCCGATTGGGGGAGGACCCCCGGTGCCAGCACTGCATTGGGCAGTAGGGCGGCGCATGGCCAATCATACCGCTGCTGCCTTCTGACCAACGCGGGTTGCTCCCGGTTTATCAGCGGAGCATTCATACTTCCAGGAAGCGGACAAACGCGGGACACAGGCGCTCTTCAGGGATTTGCTACTGCTTTGATGAGGTATTTATTAAATGCGGGAAGAAAGCGGAACAGCCCAGGTTGCCTACGGGTGGGGAACGCCAGGCAGATGTGCCTGTGTGAACGCCCCCTTTAATGCGGTTTTAAAGCATCGCTGAAACGGGGCTCTGCCGGGGCAAATTGCCAGTCTGAACTCAGCCTGTGGGTCCACCATCAGTCGACTGCGACTAGACGGCAGGTTGCCATCTCCAAATAAGTAAGCCACCCGAAAAGAAGTCGGAGCACGGGGCCCTTGAGCTCAGTCAGCTCTACACAGAAGAGCCGCTAGATCAAGATGGGGAGCCCTGCTAGTCTGTCTGTAGCAGCAGAAAAGAGCGAGAGTCCAGGAACACCTTAAAGACTGGCAGAATTTGTGGCAGGGCAGGGGCTTTCCTGAGTCACTTCTTCAGATAGAAGGTATCTCTTACATGAAAGCTCCTACCCTTCCACAAATTGTTTTAGTCAAGAAGAAGTAGAAGGAGAAGAAGAAGAGGAGGAGGAGGAGGAGATTGGATGTATACCCTGCCCTTCACTCAGAATCTCAGAGCAGCTTACAATCTCCTTTCCCTTCCTCTCCCCACAACAGACATCCTGTGAGGTAGGTGGGGCTAAGAGAGCTCTGAGAGAACAGCTCTGAGAGAACGGTGACTGACCCAAGGTCCCCCAGCTGGCTGCATGTAGAGGAGCAGGGAATCAAACCTGGTTCTCCGCATTACAGTCCCGCCACTCTTAACCACTACACCAAACTGGCTGAGGTGCTACTGGACTCTTTTCGTCTGAAGAGGAATGGCTCTTCTAGGCCTGAGTAAAGTTGCCGAGTGTTCTGTGAGGCTTTGTGGAAAGTTCTCATGAACTTCTCATTCCCTCATGAACTTCACAGAAGAACAGGGTTGGATGTTGTGACTCCTTTGGGCATAAACCATTTCAGCCGGCAAGATTAGCTCCTTCAGATGGGGACAGTGTGACCTCCAAAAACGCCACAATCTCTGTTTTCAGAAATGCTAAGCAAGGCAGTTACATACAATGGAAACTTTTAAGTCCTCAAAAACCCAAGTAGTCAGGACATTGTGGGTATTCTAAGGTGTCATTCTATGGCCAACTGTGACAAACTAACCAGAAGTCAATTTGGCCAGACGACCAGTTTAGTCTGGCTTGCTATTGCGCCTGGAACACCAAAGTTTTGATCCCAGCATGGAATTAAGCATTATCTCCTGCTGACATCTGCACACCAGACATTATGAAATCACAGCAGCATCAACAGGGCCGGCCCCAGGTATTTTTGCACACTAGGCAAGGACACCTTCTGGTGCCCCCCCCCATGCTCTTTCCTTGGCAAGGGCCAAGGAAGGGAAGGAGGTTTAAACCTCCTTCCCTTCCATCTGAGCACCGGTTTGCTGGGTGCCCCACAGCTGCGGGGCGCACCAGCAAGCCAGGGAAGAGGCAGGGGTTTAAACCCCCGTCTCTTCCATCTGAGCACTGGCAAGCCAGGGAAGGGGCGGGGGTTAAAACCCCTGTCTCTTCCGTCTGAGCGCCGGCTTGCCTGTATGCCCCACACCTGCGGGGCATGCCAGCAAGCCAGGGAAGAGGCGAGGGTTTAAACCCCTGCCTCTTCCATCTGAACGCCGGCTTGCCAGCGTGCCCTGCAGCTGCGGGGCGCGCCGGCAAGCCAGGGAAGAGGTGGTTTTTTTGGGTGGGGCTTTTGGCGGGGCGGGGGCTTTTGGCACCCCTAAGGGCCAGCGCGCTCTAGGCAAATGCCTAGTTCACCTAGTGAGTGAGCCGGCCCTGAGCATCAACTGGCTGAAAAGTTGGCATCTCCATGCTATTGGAAAGTTTTTTTAGCAAGTAAATTAAAGGCAACAACAACATATGATCGCTACTTGGGAAAGGAATCAAACCTGAAACTTTGGCGAGGTAACTGAAACAAACAAAAAAGGAAGCAATTTGGGGGGAAAGATTAAAAGCAATTGTTCAGTTGCCTTGGCAACAGGATGTGGGTGCAGCCAATCAGCAAAGTTGATATACTGTTTTGACATGCATGCACATATTCCTAACATAAATAGCAACAGAGACCTAATAAGAATAGGTTTTAAGGCTCGAAACTGATGTCATTTCAAAAGTGTCAGTCACTGGGAACCTATAGAAGTGTTTCTTCTATTAAGTTGACATTAAATACATGCTGTAATGGCTTCATAAGGATAGAAGGCTTCTGACAGGCCATAAAGGAGATGAGGAATCTGTAATTACCTTGTAAGCTTGCTTGGTGTCCTTTAGAAGATTTGCCAAAAAGAAAGAGAGAGAGAGAGAGAACTTGGAAGGGAAAAAAAACCAAAAACAAAATAAGACTTGAGTGTTTTGATCAAAGCAGCCCCCAAGTACTCTTTGCAAAGTGGAAGGAGTCGGTGTCGACGTTCGAAAAGAACTTTCTTAACTTGTTAACTAAGGGGTGAACGACACTTCAGCAGCAGGTTCCGGGGCTGGAACTCCAGACTGTCATTTGGCCTATGGGGGAACGGAACCAAAGGCCAGGGGAAAAGGGGATATCTATCCATTGGCGAATCGATCACATTTTCCTGGGATATTTGGGGGATGGCACCTAGGGAGGGGCAGAAACACCAATTGTGTTTCTTGGTGACTGGCAGCCCTACCCCCTGTTTCTCCAGTCATCCTTTCCCTATTCCTGTGAGTTGTGCTCTGGGACCAAGTTGTAGTGGCTACGCTATTTCTTCCATAAGAACATAAGAGAAGCCAATGTTGAATCAGGCCAATGGCCCATCTAGTCCAACACTGTCACACAGTGGCCAAAATATACCAGGTGCCATCAGGAGATCCAGCAGTGGGGCCAGGACACTAGAAGCCCTCCCACTGCTGCCCCCTCCAGCACCAAGAATAGAGTGCATCACCTGCCCCAGACTGAGAGTTCCCATCTATACCCTGTGGCTATACCCTGTGGGCTTCCCATCTATATCCTGTGGGCTTCCATCCCAGATTGGGAGCAATGTTCCCTCTAAGCTGAGTTAGTGTGAACTAGCTCACAGTTCTTTAGCCTCCGGCTCACACATTTTTGTCTTAGCTCAGGAAGGGATGGCTCCAGAAAAAACTAATTTAGGCAGTAGCCAAATCGCTCCCTCACAACTTTAATGCCAGTCGCTCACAAAGTAGAAGTTTTGCTCACAAGACTCCACGGCTTAGAGGGAGCGTTGGTTGGGAGAGCATTGCATCAGAGTTTGCATCCTTGCACCGGGCGCAGATTGCAACAGATTGCTCAATGAGTACTAGAATACTAGAAAAACTAGAACTCGAGAGCATCCATTGAAGCTGATGGGCAGTAGGTTCAGGACGGACAAAAGGAAGTACTAGTTTATGCAGAGAGTGATTAAAATGTGGAATTTGCTGCCAGAGGATGTAGTGGTGGCCAAAGCAATAGACAGCCTTAAAGGGGGACTGGATAGATTCAAGGAGGATATGTCTATCAATGACTACTAGCCATGGTGACTGAGGGGAACCTCCATATTCAGAGGCACTAAACCTCTGAATCCCAGTGTCAGGAGGCAACATCAGGGGAAGGCCTTGGCCTCTCTGCCCTGTTGTTGGCCGTCCAGAGGAACTGATTGGCCACTCTGTGAGCCAGGGATGCTGGACTAGATGGAGTACTGGTCTGATCCAGCAGGGCTCTTCTTATGTTCTTATGAGTAACTATTTCTGGCGTGTCTCTTTCCTGGAGATTTGCTAAAGCAGAGATGTCAAACTCCTTTGTTACGAGGGGCAGATCTGACACAAAAGCTACTTTGTCAGGCCCGGTCATGCCTGCTGTAAAATGAAATGCCAGGTACCGGAGATATAAACTTTATAAATGACTCAGGCAAACCCAATCAATGACATTATTTTTTACTCAGCATACAAACAAAAGGAGTTGATTGCCAGGAGTGAAAGCGATAAATGTATTTAATCATATGCAAGACTAGGTTTTCCCCATACCCTCCCCCTAGGCATTTCCTTTCATTTCTTGACAGCTTCGACACGCACACCTCACTGCGTGTGCCCATGCACCCGCTCACCCCCATCGATCACCCTTCCCTCTCTCGCACCAGTTGCTTGTGGGCTGGCTAAGAGCCCTGGATGGGCCAGTTCCAGTCCCCGGGCCTCATGTTTGACACTCCTGTGCTAAAGTCTGCATCTCACACTCACCAGAAGATCCAGGAGGAGAAGCTCAGCCCCCCCCCCACCAGCAGACAGGGACCTGGCAACCCTGTTCACCAAGCTTGTGGGATTTGGGGGCACCCTCTCCTTCAATCACTTACCAGGCCAGTGACATCTGGCTACTTCTCTGTTTGAATGGCAGTTTGATAGCAAAGTGTGACCAGTCCGCATGAACAATTGGGGAAAAAAAATATTTAGCTTTTACCAGGGGTGCCAGGTCACTCTGTCTCACCTCTCGGGGGCTTTGCGGGGCATTCCAGGATGAGGAAGTGACATCAGCATGTCAGTGACACCAGGGGCAGTACCGTGCTTTGGGGGCAAAACTCTATGGTAGAAGTGACCTCAAACCATAGAGTTTTGCCCCCAAAGCAGAGCATCACCCCCCTGACATCACCGACGTGCTGATGTCACTTCTGGCTGACGTCAGCAGGTAATGCAAGATGACGCTGTTTGGGGGGATCCCCCCCCGGACCTGGGGAATGGCAAGTCTAGCTTTTACCAAGCATGCAAACTTGCTCCAAATTGTCTTGATAAATGTTATGAGCGAGTACATTGCTATACTGATATTTTTTCCCCATGGCTGTTCCCTTCCTTCCCCCACAGATCACCCAATCTAGGGTTTGCTAGCTTTTAACCTGGTTTCTTGAGCTGCCCCTTTTATATCTAGGGTTGCCAGCGCTGGGTTGAGAAATACCTGTAGATTTTGGAGGTGGAGCCTGGGGAGGGACTTGAACACGGGGAAAGCCAGTTTGGTGCGCGGATTCTAATCTGGGAGAACCGGGTTTGATTCCCCACTCTTCCACTTGCAGCTGCTGGATGACCTTGGACAAGCCATAGCTCTATCAGAGGTGTTCTTGAAAAAGAGCACTTTCTGTCAGAGCTCTCTCAGCCCCGCCTACCAGTCACAGGGTGTCTGTTGTGGGGAGGGGAAGGGAGAGGAGCTTGTAAGCCGCTCTGAGACTCTGAGTGAAGGGCGGGGTATAAATCCAATCTCCTCCTCCTCCTCCTCCACTCCTTGGGCCAGTCACAGTTCTCTCAGAACTCTCTCAGCCCCACCTACCTCACAGGGTGTCTGTTGTGGGGAGGGGAAGGGAAAGGAGATTGTAAGCTGCTCTGAGCCTCCAAGTGAAGGGCAGGGTATAAATCCAATCTCCTCCTCCTCCTCCTCCTTCTCCTCCTCCTCCTCCTCCTCCTCCTCCTCTTCTTCTTCTTCTTCTTCTTCTTCTTCTTCTTCTTCTTCTTCTTCTTCTTCTTCTTCTTCTTCTTCTTCTTCTTCTTCTCCTCCTCCTCCTCCTCCTCCTCCTCCTCCTCCACCTCCTCCTTCTCTTCTTCTTCTCCTCCTCCTCCTCCTCCTCCTCCTCCTCCTCCAGCTTCCAAAGCAGCCACATTCTCCAGGGGAACTGATCTCTGCAATCTGGAGATCATCACTAGTAATAAGGGGGTCTCCCACCACCACCTGGAGACCGACAACTCAGAAGGACTCACATTAGTTTTGCAAAGATGAAGAGGATTCATGCATGACTTTGTTTCTTAGCAGCACACACAAACCGGGTAGATTACTACTGTGTTATGTGTCGTGAGGATGCTGTTAACCTAATATCCCTTTGTTATCTACCCTGCCCTTTGGGGTTGCTGCAGATGGGAAAGATTTCAAACAGCTAAGAATAGACGTACAAAATGTCTAGGGGTGCCAGATCTCCTGCTCTGATGGGGAACCTCCTGCCCCACACTCTGGGACCTCCTTTGCTTGGCGGGATAGTGGGAGCAAAATGAGGGGAAAAGAATGATGCAGTTTCACTTCTGGGTACTTGCCTAGAAATGCTGTCAAAACAATGCAGTGACGTTCTAGGAATTTCCCAAGTCTCTATGGTTCAGTTGCAGCATCGCCCTGGTGCCATATGCCATGATGTCACTGTGTCTTGCCTCCCAAAATCTCCCAGGGGTTGCCAATAGGCAACTGGGAATGCTAAAAAAAAAAAAAGTCCTCCTAAGAATCTGAATTCCAATTTTCTGCTTGGAGCTCTTTCTGCCCAGGTCTTTACGTTGCTAAATGCCGGCCACTTTGAATATGCATCTAAAAACACAAATAAAGAACAGGTCTAAGGAGCAGAGTCATGTGTTTAGCACATGTGCAGAAGACTAATAGTGTATCGTCAAGCTGTGCCCTTTGGAGAGCTTAACCAAAAAACATGTTTTAAAGCACTCCTAAGAACATAACACCCCCTCAACTAAACCTGTGCATGTCAACATTGAGAAATGATCTACAGCTTCATAAAATTCCCAGATACACAGATGGGTACTTAACTTCATGGCTGAGGTGGGATTATGATACCCTCTTTCTGACAAACCCATTTTTTTTAAAAAAATATTCTGTTTTATTCCCAGGATGTTTGTACTTCATATGGCTCACATCAGAATCGACGCTGAGACAAAAGGTACAGGACGATGCTGTTTTTCTTTTTTAAAGGGGGAAATAACACAACATAAAAAAACAACCCTCTAGATGAAACAAGGTGCCGGCATTCATGCAGGAGCGCATTATGTTCTTTTGCCATACACCGAATGAAGGATGCTCGCACGCCATCACTGCCTCCCTAAGTGAGCAAGAGAGAGAGTCAGGGCCAGCCCCGCTGTCAGAGAGGGTGAGGAGGCCCAGAGAGGGTGAGGGGGCCATTAAAGAGCAGCAAATTATGGTTTGTTTGTTGTCAAGTCACAGTTGACTGATGGATTTTCAAGACAAGAGACCTTCAAAGGTAGGGTGCCATTGCCTGCCTCTGGGTGCGATCATACGTACCGGAAGCCGCGGCAGACGTGCGATTCCCCCACGGATTAAAGGGACGTGATCAGACAGACACATCTGTCTGGCGTCCCGGAGTCGTCATCAGGGCATTGTTTTGTGCCGCAGTAGCGTGGTAAAAAGCTACTGCCGAAAACTCACTATTATTGGGAACTGCGGGCACGCGGCGGGAAGTATGATCACGCAAACGTGCGTCATTGCAGGTGGGGCAAACAGCCTTGCTTCCTGCCTGCCTTTCCCCCTTCTGTGTGATCGCAGTCGCAAACATGGACTTCCCTGGTGGTCTCCCATCCCGATACTAGCCAGCCCCAAACCTGCTTAGCTTTCAAGATAGAAGAAGAAGAAGAAGAAGGAGAAGAAGAAGAAGAAGGAGAGATTGGATTTATGCCCTGCCCTTCACTCGGAGTCTCAGAGTGGTTTACAATGTCCTTTCCCTTCCCCTCCCCACAACAGACACCCTGTGAGGTAGGTGGGGCTGAGGGAACTCTTTCCAGAACTGCCCTTGAGAGAACAGCTCTGACAGAACTATGGCATGCCCAAGGTCATCCAGCAGCTTCAAGTGGAGGAGTGGGGAATCAAACCCAGATTAGAGTCTGTGCACTTAACCACTACACCAAGACTGGTCTAGCTTGGGCTATCCAGGCCAGGGATAGTTATTAGTTATCTATATTTTTAACCACTGGTTTATTTTATTCTATTTTATTTTTAATTCTTTATTATAAGGGATACAGAAAAAAAGAAGGAATAGGGGAAAACAGATGGAAAATATAATTACCAAAAAACTTAGTGTGAGGGCAATTGTACGGAATTTAAGGACCTTACTTCTTCAAAATTTATAAGTACGTGTAACAAAGTATATGATATAATAGCTTAACAAATGTTTAACAAGATACATATGGTGTGATGGCATAAGAATATAGCTTAAAATGTATATGACCTATTAACTTTAGAAGAAGAAGAGAAGAGATTGGATTTATACCCCGCCCTTCACTCGGAGTCTCAGAGCGGCTCACAAACTCCTTTCCCTTCCCCTCCCCACAACAGACACCCGGTGAGGTAGGTGGGGCTGAGAGAAGCTCTGACAGAAACTGCTCTTTCTCAAGGACAGCTGTGCCAGAGCTTGTGACTGACCCAAGGTCACATCAGCAGGTGCAAGTGGAGAAGTGGGGAACCAAACCCGGTTCTCCCAGATTAGAGTCGGCACACTTAACCACTACACCGAACTGGCTTCATTTAATATGAAATGAAAAGAGTAGGACACGTTGTTTATTACAAAAATGGTTGTTTATTATAACAAACTGTTGTGTGAAATATTATAAAAATTTCTGTGATGCTATTTATGTTATACTATATAATAGATAAGATTGATAAGGTAAGATCAAAATGAAAATATAGTATGAGAAATTGGCATCGAATCACCTTGGGCCTTCTCTGGATAAAGGCAGAGATCATGCTGCAAAATTTTGGCTCTCCGATATGCATTCAGGGTTAGCTCTGCGTGGCTTTCTGAGGGCTGCAACACTCCATGGTGCACACGGGAAGAAACCTTGCATGCCGAAGGCCCCAGGTTCAGTCCCTGGCATCTCCAGTTACAGGCCCTGGCAGTAGCTGATGTGAAAGACCTCTGCCTGAGACCCTGGAAAGCTGCTGCCGGTCTGAGTAGGCAATACTGACGTCGATAGGCCAAGAGTCAGAATCAATATAAGGCAGCTTCTTGTTGGAGTGTTGGAAGACTTCATATCTTCGTGATGCTGCCTTCTGCTGACCCTTGGTCTATAACGTCACTCTTGTCTACTCTGGCTGGCAGGGGGACTCCAGCAACTCAGGTCAAGGTCCTTCATATTGCCTTTTCCCTGGGGATCAAACTTGGGACCTTCTGCGTGCAAAGCTGATGCTGTACCACTGAACCATGGCCCTGATGCGTCTGTATCGCCTACCTGGCCACTACAAACAAAGATAGGTTGTTAAGCATCTGGAGCACCATGGAATGGGGTTGGGGGGCTGTATCCAGTTTGCTGGGTGACAGGATTTGTAAGCTAATTGAGTAGGATTGCGTAGCATCACTCAGGACGGTCCCTGCATGAGCACCTGAATGTTGCTGCTTGTCTTACACATAAGACCATAAGAAGAAGCCTGCTTAGTAAAAGTCCATCTAGTCCAGCAGTGTTTGCTGTAGTGGTCAACTAGACATAAATGTACATCTGAAGCTGCCTTAGACTGAATCAGACTGTTGGTCTGACAAGGTCAGTTTGGTCCACCCTGACTGGCAGGAGAGTTGATTTCTGTCACCTGGAGACCAGTTGTAATTCTGGGAGAACTCCAACCCACCCCCTGGAGGTTGGCAGCCCTAATTACAACTGATCTCCAGACTACAATGGTCCATTTCCTTAGAGAAAATTGCTTCTTTGGAAGGTGAACTCTATGGCTTTATAGGTTCCTCCTCTCCCCAAACCCTGCCCTTCCCAGACTCCGCCCCCCAAATCTCCAGATATTTCCCAGCCAGGAGTTGCCAAACCCTATTGGCAACCATGTTTGATTCCTCACTCCTCCACATGCAGCTGCTGGTGTGACCTTGGGTCAGTCACAAGTTCTCTCAGAGCTATTCTCTCAAGAGCAATTCTCGAGAGAGCTCTCTCAGCCCCCACTTACCGCACACGGTGTCTGTTGTGGGGAGGGGAAGGGGAAGGAGTTTGTAAGCCGCTCTGAGACTCCGAGTGAAGGGCGGGGTATAAATCCAATCTCTTCTCCTCTTCTGTTCAGCACTGTGCAATATCATAGTTCCTTTTCAATCACTTTTCCAGCCTTGTTATGATCCAGAAACTCAAATACTAAGATCTGAACCATGGACTTCCTATGTGCAAGGCGTTTGTTTTGCTTTGAACCAACGACCCCTTATTCTGCAGGATAAAAATCCACATTTTGATTTGCAAACCCAGCTGAAAGATTCATGTTGGATCTCAGCCCAATCTGTTCTGCATAGCGGAACCTCTCTCTTGCCTTTGATTTAGTTCGCTTGTCTTTACAGTCAAGTGTTAAGGTGTTTTCTCTAAAATGGCGAATTATTTTATAAACTCAGAAGATGTTTATTTTTTCCCCCTTCTCTCTGAGTCAAGTTGTAACAGCCGGCAAAGGTTCAATTATCTTGTAAGAAGAAAAATCCCAGGGCGGGGGGATAACAGATCTCTGGAAATTATTATCAGATTTTGAGAGAAGGAGACAACTGAGAATTTGGCGGGGAACAATTAGCTGTCAATTTTTGAGGCGTGAGGTGTTCCGTGCACTTTTTCCTTCCCCCCTTTCCCGTAACTAATTTGTACGGTACCAAGTGAAAGTCTAGCTTCCCACAAAGTTAAGCAGCATGTAACAAGGCCTGAGCCCCAAATGAAATGTAGGTCAATTAAAAAAGAGAAGAAAAGAAAAGATGCTGCCGTTAAATGGGACGGAGTCATATTTTGTATGCAAATGGCCACACAGAGTGATAATTCCCTCCTGACAGGCTTTGAAAGTCCGCCAGGTCTGTTAGCTCGTCTTTTTTTTAAAAGGTTCAAACATGGAAATAATAGAACATCCGAAAACTAACAAGTGTAACCGAACAGGGAAAACGGGAAGATAAATGAGTTGGGGAAATTCGGCAGGTCAGGGAAACCAGGGCAGGCCAGAGGAGGAAGGGAAAAAAATCCCACAGATGTGCAGTTGACAAAGTAGGAATCAAAAGATTTTACACAGCCAGAGATTCTAATAAAGGCAACTTAAATCTCTCTTTGTGTCCAGAGATCCTTAGCCTGTTCCTTGGTTAGTGACAAAAAGTCAGGCAGCTGCTGTGCTTAACAAACCCCTCTCTTGGTATAGTCCTTCTCGATACAGGATTTCTTTTTCCCCCTGGCTGAGCTGAGATATATCAAAACCCAGGGTGGAACCTGCTGATAAACCCTGAGTAAAGGCAAAGCAAATGGAGGCTTTGGTGGCAAAGAGGTTCCTCGCCGATCCCTGAGAAGTCGATGTGATTTCCCCCGGAGCCATGTTAACGAGACGCGAACGTGGCAGACCCATCTCTTTAAATGTGAGCCTCCCCCAGTGTCAAGTGGGGAGGGCCAAGCTATAAAAGTACAAGGGGCATGAAAGGGAGGGATGTTGAACCGCCCGGTATATGTGCCGTACCTCCCCTAAGTCCCTTCTCTGGGCCATTTTTGTCCCTCCCATTTTCTTTGCTGCCAGAGCTTAAGAAAAAAGGATCCCCTCATCCGCGTTCCTCTTTGGCTCTGCAAGTCATACCTTAGCACTTTATAAGCCGGGGGTCCCCAATTTGGTACCCGCGGGTGCCATGGTGCCTGCTGACACCTTTTCTGGCCCCCACTGAGTGTTTTTAGAAAGAGGGCGGAGCCAGGTGGGGCTTTTGCCCAGCAAGGCTTCTGATTGGCCACTGGAGATTTGATTGGCTGAGCCGATTATTTTAAATGTAGCTTTGGCAGCAGCTGCCACCACAGCACAAAGATCTTCACTGTGTGACTGAAGATAAGCTGGTGTGAAGATTTTGTAGCTGGCTCCTCCCACTGCAGCAGCCATTTTGGGGTTGCGCCCACCATGCCGTGTCAGAATTGCAAAGATGCCCGTAGGCTCAAAAAGATCAGGGACCTCTGTTATAAGTAGCTGGAGCAAATCAGCATTCAAAGATGGGTGCACCACCGTCCCAGTTACGGTTGGCCCTAAAAAGTCCATTTACTTATTTATTTATTTATACCCTGCTTTTCTCCCCACTGGAGACTCATAAGAACATAAGAGAAGCCAATGTTGGATCAGGCCAAAGGCCCATCCAGTCCAACACTCTGTGTCGCACAGTGGCCAAAAATACCAGGTGCCATCAGGAGGGGCCAGGACACTATAAGCCCTCCCACTGTTGCCCCCCCCCAACACCAAGAATACAGAGCATCACTTGCCCCAGCCCGAGAGTTCCTATCTATACCTTGTGGCTACCTTGCAACATCACTTATCCTTCCTCCATCAGAACAACAACCATGTGTAGTAGGTTACATCGAGAGAAAGCGACTGGCCATGGCAAGTTAGGGGATAATTTCCTGCTCTGCAGGAGATACACAGTGACTGTTACAGGTGGAGTTAAAACATGGTTGAACTTGGTTCCTGTGAAAAGGATGTGTGCAGTTTAGGGCTGCCAAGCCACCACTGGGTGGGTAAAGTGCCACAGGAGATTTTTTTTTAAAAATGCAGTGTAGTATACTTACTGGAAGTGACAAATGGTAGCTCTAGGAATTGCTGGAGACTCTATGGTTTTGCCATAGAGTTTCCAGTGATTCCTAGAGCTATCTTTTGTCACTTCTGGTAAGTACACGAGACTGTATTTTTTCTTTAATTTCTCCCCATGACACCGCCCCCTCCCCTTCAGTTGCCCGGCACCTCCTGGCAACCCTAGTACAGTTTCCGCTCTCAATATTCCTTGAAAGCTAGACCCAGTTTACAACAAAGGTCACCATTATGTTGTCATTATTCATTGGCCATCCACTAGTGGAGGGGGGGCAGAGACAAAGGGAATGACAGTGTAACATCACTTCTGGTAGATAACTGGAAGTTTTTGCCACAGAGTTTTGGGTGAATCCTAGAGGGTCACACCAACATGCTGATGTTACTTTCAGTTATGTGCTGGAAGTGACCTTGCACCTTTTGTGTCACTCCAAATTTCCTGCCCGTTCCCACCCCCCCCAGTGAAAAAGCTGGCACCCCAGCTGCAAGTTGCCTTGGCAGAGCGGGGATTTGAATGAGTCACCCAGATCCTAAACTAATGGTCTAAGAATGATATCATGCTGGCTCTCTGCTATTCCTCCTGCATGCTGGATTAATGACCTCGGAAGATGTACATGAGATTTGGTGCTAAGCACCAGCTAATAGGACGCTCATAGGAAAGTAGAGGGGTCGCATGAAGCACTGCAGAGTTTGAACTTTGGGTGAGTGGCGCTTTGTCTCTTGCTCCTGACCTTCCAGGGAAATGTGAACATCTGTTAGTTTCCAAAGGCCTTCAGGGAGAGTTAATGATTGGGTTGATTTTTACTGCTGCCCCTTTTTTAACTCCATTGATTTTATTGCTGCCATAAGACCTTATTGCTGCTATTTCTGGTTTTTATGATCACTGCTGGCTCAGTGAGCTTTGCGCGATACAATGTGGTTACTTGAATCAGACGCTAGCGCCGTTAGCTTTACTGGGCATCAGCTTCAGTTCTCTTTTTTATAGCGCATATTGGATTTTGTACTTGAAAATATTGGATGCTGACTTGGATGTTCTGGAACAGAAAGGCAGAGGGGATACCTTACTTAAAAAAAATAAACTTCAAAAGGATACTTTTCTGGCTGGTTTCACACACGCAAATGCCATGTGTATGTATATATTTATTTATGTATAGGTATATATGTATATATGCCCTGAACTGGATAGCCCAGGTTAGCCCAATCCCATCATATTTCAGAAGCTAAGCAGGGTCAGCCTTGGCTAGTATTTGGAAGGGCGACCTCCAAGGAATACCAGGGCTGAAACACTGAGGCAGGCAATGGCCAAACACCTCTGAAATGTCTGTTGCCTTAAAAAGGCCTGCAGACAAAACAGGGATCCCTGGTGTGTAATAAGAGAAAACAGCAGAAAAATGCCAAGGGAAGACCATCAAATATTATATACTCATGAAATGTCTGAGGAATTAATTAACTATGTATATATGTATATATTTGTGTATAGATGTGTGTGTGTGTGTGTGTAATAAAATCTGAGTCCAGTGGCACCTTTAATACATATTCAAATTACAAATAAATAATGAGTTGGTGCACAACCCCCCAAAAAATTAGTCTAGCGTGCATAATACTAAAAAAGAGAGCTAGAACTTCTGACTGTCAGACAGTCTTAGGATCTCCTGGCTATTCTACACACAATGCCATTCAGGAATTAATTAACTATGTATATATGTATATATTTGTGTATAGGTGTGTGTGTGTGTAATAAAATCTGAGTCCAGTGGCACCTTTAAGACCAACAAAGTTTAATTCTGGGTATAAGCTTCCATGTGCATGCAACACTTCTTGTATCTTCAAATACAAGAACCTTTATGTATCTTGTATCTGATGAAGTGGGCATGCACACGAAAGCTTATACCCAGAATTAAACTTTGTTGGTCTCTAAGGTGTCCCTGGACTCAAACTTTGTTCTGTTGCTTTAGACCAACACGGCGACCTGCCTGAACGTATATGTCTGTCCGTCCGTCCGTCTGTTTCAGAGGGTAGCCATGTTGGTCTGCAGTCAAAAAGTTAGATCCGAGTCCAGGAGCACCTCAGAGACCAACAAGACTTTGGGGGCTATAAGCTTTTGAGGGTCAAGGGCGTCTGACGAAGGGAGGTTCAACTCTCAAATGTTCAGAGCCCAAAAATCTTGTTGGCCTCTAAGGTGCTACCGGACTCGGATCCAACTGTCCCTACGTGTGTGCATGTGCCCTTTTCTTGGCAAGGACCGAAACAGGCTTTTGTCATTCTTATCTTCACAACAACAGTCCCGTGGAGTAGGCTAGATAGAGAGAGGGTGGCTGACCCAAGGTCACCCGGCGATCTTCCATGGGCGAGGAGGGAGCCCATCTGAGGCCTCCCAAATCCTCATCTGACATTCTCACCACTAATCCATGCTATCAAGATTAGGAGTGCGGACTCTAATCTGGGAGAAACGGGTTTGATCCCCCACGCCTCCACATGCAGCTGCTGGGTGACCTTGGGCCAGTCACAAGTTCTTTTAGAGCTGTTCTCCCAGTAGCAGTTCTTGAAAGAGCTCTCTCAGCCCCACCTACCTCACAAGGTGTCTGTCGTGGGGAAGGGAAAAGAGATTGCAAGCCGCTCTGAGACTCCTTCATAAGAACATAAGAGAAGCCAATGTTGGATCAGGCCAAATGGCCCATCCAGTCCAACACTCTGTCACACAATGGCCCAAAATACCAGGTGGCATCAGGAGGTCCATCAGTGGGGCCAGTGAAGGGCAGGGTATAAATACAATCTCCTCCTCCTCCTTCCATTGAGAGTGGGAATGTGCTTATGGCAATCCAGTTGTGTTCGCAGTTTATCAAAAGCTCAGGTTGTGATTTTGCGTGACGCAACAAGACAAACACAAAAACACCCTTCCTGTCATAAGGTGACCACCTTACATTTCGAGCCCAGACTGAAATAAACGCTGTCTCCAAGATGGGCTTCTCATGAGCAGCCGGGATGTGTGAACTAGCCGGGCGACTGATGATATCAGAGCTGGACAAGAGGCTGCCGAACATGAAACCCGAAACATCCCCTTCTGTGCTGAGAAAAGCCGTGGAAAAAAAAAATAACAGGGAAACCAGCCCTGTATTGAAAGCTCCTTTTGTTTCTGTCCTGAGATTCTAGGATTGTTGGGAAACAGCCACGAATCCATTCAAATTTGTCGAATTTGGCTCCCTTCGGGAATCTGGCTGTATCAGCAGGCCTGTAAAATAAAAGACGGAGGAAAGGATTTGCCGCGAACGGTTGTACTCCTCGACTTGGGGAAATATTAAATTAGCTAGCGGCTGGCGAGAGTTTCCTTTTTGAAGGTCTGGGTTTTTAAAGTCTGTCAGCTGCCTGGGAGATCCTTTGTTGAAAGCGGGGAGAGCCAGAGGAGAATGCCCCGGGTTTCAGAACTGGGTGGGGATCTCGCCGTCCTTAAATACGACTCCGTCAGAACTCAAATGTAGCCTCTCGGCAAGATCAGACTTCTCCAAATGAGTGGTCTTCGGTTACGGCATGTATCCCCTTCAGCTAGACCAGAGAGGGCAAGTGGGAAATTGGAAGCAGGGGCCCCAACCCGGGAACAGGTGTTTAATGGGAAGGCAGGAAGGCGGCAGGTGTCGGTCTGCAGAGCGTTTTCAGATGTTGCTGCTGGGGGACGAGTCGGAAGGCAAAGGTGCCCATTCTTTTCCTCCTGGCAGCCTTGAAAGAGAAGGGCGATTGCACGGGAAGCGAATGCGAAAGGTAGCATCGGCCAGCGGTAGCTTGGTGAGTGTGCGGTGACCCAGCATTGCGTCAAAGGCTGCGATCACACCCACTAAACGACCCACTTTCGATCCACTTTCAGTTTGGGTGTTGCCAGTTCAGACAGTAAAATCCAGTTGGAAAGCGCATTGAAAGGGGATTATTCAGCATGTGTGTGATTGCAGCCCAAGGGATGCTTGGAAACACACAAAACTGCTTCATACGGAGTCAGGCCATTGGTCCGTCAAGGTCAGTATTGTCTGTTCAGGCTGGCAGCAGCCCTTCCAGGGGCTCAGGCAGAGCGCTTTCACATCAGTGGCTACCTGATCACTTGAGCTGGATATGATGGGGACTGAAACTTCTGCATGTCTCTGCTACAGCCCACATCCCCCATGAAGATGCTTTATGCTGAATTAAAACATTGGTTTATTGAAGTCAATACTGTCTACTCTGACTGGCAGTGGTTTTCTGGGATCTTAGCTAGCGATCTTTCATATCACCTGCTGCCTGAGCCCTTTAGCTGGGAGATGTCAGGGACTGAACTTCAGGCATTCTGCACAGAAAGCAGGTGCTCTCCCAATGAGTCATATAGCCCTCTGTTACCCAAATAGGCCGTCTCCTAATTGGTTGGGGGAATTAGCTTAAAGGAGACAGAATGAGAGGGGGTGACTGGGATTCTCCACCTATGTATACGGGGATTTTTCCTTTAAGAGAACTCTTGAAATAAACCAGGCAGATGTTCAACCAGAAAGGTTTTTCTTAAAAAGAGAAGAAGAAGAGAGATTGGATTTATACCCTGCTCTTCACTTGGAGTCTCAAAGCAGCATACAATCTCCTTCCCTTCCTCTCCCCACAACAGACACCCGTGAGGTAGGTGGGGCTGAGTGAGCTCTGACTGAGAACTGCTCTTGAGAGAGCAGCTCTGAGAGAACTGTGGCTTGCCCAAGGTCACCCAGCAGCTGCATGTGGAGGCGGAGTGGGGAATCAAATCCAGTTCTCCCAGATTACAGTCCGTGCTCCTAACCACGGCATCAAACTTGAAACAGAAATGAGCAAAATGCACATACACACTGAAAAGACATACAAAGCTAGCCATGAGAAACACCGTGAGGAAAGGGGAGAGCGATTTTAGGGAAGGGTGATAATTACCGGTCTTGCGAAAGCAGCAAAATGCCCAGCGTTTTGTGAGAGAAGAGGGCCAAAAAAAGTGGGGGTGTATGTGGACGTTCCAAGACACACACAAACACACACACAAAAGCACACACTGCTGGGAAACAGGGTGCTCCAGATATAGGGGAAACATATCCTGGGGCATGTAGGATGTATTTGCCAGCAAGACAATAACTTAATGGGCTTTTCTGAGGTGGACAATGGTGTGGGAGAAGTTTGGTGCCCCTGAAAGTACTGCACGAGGAAGCTAATGTTTTAGGTGAATAGAATTTAAGCATTGATCAACTGCCACTTAAGTAAGTCCAAATTATGCATCTCTCTGGGGCACGGAGGAGGCCGTAGTCAGTCAGCCGCTCTTACACCTCTGAACTACTTGTCCAGTCTTGTTTCTGACTGGTGTCCATTTTGTGTCCTTTTGGGCTAGGCAGTGTCCTGCGCTTACAGATTTTGGGGTGATATTTTAAGAAGGGTGTTTATGGTTATTCTAGTTTATAAACTGCCCCTCCGTGAGAGGAAGGATTTGACTGCTAACACCGCCTCAACACAGAGCCAAGTACCTCAGATCACTTTTCCGCTTGCTCGCAAGAGCTTTGGGATCAGTTCCATGTGAGCCAAGCGTGTAGTAGATGAGCACAGCGAGTGATAGATGAACACACGAAGCGGCCTTATACAAAGGCAGAACCTTGGTCTGTCACGGTCAGCATTGTCTACTCAGGTTGGCAGCTGCTCTCCAGGGTCTCACAGAGGTCTATTCACATCACTTACTACCTGATCTTTTAACTAGAGATGCTGGGAACAGAACCTGGGACCTCCCGCATGACAAGCAGATGCTCTACAACTGAGCCACAGTCCCTCCCCAGGATGGTTCCTTAATTGACATGAATGGAGAAATCTTTTTGTGCAGGGACTCCACCTGCCCCCCTGGAGAACAAATGGAACTCTGGTTTAGGGTTCCCAGCTCTGGATGGATCCGGGAGGAGGGGGCCCCCTCAGCATGGTGCAATGCCATAGAGTCCACCCTTTGAAGCAGCCATTTTCTTCACAGAGTTGATTTTTTTTCAGCTGGAGATCACTTGTAAAAGCAGGAGATCTCCAGGCCTCACCTGGAGGCTGGTAACCCTACTCTGGTCTCAGGGGCAAGTGAAGAGAAGAAGAAGAAGAAGAAGAAGAAGAAGAAGAAGAAGAGAAGAGATTGGATTTGTACCCCGCCCTTCACTCAGAGTCTCAGAAAGGCTTACAAACTCCTTTCCCTTCCTCTCCCCACAACAGACACCCTGTGAGGTAGGTGGGGCTGAGAGAGCTCTGACAGAGACTGCCCTTTCAGAAACAGCTGTGCCAGAGCTTGTGACTGACCCAAGGTCACATCAGCAGGTGCAAGTGGAGGAGTGGGGAATCAAACCCGGTTCTCCCAGATTAGAGTCCACACACTTAACCACTACACCAAACTGGCTCACACCAGAAGAAGAAAAGAAGAGATTGGATTTGTACCCCGCCCTTCACTCAGAGTCTCAGAGAGGCTTGCAAACTCCTTTCCCTTCCCCTCCCGACAGACACCCTGTGAGGTAGGTGAGGCTGAGAGAACTGAGCCTGCTTTGCGGGGAGGGCGGGGTATAAATCCCATAATAAATAAATAAATAAATAAAAACTCTGAGAGAACTGCTCTGAGAGGACTATGGCTTGTCCAAGGTCATCCAGCAGCTGCAAGTGGAGGAGTGGGGGATCAAACCCGGTCCACCCCGATTAAGGTCCGCACACTTTAACCACTAAACCAAACTGGCTCTCATGCCAAAATGATAAGCGTCCCATTGGTGGAACTGAGTTGTGGAGGAAGATTTCAAAGTGCGAGCCCTCCTTGGCTGTAGCTGAGGCCCGATTTAAGCATGGTGCTGGCAGAGCGAAAGGACTCCCCTGCGGGACCTTGGACCGGCATTGTGGGTCGCATAGAGGCTTTGCACAGCAGGCTGCCCGGCTTCATTGAGACGCCCTGTGAATGCAAAGGCTCTTGGGTGACTTCTTTTGCTTTGCCGGCATCCCGTTGAGGCTGAAGTGTGAATTATCCAGTCCCCAGATCTCTCTGCCTCCCGAGATCTCCTTGCGTGTGAAGATCAGCCCTTCGATATTTGAAACGTGGCACCAGACCATACCTTTGCCTGAAACAAAGCAGAGCTTTTCTTTTCTTTTTCTTTTGGTTTTGTTCTTATTATCTTCTCCCCCCCTCCCCCCAGGACTGTGTGCATGTGGACACCTTGAACTCCAGTTAGCTTTTTATTATGGGATAACATCAAAGAATTAACGAGGACAATGATTAATACACCGAAAAAAAGAAAATGTGTGCTACCAATGAGTATTTATTATTTGGCTTGCAGTCATGTTCTTGAGCTACAAGGTCGTGTTTAGATGGCTGGTAGGAATGAATGAATACATATCTGGGCCCAATTCCAGGGCTGCACCTGGTGTCAATAGAGATCTGAATTGTCTTTCATGAATTGCTGAAGGTTACGCATCCACACTGTCCCCAGCAGTGCTATACTTTCTACCACTTCTCCCCCCCCCAAAAAAAAATCTTTTTCATTTATTCCGTTTAACAATGGCGTAACCTTCAGGTCTCTTTCTCCCTCTACCAAACTTGTTGTCTTTCAAACAGGAATAGTGTTCACATTTGGCAGAGCTACAATCTGTGTAATAAACAACTTCCACTTTTTTCCTTTTTGGACCTGTGATTCGAAGCGCATCGAGGCCTTCTTCACAGGCTGGATGGGGGTCTCATTACGGTTGCCAGCCTCCAGGTGGGGCCTGGAGATCACCCAGAATTACAACTGATCTCCAGACAACAGATACTGATCCCCCCGGCTGATATTCAGACTATGCAAATGGAGAACCTGCTAAATCATACCTAGGGTAGGATTGCCCACTTCGAGATGGAGCCTGGAGATCTCCTAGAATTTAACTAATCTCCGGATTGCAGAGATCTGTTCCCCTGGAGAAAATGGCTGCTTTGGAAGTAGAGTTGTCATTCCCCAGGTCTGGGCGGGAAATCCCCTGGTTTTGGGGGAGTCTGCCTGCTGCTGGCCAGCTGGCTGTCGGGGGGAACCCTGCCCCCAAACAGCAAGTGACGTCATTGCATCAGGGACGTCATGCAGCAATGCTCATGTTTGAGGGCAAAGCTCTGTAGTTTGAGGGGAACTCTAGTTTTGCCCTCAGACCAGAGCATCGCTGCATGACACCCCCGAAGTGATGACAGCACTTCTGCGTGATGTCATTGTGTCAGCAATGTTGCCATGTGAGCCCCGCCCCACTCCTGGAAGGCTCTCTTCCACTTCCCACCAGCATGTGATGAGTACCTGGCAACCCTGTTGGGGAGGTGGGCTCTATGGCACTGTACTCTGCTGAGGCCCTTCCCCTCCTCAGACCACACCCTCTCCCAGGCTCCTCCCCCAAATCCCCAGGTAGTTTCCCAACCAAGAGTTGGCCACCCTAGGATCTAATTCACCAAATGAGGGAGCAGAAAATGGGTGGCTACCTGCCTCTCCCAAGGAACTCTCATGTGAAAGTACACTCATGTGAAAGTACTCAATTTGTGTACACCGTGGTGTGTGCAGTAGGAGTCCCCAAGCTCCAACCCCAAATCTCCAGGAACTTCCCAATCTGGAGATGGCTACCCTAAGTAGAAATGTAACCATAACTACATGAACTACATAAACTGCATCCTGTACAAGACATATTCCTTGAGCCCAGACATCGAGATGTTACCAAACAACAGCCTGCAGGCAGGTTTCCCTAGATAAATATTCCTTCTTGGCCTATCTCACAGATTGTTTCCACAGTAGTGAAATGCCTCGCACTGAAATTCCCCTGTGCTTTCGGAATCCCCAGTTTTATCAAGTTCCAAAACATGGGGCAGAGAGGAAAAAACTTCGGGTTTGTGCCTGGTGAGGAAGAAATTTAAAATTTCCACATAATGCGCAGTTTTAAAAGTGTCAGTGCAGGGAATTTCACTACTGCGGAAATGGTCACACTATCTAGACACAAACCAAACATAATGCAAAAGCGGAATCACATTACTTTCTGAGAGACCCCAGGGTGACCAGTCTGATAGGCGATTGTAGCTTCGCACTTCTGTAATTCTCTCCTCTGAATGGCCCACCTGTCAGTCTTTGCAGAATTACTGGTGCCAAGAAATAGCTTATTTCGCCGGGCTTTCGGATTTTGCTTGTTAGCTTTTATATGGTTGTTGACTTACATTATTCTGCAGGGGGATATCTTAATATTTTTTTTGCATCCTGAAAAGCAATTTATGAATCTTTGGATTAGACACAAATTAATGATTTAATGATGTACTTTGAGATGGACTTGATGTAAGAACGGTAGAGGGAAGGAAAAAATCCATGTTGGTTTCAGTATTTCCAGATGAGAGATTAAGATAATTATTAATTATGGGCTAAGATCTTGCATTTGTCTCTGAATGAATCTGAAATGATTATATTACAAAAGATTGTGAAATTTGCTCAGGTATTAACTCTCCAATGTTGTTAACATACCAAGTGGATAGCAACAGGCTCAACGAAACTATGGGAAAGGTGCTGCAAGGAACGACCCCATACGGTAGTGGAAAGTATGATAAATTTTCAGCCTGACTTATGGGGATCCTGTGGGGTTCTCAATGCAAAAGAGGAACAGAGGTCATTTACCATTGCCTGCCTCTGCATAGCAACCCTGGATGTCCTTGGTGGTCTCCCATCCAAATACTAACCAAGGGTGATCCTACTTAGCTTCATGAGATATGACACGAGAATGTTAGCCTGGGCCAACCAGGTCAGGGTGGTACCCTATACTAACTGACCTGCCCCCCCCCCAAAAAAAAAACCTTACCAGGGGCTCGACAAATCCATCTGTTTGCATCAGTTTGAAGTAAGATCTCATGGGCCAGCTTGACCAGTCAGAACTCAGCCTAGAGGAAGACTCCTCGAGTATCACCGAGCCTGGGCCCAGCTCAGAAGAAGCAGATGAGGAAAGCCAGGAGCTCCACGATTCAACGCTGACCGCTGAAGCTGACTCCTCCAGACAGACTGGGGGGAGGTGGGATGATGAAGACCAGCTGGGACAGAATGACTCCTCAGATTCCTCCTTATTAGCAGACCAACACCGAGAGAGAGCTTGCTGGCAACTTACAGAGCGAAGGTGCACTGTGCGTCTCTTGGCTCAACACCAGTGTTTGGCTGGCAGCAGTCCTGAGAGATTGCAGGACCCTTGCCTTGCTTAACTCAGCTCATTGTGAGATGCTGGCATGCCTTTCCAGCTGTGAAAGCAACAAGTCAAATATCTGTGAAGCCAGTGACCACAACTCCTGCCTTGCCCCCTGTGATTTTTGGGCTGACCTTGGACTTTGCTATCTGGACTGCCTTTGGATTCTGCTACTCAGACCTGTCGGCACTTAATGAATTACCAACCCTTGGACTGGCTTTGACTTCGCTTTCTGGACTGCTCTGGCACTGTCTCTCTGCTCAGATGCCTGTTGTGCCTGCTAACTGGGACAGAAGATCTTCTAACATACTTTAGAGTTGGCCTTTTATTTCATTTAAATATGTATCCCACTTTTCTCCCTGGAGGGACCCAAAATGGCTCGAAGGAAGGAAGGAAGGAAGGAAGGAAGGAAGGAAGGAAGGAACGAACAAACAAACGAACAAACGAATTATGTATTGGGTGCAGGCCTGTAGCTACAGTGGGGCATCTTGGTGCTAGGCTAGACTTCCCATCCAGCCCAGGGCCCCCAACTGGTGGCAAGTGTGGGGAAGGAGCCGGGTATTCCTGCGCAGCTGTTTGGTGCAGGGCTGGCTATGGTGGTGGCAGTGCAGAGCCAGATAGCAACTATTTCCCCCAGAAAATCTGTTCAACTTTAATTAAATTGCCTTTAATTTGATTGGCTGGTTAAGAAACTTAAATGCCCCCTGACTTAAAAAATCCTGGCTACAGGCCTGATTGGGTGCATCCGGGATTCTATAGGTGGCTCATTAGCAGCCAATAGTGGTGAGCCAAAGAGCCACCCCCAAACTTTAGACTGGAAAAAAATCTGTAGAGGTAGTGAATGTAAATACTGGAGTGTATTTCAGGATTTTTGCGTTTATGGTGGATGTATCCAGCAATGGATTCGTATTAAACTACATTAATTAAGCACATCAAATAGATTTCAAAATATGACATACCTTTTGGATCCAATGATAGTATTATGAGTTGTATTGGAACCACTGCATCATATTATTTCCTGAACGTCTTCTTTTTTAAAAAATTGAGTTTATTACAACATATATACAAAACAAGAACACAACAGTATCGTGCAATCTTGTCATAAGTAAAATATTGAACATATAAGGTGCATAGAGTGTCATACAAAAATACTTCTCTGTTGGGTTGCATCAGAGAACTGGATCATAACACCAAATTTAAATCAACCAACTACCAAACATATCATACAACCTTTCTAATGTCAGATATTAGGCAAGTTCATATGAACCAATTTTTTAGGAACCACATTTCCCTAACTTCTGAGAGCAGCAAAGATTAGCATTGTCAAAAACTAGGAAACAAACTCCCAGCATTAAAGTGTGGATTTTGAAGACAGAGCCTGTTATTCAGGAATCAAAATTGATGGAACTGGTTTGAGCTAAGAGACGTTTGCAAATCCTTTTACTACGTAAATGACAGTACTGAAATAAGCAGCTAGAATAATTTGTCTACCTGTTGTTTTAAATACATTAATACGATCACACAGTTGTAAAACATGTATCCGATACAACTGGAAATCAGAATTTTAATAATGAAAAAATGTGTATAACAAAAGGACGCTACAAAACAGTTTGATCAAACTGCTAAGGAAGTGAGAAAAGAGTACCGATATTTCTCCCCAAAATGAGGCTGTGCATATTGAGAGATCGAAAGAAATTGTAAGGTTTGGACAACATAGGTTCCCAGAAGAAGGAATGGTGTCGAAAGTGGTGGGGAGAATGGAAGAGCCGGAGAGATCCTAGAAAAAGGAAGACCGAGGGAGTGCAAAATCAGGGAACCTTGTTTTTTAAAGGTCAATCTGTTTGTAAAAACACCGCTGCTGGAAACGAAATGGTGGCAGCGCTTTGACCTCTGTGACCTTCAAGAGCAGTAATGCACTTTTCAAAACACCTCTGGCCCTTTCCAATTTCACCTAATCCCGCGTCTCTCCTCCCATTTGCGGCTATTTGCAGCTAGGGCCCACAATCGTCAAGCAATAGTACCATTATGAGCTCTCCTAACAAAAGGCTTCCATGATCATTTTCTAGCGGCTCCGAAGACTGACAAGATCTCCTCCTGTTACCCAGACACATTTTCTCGCTCCTTCCTGGTGATTTCTTTTCTTGTTTCTGAGAAGGAAAGTGCCTCTCGGAGGGCGACCTCTCTCTCGCAGCCGAGAGGCCTGCTGGAAGGAGAGAAGTGGGGGAGAGAAGAAAGCACCAACAAACATCACATGTTTTAAAAAATCTCCTCCTGGGGGGCATTAGGAGTGAGCGGAGCGCCGGCTGGCTCCCCTTTCTGACACACGCCTAACAGACCTGTGAGGAGACTTCTGGGAAACCATTTCAATTAGGGAGATGCGTTGCGATTTACCTTCTGTCACTTACACATTCTGAGGGAAAATCCGACCTGTGAGGTGAATGATGTAACAAACAGAAAGCGCTTATTTGTATTCTCTGGGCTTACGGAAGCCCGGAATGAGAACCGGGATTACAGCTTGCAGGGTCACTGGGCAGATAATTAAATTTCGAAGGTGAACGCCAAACAGGTCCCTTGGGTTTCCAGATTGGGAAATACCTGGAGATTTCGAGAGTGGAGCCTGTGGCAGAATATAATGCCACAGAGGCCAGCCTCCAAAGCGGCAGGGTTGCCATCCTCCAGGTGGCACCAGGAGAATCCCCACTATTGTAGTTGATCTCCAGATGATCAAAATCAGCTCCCCTAAAGAAAACAGCTGCTTTGGAGGGCAATGATGCTCTGTGTTCTCGGTGCTTGGGGGGCAAGAATGGGAGGGCTTCTGGAGTCCTGGCTGCACTGGTGGACTCTTACGTCCGGGGTTCTTATGTCTGGGGCAGTGATGCTGGAGACTTTGGTGGTGGAGCCTGGGGAGGGCAGGGTTTGGGAAGGGACCTCAGCAGGGTATAATGCCATGGAGTCCACCCTCCAAAAGTTGCCATTTTCTCCAGGGGAACTGATCTCAGTTATCTGGAGATCAGTTGTAATAGCGGGGGATCTCCAGGTGTCAGCTGGAGGTTGGCAACCCTAGTCGACTCTGGTGCTGGATCTCCCACCTCTGCTGCCAAGACATTCTATTTTCCTTCCAGTATTCATGGAACAGAAATAAAGCCAACCAGCTGTAGTTTCCCCCCAGTCTCCCCACTGCTCCCCCCTGCAACATCGTCGCATTTCCCCCTCAGGGCGCCTTGCTATGAGACTCCCTGCTTTAAACTATTAACACACTGGAAGCGAGTGGAAATTTTAAGGAGCGGTGTCACAATAAAATATGGTTCGGATTATTCCTCCAGGCCTTTTTCTTCCCCCCAACGAAAGAAACAGGAACTGCCCTGCCGTGCGCTCCTCTTTTTTTCTGGAAAAGGTGTAATCTTGTCATGTCCACTTAGAACTTCAGTCGCGTTATTTTAAGCCTGCCCGAGGAAGGCCCCCGTAAGGAGACCTGCCTCTGCTCCCCGCCCCTCACATCTGGAGAGACGTTGCCTGCGAGTCGGATCTTTCAAGCGACTAAGTAGGCTATACCTGGCGTGTCTGGCACTTTGAAAAAACTGATGTAGGCTTTTTTAAAAGCAAACACACGCACGCACCAAATTATGGGAGCAGCAACAACAGCGGTGCAGACCACCTGGTGGAAACATTAAACATTAAAACTGACAGTTGAAGAAACGCACGTCCATATGCCAAATCCCTCTTCGCTGGGGCACGCCCTTTATGAATTCTTCAGGGGAATAGGAAGAGCTCCCGGTAGCTGATGGAAGTTGTGGGAGAAGGGATGCCGTTTGGGAGGGCAGAGATATTGTCCGTCCGTCCCCAATTCAGACTAGATTAATTTATTGAAATATACTGGGTTCAGACGTGTAGAGTGATCAGCTCATGGTTTATTGTGATTTCAGCTCAAACTCAAGACAGACAAGCTGGGTCCGAGGCCTGCTTAAATCCCTGCAACACACCACACCCAAACACACACCCACTCCCCGTGATGGGCTATTTACAGTACAAGGTTCAACCATTGGTTAATTCTAGGATACAGGCAAGCCTATAGGTCTGTTCCAGAATCCTAGCCAGTTTTTGTTATGCAGCTGAAGCTGCGCTTATTCGCGTGAGCGGTAGGAGTTCATACACAAGTACATGTGGCCATTCGTGTGAGCAGTAGGAGCTCATGTATAAATTTATGTGGCCATTCCAATACATAACACTTATAGTTTGGGCCAACTTGCTAAATGGACACACTATAGATCAGGGTCCCCACAGGGTGTCTACGGGTGCCTGACAACACCTTTCCCAGTACCTGCCAAATGTTTCTGGAAAGTGGGTTAGGCCAGGTGGGGCTTTTGCCCAGCAAGGCTTCTCATTGGTCTTGCGAGAATTAATAGGCTGTGCAGATATTTTGAAATGTTGCCATCATAGTCTAAGGATCTTTACTGGGGCATTGAGCATAAGCTGCGGCAGCCATTTTGTGACTGGCTTGGCCTCCTGTGGCCATTTTGTGGGTATGCCCGCTACACTATGTCAGGATTTCAAAGGTTCCCAGAGGCTCAAAAAGGTTTGGACTCCTGCTGTAGATTAAGCTAGATATGGCATGGGCGAAATCATGTATAGCATCTCCTGATGGCCATGGGGGTGTGGTGGGACCTTTGAATGGGATTAGCATGGTGGCAGTAAAAGGGGAGCTGGGTTGGGAACTACCTGGAGATTTTGGGGATGGAGCCTGGGGAAGGTGAGGCTTGGGGAGGGGAAGGACCTCAGCATGGTATGATGCCATACAGCAGGAGTGTCAAACTCATTTGTTATGAGGGCCGGATCTGACATAAATGGGACTTTGTCAGGCCAGGCCATGTGTGTCATAAAATGTAATGTCAGGTAGCAAAGATATTAACTTTAGAAAGGACACTGACAAACACAGTTACAGGTTTTTTTTTAAAAAAAACTTAAAATACAAACATGCGTAAAACAGTAACACTCTTACCATATTTTGTTTATTTTACACTCTTTGATAACTGACACCTCCCAAACCTCCCTCCCACCCTTAAAAGATGCCTATCTAAAATGAAAAGGTGGGGGGATAGTGGGATTTGGCAATGCAATTTTTGAAATAAAACATCAAGAAAAAGCACAAGGATCACAGCGGAAACTAAAACTAAAAATATAAGACACTCTGAGCCTAGGAAAACATGAAATGACTGGGCATTGCAAGCTCCCCCCCCGATCTACTCAGAGAGGCAGTGGTTCTCCGATGTAATGTCTCCCTTTGGCTGTGGGTTCTCAGGTTAGAGTACTCACTCAGGCACCCATTCTCAGGTCCATTCAGCAGAGATAGGGTTGCCAGGTCCTACCTTTAGCTACAGTGGGGGAGTCCCAGCTCCCTTCAGGGACTTCTTCGGCACATGCGCGAAGAGCATGCACTGCGATGATGTCACCCGGAAGTGACATTATTACATTGGACCACTATCATCTGAGGGGAAAACATAAGAGTTTTCTCTTGAATGATAGAGCGTGTCCCCCCCACAACATGCCTGGTGCGATGGCGTCACCTCTGGGTGATGTCATCATGCTGGGCACATTGCCACGATCCCGGCATCCGGCGGCTGGATCTGGGCCAGCAGGTAAGGGGCCCTTTGAAGAAGAAGAAGAAGAAGAAGAAGAAGAAGAAGAAGAGAAGAGATTGGATTTATACCCCGCCCTTCACTACCCAAAGGTGTCTCAGAGCAGCTTACAACTCCTTTCCCTCCCCCTCCCCACAACAGACACCCTGTGAGGTAGATGGTGCTGAGAGAGCTCTTGACAAAAACTGCTCTTTTTTCAAGAACAGCTCTTATCAGAACTATGGCTTTCCCAAGGTCATCCAGTGGGGAATCAAACCCGGTTCTCCCAGATTAGAGTCCGCGCACTTAACCACTACACCAGACTGGCTCTCGAGCGGGCAAACCCTTGCCCCCTGGGGGACCTGGCAACCCTAAGCAGAGACAAGCTGGCTCAAAACATCAGCCCTTTATTTGCAAGGAGACAACTTCAGCTGGCATACAAACACTGGAAACTGAAACTACTTGAGCTCCACTCCATTGAAATACATTGCAGCTCAAAAAAAGTTGCAAACAAAACATGGAATGGATTTTCCATTAAGGTTTCTGGGACCAGATAGACTACTCTGGGACTAGAATGACAGCCCCCGGAGCAGAATTCCATTCCCGGAATGCAGCTGCTACTCCCAGGGACTATCATTCCACTCTTGGAGGGAGGCCTGTCATTCTAGTGAGTGTCATGAGTGTCATAAGTGAGTGCTTAGGACCAATAGGATTTGTTCCTGCCGAAAGTCATAGTCTTCCGATTGGCCATTGCACAACGGCAGCCAATCAGGCACAATGGCAGCCTCTTTGAAATCCTGTTCCTGGGACCTCTAGGAACAGAATGGGGGGAGAGGGGGCATTTCAGGATGCCCCAAGAGGAGGGGAGGCAGGAAAATTACTCTCCACTGGTAACAATCTTTGTGCAAGCGGAAGCATGCCGTCTGGATCCGCGCCACTGGTGCTACAGTTATTATGAGCCATGTCACCAGATAAGCACATCAAATGATCCTAAAACACACTGCTGCTTTTTCCAATGGATCCAAGACTACAAGATGCCAGGAAAATCTGGACTCTTTGGCATACCTCCTCTTACTATAATGGCACTGCTGAGTGCAAGTCAAGGGGGATGTTTCCCTCACTACATTTTTACCTGGAAACCTAGAAACAGAATTTCCTCCAATGGGTGTGATACAGAAGAGCCCACGTGCTTATACAGGGGCTACCTTCGCAGCACAGGGATGCCAGCCTCCAGGTGGGACCAGGGGGAGCCCCTGGAATTACAGGTCATCTCCGGACTGCAGAGATCAGTTCCCCTAGAGAAAATGGATGCTTCGGAGGTTGGCCACTGGGGCCTTGTACCCCACTGGGGTCCCTGTCCTCCCCAGGCTCCACCCCCAAATCTCCAGGGGTTTTCCAACCTGGATTCGGCAGCCCTAGCTCCCCCCCTCCTGCCAGTGTCCCGGGGGGGGGGACTTGGCAGCCCTAATTTGCAGCACACTGCGATCAAGTATCAAAATCGTGTACCAGTCTTATTCTGCGCAACGAAAGGAATGATGGGTTTGCCACGAATGTGAGAACATAAGAGAAACCAATGTTGGATCAGGCCAATGGCCCATCTAGTCCAACACTCTGTCACACAGTGGCCAAAAATACCAGGTGCCATCAGGAGGTCCAGCAGTGGGGCCGGGACACTAGAAGCCCTTCCCTTCAGTGGAAGTCATTGAGGAGAAAGTTATCTGGAAGTTGGAGGAATAATCCATGCTTGGATCAGCTCCACCACTGAAGGAGACAAGCCGTTCTCCGCACACTGTATACATTATTCAAATTAAATGAATTTTCATAGATGTAGAATGTTGCTTGGCTCTTGGTCATCACAGAATAGGGTACAGTGCTACGTGAGGTACTGGAGCCTCTCTGGCTTCTGAGACCTTAGGACATCAAAAAAGCCAAGGTTAATAGTGAAGGGAGAGAAAGACATCCTCAGCAGAGGAGTTCAGAGATGACTGAGGCAGAGAGTGTCAGTAAGCCGAAGGCAGACCAGGCGGAGGTTACAATAGTCTAGTCAATGTCAGAGGTGACCGAAGCATAGCTTCGCCAGTCTTCCCACTATAGTGGCCTCCTGCTGATCAGTTTGGTTGCGACATCATTGCTGGGTATAGTGCAGAAGTGGCAGAGGGTAGCTCTAGGAACTGCCAGAAACTCTATGGTAAAACAGTAGAGTTTCCAGTAAAACCATAGAATTTCCAGCAAGTCCTAGAACTACCTTCTCTCATTTCCAAGTTGTACTTGAAAGTGAGGTAGCATCGTTGGTAGCATTGCCGATCTTGCACCCACCCTCCATGTCACAGCCCTCCCTCTGGAAGCCCTACTAACCCATGGCTTGGCCTGATAACCCTCCCAAATTAAGATGTCCAGCTGTAGAACAGTGATCCCGAATGTAATGTCTGCTGCCATGGTGCTCATCTAAGGGTCTCCTCGTGCCTATTTGCTTCTTCCCCAGATCAAAGAGCCACTCTTGACTCTCCCTCCACTTCGTCAGAGGAGGAAGTGATTCAGAAGAACTTCAGAAGGCATTACTGTTGAGTCTGCAGACAGTGCACTGCAGAAACAGCAGTTTTCACCATCGGAGTATGTTTGGCTTGCACTTACTAATATTCGATGATACTTCTGGTACCACTTGGCAGCCATTTTGAGATAACTCCCCCTGGGAGCCATTTGGTGCGGGCACTCCCTCCTTGTCCTCAAAATTCTGGAAGTGCCCACAGGTTCAGTCAGACTAGAGACTCCTGCTGTAGAGAATGACTGCAACAGAACTACCTATGAGAAGAGAAGAAGAGATTGGATTTATACCCCACCCTTCACTACCTGAAGGAGTCTCAGAGCACCTTACAATCTCCTTTCCCTTCCCCTCCCCACAACAGACACTCTATGAGGTAGGTGAGGCTGAGAGAGCTCTTTCAAAAACTGCTCATGAGAGAACAGCTCTGAAAGAACCTGCGACTGACCCCAGGTCACACCAGCAGCTACATGTGGAGCAGTGGGGAATCAAACCGCTGCCAGTCTGATCAGACAATGCTGACTTTGATGGACTGAGGGTTTGATTCAGTATAAGGCAGCTTCATGTGTTCAATGATGCTGGGAAGTTGGGAGCATGGGTACAGACAGGTGTCAGAGAAGATCCGTGGGTGGGGGTTAGTGGCATTGGGCCCCACCAGAATTCCCTGGCCCTGGCAGCCGCCGCACCTCAGAGTATGCTGTCGCCCACCCTGCTTGAAGTCCTTTAGCTGGAGTTGCTGAGGAACAAAGCTGGGACTTCACATTTGAGCATCTTCTCTCCTGATGTCTCCTCCCTTCCTCCTCCTCCAACATACTCCAAAGCCATTTTTACAGGCCCTCGGCTACTGGGGAAACTGCTGGCAGGTGAAAAAAACCCAGAACTTGGTGTTTTGTACAGGCCCGTTGGAACGTAGATTGAATCAATTCTCACAGGATCAGGACTGCTGACATATCGTAAGAAAATACCCAGCTACTCCACATGCGGTGCTTATTACCTTACACACAGCCACAATGATTTCAACAATAGTTTGTATGTCAATGAGACCAGAAGATGGCCTATGGTACATTGATGTGGGGAACCAACATGGAGGATATTCAGGCAAACCTCCCATAGAAACTCCACAGGGATCTTTTGCCTCAGTAAGAACTTGAGGATGAAAGCCACGCTCTGGAGGAGAATGGGCTGCTCACCCCTAATTAGCGCACCGAAGCAAGCCTTCAACAAGTGGTAGGTTAGGTCGCCTCAGACGCGCAGAAATAAATCTCAGTCAGGAATCATTTTTTAATGAATCTCTCACAATTGGCTCTCCATCCAGCTTGGATAATAATAATTGATACCGAGTTCTTGTCGAGACATATCTACGTATCTCTGAAAGCTCCTTGCTCAACAGGGCCCGTTTGTTCTCAAGGGGAAGTTGCAAGTGTGAACCAATCCCAACTTAAGGGCCAATCAAGGCACCAATAGCGGTGGGGTTGTCATTGCCAACCTCCAGGTGGTGGCTGGAGATGCCCCGCAATTACGCCTGATCTCCAGGTGACAGAGATCAGTCCACCCAGAGAAAATGGCCACTTTGGAAGTTGGACTCTATGGCATTTTGCCCCAAATCCTGCCCTCCTCAGGATCCATCCCCAAAATCTCCAGATATTTCCTGGACTGGAGCTGGCAACTCTAAATACTGTGCATGTGCTATTGGGCATCTACACCCAACTATGGTCTTTCCAGTCACAAATGGCACAGTGAATGGTTCCCAGTTCAGGCATTCTTTCTAGGCATTAGGTCTGTCGCCCAGCCCTCTCTGAATCCATAGTTCGGCTGCTGTTGGCAACTCTCCATTTCACAAGATGAAGGGTCTGTGTAGAGTATCGTATTCAGTTTTGGGTACCACAGTTTAAGAAGGATATGAACAAGCTGGAAAGTGTCCAGAGGAGGGCAATGAAGATGGTGAGGGGTCTGGAGACCAAGACCTGTGAGGAAAGCTTGAAGGAGCAGGGTGTGTTTAGCCTGGAGAGGAGACGACTGAGAGGTGATATGATAACCATCTATAAGTACTTGAAGGGCCGTCATATAGAGGATGGTATGGAATTGCTTTCTGTTGCCCCAGAAGATCAGACCAAAACCAACGGGTTGAAATTAAATCAGAAGAGTTTTCGGCTAAACATTAGGAAGAACTTCCTGACAGTTGGAGCGGTTCCTCAGTGGAACAGGCTTCCTCGGGAGGTGGTGGGCTCTCCTTCTGTGGAGGTTTTCGAACAGAGGATAGATGGCCGTCTGACAGCAATGCTGATCCTGCGAACTTAGGCAGATCATGAGAAGGGAGGGCAGGAAGTGCTGCCTCAGTGCTTAGTTCTTGTTGCTCTTTCTTATACTCCCAGGAAAATGCTGATTGCCACTTTGGGGTCAGGAAGCCACTTTTCTCCAGGTCACTTTGGCTGGGGATCCTGGACGTTTTTTTGTCATCTTCTGGGCATGGAACAGCGAACACTGGAGGTGTGGAGGGGGAGGTATTTGTGAATCTCCTGAATTGTGCAGGGGGGGTTGGACTAGATGACCCTGGTGGACCCCTTCCAACTCTATGATTCTATGATTCTAGTTGTCTCTGGGGATAATGGTTGGTATATACTTTCTTTGGCCCTGACCTGGATAGCCCAGGCTAGCCTGATCTCATGAGATCTTGGAAGCTAAGCAGGGTCGGTCCTGGCTAGTATTTGGATGGGAGGACACCAAGGACTAACAGGGTCATGATGTGGAGGCAGGCCATGGCAAACCACCTCTGTACACTTCTTGCCTTGAAAACCCCATGGGGTTGTCATGAATCTGCTGTGACTTGATGGCAATACAACAACATATGCCCTCTGATGGCCCAAGCGGCCACTGTTCCTTCAGCATTAAGTGAGCAAATCGTGACTGACGTTCCGCCTCTTGCACTCGTGTTTGTTTTGGAGTTGCAGAAATCATTTCTTGTCACAGAGTTCAGAATAACATTTCTGTAAGATACAAGCTGCAGTGGCTCAAGTGGTTAAGACACTGAACTGCAGGCTGTGGAAGGTCAGTAGCTTAGCAGTTCAAGACCCGAGAGTGCCGAATGACGGAGTGAGCTCCCGTCTCTGGTTCCAGCTCCTGCCAACCTAGCAGTTCGAAAGCAAGAAATTGCAAGTAGATAAATAGGTGGGAAGGTAACAGCATTCCGTGTGCCTTGGTGTTTAATCATGCCGGCCACATGACCATGGAAATGTCTTTGGACAGTGCTGGTTCTTCGGCTTTGAAACGGAGATGAGCAGTGCAGCCCTAGAGTCAGATTCGACTGGCTTTTGAGCAAGGGAACCTTTAGACCTTTTAAGATACAACCATTCTAAGCACATCTGATCCTGCCTCTAGTGATACGGTCACTGAATAATAATGGCAATGCCCTAACGTGGACAGCCCAGGTTAGCCCCATCTCGTCAGATTTCAGAAGCTAAGCAGGGTCGGCCCTGGTTAGTATTTGGATGGGAGACCAGCAAGTACTATGCAGAGGCAGGCAACGCTAAACATCTCTGTTGGTCTCTTGCCTTGAAAACCCTCCAGGGTCACCATGAATTGGCTGTGACTTGACAGAACTTTCCATCACCACCAAGTTATCCTTCACCTGGATGACCCAGGCTAGTCTGATCTCCCCACATCTCAGAAGCTAAGCTGGGCTGGCCCTGGTCAGAACTTGGATGGGAGACCCCCAAGGAAGTCTAGGGAAACCACCTCTGTTGGACTCTTGCTTTGAAAATCCTATGAGGGGCTGCAAGTCGGCTGCAACTCGACGGCACTTTCCACCACCAATAAAGGCAATACTTTGCACTAATTTAGTTCTTCAAAGCATTTTATTGAATCTAGTGTTTAGTAGAGTCATAGGGTCGGAAAGGATGGTACAGGTGGGCAGCCGGAAAAGGACTGGCCTCCCAAAAGAGATTGTGATGGAGGTGAGAGTTTTCAGTTGGGTACTTTGGCTACTTAAACAGAGGCTATCGTACTTTGGTCACATTAAGAGAAGACAAGGGTCACCAGAAAAGACAATAATGCCAGGAAAAGCTGAAGGCAGCAGGGAAAGAGGGAAGACCCAACCTGAGATGGATTGACTCAATCAAGGGAGTCACGACCCTCTGTTTGCAAGACCTAGAATCATAGAATCATAGAGTTGGAAGGAATCTTCAGTGCCATCTATTCCAACCCCCTGCATAATGAAGGAAATTCACAAATACCTCTCCTCCACACTCCCAGTGACCCCTGCTCCATGCCGGGAAGATGGCTCCCCTCCCTTCCAGGATCCCCGGCCAAATTGGCCTGGAGAAAAATTGCTCCCTGACCCCAAAGTGGTGATCAGCATTTCCATGGGCATGTAAGAAAGGGCCACCAGAACTAAGCACTGAGGCAGCCCTTCCTGCCCTCCCTTCTCGTGATCTGCCTAAGTTCAGAGAATCAGCACTGCTGTCAGATGGCCATCTAGCCTCTATTCAAAAACCTCCCAAGAAGGAGAGCCCACCACCTCCCGAGGAAGCCTTTTCCACTGAGGAACTGCTCTGTCAGGAAGTTCTCCCCAATGTTTAGTTGAAAACTCGCCTGCTTTAATTTCAACCCGTTGGTTCTGGTCCGATCTTCTGGGGCAACACAAAACAACCGTGCACCCTCCTGCACCTGAGCAAGGTTGTTAACGATAGGGCGTTTTGTAAGTCTAATTGAATGAATGAATGAATGAATGAATGAATGAATGAATGAATGAACGAACGAACGAACAAATGAATGATTCATAGGGTCGTCATAGGATGGAAGTGGCTTGACAGCACTTAACACACACTTTGTCTATCTCACCTCCATTCTTTAAAGCCTTCTCCATGGGGGAAAACGATTCATACTTCCCTTCGCCATCATTAATGTTGCATCAAGGAATAAGCTGGGGGGGGAGTCTGAAAGAATGAAATACAGATTGCCATTAGAAGCACTGCCCCCCCTCCACTGTGGATTCTGTTTGTGACGCTTGACTGAATCAGCAGATTTTGAACGAAACATGTTCAAGCTGACATGTACACACATATAAGACAAAGGGAACCGTACCTCTTAACAACTAGGGTTCTGATTTTTTTAAACGAGTGATATATGGCTGTCGGCTTTGTGCAAACTGTGCATGCGACGGCTTGATAGCACGGAATGAAAGCAATCTCCCATCGCCAAGTCTGTTTCTTTTGGCAGTGGTTGGAGTCGCTAGCGGATGCCTCGTTTGATGTCAGGAGTGTCAAAAACATGAACCAAAAAAAAATTTATAAGGCTTTGTTCAGCAACTTTCTGGTCCTTTGTTCGCCAGAACCAGAGTCCAGTTCGAAAGGGTCTCTCATGCATTCATTAACAATCGCTTCTCCAAAGGACTTGGAGCTGGAAGCTGCATCTCTTTAACTGAATAAGATCCATATGGGACACACTCCAGTTAGCATCATGGAGGATCGTGACCCTTGACAGATTTTAACTGGTGGTAAAAAGTGCTGCAGCCAACTTCCGGTGACCCTGTAGGGTTTTCATGGCAAGAGACAAACAGAAGTGGTTTGCCATTGCCTGCCTCTGTGTAGTGACCCTGGTATTCCTTGGAGGTCTCCCACCCAAGTGCTAACTAGGGCTGACCCTGCTTAGCTTCCCAGGTCCTCATCAGACTGGGCTAGCCTGGGCCATCCAGGTCAGGACAGGCTTTAATCAGGGCTTTTTTTGTAGCAGGAACTCCTTTGCATATTAGGCGACACACACCCTGATGTAGCCAATCCTCCAAGAGTTTACAGTAACCCCTGTAAGAAGAGCTCTGTAAGCTCTTGGAGGATTGGCTACATTAGGGGTGTGTGGCCCAGGGCTCTTTTTGTAGCAGGAACTCCTTTGCATATTAAGCCACCCCCCCCCTAATGTAGCCAATCCTGCAAGAGCTTGCAGTAGCCCCTGTAAGAAGAGCTCTATAAGCTCTTGGAGGATTGGCTACCTTTGAGGTGTGTCACCTAATACGTAAAGGAGTTCCTGCTACAAAAAAAGAGCCCTGGTACCCAGTCAGTTTGGTGTAGTGGGTAGGAGCATGGACTTTAATCTGGGAGAACCGGGTTTGATTCCCCGCTCCTCCACATGGAAAGATGCGTATGTGAAGCAGGCCACTGTCTCAACCCTTTCTGCATTCTACCTTATGACTTAGCCCTGGCCTGGATGGCCCAGGACAGGCCAGTCTTGTAAGATCTCAGAAGTTAAGCAGGACTGGCCCCGGTTAGCACTCGGAGTGGTTGGGAATGATGAGTATCAAGGGGTCTTTGTAGCTGTTTTTATGTTCTGCTTCTGAACAGAGGTCTGTTTTATGGCGTTTTTGGCCTGCGGACAGTGGCTGATGCTCCCGTGCCCACAGCTTGTTTTCAATGGCTTGTTTTGTCTTGATATTGATACAAAAATAATAGTATCGTTTGGTACAAAGTGCCATCGAGTCACAACCGACTCGTGGCAACCCCATACAGGGTTCTCAGGGCAAGAGATGCCCAGAGGTGGTTTGCCACTGCCTGCCTCTGCAAGGTGACCCTGGACTTCTTCAGTGGCCTCCCATCCAAGTACAGAAGACGGAGTCCAGAAGAAGAAGAAGAGGAGGAGGAGGAGGAGGAGGAGGAGGAGGAGGAGGAGGAGGAGGAGGAGGAGATTGGATTTATACCCCGCCCTTTACTTGGAGTCTCAGAGCAGCTTACAAGCTCCTCTCCCTTCCCTTCCCCACAACAGACACCCTGTGAGATAGGTGGGGCTGAGAGAGCTCTGACAGAAACCGCTCTTTTTCAAGAACAGTTGTGCCAGAGCTTGTGACTGACCCAAGGTCACATCAGCAGGTGCAAGTGGAGGAGTGGGGAATCAAACCCGGTTCTCCCAGATTAGAGGCCGCGCACTTAACCACTACAGAAGTACAGAACAACAACAACAACAATAAATGATGGTGATAATGATGATGATAATTTATTTAATTTATATACAAATGGGATCAGGGCATCTTACAACCAATGCTCCCTCTAAGCTGTGGAGTCTTGTGAGCAAAAATTCTACTTTGTGAGCTACTGACATTAAAGTTGTGAGCGAGCGATTTGGCTGCTGCATCAATTAGTCTGCTCTGGAGCCATCCCTTCTGGAGCTGAGACAAAAATGTGCAAGCCGGAGGCTAAAAAACTGTGAGCTAGCTCACACTAACTCAGCTTAGAGGGAACACTGCTTACGACATAAGATTCATAAAACGATAAAAGCGATAAAACCAATAAAACAACAGAGGTCACAATGAACAGTAACAAAAAAAAGAACCAGTATCTCATGTCAGGTGAATAAAAAGCTCCAGTGCCCAGTTTCCTTCCCTTCCCCACAACACACACCCTGTGAGGTAGGTGGGGCTGAGAGAGCTCTTTTGAGAACTGCTCTTGAGAGAACAGCTCTGAGACAACTTGTGACTGGCCCAAGGTCACATCAGCAGGTGCAAGTGGAGGAGTGGGGAATCAAACCTGGTTCTCCCAGATTAGAGTCCGCGCTCCTAACCACTACACCAAACTGGCTCTCTGACCAGGGCCAGCCCTGCTTAGCTTCTGAGATCTGATGAGATGAGGCTAGCCTGAGCCATCCAGGACAGGGAAAAAGTGTTCTTCCTGTATATGTTATTGAAGGCTTTCACGGCTGGAGTTCATTAGTTGCTGTAGATTTTCTGGGTTGTGTGGCTGTGGTCTTGGCATTGTAGGAACTGACATTTTGCCAGTAGCTGTGACTGGCATCCTCAGAGGTATAACACAGAAAGAGGGACATGAAGAGTACTCCATCTTTCTGTGTTATACCTCTGAGGATGCCAGTCACAGCTACTGGCAAAACATCAGGTCCTACAATGCCTAGACCACAGCCACACAACCCGGAAAATCTACAGCAATTAATGTTCTTCCTCTGTTAATTCTTGGGTTGACCGGTTTGGTGTTGCAAAGTGCCGTCAAGGTGCCGCCAACTTGTGGAAAACCCTCAATGTTTTTTTCAAGGCAAGAGGTGGTTTGCTATTACCTGCCTCTGTGTAGTGACCCTGGCCTTCCTTGGTGGTTTCCCACTCCAAGCACTAACCGGGACTGACCCTGCTTAGCTCCTGAGATCTGACAAGATTGGGCTCTCTGGGGTCATCCAGGTTGAGATGTTAGCCACCTTCAACTGGACTCAGGAGAGGCAGAATAAATTCCCTAAATAAATAAATTTATACTGACAAACACCAGGGCTAACCCAGGCAAAAGCGTCAGGTAACTGTGGAAGAGTGGTTTACCGTGCCCTCCTAAGCAGAATTCTGACCTATGCAACTCCACTGAGGAGGGCACTGTTAGCCAGCCAAATGCTAAAAATGGCCCAAGGTGGTATTTTTAAACGCCCTCGTATATCGGCAGCCCCAACCAGCAACACTCACAAAAAAAAATGCTCAAGACTGGATTTTCGGTCGCAGCAATTATTGGTACATTTCAGATGAGCACAGCGTGAAAAATCAAGCTGAAGAAAGATTTGAGAGCCAAATACTAAGAAAGAAACAGAGAGAGTAAGATAAAAAAAATAACCTTAGAAAGGCAGGACGGGGGAAAAAAGAGAGGCCTGAAAAAGCAGAAAAGGGCCATGTTATCTGCAGGAAGCTGGTATTCTTATGTGAGATGTGAATGACCCAGTCTAGGGTAGGATGTTATCTCTATGTGATCTACCGAATTTCTTCTCTCATCTGTGGCAAGTGTAGAAGAGTGAATTAAAGTCTTAAGGGGAAAATCAATAAAGAGAGCGAGGAGGGGGGAAAAAAAGAAAGAAATATGCCAGAAAAGGGTCTTTCAATAGCTGTACGAGATGGGCTCTGAAATGATTGAAAGGAAACCAAAGTCTCTAAGTCCTTAAAAAAAGAGAGAGAAAACCCTCCCCAAATCAAAACAAAACATGAAGGGTTGCTGTCTTTTTATGTATTCCAGAAGGCTAATTTGTCGATTGGCCATCCCTGGTCAGAGGGGCCTTGCCGCATGGCCATCTGCAATGTGTCTTAGGATCTGGGGCTGAATCGAGGCAGCCTGGTGGACAGAAAGATGGATATAGAAAAATGGTTTGCAAGGTGGGTTCTGGAGAGCCCCGGGGGTTCCTCAGACACTCATCAAAGATCCCCCCCATGAGAAAACTGTGGCAACGGCGGAGAAGCTACCGCAAAAGACAGCTCGCTATTGCTACTGATGTAGAAGAATAATGGGTGTTGTTGTAGGCCGCGCTCTCAGTTCACACAGGAAAGCCTGGATCGGCCATAGGGAACACACTCAGGAACACATGATGCTGCCATTATTGAATCAGACCCATCAAGGTCAGTATTGTCTACTCAGACTGGCAGCAGCTCTCCAGGGTCTCAGGCAAGGGTGTTTCACATCACCTCCTGCTCAAGCCTTTTAACTGAAGATGCCTGGGACCAGGGCTATTTTTGGGCAGGAACGCACAGGAACGGCGTTCCGGCTGGCTCCCGAGTTGGCCACGCCCAGCAGGAACTCATTAGCATAACAGGCCACACCCAACAGCAGACACTCATTAGGATTGGCTACATTAGGGCTGTCTGGCCTAACATGCAAAAAAGTTCCTGCTACAAAAAAAGCCCTGGGTTTTGACAACGAACAAGGTAAACAGAATAAGAAGCAAAAGGTGGGTGTGGCTGGATGAACTCACTTATGGTAACATGGGGATGTGGCCTAATATGCTAATAAGCTGTGCTGTCAGGGGGTGTGGCCTAAGAGGCTAATATGTTTCTGCTGATGGGTGTGGCCTATTATGCTAATGAGTTCCTGTTGTTTTTTTTCTACAAAAAAAGCCCTGCCTGGGACCTTCTGCATACAAAGCAGATGTTCTACCATTGAGCCATAGTCATTCCTCAGGAAAAGGATTCGTCTTGAATTCCCAGGCTGACAGAGTTTCATGGAGAACTTCATTTATGGCTGCCATTCCTCCGGTACTGCCAGGAAAACCCCTGATTTTGGGGGCTTCAGCCTGCCACTGGCCAACTGGCCGGCAAGGGAAGCCCCACCCCGGAACAGAGATGTCACCACATGATGTCCCCAACATGATGACATCACCTGGAAGTGATGTCATCCTTCCAGGGGCGTCACATAGTGTTGCTCTTGAATTTGTGCAATCTCTATGGTATAAAAACCCATAGAGTTTGCCCAAATGCCAGAGTGTTTCTTGCACAACATCCCTGGTGTGATGTCACATGACATTGCTGCCCACCCTCAGAATGCCCCCCAAAGTCCCCCATTCCAGGCAAGGTAAAACCTGGCAACTCTACCTTTACTGTGTGCTGACTCTCCCACCCTAAGGTATCAAAAGTCTGAACCAGTAGGAAAATACATTGCCAGAAGTCTCGGCCTTTGACTGCCAGGTAGGGCCTTATCTTCTAGGAATGATGGCAAGTGTTTGGATGAGGTTTCAGGCAAAATCAATCACATTTTAATCCTATCCTTTTGTTAAATACTGGGTTCTAGATGCATTGCAGTGATTAGTGCTAGTTTATTAAGTGATTTCAGCAAACTACAAGACAAGCTAGCAGGGCTGGAGCCCTGCTTATAAGCATGCAAAACATCACACCCAACACCCACCCACTCCCAGTGATAGGCTATTTACATTACACTGCTTATCTATTGGTTAGTTCCTGGATCCAGGTGAGCTATTGTTCTTGGGAAGCAAGCTCAGCCCATTCTAGGCACAGCTAGAGGAAAGGCTTAGGCTTAATACATGACACCTTCCCTTTGAGGAAACTTGGTGCAGCATATATGGTTCTCCTTTCTTCGTTTTATCCTCACAACAACTTGGTGAGGTAGACTGAATTGAGTTGCCCAAGGAGTTGAAGATCTGTGCATGCCTGGAGACTGAGTTCTAAGCATAGAACTCCAAGAGGATCAACCAGACGCAGAAGGGGCTCAGGGTCTTTGTTATATATGAATCGGCCATTAGAATCCAGTAGTTGTCTGCCCAGCTGGCGAATGATTGGACTAAAGGCAAGACAATGAATGTATCCTGAGTAGAGTGGCCAGGTTGTTCTCCTACTCTCTGACTTGTTCCCGTCCCACCGTAGCGCAGTGGGGGAGTAATGGGGTGAGCAAAACGGCATTTAGTCATGCCAGCCACGTGACCATGGAAATGTCTTCAGACAGCGCCGGCTCTTTGGCTTTGAAACGGAGATGAGCACTGCAACCCTAGAGTCGGATTCGACTGGCTTTCGAGCAAGGGAGCCTTTACCTTTACCTTTTTACATCGTGATGTCATTTCTGGCTGCATAACCAGAAGTGAAATCACTGTGTCCTGGGATGCTCTAGGATTTCCCTAAAACTCCCATGTTTTTTACCATATGCAGCCAGAAGCGGTGCCACAGGTGCTGCTGTTTAGTTAAGTCTTCACCAACCCGTTTTCCTTGGATTGCCCTTGGCTGGTAATCCTAATCAGAATCACTCAGAATTGAGGTGACCTTCTTTTGCAACGGGTGGGCCACATTTATTTATCCCGGGAAGTATTGCCTGAAGGTCAACTACAGCAAGGTTAATTTTCTGTCTTCTTTGGGAGGGGGGGACTACATGGGACCCCCAGAACTCAGGAAAATACAGGCTCACCTTTAGCCCTAAGCAATAGCCTTGCAATGTCACACCCTCCCGCAAAAGGGTGCACCACCTGCTCATTCACTTCTGTCCTCTCTACTGATTTCCAGGCACCAGAGGTAGGCCTACCAAGAACTTACCATATTTTGGTGGGGGACAGATACATCCTGGCAGGACCATCCCCGGGGGAAGGAAAGACGTGCGCACGATGCTGTTGCCAGGAAGTGACACTAAGTGACGCTCTGGCAATGTGGCTAGAAACTTGATGGTACCATCGAGTTTTCAGCCCCATTGTCAGAGCGTCACCTGGTGTCACTTCCTGGCGACGGTATGGTGCGTTACAGGGAGGACTGGTCCGGCCAGGGAGCATACGTCCCCCGCTCCCATGCGGTAAGTACTTGGGAACCCTAACCAGAGGATCAGTTGGCAGGCAGCCACCAATACCCCATAGGTCCTTCCTGTCCTAGGCCACTGCTTGACCTTGCCAGATGCCAGCTGGCCTGGTGGCAGAAGATGGGAACAGAGATGAAAGTCTCAATCGTTGCCCCAGTGGCTTGGCCTGTTTGTTTGCAACGGGCATTGTTGTCTTTAAAAGAAACCAATGGGCCTGCCGCGACAGAATTGCAAGCTTTGGGGTGCCATCCAGAGTGGGGCGTGTGTGTCTGGATATGGGACATCTAGTATCTCCCTCCCCCAGTAATAAAGCCCCAAAGGGGAAAAAAAGAAAACACCCCTTTCCCTTTGACAGCAGCCGAACAATAACTCACAGGTAGCGTGTCTTGTTTTGCACGCACCCCTTCCTGCAGCCCTTCACCTTCATCCTTAATAAGAGATCCCTGCTCCATGTGAATCCACCCGCCACCCTCCTGGCAAACCTTTGTAGGTTCCTTTGGTCTGTCGAAGATTGAGGCCTGCTGTTTGCGCTCTCAGCATCAGCCCCTTCTAACTAGCACACCTGTCTCCTTAAAGATGGCTTTTTTTGTTCACTGTCTGCTGCTTTCCACTTTCCCAGCCTGTTCAGTTTTAACCTCTTCTCTGCCAAGGTGAAAAATATGTTTCAGCAACCCCCCCACCCATAGGAAAATCTCTGTAGAGACCCGCTGGAATCTCATCTCCTCATGGAAAATTCTTTACCTCATAGGCAAAGTTAAGTCAGTCACACTGGTGTGGGAATCTGAATTATCTACATTCAGTCACCTGTGAAAAGTAAAATCATTACTAGAGTCATGACAGCTGAAATATTATGAACGCTTAGATTTGACTCCCTCAGGAGATTTAAGATTTAAAAGCTTATGCCCTGAAAATCGTGTTGGTCTCTAAGGTGCCACTGGACTCAAATATAATCTCATAGAGGACAAGTCATGGCTACTAGCGGTGGTGGCTGAGGGGAACCTCCACATTCAGAGGCATGAGGCCTCTGAATCCCAGAGCCAGGGGGCAACATTAGGGGAAGGCCTCAGCCTCTATGTTCTGTTGCTGGCCCTCTAGAGGAACTGGTTGGCCATTATGTGAGATTGGATACTGGACCAGATGGGCCAATGGTTTGACCCAGCAGGGCTCTTCTTATATTCTCAAGTTCTTGGTTCTTCAGCCGTAGACCAAAATGGCTGCCCTCTCGAAATTACTTGGAAATAAGTTGTTGTATCTCTTAAAGGAGTTAAAAGGACAGAAAAGGGCAGTAAAAATCACCAAGAGGTTGGTGTCTTTTCTAAGTGAGGAAAAGCTGAGGCGCATGGGGGAGATGTAAACAAATTTCAAACATTTGTTAGTTTTGACTCAAACACTGATAGTGAGTTCTTTTAATGACTGAGCAGGTTCTTTTTGGCTGAGGGGTGAAACTGTGGCTGTTGAACATGTTTGACATACAGACGAACTCTGACAGAAAAAAATACAACACTGTTAATGTTCACGGTTCAGGGAGTAACTCAAGTCCGTCCATCTGTCCCCCGCATCTCTACTGTCCAGTCACTCTTTTGTTATGCCGGCGATTGCCTGTTGTTTACCACATGCTTGTAAAACAGGAAACAAGAAGAAGAAGAAGAAGAAGAAGAAGAAGAAGAAGAGATTGGATTTATACCCCGCCCTTCACTGCCAAAGGCGTCTCAGAGCGGCTTTCCCTTCCCCTCCCCACAACAGACACCCTGGGAGGCAGGCGGGGCTGAGAGAACTTCTGACAGAAACTGTCCTTGAGAGAACAGCTGTGCCAGAGCTTGTGACTGACCCAAGGTCACATCAGCAGGTGCAAGTGGAGGAGTGGGGAATCAAACCCGGTTCTCCCAGATAAGAGTCCGCGCACTTAACCACTACACCAAGCTACAGGCTACAAGGATGCAACCCTCTGGAGATGCTGGGTCTAACTCAAGGGTTCTCTTGACCCACTTATAAACACACTTTTCAGGATCCACATGCAAAACTAACTCCATGCTAGTGGACAGTTCTTTAATTTTATTTTTCATGGTGTGTGTGTCAGCCAGACTCTCTCCGTCTAACCTACCTCCCAGGGTCGTTGCAGATGAGATGAAGGCAATGTAAGTCACTTTGGGTCTCCAGTGGGGAGAAAGGCAAGGTATAAATTAAGTAAATAAATAAATAAGGTCAAGGGGGCACAAGAGCTCCACGCCAACTGCAAAACGACCAGATCAGCTCAATGAGCGATGCCAGCACCTGAGCATGACAGCTTCAGCTGTGTGGATGGCAAATGCCACACAAACAAACCAAACTGATAAGAAGTCAGACAGGTTTCTCGGGGCCAGGGAGATTATCATGCTCCGTTGACGAACAAAAGAGTCCCCACAGTAACCGCTGCAGACACAACATGATGGCGCTGCCTCCCTCTGGTCTCCACCCAGCCCAACAATCTTTTGGCCCAGTAACTGAAGGTGAAAAACTAGCTACTCATTGCCTTTGTATCCTGTCCTTCCTCCATAATGGCTCAGACTGACAGGCGTGGGCTTTAATCCCGAGTATTATCTGGCTGGGCAGTAGGGTTGCTATACTCCAGGAGAAATTGTAACTGATCTCCAGGCGACAGAGTTCAGTTCACCTGGAGAAAGTGGCTGCTTTGGAAAGTGGACTCTAGGGCACTCTATCGGAGCCAGTTTGGTGTAGTGGTTAGGGGCGTGTATGCTAATCTGGGAGAACCGAGTTTGATTCCCCACTCCTCTACATGCAGCTGCTGGGTGACCTTGGGCCAGTCACAGTTCTTTCAGAACTGTTCTCTCAAGAGTAGTTCTCTCAAGAGCTCTCTCAGCCCCACTTACCTCACAGGGTGTCTGTTTGTGGGGAGAGAAAGGGAAGGAGATGGTAAACTGCTCTGAGACACTGAGTGAAGGGCGGGGTATAAATCCAATCTCTTCCTACTCCTACTCCCCCTCCCCCTCCTGCTGCTGCTGTTGCTGTTCTTCTTCTGGCCCACTGGAAACCTTCCCAGTAAGTTTAAAGGGCCAATTTAGGGTTGCCACCTCTGGCTTGGGAATTTTCTGGATATTTGGAGGCAGGGTTGGGAAGGCAGTGTTTGGCAAGAGAGGGAGATCAGCAGGGGTGTTTCTTCCACAGGGGAAACAAAAGTCCTAGAGCACCTACTAGGTGTAGCCACTTTAGGACTTCTGGTTCTCCTGGACTTTCTGCCATTTCCTCCAGGGGAATGGAAATCTGTTGTCTGGGGGGTACTTGTAATTCAAGGAGAAATCCAGGCACCATCTGGAAGTTGGGCAAGTCTGCCATGGGTTAGCTGCCTAATTACAACTTGTCCGAAAAGTTTTGTGGTGGAACAGGACAATTCCAGTGGGGGTATCTCCTGCAGAAGGACTATTGACAGGGACCGTTTGTTTCAACAGGGAAGTGTAGAACTTCACAGTTAACGGTGATTTAGGTCACTATTGCTACACTTTAACCATGTGTTTTAATTTCATATTTGTCACAAAACATATTGTGTCCAGAATTAGAGTTGCCAACTTCCAGGTGGGGGTGCCTCTGGAGTCTGGACTCGAACTCAGTTCTCACATTTGTTTTGTTAACTCTTGTATTTGTGTTTTGTATGACTATTCACAGATCTTACCAACCGATTTAATCCAATTTCAGCTGTAATTGCCCAGTTACTTATGCATCTTGACTCTAATTAGGCTTGCCAAGAACTTACCGTACGCCGGCGGGGGACGGATACGTCCTGGAAGAACCATCCCCGGGGGAAGGAAAGACACGCGCACGATGCCATCGAGCATTGGTACCATTGAGTTTCCAGCCCCATTGCCAGAGCGTCGCCCGGCATCACTTCCTGGTGACGGCATCGTGCGGCGTGGGTGTTGCCTTGGGGAATGTTCCAGCCGGGGACTGTGTGTCCCCCGCCAAAATATGGTAAGTACTTGGGAACCCTAACTCTAACTAGCCCTTCCTGGCAACTAACCCCCCCCCTCTCTTTACCTATATGTAAGGATGTCTGAGGAAGTGTGCATGAGCATGAAAGCTTATACCTTGAATAAAACTTTGTTGGTCTTAAAGGTGCCACTGGGCTCAGACTTTGTTCAGGGTGACATAGAGTTACCCAGTCGGAGCACTGGTCCCTCCGCATCCAGTAGGGAACTCTGACCAACACATTCTCTTCTGCTGCAGACAGGTGTCTTTCACTGCCCTGCAACCTGAGATGCCTTTTATGGGAGCCCCCCAGAGATTCTGCCGGAGACTTCCTGCAGGGGAATGAAGCACTTTACCCCCCCGGCTACAGACCCTCCCACGAGCGGGCAGTGGTGTTTTGCATGCATCCTGGCATGCAGGTGCCAGAAAAAGAGAGGAGTTGCAGTTTTTAATTGAGACTGAGAGCATTTGGCAGAGGCCCTGGCCTGGGTGGCCCAGTCTTGTCAGATCTCGGAAGCTACGCCAGGTCAGCCCTGTTTAGTATTTGGATGGGAGACCACCAAGGAAGGCCAGAGTCACTCTGCAGAGGCAGGCAGTGGCAAACCACCTCTGACCATCTCCTGCCTTGAAAATCTGTGGGGTCACCATAAGTTGGCTGTGACTTGACAGTACTTTATGCACACATATCAGCAGAGACCTGATCTATAGCATGCTGGTACGGGAGGCTACCTCTAGGAAGCAGCCTGTCCTTTCTCCTCAGCTTCCCCTTTCTTTCAGCTCCAGTTTTCTTCAGCCATCTACTGCTCCCCAGGCCCATAGCTATGGTGGGGCTTTGGGGGGGGCTCTGCCCCCTTTCTTAAAGGCACAGCCCCACAGGAATTTTTCCTGTGCATGCTTTTTTCAATTATTTTTAAACATTATTTTAAAGGAGTGCGCTCCTTTAAGCAGAGTGGGGTGCTGTAGCTGACTAATTCCCACAGTGAGCCAAGGGGGTTGGAGTGGGTGACCTCTAGAATCCCTTCTAACTCTGTGTCAAGAAACTGGTCTCCTTTAAGAGAGTTTTTCTGCCTAAAGGTTAAGCTTTCTTGACAATAGAAGTCATCACCCCCGCCTGCCAGCTAGTTCTCAGAATTGTTGCTTAGACTGGTGGAAGTGATTAACTTGCAGCAGCTGAGAACTGTCATCTAAAGTGGTCCAGTGTGTGCAATTGAGAGATCTATCCTGGTAACAGCTTTCTACTGGCTAAATGGCTTTTCTTTCTGCACTGAGAACTTCAGCCCCACCAGAAAAAAATCTGCCTCACAAGCCACAAAATCCTGGCTACGGGCCTGCTTTTTTTTTAACCCTGTATATTACTTCCTGCTTCTTTTAACCACCATGTACCTTGGCCAACACTTCTGAATCCCGCCCGCTTGAACATGGAACTTAAGCACTGTGAGAATTCTTCACAGTTGCCTCTCTCGTTAGCACCATCCCACCCAGCCTCTCTGTTCCACTGCCCTTTCTCAGTCCAGTGCTAACTTTGCACCTTTCTTTCTCGTATCTTACCTGTGGGCTCACTGCTTCTTTAGTTCCTTGCCTCTTCCCAGCCTTTGGCCTATGCCAGGCAGATGCTTCTTGTCCCTGAATCCTGTGTGACGGATCAGTCCCAGCCTAACTGAGGGCTTCCCTTCCCTCGCGGAAGTTGACAGCTTTGTTCACTGAAGACTTAAGAGCATTTGTGGACCTTCCACACTGTCAGAGCAGCTCCGCCTCTCTTTTTATGAGGCTTCACTGCTACCTGCATTGGACAGTATGGCTTCTAAAGAAAATGCGAAAAACTGAAGTTTCACAATGTGCCCTGGTGTGCCCCTCATTACAGAGAGTGTTTCTGCTTGACCATTTGCCAGCATATCAGAGTCAACTGCAACTTTGCAGTTTAATGCCAAGAAGCCTTTTATTACACCAAATGTCAGAACTCTTGATAATTGTGCAGGCTACATTCAGACAACCAGTTATACCATAGCAGAGTTGCCAGATCCCGTTTCCCACTGCCACTTGGAGCTACAGCTGGAGAAAAATTTAAGAATGGATATCCGGCCTGTCACGGCTCAGGTGGGGTGTCACCTGACACTGCCACCACTCTGGTTTTAGGATCCCTTGAGAAGGCCTAGAGCACCCTCCCAAGACCTTCAGACCTCCCTTGTTTGGCCAAAAAAAGGCGTGAGGACCAGGCAGAGTAAACAACAAGGAAAAGGTTTATTTTTACAGGAGGTCAGCCCAATATGGGAAACAAACAAGGTGCAAGAACAATATCAGTAAGAGGTGTAAAGAAAAGAAACCAAATGCCCTAACAAGTCTAAACTTACTGCCCCTAGCTCGCTGTCTCAAGTGGGCCTCAGTCTGCTCACCCTTCCTCTCAGGATGAGGGTCTCTTCCCTGCAGCAGCCTTCCTTCTGGTTCTGCTCTCTTGGAAGAAAGAACAGCTCTTCTTCTGTACCAGCTCTTTTGTTAGAAGTCCCCTTTCTCTGTGATTGGCTAAAATTGGTGCCAAAACCTTTGGGAGTTTCTGGGAGTTGTAGGCCTGGCCTCCTCCCACTGCTGCTCAGGCTCCCTGGGCCTGCTAGGCCTTTGCTTGCACAGCCCAGATCATGACATGGACAAAGGTGTGATGTCACTTCCATGCAAAATCTGGAAGTGACCTCACACCTCTCCAGGAATTGCCAGAAGCTCTGTGGTTTCCTCATAGAGTTTCTGGCAATTCCTTAAGAGGCATGATGTCGCTTCCAGGTTTTCCCCAAAAGTGACATTCCGCCATCACTGATGTCCCCCCATGTCAACACACCCCGGTCTTCAGCTGGTTGCCAGGCTATGCAACCCTACCATAAGGAAGGGCAAATTTTACAATCACTGATTGGAGGAAATCCAGTAGGAACAGATGATGTCAAATAGCCAGTATGGTACAGTGGTTAGAATGTCAGATTAGGATCTGGGATTCCCTGGTTTGAATCCCCATTCTGCCATGGAGGTGACCCTGGTCCAGTCATGCTCTCTCACCTAACTTACTTCACGGGCTTGTTGTGAGATTAAAATGGAGGAGAAGTGAACAATGTAAGTGACCCAGTAAAGAGATAGGCAAGGTATAAATGAAGTACAGAAATAAACGTCAGCCTCCTTGGTCACTGTTGAAGTCACATTTTTGCAACTTAACCAAAGATTTTGTGGTTACTGCTCATTGCATGTTGCAGCCTTTCAGACAGCACACCTCTCTTGGATTTTCATTATTAGTGGAAATGCAGAAGTTAGCAGTGGTTGGAGAAGAAGTGGTCATCTGCTGACATTGTATGTGCAGGGAAAGAAAGGATTCTGGGATAGGTGAGTCTGTGTGCTGGAGAAAAAAAATCGGGTATGCAGTGCAATCTTGTGCTAGTTTACTCAGAAGTAAACGTATTTGCAGGTGGAGCCTTAAAGTGTAATCCTATGCAGGGTTACTCCCATCTAAGCCGGCAGATGTCCATGGGCTCAGACTGGAGCTCGTCTGTGTACGAGTGTACTGCTAATGGTGTATTTGTGCATTCACAGACAGAATGCTGGTGTGATGGGTAGCAGGTAGGCTTGCTTCCCTCACTCTGGGGTCTCTCCCTCCAGCACCAATCAGCTGGCGGTGGAGGACGTACCAACCATAAAAGGAGGCCCAGGCCTGCCTTCTTGGTAATGCAACTATTATGAACTGAGATTGAGGCAGCTCTTAAACAAGTGATTCCGTTTATTCAGCTCATAACTTAACACAGCACAAACTTACATAGAACATGTTGTGTCCTGGGATCAGAGGGCTGAGCTGGCGAAACACTGCCAAGCTTCGCTCTCTGAGAACAATAGGGACTAGGTTCCTGAGCTCGCCAGTAGTGAACCAATGGCAGCATTGGCGGGCGATTCAAACCCACCAATAGGAATATAGGGCCGTCCCCCCTAACTGTATATAGTTGGCCTCCGGCCGCTACTGTGTGTTCTTTGTCTTATGTGAAGTACGAATAAACGCGTCTTCTCTTATGTCGTCGTCCGAGTCATGAGGCCTGAAACCCAGTACTTTACAGTGGCGACGAGGATGGGATTCTAACGCCTTCCGTGACTCCATGAACGACGAAACGGACACCGCCGAGCAACGCATCGCTGACCCCGAGAGCAGCACCGCACCGCTCGCCGAGCATCGCATCGCTGACCCCGAGAGCAGCACCGCACCGCTCGCCCCGGCGCACGCCGTTCCTGACAGAACCATGGCCGCTTCCCACGTAACACTGGAGCACTTCGACCAGTCGCAGCCAGAAACCTGGGACGCATGGGTCGACCAGCTCATCAGCTACTTGGAGCTCAACCAAATCCGCCACCCCGACCAGAAACGAGCGATCCTCCTGAACGCCTGCGGCACCCAAACCGTCCGCCTCGCCAAGAGCCTCTTGGTGCCCCGCACGGCCTTGGAGAGCTCGTTCGGAGAAATCCTGGACGTCCTAAATGGCTACTTCAGCCCCCGGCCGACCTTCCTGGCCAAGAGGATGGATTTCCAGAGGCGAGTCCAGACCCGAGGGGAATCCATCGCCAACTTCCTAGCCGCGCTAAGGGCGCTAGCCGTGGACTGCGGGTTTCCGAAGGTGGAGGACAACCTGCTGACTCAGTTCGTGTGGGGCCTGGCGGACTCCAAGCTGCGGCGCAAGTTGGTGGGACACCGGAAGCTCACCTTGGACGAGGCCCTCGACGCCGCCACTGCCCACGAGGCCGCAGAAGGGGATCGCCCGGTCGCGGCCGCGCAGGTGGTTGGAAGGAGCCCAAGCCCCGGAAACGAAGAGACGGACGAGGTCTTCGCCCTCAAACCCCAACAACGCCGGCCGGCGCCGTTCCAGCAGGCCAACCGGGAGCAAGCCAAGTATTCCGGCAACCGAGCCGTCTGTGCCAGCTGCGGGGAGGCCCACGGCCGGAAATCCTGCAAGTTCCGGGATGCTGTCTGCCACGGGTGCGGAAAGCAGGGACACCTCGCACGGGTCTGCCGGTCCAAGGGCCCCCGGAATTCGAGATCGTCGGTCCCCCAGTACCGCGCATCGTCCACCGCACACGAGACAACGGAAGAGGTCGCCGAGTTGTACCACCTCACCGACCAACCACTGCAGGTACTTCGCCTCCCCAACCCCAACCTCTCCTCTACCCCGAAGATCCAAGTAACCGTGCGGATCGAGGGGTCCCCTGTTGCATGGAAGTGGACTCGGGATCGGCGGCGTCCATCATTTCCCTGGACACTTTAAAGAGTCTTTGCCCACTAGGGGGACCCCTCTACGTCCATCACCACTAAGCTTGGTGGATTTTCAAAAGAACCCTGTCCCCATCCGGGGAGTCGGCACTTTCCGAGTGCGGTACCGAGACTTTGAGGGGAACTTGGACTTGGTGGTGGTAGAGGGTAATCTCGCGAGTCTCCTGGGGCGGGCGTGGTTCGAGGCCCTAGGCATATCGATTGGGGGAGTAAATAAATGTGGGGTGCGGGACTGGGGGGCGGTGTGCAAGGAATTCCCGGAGGTCTTTGACGGGAAACTGGGTTGTTACAAAGGGCCCCCGGTGTCGCTCCACTTAGACCCCACCGTGACGCCCATCCGTCGGCGCTTCCGCACCGTGCCCCTGGCCCTCCGCCCTAAAATAGAGACCGAATTAGACCGGCTGGTGGCCCAGGGAGTCTTAGAGCCCGTCCCGAACGCTAGATGGGAGACACCGATAGTGACACCCGTCAAGCCAAACGGGGAGATCCGCATCTGCGCGGATTATAAGTGCACTATTAACCAGGCACTTCAGGCGCACGCATACCCCGTACCAGTGGTCAGCCATGTCCTAGCAACACTGGCAGGGGCGCGCATATTTGGAAAGCTGGATCTCGCGCAGGCGTACCAGCAACTCCCGGTAGATGAGGCCACGGCCGAGGCGCAAACCATAGTGACCCACCGGGGGCCTTCCGGGTGAAGCGGCTGCAGTTCGGGGTCAGTGTGGCCCCAGGGATCTTCCAAAATCTTATGGACGATCTGTTAAAAGGGATCCCTGGAGTGACGCCGTTCTTCGACGACGTCCTCATCGCCGCGACCACCCCGGAAAGCTTCGCCGCCCGCCTCCGAACTGTATTGGAACGCTTCCAAGCCGCGGGGCTGAAAGTGAAGCGAGAAAAGTGCCTCCTCGGGGTGCCGGAGGTAGAGTTCTTGGGATACCGGGTAGACGCATCAGGCCTGCATCCGGCGAGGGACAAAGTGAAGGCCATCGTGGAGGCCCCCGCCCCGAAGTCCAAGGCCGAGCTCCAGGCGTTCTTAGGCCTCCTGAACTTTTATCATTCCTTTCTCCCCCACAAAGCCGCCGTGGCCGAACCCCTACACAGGCTGCTGGACAAGGCGACACCTTGGGCATGGGGAGCGAGGGAGGAGGCGGCGTTTCGGGGGTGAAAGTCCTCTTGATCTCAAACGCAGTACTCGCGCACTTTGATGAAAAGCTCCCGGTCATCCTGGCGTGCGACGCCTCACCGTATGGGGTCGGGGCAGTCTTGGCACACAAGCTACCGGATGGGAGGGAGGTCCCGGTGGCTTATTACTCCCGCACGCTGTCCCCCGCGGAGCGGAACTACGCCCAAATCGACAGGGAGGGCTTGGCACTGGTGGCGGGGGTAAAAAATTCCACAATTTTGTGTACGGGCGGCCCTTCACGCTCGTAACAGATCATAAGCCGCTCCTGGGACTGTTCGCGGCGGACAAACAAACGCCGCAAGTTTTGTCGCCCCGGGTGTTGCGCTGGTCCTTATTTTTGGCGGGGTACCAATACCGACTGGAGCATCAGCCGGGCAAGGCGCTGGGTCATGCCGACGCCTTGAGCCGCCTACCGCTGCCGCAGACAGGGGAAGATCCGGCCCCAGCCCCTGCTGTCTTGCTGATGGAGGAACTGCCAAACCCCCCTTCAGGCTGCAGATGTGGCCGCCCGCACGTCCCGAGATCCCATTCTCTCCCGGGTCCTAAACTGGGTGGTGAGGGGGTGGCCAGCGGAACAGACTGGGCCAGAGTTCACAGCATACAAGGCCAGGCGGGAAGAGCTGTCCGCATTGAAGGGGTGTTTACTATGGGGAGATAGGGTGATCATTCCGGGGCCCATGAGACAAGGGGTGCTAGAAACGCTGCACGAGGCCCACCCGGGCATCGTACGAATGAAAGCTCTGGCAAGGAGCTACGTGTGGTGGCCCGGGGTGGACGCAGAAATTGAATCTTGGGTCAGAGGGTGCACACGATGCCAGGAGGTCCGCCCCAATCCACCGAGAGCGCCAACCCAAAGCTGGGAGTCTACCCACAAGCCGTGGTCACGCCTGCACATAGACTTTGCGGGGCCGTTCCAGGGGCTCCAGTTCATGGTAACGGTAGACTCTTATTCAAAATGGGTGGAAATAAGCCCAGTGTCTACCACCTCTACCAAGGCGGCAATAAGGGCCCTGCGGAAGATATTTGCAACGCACGGGTTACCCGACACAATCGTGTCGGACAACGGGGCAGCATTCACATCTGCGGAGTTTCAGGCGTTCCTCGAAAGGAACCTCATCAGGCACATACGATCCGCGCCTTTCCACCCGGCAACTAATGGACAGGCGGAGAGGACGGTACGCACCGCCAAAGAGGCCCTGAGCCGCATAACGGGAGGGGACTGGGAGTTCCGGCTGGCCCGATTCCTTCTCACATACCGCACCACCCCAAACCCCATCTCAGGACACTGCCCCGCAGAACTATTAATGGGCCGCCGCCCCTACCACTTTATTAGACAGACTCCACCCGGACCGAGCTCCCGAGAGAAAGCTGGTCGAGAACAGGGAGGCGCCCCGAAGCTTCCTACCGGGAGACCCTGTCTACTTCCGGAACTACGGAGCGGGGCCGCAGTGGGTGGCAGGGCGCATCCTAAAACCCACCGGGCCGGTGTCATACGAGGTCCTAACCGATGGGGACCGGGTTCTCCGCAAACACATCGACCAGCTCCGGAGGCGACAAGACCCCGATAGAGAGATCGAGTTACCAGGAAATGCCGCCCCCGCCCCATCATCCGATCGACCGCAAGCACCGACAGCGGAGCCAGCGCCAGAGAGTCCACGGAATCCGGAGGGAGCCCCGGTAGCCGTTGAACCGCCGCCGCCGCTGCCACCACCGTTGGCCCCGGTAGCAACTGAACAGCCGCCGCCGATGCTGCCACCGTTACAGCCGCCGCCGTCACCACCTCGGCTACTTCCAGAGGCCCAAGCTCCTTGTGTGGGTGGACCAACCGACAGGGGCCCCGCCAGTCCGGTACCGGCCCCCGACGTTCGCTAAGGGAAAGAAGGCCACCAGCATACTTAAAGGACTACGTCACCTGATAGGAGACGAACCATGGGGGGAGGGGTGTTGTGTCCTGGGATCAGAGGGCTGAGCTGGCGAAACACTGCCAAGCTTCGCTCTCTGAGAACAATAGGGACTAGGTTCCTGAGCTCGCCAGTAGTGAACCAATGGCAGCATTGGCGGGCGATTCAAACCCACCAATAGGAATATAGGGCCGTCCCCCCTAACTGTATATAGTTGGCCTCCGGCCGCTACTGTGTGTTCTTTGTCTTATGTGAAGTACGAATAAACGCGTCTTCTCTTATGTCGTCGTCCGAGTCATGAGGCCTGAAACCCAGTACTTTACAGAACAAGGCCAGCTTATACACGATTTGTACGGGCAAAGACCACACCCCTAAATGGTTAACACCCAATCATAATGTGTACATAACAGCCAATGGTGGTTGTTCCCTCCAGAACCCTTCCTATGCTCTGATCGGCCCACTGTGCAAAGCAGCCAATCAGAACCTGCACTTTAGAATACCAGGCTTTTATAGAGCCTTGTCTGAAGTTCAGGCATACAATAGTACTACAGAATAAGACACCATACATCAACTTTGCATACTTGGAACCAATGGATCGGCAGACAGATCGGTAGGCGGGTGTAGGCAGCCAACTACTTGCATTGAAAAACTTGGTCTGCTGAAGTGAGTTGAGGGGCTTGACCTGCTGGACTCCGGTAAAACGAATGCCTAGTGCCTCAAACCAATTGCGTCCCAGGAGGCTAGGATGGTGTCCTTCCATTACTAACAGGTTCAGTGGACCACAAAAATCATGGTAGCAGACCTGGACTGTGCCTATTCCCATGATGGGAATATGTTGCTTCTGGAAGTCCATTAACTGAATGTCACACAGTTCTAGTTGGCATTTGTTCCATCTGGGGAACAGCCGGCGTAGCGTCTGCATCGAGACGATGGTGAGGGCCGACCCTGAGTCGACCTCCATCTCTCAAGGAACATCGTTGAGCAGTACGGTCACCGTGATCTTCCTTGTAGTCTGTAAGCTTGATCGTGTCACTGTTGAATAGTAGATGCGGCTGGCTGTCTCTGTGTCTGCATGGAAAGATCTACAGCTCTGCTGTGGGGAAGTCGACGATGATTTCTTTGTGATAGCGGCGCGGCACAACCGGGCTATGTGCCCCCTCTTACCACAGGCTCTGCACTTGGCGTCTCAGAACTTACATCAGACTCTGTCGTGGTCTCCCCCACAACTGTCACAGTTTTGTTTAGGGGCAGGCTGCTGACGGGAACTTTTGCGGCTTTTGGCTTCCGTATGGTGAATGCCATCGTCCTCATTGTTGCTGCCTTCCACGCTATCATGGTGGATTGGCTTTTAGTCACTGGACTCTGGGGGTGTCCTGAATCACTGCACCTCCTGGGTGGGCTGCTCCGCAACCTGGGCGGCAACAGCTTCCTCATAGGAACATGAGTTCCTTCTTTGTGAACAGCTGTCATTGAAGCTTCTTGTTCAGTAAGCCGTGGACCAACTGGTCTTGAAGATGGTCACTCAGGTCCATAAAGTTGCATTGTCTAGCCATCTTCTGGAGCACTGCCATGTACTCTGCGACGGACTCGCCTTTGGCTTGGTCACACTTATGGAACATTTGTCGACTTGGGACCAAAGCGACTGTTCCTTGATCATCTGTCGTGACTCGCTCTTAGGGCCAAGGTGACATTTCCTTGCCCGGTCAGTGACTTGCTCTTATGGTCCTGTGGGGCTGCCTACCCACTGTATCCCATCCTCATCGCCCGTATTATGAACTGAGATTGAGGCAGCTCTTAAACAAGTGATTTCATTTATTCAGCTCATAACTTAACACAGCACAAACTTACATAGAACAAGGCTGGCTTATCTACGAACTGAACGGGCAAAGACCACACCCTTAAACGGATAACACCCAATCATAATGTGTATATAATGGCCAATGGTTGTTGTTCCTGCCAGAACACTTCTTACACTCTGATTGGCCCACTGTGCAAAGCAGCCAATCAGAACGTGCACTTTAGAATACCAGGCTTCTATAGAGCCTTGTCTGAAGCTCAGGCATACAATAGTATTACAGAATAAGACACCATACATCACCTTTGCATACTTGGAACCAATGGATTTGTTCCTGCCCGAAATGGAGTCCCTCTGGATTGGTCTGTCTCGCCACAGAGACCAATCCGACAGCAGGGTTTATGATACCTTCGTGTCTATGGAGTTTGTGCCTGAAGGTCCAGCCTAATGTACCATAAGCAAGTGCATGTCAATTTGTAACCTCCTATGGAGCTTGTGACAGAAACTCCATTCCACAGTTACATTGAGCCACATAAGTGAACGTATGTCCATACATAACAGCAACGATGTCACTTCCAGCACACACCGGAAGTGATGTCATCACGTTGTCGGCAGCACAGGGATGATCTGGTATTTGGGTAAAAACTCTAAGATAAAAATGACTTCTGCCATAGAGTTTTTGCCCAAATACCAAGTGTCTCCGCATTGCCAGTGATGTGATGACATCACTTCCAGTGTGTGATGTCACTTCTTTAATACGTTGGCCTCTCTTTGCTTCTGGTAAGTTCCCATCTCATCCCCCCCACTGGTTTCTGGGGTTCCTGGCCAGCCTGGGCAGGTCAGAATTAAATACAGTCAGCTATCCAGGAAATCCCATCAGAGCCTAATTTATGAAAGTCTGAAGGAAACAAGGATAAACAACTGTGGACAATTTAGACTACAAAATGACGCAATTGCGTGAACGGCTCCAGCATGCAGTGGCCAAGATTGCTGTCATTCTGTAGACAAAATGGACAACTGTTTAATGTGGAGAGCATGGTGGTTGTGCAAGTCCATTGCATAGAGGCTAGCCCGCCTCCCGGTGGAGCCTGGAGATCTCCCAGGATTACAGTTGATCTCCAGATGACAGAAATCAGTTCCCCTGGAGAAAATGGCTGCTTTGGAGGATGGACTATGGCAGGGGTGTCGAACTCGTTTGTTATGGGGGCCGGATCTGACATAAATGAGACCTTGTTGGGCCAGGCCGTGTGTGTGTCATAAAATGTAATGCCAGGTAGCGGAGATATAAACTTTACAAAGGACACAAACACAAAGGTTTGGGTTTTTTTTACTTAAAATAAAAACATGCTTAAAACATCAGCACTCTTGCAATATTTTGTTTATTGGACAGTGTCTGATAACGGACACCCCTTGCTCTGGATTATGTCTGTGCTGTTGCAATCCTGAGTATGCCGTTCAGGTGTGTATCTGTAAGCTGCGGACCTACGATGACACAGCAGCCGCAGAACCAGAAGAAGAAGCAGAAGACAGCCACTTCCACTGCGGGCCTGATAGGAGCCCTCCGGGGGCCTGATCCAGCCCCCGGGCCACATGATTGACATCCCTGGACTATGGCATTAGCCCCCCCCCCCCGAGGTCCCTCCCCTCCCCAAACCTTGTTCTCCCTAAGTTCCGCTCCCCAGATTTGGAATTTCCCAACCTGGAGCTGGCATTCCTAATTGCACAGCAGAGGCCTTCATCCCCTGGGGAGGCATCCTGGAGGATTATTTCCACCATATTTCTACCCCTTATAACGTACGTGGCGTAATCTTCACCGTCACTTGCCAGGGTGCTGCAGACAACCAAATGACCGTGGTGAAAGAGATCGATACATCAGGCGAACTTCCGCGACTGCAGTGCCGCTGGGAGAAAACCCGGGTCGTCCGAACCTTTTTGAAGGCTCTCCGTTTTCAGTCGCACGCAGCCTCCGCAGGCGCTCTTGGCAACTTGGAAGTGGTCCGGGAAAGACCCCAGCCTGGGGCAGCCTGGTGAGGACACAGAGAGGTATTGTGGGTAATTAGAGATTAATTACAATCCCATAGTTTGTATCATGGTTGGGGGTCAGCGCGGGGTCAGTGCACATGGCAAACTTTGCGAGCTGTGGCCGGATGGATGACGCCAACTCGGAGTGGCCCGGGAAAGTGAAGCGTGCAGAAACGAGGAGCCAGGGAGGCTGGAGAGTGCACACACGCAGCCAGGGTGCTGGCGACAGCAGTGACACAGGCCAGTGGGGGACTCCGGGCCTGGCAGGGGGAAGCCACGTTAACGAGCCGCCCAGAAGCGGCAGCTGCCCTGGGCTTCTCCAATTAACATCTTCAAATCCCGCTGCAGTGTGGGAAATCTGGGACACGGCGCTGCTGCCAAGAGAAAGTTCGTCTCTCTCTCTCTCTCTCTCTCTCTCTCTCTCTCTCTCTCTCTCAAGAGGAGCAGTGGAGGGGGACATCTTTCCAAGCAGAGTCCCTCGTCGTTCATTTGGAGATTACATTTTGAGGGCTTAATCCTTCCAAAGTGACTCATCGGCCTCAGGTGGGAGGTCTTTGCCGAACCAAAGATCAGAAGCGACTGAACAAGCAGAGGTTTCTCTTGTCTTTCTTCAGGTGCGGTTTATATAAAAGAAGAAGAAGAAGAAGAAACAATCATCATGCCTGCGGTTGGTGGGAACCTGGTTTATTTCTAGGGCTGCCAAGCTCCAAGGGGCGCCTGGAGCTCTCCTGCTATCACAACTGATTTCCAAACAACCAAGATCGGTTTTCCCCTGGAGAAAACGGCCGCTTTGGAGGGTGGGCTCCAGTGTTCCCTCTAAGCTGAGGTAGTGCGAGCTAGCTCGCAGTTTTCTAGCCTCCGGCTCACACGTTTTGGTCTTAGCTCAGGAAGCAAACTAATCTGTGCAGCAGCCAACCCACTCGCTCACAACTTTAATGCTGGTAGCTCACAAGGCAGAATTTTTGCTCCACAGCTTAAAGGGAGCATAGGACCACTATGGCCTTATACCCTGCTGATGTCCCTCCCCTCCCCAAACCCCACCCTCCCCAGGCCCCACTCCCAAATGCCCCTTAGGTATTTCCCAACCCAAAGCTGGCAACCCTGTTCGTCCCCCCCTTCCAAGTGCCCCCCCCAATGGGCACAGTCTGCCATCAACCAAAAACCACAGGGTTCATTTTCTTCCTTTTGCTTGTGGCTGTTATAGCCCCAGCCTGTAGTTCAGGTCTGGCAGTACACCTTGCAGGGCTTCCCAGCTTCCAAGAAGGGATTGCCAACCTCCAGGTGGGGCCTGGAGATCCCCCAGAATTATAACTGATCTTCAGGCAACAAAGATCAGGTCCCCAGGTGGAGGGAATGGCTGTGTTGGAGGGTGGACGCTATGGCATCACACCCCAGCGAGGCCTCTTCCCTCCCCAAGCCTCTCCCTCCACAGGATCTACCCCCAAATCTCCAGAAATTTCCCAGACCAGAGTTGGCAACCCTGTTCCCAGGCCTGTTGGTTGGGATAGGTGGCTGATCAACTTGATGGTTCCCTATAGAGGAAAGGCTGAAGGTGCCTAGATAAGAGACGGAATTGCCTTCTCGAGGGGCTGAGAAGATTGTGATCACTCACACTAGGACAGCTATTGCTGCCAATGGGATTACTGAGATTGCTGGATAATTTTAGATTTGTTTCATCTGTAAAGCAAACAGTTGACGCAAGTGTTGTTCTTCAGCAACATGCCACGACTTCACACTGCACCAAGATCGACCCTGGTGGGTAGCTGTGTTGGTCTGAAGCAGCAGAATCAGCGTCTGAGTTCAGGGGCACCTTTCAGGCCAACAGAGTTTTATTCAAGGTACAAGATTTCGTGTGCAAGCTTTGTCATCTTTGTTCACTTTCGTGTGCAAAGTCCTCCTGAGAGTAGATTCGCCACCTCTGCATTGGGAGATTCCTGGAGATTTGGGGATAGAGCCTGGGGAGGGCGGGATTTGCAAGAGGGGAGAGACCCCAGTGGCGTATAAGGCCATACAGTCCACCCTCCAAAGCAGGGGGACAATCTGGAGATCTGTTGTAATTGAGGGAGATCTCCAGGGCCTGACTGGAGGTTGGCAACCTTATTTATTCATTTATTCAATTGATTCCCCTCCACACATACATCAAAGCAGGCTCAGGGCGTCTAACTGAGAGGGAGGGGGGAGCTTTCTGGGTCTCATGGCTAGTTCAAGACCCCTGGGGTACAAGGAAATTGCCGGAGGTTTGGGGGTGCAGCCGGGGGAGGGTGGGGGTTGGGGAGGGGAGAGGTCTCAGAGGGTGGCAACGCCACAGAGTGTCCCCCCAAAGCAGTCGTTTTATTCAAAGGAACTGTTCTCTATAGACTGGAGATCAGCTGGGGGGGGGGTCTGTGAGCTCTCCAGGCCTCACCTAGAGGTCGGCAAACGTGCCCTGGTACCTTATGCAGAGCTTGTGCAATGTGGTTGTCTACAGTAAACAGGCCCTGACTGTCACTTTCATAGACAGTGAATCCACTTTTGATGCACTTTTGCACACAGTGGAATCCAACCGCAGAGTGCATTGAAAGTGGCCTGGGAGGGCATTGTTCGGTGTGTGTGGAAGGTTTTAAGGATGCTGCTTTTGAGTCAGGGCGGCCTGTGTCGCAAAGTCAGTGGTCTGTGAAGCAATAAATGACTGTTTTTTTAAACTGTCCCCGTTCCCGTTTTTTAATTTTAAAAAATCCTGCCCTTGTCAGATTAAGGCTCAGCTTCCAAATCCTTTCAGCTGAATGTAAGTTTCGCTGAAGCGAATGGGGTTTAAGAACATGAGAAGAGCCCTGCTGGATCAGACCAGTGAGAGTCCCTCTAGTCCAGCATCCTGTCTCACGCAGTGGCCAGCCAGTTCCTCTGGAGGCCCAACAGCAGGGCATGGAGGCTGAGGCCTTTCCCTGATGTGGCCTCCTGGCTCTGGGATTCAGAGGCTGGTTGTTGTTGTTCAGTCACAGTTGAGTCCAATTCTTTGCAGCCCCATGGACCACATCACGCCAGGCCCTCCTGTCCTCTCCTGTCCTCCGGAGTTCGCTCAACTTCATGTTCGTTGCCTCGATGACCCTGTCTGACCATCTCATCCTGTGCCGTCCCCTTCTTCTTTGACCTTCAGTCTTTCCCAGCATCAGGGTCTTCTCCAGTGAGGGCTCCCTTCTCATTTGGTGGCCAAAGTCTTTGAGCTTCGACTTCAGTCTCTGGCCTTCCAGGGAACAGTCAGGGTTGATTTCTTTTAGGATTGACTGATTTGATCTCCTTGCAGTCCAGGGGACTCTCAAGAGTCTTCTCAGAGGCTTAGTGCCCCTGAACGTGGAGGCTCCCCTCAGTCACCATGGATTTGCGTAAAATTCTCTTCTCCTCCATTTGCGTAACCATGGCTAGTAGCCATCGATAGACTTATCCTCCATGAATCTATCTAATCCCTTCTAAAGCCATCACTACATCCTCTGGCAGCGAATTCCACATTTTGATCACTCTCCGTGTAAAGTGTTATTTCTTTTTGCCATTCCTGAACCTACTGCCCATCATCTTTATTGGATGCCCTCAAGTCCTAGTATTTTGGGAGAGGGAGCAAGATTTCTTTTTGTCAGCTCGCTCCACCCCATGCATAATTCAGTAAACCTCTACCATGCCCTTTCTTAGTCATCTCTTTTCCCAATTGAGAAGTCCCAAACTCTTCAGCCTTTCCTCATAGGGAAGGTTCTCTATGCATCGGGGTTGCCCTCCTCTGCACTTTTCCCAGCTCTGCAATGCCCTTTTGGAGATACGCTGACCAGCACTTTACAGTACACAGTATTCCAAATGAAGCTGCACTATAGATCTATACAGGGGCATTACAATATTGGCTGTTTGATGTAGTGGTGTAGTGGTTAAGAGTGCGGATTCTGATCTGGGAGAACCGGGTTTGATTCCCCACTCCTCCACGTGCAGCTGCTGGTGTGACCTCGGGTCAGTCATAAATTCTTTCAGAGCTGTTCTCTCAAGGGCAGTTCTCGGGAGAGCTCTCTCAACCCCACCTACCTCACAGGGTGCCTGTTGTGGGGAGGGGAAGGGAAAGGGATTGTAAGCTTCTCTGAGATGCCTTCAGGTAGTGAAGGGCGGGATATAAATCCAATCTCCTCCTCCTCCTCCTTCTCTTCTTCCTCTTCCTCTTCCTCTTCCTCTTCCTCCTCCTCTTCCTCTTCCTCTTCCTCCTCTTCCTCCTCTTCCTCCTCTTCCTCCTCTTCCTCCTCCTCCTCCTCCTCCTCCTCCTCCTCCTCCTCCTCCTCCTCCTCTTCTTCTTCTTCTTCTTCTTCTTCTTCTTCTTCTTCTTCTTCTTCTTCTTCTTCTTCTTCTTCTTCTTCTTCTTCTTCTTCTTCTTCTTCTTCTTCTTCTTCTTCTTCTTCTTCTTCTTCTTCTTCTCAGTCCCTTTCCTAATAATCCCTAACACAGAGTTTGCCTTTTTCACCGCTGCAGCAAACTGGATTGACACTTTCATTGAGCCACCTGCTACGACCACGATATCTTTTCCCCTCTCAGTCTCAGCAAGTTCAGACCCCATTAGCCTATACTTGAAGCTGGGCCGTTGGGGTTTTTTTTTAATCCTAATGTGCATCACCTTACGCTTACATTTCTTGGCAAGGCATTACGGTGAACAGCCCAGTGTCAGAAAGCAAACTCCGGGTGGCATTCCAAGGAGGAAGAGGCTGTAATTTGTGGCGGTGGCAAAGGACATCTGCTCTGTCGGAGACATACCCGCTTTTTTCTTGTGTGCCACCAGCCGTATCCGCAGGTGGTGGCTCCCGCTGAGCAGGGCTGAATGAGGGTCTGTGTGAGTTCCTGAGCATATGATCGTCTCTCCCTCCCTGCACAACAAGGGGGCATTTTCCCCTTGGCCTGGATTCGATATCTGCACGCATCTGTGCCTTTCGCCGGTACCGGGAGGTGCTTGCGGTGATTATTCTGTATCGTTTGAGCAGGCAGAGCCGTCATATGCCTCTCATTTATAAATAGCACCGTCAAAACGTCCTCCCACTGCAAGATTTTTTCGGACAGTTGACATTTCGCAAATGAAGGGATTATAAACAAGGGAAACGCTCCCCCCTCCAGTTTTCTCTCGTTTTCCCGATGGTCCTGACCACGCTTGCGATCTGAGCTACTTCCCTTGGTGTGAATTCTGCAGACTACGGAAAAGAAGCTTTCCCATCACACCCTGAAATGTTGTTTTTTCTCTCTCCCCGTTTTGTGTCCTGAATTTACCACTATGCCTCCTCCATAGGAACAGAATAGGCAATCAGCACAGAAGATCCTTAAACCAGTTTGGTGTAGTGGTTCTGAGTGGCAGACTCTAATCTGGGAGAACTGGGATTGATTCCCTGCTCCTCCACAGGCAGCTGCTGGTGTGGCCTTGGGTCAGTCACAAGTTCTCTCAGAGCTGTTCTCTCAAGAGCCGTCCTTGAGAGAGCTCTCTCAGCCCCGCCTACCTCACAGGGTATCTGTCATGGGGAGGGGAAGGGAAATTGTAAGCCGCTCTGAGTGAAAGGCTGATAGTGAAAGGTGGAGTATAAATCCTATCTCTTCTTCTTCTTAAACTGAGAATTGGGACTGTGTTATGTGAAAAGCCATGTTTCTCTTTATTTATGTGATTTATAGTCCGCCTTTCCCACTTGGAGTCCAGGCGGATTACACAGAGCGAGTCAACACAATCGGCAGATGGGACATCCAATAAACAGTGCAATAGGAATTAGGCTTCTAGGACTACCAGAAATCGAGAAACAGAACTGAAGCAAAGCACAAGTACTAACGGGGCAAATTAAATAATGCCAAAATTCCACAACAAGATCCTTGTTTCAACAAGCTGTGCACAGTATTATAGATTCGGAATGGCATCCTGGCTCTTTAAACTCAGAGCCACCGAAATTCAGCGCCCCCAGTAGGGAGCTAACCTGGTTTCTGCTCTCTGCCCTCAGAACCGTCAGCAAGTTCAGCGATGGGGCACCTGGCCACCAGCGTGTGTGTGTGGAGGGACAGGGGTGCCACATCTAGGACGGGAAACTCCTGGAGATTTGGGGATGCCATCGAATCCACCTACCAAAGTAGCCATTTTTCCCCAGGGCAACTGATCTCTGTAATCTGGAGACCAGCTGAGGTTCCAGGAGAACTCCAGCTGCCCCCTGGAGATTGGCAACCCTTGGCAGGCAAGGGAAAGCCACCTGTGAACCTCTCTTGCCTTGAAAACTCTACAGGGTCACCCTAAATCGGCGATGACTTTACAACACTTTCTACCACCACCACCACCCAACCTTTCCACCACCACCACCAACCTAGCCATTAGTGTCCCGGACAAGAAATGTGAATTTGGGATGGCACCATACTCGCTACATGACCCATGATTGGACGGGACTGGCTAAGATCACCAATGCTGTGACCAATCCACGCTCTAAGTCTGAATGGACTTTGTGCTTAGTCACTTGAGCCCACAGTCGTAGATGATTCGCTAGGCAGCATCAGGACATCACAACATTTACTGGGCAGCATTTGATTAGCTAGTTGCAGCCGATCCAGTTATGCACCTGGTCGTTGCCAACCTCCTGGTGGGGCCTGGCGATCTTCCGCCATTACACCTGATCTCCAGACATTAGAGATCAGTTCCCCTGGAGAAAATGGCTGCTTTGTATGGCATTGTACCCCACTGAGTTCCCTGTCCTCCTCAAACGCTGCCCTGCCCAGGCTCCATCACAAAATCTCCAGGAATTTCCCAACCTAGAGCTGGCAACCCTAGCTAGGCAGCAAGAAAAAAAAAAGAAACTCTAATTAGGGGGGGGAAATGACTTCAAACACCAGCAACAGCTTAGGGTCAAAATGGCACCAAACAGGACCGAAAAGCATTCTAATAACAAAAGCATTTGGGGGAAGGAACAATTTCCGCCCTCCTAAAATAGCTGGCTTCTGTGTGTGAAAGGGAACGAGTCCTGGTCACAGTCCTAATTTCCCTGCTGTTGCAAATGGCATCAAATGGGAATAGAAGATGGACTTTAAAAAACAGCATTTCACATAGCACTCTTTTATCCCCCACCTCACCCCCAATACTTTGAATATTTGGTGCGTTTTGCTGGGGGGGAAAAATTATGCAGGTTCTATTTTTGCAAAGAAGGCAAAGATCGTACCTGTTTCCCTGCAAGGTGGAGGAGGTGGGGGCTTTGTTACTTGGCCCACCACAGCTCAAGCTGGAGCACTATTGAAGCAGGTGAATTGCTACAGGAGAATCAATAGAAAAATATAAGTCACAGTGAATTAGATCTTAGATCCCTATTTCACTGCTGTTCTCACCTCCATCTCCACACCTAGGTAGACTCGGTTAGTTAGCATACCCAAACCGGGCAGCGACTAACTCGCTTGTCACTTGAGATCTATCAGACGCCATTTCGGAAATCTAAGCGAGACAACTCAGATTTCATGGGAATAATTAGACAGGCCTGGAGGCTAATTATCGGGGGGCATTGCAAGGATGATTGATTGTCATTTACTTATTGTGAGATAGGAATATTCTTTTCCCCAGAAATATGTCTTTTTTTGGGGGGGAGGTGGACATTCTTCCCTAGGAATGATTCAACTGCCACCCGTCCGTTAATAGGACTGACCATGGGGTTGAATGGGAAAAGCAGATAGAATAAATGTAAATCCATTTGGTTGGTTGGTTGAATTCCTTGTCTACTATAGAAGCTGAACAAATTCTAAGTCCAGTGGCACCTTTATGACCAACAAGCTTTGATTCACAGTGTAAGCTTTCGTGTGCATACACACTGAAGAAGTGTGCTTTGCACACGGAAGCTTATGCAGTGAATAAACATTTGTTGGTCTTAAAGGCGCCCCACTGGACTCAGACTTTGTTCTGCTGCTTCAGACCAGTGTTCCCTCTAAGCTGAGTCAGTGTGAGCCAGCTCACAGTTTTTTAGCCTCCGGCTCACACCTTTTTGTCTTAGCTCAGGAAGGGATGGCTCCAGAGCAAACTAATTTATGCAGCGGCCAAATCGTTCGCTCACAACTTTAATGCCAGTAGCTCCTGAAGTAGAATTTTTGCTCACAAGATACCACAGCTTAGAGGGCGCATTGGTTTCAGACCAATATGGCTACCCACCTGAATCTACTGTAGAGGTTGTTTAGAATACATTCTGTAGGCTCACAGGGGCAGGTGTGAAAAACATGTCTATTGTAAATCGCCAAAAAGGGTTCAGAAAGCAAACCTTAAAAATACATACTTGGAAAAAAAAAAACCCACTGAAATGCGTTTTAATTATCCATCAATTGTAATAGAACAATAACCAGTAGACCTCACGCTCCATAAACAGATTGCTGCACTGTATGTATGCAGTTGGTCAGATTTTGTTTTATTATATTCTGGACCAAGTGCATATGTAGAGCAAAGCAATTTCTTATGGTGTGTGAGGTCTATTGTTTATTATTTTATTGTAATTGATGGATAATTAAAATTCATTTCAGCTTTTTTTTTAAATTGTACATAATTCGAGGTTTGCTTACATAACCCTTTTTGGTTATTTGATTAGTTTTCAGGGCTGAGTAGGTTCCTCCCTTTTTCTTTTTGACCTTTTTTATATATGTATATTGCTTCATTGTTCCACACTAAACGAAGGTATGAATTTATTCCTGGGGGGAAAAATCCAATTGGAGGGAAGGCTCTGAGAGTTCTGCCTGTGACAAAAGGGAGCAGAACAGTGGGGTGGAGCTTCTGGTGTCCTGGCTCCACTGCTGGACCTCCTGATGGCACCTGGTATTTTGGGCCACTGTGTGACACAGAGTGTTGGACCGGATGGGCCATTGGCCTGATCCAGCATTAGCTTCCCTTATGTTCTTATGAGCAGTGACCATGGTAATGGTGTGAACTCAAAATCCCCACTAAGCCATGTAGTTCATTACTCAATAGGCACAGAAGGGTGTGACTCTCTTTAGGATTCTCGTGCACAGATCTTGAGTCGCTCATTCTCTCTCAAGCGCCAATCCAAACGTTATTAAGTCCTTGTTGTTTTTGTTCAGTCGCACAGTCAAGTCCGACTCTTCACGACCCCGTGGACCAGATCACGCCAGGCCCTCCTGTCTTCCGCTGCCCTCTGAAGTTTGCTCAATTTCATGTTCATTGCATCGATGACACTGTCTGACCATCTCATCCTTTGCCGTTCCCTTCTTCTTTGACCTTCAATCTTTCCCAGCATCAGGGTCTTCTCCAGTGAGTGCTCCCTTCTCATTTGGTGGCCAAAGTCTTTGAGCTTCAGCTTCAGTATCTGGCCTTCCAGGGGACAGTCAGGGTTGATTTCTTTTAGGATTGACTGATTTGATCTCCTTGCAGTCCAAGGGACTCTCAAGAGTCTTCTCCAGCACCATAGTTCAAAAGAATCTATTCTTTGGTGCTCGGCCTTCCTTATAGTCCAACTCTCGCAGCCATACATTACTACTGGGAATAGCATTGCTTTGACCATGCAGACTTTTGTTGCTCCTTACAGCCACCTAAAGGACTTCTGATCAGATGTATGCCGGGAGATCTGTGATTGGAACTTAATTCCCAGGAAAGGTTGCCAACTCCAGCCTGGGATATTCCTGGAAATCTGGGGTGGAGCCAACAGAGAGTAGATTCTAGGGAGGGGAGAGCGCTCAACAGGGATGTGATGTCATATGGCCCACCCTCCAAAACTGCTATTTGCTCCAGAGAAAGAGATTTCTGTAGTCTGGTGATCTCGATGTATCTTAAGGATGTAGAGTTGCCACTTCCAACGGGGGCCTGGAGATCTCCTGAAATTATGACTGATCCAGGCCTGTAGCTACAGCTGGGCATCTCGGGGCTAGGCCCCCTAACTTATTGGCAAGGCCCCCTGACTTCCCATCCAGCCCGGGGCCCCCAAGTGGAGGTGGATGCAGGGAAGGAGCCGGGTATTCCTTTAATTTGATTAGCCAGTGCCCCCTAAGAAATTGTGGACCACCAAAAAGACAAACCAGTGGGTTCTAGATCAAATCAAGCCTGAACTCTCCCTAGAAGCTGAAATGACTAAACTGAGGTTATCATATACTTTGGTCACATTCTGAGAAGACAGGACTCACTGGAAAAGACAATAACACTAGGGAAAGTTGAAGGTAGCAGGAAGACAGGAAGACTCAACATGAGATAGATCAACCAGGAAGAAGAAGAAGAAGAAGAAGAAGAAGAGTTGGTTTTTATACCCTGCTTTTCTCTACCATAAGGAGTCTCAAAGCAGCTTACAATCACCTTCCCTTCCTCTCCCCACAACAGACACCCTGTGAGAAAGGCGGGGCTGAGAGAGCTCTGAGAGAACTGTGACTGGCCTGAGGTCACCCAGCAGGCTGCATGTGGAGGAGTGGGGAATCAAACCTGGTTCCCCAGACTAGAGTCCGCCACTCTTAACCACTGCACCAAGCTGGCTCTCACCAAGGAGGCCCCGGCCCTAAGTTTGCAAGACCAGAACAAGGCTGTCAACGATAGGATGTTTCGAAGGCTATTCATTCCTAGGGTCGCCATGTCGGCAGCAACTTGATGGCACTTCACACACACACACACACACACACACACACACACACACACACACACACACACACACACGAAAGCAGTCGAAGCTCAAAGCTTGTCCAAATCAAAGGGGGGGAAATGAGGGAGAAAGGGACTTTCTGGAACAAATTAATTGCCGAGAGGGAAAAAACAGGAAATAGATCCAAAGTTTTTCTTTTTAAAAAAAACACCCATGTCCTTCCTTGAGAAATCAGTCGGAAATTACAGGAGCCTTTCCCCCACCAAATTGTGCTCATCTGCTTGTCTGAAGCAAATAATTCTCCTTGTTCCGTTGACAAATATCTTTCTTGGGGGGGGGGGAATAATAAAATAACCCCACCTCTCGCCGTTACAATGATGGGTGAGGAGGCTTTGCACCTGGGCTGAGAAACGGTCTTGACAGCTCAGCACGGCTGAATGACTCATTGGAGCGCCGGCATTCATGTGCCGCAGCCCCAGCGACTCAGAACCTTCAAATGACTGCCGTTCATAAAAGCCAGATCCTGCCACAGAGAGGGAAAGGCACCAATGGTGCAATTAGAGCCCCTGAATGTGTTGAGTAATGGGCATGGAGCTAGTTAATCTCCCATGGCCTCCCTTGGGAGGAAGTGGGGAAAAAAACCCAACATGGTTGGTTCAGAGGTGAATGGAGCCATCCCTGTCAATCATTCTTTTCAAAATATAGGAAAATGCATGCTGTAGAGCAAGCTGTGAAAAATGGAGAGACGACGTGGAAGAAAATTTTTGCACCTGTTACAGTTGCCGCAGCCCCTCTTGATAGCTTGTGGGAATGGGGGCGGGCGGGTGGAGGTTCTTTTCGCAAGTATAAGACTTCTCCTCCTCCTCCTCCTCCTCCTCTTCTTCGCTTGTATTTGATTATTGTGCCTATGGATTTTGCCACTAAGAGGCTGATCATTTGTATTCAATAGTAGCCATGACACCTGGGCTCATACATTTAGCAATTCCGTATCTTTAAGTAAAGGGGTGAGTAAATTAACCCTCAACTCAGTGGTTAAGACACTGAACTGCAGGCTGTGGAAGGTCAGTAGTTCAGCAGTTCGAGACCCGGGTGCTGCAAGATGGAGTGAGCTCCCGTCTCTAGTTCCAGCTCCTGCCAACCTAGCAGTTCGAAAGCAAGAAATTGCAAGTAGATAAATAGGTACCACTTTGGTGGGAAGGTAACAGCGTTCCGTGTGCCTTGGTGTTTAGTCATGCCGGCCACATGACCACGGAAACGTCTTCGGACAGCGCTGGCTCTTCGGCTTTGAAACAGAGATGAGCACCGCAACCCTAGAGTCAGATTCGACTGGCTTTTGAGCAAGGGAACCTTTACCTTTACATTGAATACAGGGCACTCCATAATCATGTTTGATGGTTTTGATTTTACCATATAAGCTTCTGCATGTTCTGTTAGCGTATGATACTCTAATCTGCCCTTCAGATCCGCTGAGGGAAGAGCGTTCATCGTTGCCAAAATAAAAACTCTTCTCAGTTTTGGGACTGCCAATTGATAAAAATATTTCAGCACTTGAATCGGGAGGGCAGCTACCAAATGGAGTGTTGAACGTATCCTGCGACACCCTAATAGATGTCCTTAACATCCAACTTCCTTACACGCTGCAACGAACATGAAATTAAGCAAACTCCAGAGCCCGGTGGAAGACAGGAGGGCCTAGTGTGATTTGGTACATGGGGTTGCGAAGAGCTGGACTCGACTTTGCGATTGAACAACAACAATGAGATAGGCAGACAGACAGACACTAGAATTGTCATTGGAGGGGAATAAAAAGTAGATGCTATCTTGTTACTGGCTCGAAGTGGGGGATCAATGTTTCATTTCTAAAAAGTGAGATGATTGGACTTTAATATGTGTGGGATGTGTGCTGCCACCCTGTAAGTCCTGATTCTTAATTCTAACTTTGTTTCAGCTAGCTTCGAGTCCAGTAGCAGCTTAAAGACCAACAAGATTTTTGGAGCATAAGCTTTCGAGAGTCAAAACTCCGAGCTTTGACTATCAAAAGCTAATACCCTGAAAATCTATTAGGTCTGTAAGCTGCTACTGGACTTGAAGCTAGTTGTTGATGTATGGAGAGAAGACCCTAACCTAGGGTTGCCAGCGTCCAGGTGGGACCCGGGGATCCCCTGGAATTACACCTCATCTCCAGACTAAAGAGATCAGTTCCTCTGGAGAAAATGGATGCCTTGGAAGAAGAAGAAGAGAAGAGGAAGAGATTGGATTTATATCCCGCCCTTCACTCAGAGTCTCAAAACGGCTTACAATTCCCTTTCCCTTCCCCTCCCCACAACAGACACCCTGTGAAGTAGGTGGGGCTGAGAGAGCTCTTTCCAGAACTTTCCTTGAAAGAACAGCTCTGTCAGAACTATAGCTTGCCCAAGGTCACCCAGCAGCTGCAAGTGGAGGAGTGTGGAATCAAACCCGGTTCTCCTAGGTTAGAGTCCGTGCACTTAACCACTACACCAAAATGGAAGGTGGACTCTATGGCATTGTACCCTATTGATGCCCCTGTCTTCCCCATCCCCAAATCTCCAGGATTTTCCCAACCTGGATCTGGCAACCCTACACCCCCATCCCCTGCCAGTGGCCAAGGGGGACCTGGCAACCCTACAGATGACCCAGGCTAGCCCAATCTCATTGGATCTCTCAGCCCTGGCCCCGGCCTGGTGGAACATGCTCCCCCCTGAGATCAGAGCCCCGTGGGACCTATTACACTTCCACCAGGCCTTTGGTGGTGGCAGTGGGTGTTAACCATCTCAGCCTCACCTGTCTTTGGTGCTCTTGCTACCCACTATCATGGTACCAACCACCATCTGCTTAAAAACTGCAATAAATTGGGCTACCTATCACCGTCTGCTTAAAATGCTACACGAGATGTTGGACTGTCGGTGTTTTTGTGCCATCTTGCTTTGATTCTTTGAATTTTTAAATTGTTTTTATATTACTGGTTTTATTGTTGTTTTATATGTTGTGAGCCTCCCTGAGCCCACTTGTGGGGTAGGGTGGGATATAAGATGAATGAATGAATGAATGAATGAATGAATGAAGCTAAGCAGGGTCAGCCCTGGTTAGTACTTGGAAGGGAGGCTACCAGAAAACCACATGGGGTCCCCATAAGTCAGCTGTGACTCAGTGGTACCTTCCACCTCCATGGGAACAAGGAGACAACGTGCTCCTTTTGCAGCTTCGTTTTGTTGTGTATTAAGCCCGAGTAATCCATGAGATAGTACCTGGATCTGGTTGAGCTTATTTCCTCCGAACAATAGCTTACTAGGATCCTGGAGTAAACCAACAGAGTAACAGAGGCCCCAGTCACATGGGAAGATTTCCCCCGCGAAATGGACAGGTTGAGGATGCATCAAATGGGTGCAATCATACAGCAACATCTGGGATGCATAGCGCACCTGTCACCAACCCGTACCGTCGGCCTGAAGAAGCGGATTTAAAAAGTACCAGCAAAAGGGTAGTAGCAACTGGAAAATGCAGGTAGCAGGCAAGCATCGGATCACGGAAGCAGAGTTAATCTGGCGCATCTGGCACGCACATGCGTCCCGTTGCACTGGATGTGTTTTTTCCAAGCCTCCACAGTAAGACTGCACATAAGAACATAAGAGAAGCCAATGTTGAATCAGGCCAATGGCCCACCTAGTCCAACACTCTGTCACACAGTGGCCAAAATATACCACATGCCATCAGGAGGTCCAGCAGTGGGGCCAGGACACTAGAAGCCCCCCCAGCACCAAGAATAGAGTGCATCACCTGCCCCAGACTGAGAATTCCTATCTATACTTTGTGGCTAATAGCCACTGATGGACTTCTGCTCCATATGCTTATCTAATTCCCCCTTGAAGCCGTCCATGCTTGCAACTGCCACCACCTCCTGTGGCAGTGAATTCCATGTGTTAATCACTCTTTGGGTGAAGAAGGACTTCCTTTTATCTGTTCTAACCCGACTGCTCAGCAATTTCATGGAGTGCCCACAAGTTCTTGCATTGTGCACAAGAATGCGAAAGTGTTACCCTTTGATTCGCTTCAACATTGCTGTGTGATCGCCAGGGCCGGCTCACCCACTAGGCGAGCTAGGCGCTCGCCTAGGGCGCGGCCCTGCAGGGGCGCCAAAATGCCCCCGCCCCCCCCCGTAAAAAGGCCCCCGAGCCGCCCAATGCCGGCAGCCCCGGCTTTCCTGGGTGCCTTGCGGCTGCGAGGCACCCGGGAGAGCCGCGTGCGCCGCCCCTGGGAGGGAAGGGGGGCTTCTAAGCCCGCCCCTTCCCCGGCTGTCCCGGGTGCCTCACGGCTGCGAGACACACGGGAGAGCCGCGCGCGCCGCCCCTGGGAGGGAAGGGGGGCTTCTAAGCCCCCCCTTCCCCGGCTGTCCCGGGTGCCTCGCAGCTGCGAGACACACGGGAGAGCCGCGCGCGCCGCCCCTGGGAGGGAAGGGGGGGCTTCTAAGCCCGCCCCTTCCTCAGCTCTCCTAGGCGCTGGGCCATCTCCAGGCCCTACCGGGAGGTTGGCATCCCCGGTGGGGTGGGCGCCCCAGGCAGTCCTGCCTAGGGCACCCAGACACCTGGGGCCAGCGCTGGTGATCGCCGGCTATCAGCGTCTGCGCGGCATCTCGGGGACCCGTCTGATTGCGCTACTGCACATCTTTTTGCTCCGGCTCTAATTTGCTTCCCTTCAGCGGCGCAGTATCCCGCTTTTGTGACCGGGACCAGAGTTATGTAAATAGCCTGTTGTTGGGAGTGGGGTGTATTTGGGATGTGGTGACTGCATGCTTAAAAACAGGGCAACTGCCCTGGAGTTTGTCTTGTAGTGTTCCTGAAATCACCTAACAAATTAGAGCTGATTCACTGCAGTGCGTCCAGAACCCAGTATTTAACAGGTTACATGCATACGCTCATACCCTTTTAAAAAAAATCCTGATTTCCCATCCCACGCACCGATCCCAGAAAATACGTGTGTTGCCCTGTTCACATACAGTGGCAGCCGCGTGCATTGAGAGCCCTGTGCTGCTCGGCTGCCGGGTTCCCCCCAGATCCTCACCTGTTCACGTGCAGAAGTATCCCCCCCTTTCATCTGCAAAATATCAAGAGGGTACAAACGAGCCCATTTCACTTGCAGGCTTCAGTACGTTACTCGGTGTGTTTAAATTTGTGTTGCGTGTTAAGGGGGGTGGGGAGGGACAACCCCCCCAGAAAAAACAGAAACGAGAATTTACGGCACCTGTCTGTAATTACGGAAGGCTTAGGGTCTAGCTTTGCAAAGGCCAGTGCTTTTTGCCAAGCTCCTAGAACGGGAATCACACAAATAACAGCTGTGATGTACTAACACTTACAAGAGAAATAATTAGGGCCCTACCTGAGAGCTGTTCCGAGTCTAAACAAGGCCCAAAAGCATTAGTCAGCAAGCCCAGATGTTTCGGGAGGCCAGATGTGTGTGTGGCAGGGATGTATACGTGTACTTTTAAAACTAAACTACTCTCCACGTGTTACAAACAACAGAAACGGCCATTCTGAGTTATTAGAATGCTCCTTAGTTTACTGCCGAATCACGTGCCGTTCTCAGCTTCGTAAGAAGGAATGTCACAGAAAGTCATCTGCAGTTGGCACAGTAATGATTCTCCAAGTGCTGTCTGGATGGCCCAGGCTAGCCTGATCTTGTCGGATTTCGGCAGCTAAGCAGAGTCAGCCCTGGCCAGTAGAAGAGAAGAAGAGAAGAGATTGGTGGATAGGTGGGGCTGAGAGAGCTCTTTCGAGGACTGCTCTTGAGAGAACAGCTCTGAGAGAACTGTGGCTTGCCCAAGGTCACCCAGCTGGCTGCACGTGGAGGAGGGGGGAATCAAATCCAGTTCTCCCAGATTAGAGTCCACGCTCTGAACCACTACACCAAACTGGCTGGATGGGAGACCACCAAGGAAGTCCAGGGTCACTAAGCAAAGGCAGGCAATGTTCATCTGTTTGTTTCTTGCCTTGAAGACCCTATGGGGGTGCCATAAGTTCACTGAGTCTTTTTTTATTATTTAAATTTTTTATTAAGAGATGGCAAGTGTAACAAACAGTGTAACATGAGTGGAAATTTTTTCCCCATTTGAATAGTTCTTTGGTACATTAAATAACGTAGTTACAACAAGTGAGAGAACTTCTAATATAATTTTTTTAAAGAGCATTACTTTGTACAGTAAACAGTATAAAACGTAGATGAATAGAGCTATGATGGTAATACAAAGTGATTAAGAGTTGTTTATTTTGTGTCTAGCTGGAGTAGATTCAATGATTTGAACTAAAAATGGATATAATGCCATAAAAATGTAGTGAGAAATAACCTTGCAAGTAAAAAAGGTTCCCTTGCTTGAAAGCCAGTTGAATCCGACTCTAGGGTTGCGGTGCTCATCTCCGTTTCAAAGCTGAAGAGCCAGTGCTGTCCGAAGACATTTCCATGGTCATGTGGCTGGCATAGCTAAACACCAAGGTGCACGGAACGCTGTTACCTTCCCACTGAAGTGGTACCTATTTATCTACTTGCAATTCCTTGCTTTCAAACTGCTAGGTTGGCAGGAGCTGGAACTAGAGACGGGAGCTCACTCCATCATGCGGCACTCTCGGGTCTCGAACTGCTGAACTACTGACCTTCCACAGCGTCTTAACCACTTGAGCCACCGCAGCTCCTAACCTTGCAAGTAGAAAACCATAAATAATGTTAACCAATAAATTTAGCATGTGGAAAGTAATCGCTATGTGTCTGGCACATAGTTTTGATGGGTATTCTCAGAACCATTTCATGTAATCTTTCCAAGTGGAAGGTATAAATTCTTCTTCTGACAGACAGGTCAAGATTGGAAACCACTTTGCATTGAACTGCATTTTTTTATTAGTCCTTAAAGAATTTCTACATTTATCAGTTATACTCCTCAGTACATATTGATCCCACAGTTTTCTGAACCAAATATGAATCGTGGGGGAATTCTTGTCTTGCCAGAGTGAACCAATCGAGACTCTAGCCGTGTATAACATTGTTTCCAGTGTGTTCCTATAATGATGTTGATTGGTCTGATCAGGCCATAGTTCTAATAATTAGTTTTCAGGATCTAATGTCAATTCAATGTTTACGATTAGTTTTATAATTTTTAATACCTCCATCCGAAAGGTTTTTATTTTTGTGCACTGCCACCAACAGTGGGCGAAAGATCCAGTTGAGCCACAACCTTTCCAACATTTTGGTGAGCATGTGGGCAACATATGGGAGATTGTTAGAGGGGCAGGTACCATCTCGTTATAATTTTAAGTTTTGGGGTTTCAACTGCATATGAACGAGGTGCAGATTTGGTTGACCTCCAGATTTCTGACCATGTTGTTTCATCAAGCGTTTTTGTGCAGTCTTTCTGCCAAGCTTTTGGGTATGATAGAATTTTTAAGTCAGTTTCTCTGAGTAGTAATCTATAGAGAGCTGAAATCATACCTTTATTTTGAAGATTATAACTTTTAAGGGTGATTTCAAATTCAGTTAGTGGCGGTGACATAACGTCTCTTATTTTATTTTGATTGATTGTGTGCTGCAATCGTAGGTACTGGAACCATGGAATCGGTTGGCCTAATATTCTTTCAAGATCCAATTTGGAGCGAAGACCCCCATTCTTAACTACCTCGCAATATCTGGACAGGTGTCCCTCTCTCCATCTCTTACGGAAAACTTGGTGAGTATTATCAAGGAACCATCTTTGTGATGTATAGGTGGAATATCTTGAGATTGGTGGAAGACGTTTGCGCTTCATTCCTGCCCAGTAACTTGGGGAAGGGTAGAAGAGTCTGTTTTGTGTTATTCCTGTAAGCTTGCCTGGCAGATTGCCCCACAAAAGAGTATCTATGTTGTGTGAATGAGATTGGTCTGATATAAGATGAACCCATGAAGGCAAAGGAGATGTTCTCTGCATTCTTAGGGCAGTAGCCAGTAAGGTTGCTTTGTGGTATGTTGTAAGATCTGGGAGACCATAACCTCCTCTTAATTTAGGTCTTTTCAATATCTGTTGACCAATGCGTGGTTTTTCCCATTCCAGAGAAATTTTCTTAGCATGGTCTGCCATTTATTCAGTTCAGATTGTGAGATAGCAATCGGTATTGTCCTGAATAGGAAGAGGAACTTAGGAAGGATAAAAGTTTTTATAAGGTGAAACCATTCCAACCAGGAGAAGTTTAATTTGCTCCAGTTTTGAATATCTTTCTGAACCTTGCTGTGTATGCTATGATGATTATGTTGAAGTAGCTTAGTAGTGTCGGATGGAATGTCTATGCCAAGATAGTGGAGAGTCTTTGTGATCCAGCTAAACTGGTATTGGGATTTTGTAGTTCACTGATGTCAATTTCACACAAGCTGCTGCACAGATGCATTTTGCCCCGCAGCTTCGCGTGATTTTCCCCGCATCTACTCAATCCTCAAAAAACAGGATTGAGTAGATGCAGGGGAAATTGCACGAAACTGCGAGGCAAGATGTGGCTGTGCAGCAGCTTGTGTGAAATTGACACATGTCTTGATAGTGCTTTCCACAGCCACCAATTTATCCTTGCTCCAACCTGGGTGGCCTATACAAGCACTGTGTGAAATATCAGCGCCACATCTGAATCACTTTTAGCTTTGAAGTAGGTGTCATGGGCCAGCCAGCTGTTACCTCCTCTTCAGAAGAAGAATCGGAGGAGTCAGGCCCTGCACCAGTGGAATACCCACTCAAACAGCTGGGTTGAGAAACAGATCCAACAGGGGAAGCACTGGGAAGCAAGAACACTTCCCAGCCGTAGCCAGGCTGCTCATTCTCGCAGGAGATGACAGAAAGGACGCAGAGGCCAGAACGTCCGTCTCTACCAGGCTCTCCTGAACCAGTGGAGCTGTAGAAAAAGGAAGGAGCACTTGCTTTGGAGAGAAGATGGGGCGCTGGCCTAATGGCACACCAGAGATCAATACTGGTTCCGGGAGCAGAGTCTTTACAGGAGCAGTATTGAGATGCTGATAGAAAGCAGCAAGGACCTACACCTGGAGGATGAGGAATCCATCAGGAAGGAGTCAGGGCTATTTTTGGGCAGGAATGCCCAGGAACAGAGTTCCGGCTAGCTTCTGAGTTGACCACGCCTACAGCCTCCCCCCCCTCGGGTTCCCCAGGCACCTGGGGAAGCCAATCCAATCCATGTGCCCCGCAAGCAACGGGGCATGTGGGGAAGCCAATCCTGGGAGGGAGTTGCACTGTCAGGGGCTGTGGCCTAATATGCTAATGAGTTTCTGCTGTTGGCTGTGGCCTATTATGCTAATGAATTCCTGCTGGGATTTTTCTACAAAAAAAGCCCTGGAAGAAGTGACTCTTAGACTTCGGAGATGAGTCAGCAAAAGGAGGCAGTTAAAAGGAACATGCTGAGCAAAGCTGGGTGTGGAAGCAACTTTGCTCACAATGTGCTCATCACCCCCTCTGTGAGCTACCTTGCCTTGCTGCCTTGCACCCCGTCCTGTTTAACCTGTGCTTGCTTTACCAGCTAGAAACCCAGACCTTGTAACCTGCCCTGGCTTCCAAGGTTTGGACCCTGAACTCCAGACCTTCCTTTCCCCCTGACCTTATGACTGAATGTTCAGCTCCCTGACTCTGGACTGGTTAGTAGACCACGGCTGTGCATTCTGTCTTACCCGTTACTGTAGTATTTGTGTATCCTGGAAACCCCGGGTAGGGTAAAAGTACCAGGCTCTGCCCTGAGTGTGACAGTAGGTCAGTCCTTCTGAGCTCAATGAAATGTATCGGTCTGTAAATTCTCTGCCTAGCCTGACCTCCTGAGATCTCAGAAGGTAAGCAGGGGCAGCCCTGGTTAGTACTTGGATGGGAGACCACCAAGTTGCACCTGACCTATGGCGACCAGTCACTGGGTTTTCAAGGCAAGAGAGGTTCAGAGGCGGTTTACCATGGCCTGCCTCTGCACAGCGACCCTGGACTTTCCTGGTGGTCTCCCATCCAAGTACTAACCAGGGCTGGCCCTGCTAAGCATCCAATATCTGATGAGATGGGGCTTGCCTAGACCAGGGGTGTCAAACATGCAGCCCGGGGGCCCCCGGAAGGCTTCCATCAGGCCCGCAGTGGAACTGGCCATCTCCTGCTTCCAGTTCTGCTGCTGCTGCTGCATCATAGCTTGCTTCGCCAGACTCTCTCAATCACTCTGCCATTTCATGGATTGACCTGGGTCACAGACTCAGACCTCTGAGCATGAGATTCCTGTGGTGAATGTCAATGAATCAAAAGTAGGTTTGCAGCTTACAGAGCTAATGTTTTAAGCACGTTTTTATTTTAAGTAAAAAAAAAAAAAATCGTGTTTGTGTCCTTTGTAAAATTTATATCTCCGCTACCTGGGATTACATTTGATGGCACACGTGGCCCAGCCCAACAAGGTCTCATTTATGTCAGATCCGGTCCTCGGAACAAATGAGTTCGACACCCCTGGCCTAGACCATCCCAGTCAGGGCACATCCGCAATCACCATCAACCAAAAGAGCCATGTTTACTTCCATCCCTGGCTTGAAGCCTATGCCTCAGGGGGGCTTGGAGCTTACTCATTCCTCCAGTGGTGGCTGTTCCAAGGTGGGAATAGGGAGGCCAGCCTCCAGGTGGGACCAGGGGATCCCCTGGAATCACAACTCATCGCCAGACGACAGAGATCAGTTCTCCTGGAGGAAATGGGTGCTTTGGAAGATGGACTCTGTGGCACCATCCCCTCCCCAGGCTTCATCTTGAAAGCTCCAGGAATTTCCCAAGCTGGATCTGACTACCCTACCAACCCGCTGGTGGCCAGACAAGACTAGGTAGGAACCGCCTATCAACCACAAGCCCACCAAACAAGGCCTTGCTGGCTATCAAGAAAGACGGGAATGGGTGCCGAATTGGGAGAACAGCGCTCAGCGTGAAACGAGCACCTCTCTGGGGAGTCGCGACCCCAGCCCTCGAATTCCTGCTCACCTTGCCAGTTGCTTCGCCCCCTTGCCAGCGACAAAAGGGTTTTTTTAAAAATAAGGTTCGGAAGGGCCCTCTTTAGCCTCGATTAATCATTCATACCGTTCAAACACGTCCTCCGGTAACTGAAGAGGGGTTCGTGGTGGCGCAGCTTGAGCCTGTTTGTCAAAAGTAGGTTTAACTTTCTATGAACTCACCGGCTACAAAGAATGCAGCCCGCTCACTCTGCCGACTGTCACTGGTGAGCAGCGAGCCCGATGATTACTAATGGTAATTAAATACCTCTGAAGCCATTTGTCCCCGTCACAAAAGACTTACTGTCAGAACTTGAATGAGGTCCATCTGCCTGTTACAGAAGAATGTTAACGCCATGTAAGTGATAAAGCAGATGGAAGCCCCCCCAAAGGCAGGGTTTGTTTGGTTATCGGAGATTGGTTAACGAGAACCCTGCCCGAGACTGACTCAGTTTCCCCGTTCGGAGACAACGGTTTAGTTGTTAGATGGCACAGCAAAATTGTTGACTTGCATCTTTTTCTTCAGGTATCTGGAGAAGTGAGCGGTGACTCACGAAAGCTCCTACCCTGCCACAAATTTTTGTTAGTCTTTAAGGGGCTACTGGACTCTGGCTCTTTTCTACTGCTACAGACAGACTAGCACAGGCTAACATTTTAATCTATCATTTACATTTGTTCATTTGTTTTGCAATGGATTTTTGTTGTCCGGTCACACAGTCGAGTGACACATCGACCACATCACGCCAGGCCCTCCTGTCTTCCGTCGTGCTCCAGAGTTTGCTTAATTTCATGTTCGTTGCCTCGATGACACTGTCTAACCATCTCATCCTTTGCTGTCCCCTTCTTCTTTGACCTTCAGTCTTTCCCAGCATTGGGGTCTTCTCCAGTGAGGGCTCCCTTCTCATTTGGTGGTCAAAGTCTTTGAGCTTCAGCTTCAGTCTCTGGCCTTCCAGGGAACAGTCAGGGTTGATTTCTTTTAGGATTGACTGATCTGATCTCCTTGCAGTCCAAGGGACTCTCAAGAGTCTTCGCCACCACCATAATTCAAAAGCATCTATTCTTTGGTGCTCAGCCTTCCTTATGGTCCAACTCTCGCAGCTGTACATTACTACTGGGAATACCATTGCTTTGACCATATGGACTTTTCTTGGCAGTTGCAATGGATACCAAAGGATAATTTCTATAGTCCTTCTTTCTGTCCTGGGAATTCATTAGAAGAAATCCATTCTGTTTGTAACTTTTCTCCCTTTACCTCTAAGAATACCTAACCTAGCCTCTAGGGGGTGCACATCCTGAGGTGAGTCTGTGGGCGGCCCCCTCCTAAAGGAAAATCTCCATCACTCTGGCTGAAGAGATCAAACAAATCCAAACTCCTTCTGCACTGACTTAACGTACATAGGAAAAACACATTGCGCAGACACTCCATTTGTAAAACAGAATGAAGGAAGGAAGGAAGGAAGGAAGGGAGGGAGGGAGGGAGGGAGGGAGGGAGGGAGGGAGGGAGGGAGGGAGGAGGACAGGATGTCCACCAGTGGTTAAGAATTCCTAGACCTGCCGCAAAACAGAGGGGCATCAGAGGTGGTGGGAAATAGTGTCACACTGCAGCTGACTTATGGCAGGCCTATGGGTTTTTCAAGGTAAGAGACAAACAGAGGTGGTTTGCCATTGCCTGCCTCTGCCCCAGCGACCCTTTATATAGTGAGTGATTAAAATGTGGAATTCACTGCAAGAGGGTGAAATGATGGCCACAGGCACAGATAGCTTTAAAAGGGTATTAGATAGACCTCTCCTCCATGAATCTATCAGTGGCTACTAGCCATGGTGACTGAGGGGAACCTCCCCATTCATAGGCAGGAGGCAACACTGAGGGAAAGCCTTGGCCTCTATGCCCTGTTGCTGGACCTCCAGAGGAACTGCTTGGCCACTGTGTGAAACAGGATGCTGGACCAAATGGACCACAAGTCTGATCCAGCAGGGCTCTTCTGATGTTCTTTTGAAGGCCTTGGCATCTATGCCCTGTTGCTGGATCTCTAGGGGAACTGGTTGGCCACTGAATGAGACAGGATGCTGGACTAGATGGTCTATTGTTCTGATCCAACAGGGCTCTTCTGATGTTGTTATAAAGGCCTCAGCCTCTAATGCCCTGTTGCTGGACTTCTGGAGGAACTGGTTGCCACTGTGTGAGACAGGATGCTGGACTAGAGGGATTACTGGTCTGATCCAGCAAGGTTCTTCTTATGTTGTTACAAAGGCCTTGGCCTCTATGCCCTGTTGTTGGACCGCCAGAGGAACTGGTTGGCCACTGTGTGAGACAGGATGCTGGATTCAGCAGGGCTCTTCTTACATTCTTATTACTTCATTGGTGGTCTTCCATCCAAGTACTAAGTAGGCTGACCCTACCAGATGAAATTGGGCTAACTTGGGCCATCGAGGTCAAGATGGGGCATCAATAAAGATGTCCAAAATAAGGTTGCAATATGCATTAGGAGGAAATCCGTAACCATAAGAGCAGTCTGAGAATGGAAACCCATTACAATGGGGAGTAAGGTACTCCCTTGTTGCAGGTCTTCAAACAGAGGTTGAACCCATTGGACATGTTCTAACTTCGGATTTCCTGGATTGACTTGGAGGTTGAATTAAAGGGCACTTCCTGCTCTAGGACTTTGCACATTTCCTGCATGCTGCCAGGACAGGTAACCGGTGGTAGATGCCAGGACAGAGGTGCTAACCCTGTTTTTGAAGGAAGTGGGTGGGATGATGATGGTGTCACTGGATTCAGCACGTTCTTTCGCCAGGGTGCCAATCTCTTGAAAGTTTCAGAGGGTAGCTGTGTTGCTGTGCAGTAGAACAGCTGGATTTGAGTCCAGTAGAGCCTTTGGGACCAATAAGACTATTGGGCTGTGAGCTTTCAAGTGTCAGATCTTCCTTCATCAGATATCAAGAGCTTTTGGTTCTCAAAAGTTTATACCTCAAAAATCTTGCTGGTCTCTAAGGTGCTGCTGCACTCGAATCTAGCTAATTTCTAGAAAGTCTTCCAGCCTACACAATTTTTCTCCATCCTAACTATTCCAGAACGAAAGGGGGAATGAGACTTTGGGTAGTTTTGCTTTGTTAACAATCTTGTCATGATCTGTACAACACATTGAACATGAATCTCCAAGGAAAGGGACCCAACACAAGCTATAAATAATTTTAAATGCAACATATATTGATTTAGGGTATCTATTAGCCGCATTATCCAGAGATGTTCTTAATGACTTACAGTGTAATCCTAAGAACACTTTTCTGGGACATGCTGGAATATGTCCAGAGGAAGGCAATGAAGATGGTGAGGGATCTGGAGACCAAGTCCTGTGAGGAAAGGTTGCAGGAGCTGGGTATGTTTAGCTTGGAGAGGAGATGACTGAGAAGTGATATGATCACCATCTTCAAGTACTTCAAGGGCTGTCAGATAGAGGATGGTACGGAATTGTTTTCTGTTGCCCAGAAGGTTGGACCAGAACCAGAAGAGTTTTTGGCTAAACATTGGGAAGAACTTCCTGACAGTTAGAGGGATTCTTCAGTGGAACAGGCTTCTTAGGGAGGTGGTGGGCTCTGCTATTTTGGGGAGGTTTTTAAGCAGAGGCTGGCCACCTGACAGCAATGCTGATCCTGTGAACTTGGGCAGATCGCGATAAGGGAGGGCAGGAAGGGTTGCATCAGTGCTTAGTTCTTGTGGCCTTTTTTTACATGCCCAGGGAAATACCGATCACCACTTTGGGGTCAGGCAGCAATTTTTCTCCAGGCCAGTTCAGCCAGTGATTCTGGAAGTCCCCCCCCCTCTTCTGAGCATGGAACAGGGGTCGCTGGAGGTGTGCAGGGGTTGGACTAGATGATCCTGGAGGTCCCTTCCAACTCTTGATTCTATGATTCTATGTCCCATTGAAGAGACCTAAGTAGGCTTCTGAGTAGACTTGCTTAAAATTGGTACAATATTTGCATTTGGGATGTACACAAAAAAACAGTTGGGGGGAAAAATGAGCTACCGTTCTTTCTGCATTTCCCCGCACCTGTTTGTGCCCATTGTTTCCATGGTCTACTCCTAGCTTTGGGGAAGGGCTTCTTCTAGACATGATCCCAACCAATCAGGGATCACACTCAACACGCTGCTCCTGCTCCCTGTGTCGCAAGTTTTATTGGCGGCTTTATTTTCTGGCAGGGCTGCAGAGAAGATACACACACACAAAAACCAGTTTGGGAGAAAAATGAGCTACCGTTCTTTCTGCATTTTCCCACACCTGTTTGTGCCCATTGTTTCCATGGTCTACTCCTAGCTTTGGGGAAGGGCTTCTTCTAGACATGATCCCAACCAATCAGGGATCACACTCAACACGCTGCTCCTGCTCCCTGTGTCGCCAGTTTTATTGGCAGCCTTATTTTCTGGCAGGGCGGCAGAGAAGATGACGGATCCTGTTCAGCACGAGCCGTGCATAGCCATGCGAAGTATTTGGAGTGGGGAAGCATAATCAGATGCTCATCCACATTATTGGGAGATCTGGTTAATATAGACGAGTTTGGCCCAGTCACAGAAGCGTGATACTGAGGGCAGTAAGGAACTCTCCCAAGAAGTAGTTTGCAAAAAAGGTAAACTTACATTTATTCAAGTAGATCCAGTACACATTCAGGTTGCTGTCAAAAGGAGAGAGAGAGAAGCATAATCTCAAGAGTCCTTTCCCTGTCACCAGTGGCCAGCTTGTTCGGCATCATGTGTGTGGGAGTATGAGGGCATTGTCTCTACAAGAGAGACCTGCAGAGACGTGTGTCTCCATGGAAGGCCATGTGAGAGAGAGAGCAAGAGGACAAAGGGAGAGAGAGAGAGGAGGGGTCAGAGGGCAGCTCCCAGGATAAGACAAAGATAAGCATCCCATTCAAGGAGATAACACCTATACACACTTGGAGTGATGTAGCATCCCCCAATGTCCAGGCATGCTGAGTTGCTCACTCCAACGCAAATACATCCTCCCTCTCCCATTGTCCAGGGATGTTTTCTCCCGACATCTGCCCTTGTGAACAGTTTTGTGCCCATTTGCAAAGGAGTGTGAAAAACCGGGAAGGGGGCACGTTTTGCTGGGATGAAAAATGTTTCACAAAAAACAAGGCCTCTGTTTCAGTTCAGGGCTAAGTGAAACTGATGTCTGTAACTTCTCTTTTTCCAATTAAAGAATAAAATGGGAGGGGGGGGAATAACTCTCTTTAAAAAATGCTAAATGCCTCTCTCTCTCAAAAAAAAGAAAAGAAAAGAATTCTTTTTATCCTAAGGGCAAGTAAAGGAAAGCTGTTCTGTTGTGAAGTGCAACGTACCCACACACAAACACAAACTGCCTCGGGCCTTTTAACTCCTCATTAAATCTCTGGCAGACGACCAGCATGTCATATTTTATGTCTGAACTGAAACATCTGCATTTGCATCTGCTTTCGGGCTTTTAAATGCTGCTCCCCGCATGTGCCAGGGAGAGGGAGGGGGGGAGCTGTAGATGGCCAACAATGTGTCTTTCTGATGCAGCGGAGCATACGTCTACACCACAGGTTACCTTGTTCTGTCCTGGTCTGATTTTGGCTTTTGTTGCATGCAGCATGTTTTGTTCTTTGCCAGAGCGTATGCAGCCATGGAAAACCCATGTGTGTTCACTCATGTAACATCACTGCAATCTGGCAAATCTGGGGGGCCCTTTCACTTTCCTTTCAAAAACAACTTCCTAGTCCACATTGTTAAGAAAGAACATTGGGGTATGGGCAGGGCCTGCAGAAGGTTATGGATACTCTTGATTTCTTTGTCTGCTTATTGCTCCCTCATGGCCCCAGTCCCTTATGCCTGTTGCCATCTCATTCTGTGGTCACCATGTTTCCCCAGCAAGAAACCAAATTAAGAAAACCTACCGTACTTTTTGCTACTTTGCATGGAACGCTATGAGCGCTGTAGACGGCCTGAGGCAAGCAGATCTTTCTCTCTTGCTCTCAGCTCTTCATCTGCAATCCAGGAATGAGACTATTGAACACACACATGAAGCTGCCTTCTACTGAATCAGACCATTGGTCTATCTAGGACAGTTTTGTCTACTCTGACTGGCAGTGACTCTCCAGGGTCTCAGGTTGAGGTCTCTCACAGCATTGTTTTAAATTGTATTATATATTGTATTGAGCAAGGCTATTTTTGGGCAGGAACGCACAGGAACGGAGTTCCGGCTGGCATCAGAGTTGGCCACGCCCACTACAGCCAAAGCCTCGGTGTGTATGGCTACAGAGGGAAGGCCTGGAGAGTGACCCCCCTGGCGACTTTGAGGTGGGCGGGCCAGGGGCCCCCCTGGAAGGACTGGGGAGCCATTTAAATACCTCCCCGCGTCTTCCCTGGCCTGTCCAAGGGCCGGCTTGCCTGGACCCATTTAAACTGCCTTCCCTTCCCTCCAAGGGCCGGCTTGCCCGGGCTCACTGCAGCTATGGGGTGCCTGGGCAAGCCAATGGAAAGCATGGGGGTGTGGCCTAATATGCTAATGCGCTGTGCTGTCGGGGGTGTGGCCTAATATGCTAATGGGTTTCTGGTGTTGGGTGTGGCCTGTTATGCTAATGAGTTCCTGCTGGGCTTTTTCTACAAAAATAGCCCTGGTTGAGACTGCTGGAACCCGCCCTGAGCCTGCTTGCGGGGAGGGCAGGATGTTGTTGCTGTTCAGTCGCACAGTTGAGTCCGACTCTTCTCGACCACCTCACCCCAGGCCCTCCTGTCTTCCGCCATCCTCTGGAGTGCGCTTAATTTCATGTTCGTTGCATCGGTAACACTGTCTAACCATCTCATCCTTTCCTGTCCCCTTCTTCTTTGACCTTCAGTCTTTCCCAGCATCAGGGTCTTCTCCAGTGAGGGCTCCCTTCTCATTTGGTGGCCAAAGTATTTCAGCTTCAGTATCTGGCTTTCCAGGGAACAGTCAGGGTTGATTTCTTTTAGGGTTGGCTGATTTGATCTCCTTGCAGTCCAGGGGACTCTCAAGAGTCTTCTCCAGCACCATGATTCAAGTGCATCTAGCCTTCCTTATGGTCCAGCTCTCAGCCTTCCTTATGGTCCAACTCTCGCAGCCATACATTACTACTGGGAATAGCATTGCTTTGACCATGCAGACTTTTCTTGGCAGGGTGATGTCTCTACTTTTTATTATGCTGTCTAGGTTTACCATAGCTTTCCTCCCAAGGAGCAGGTGTCTTTTAATTTTATGGCTGCCGTCATTGTCTGCAATGATCTTGGATCCCAGGAATGTGAAGTCTGTCACTGCTTCCACGACTTCCCCTTCAATTTGCTAAGGAGTGATGGGGCCAGATGCCATGATCTTAGTTTTTTTGATGTTTTCCAGCTAACTTTTGCAGTCTCCTCTTTCATGTATAGCAAGAGGCTCTTTAGATCCTCTTCACTTTCTGCCATTAGAGTGGTATCGTCTGCATATCTGAGATTTTTGATGTTTTTCCCGGCAATCTTAATTCCGGCTTGTGATTCATCCAGGCTGGCCTTTTGCATGATGTACTCTGCTGTTATCTCAAGTCCTATTCAAACCTGGTATCCAAAACCATAACAGCTGATTGGACACTCCGTGTAGTAGTCCAATCAGGATAAAGACAGCTACTGGAGGGAGATAATGTGATTGGTTTTTATGTACATAGTTTGAGTGGTTCTTATTGTAAATAGGGGTGTGGCTTTGCCAGCCCTGACAGTTTAAAAAGAGGGCCTGTTGCCCTCCTGTTTTTGTGTCATTCTTACCTGTTGAATAAAGCTAAATTACTGTTGAGACCTGCCGCCTCGAGTGTCATAGCTAACATCTGCATATACATTAAATAAGCAGGGTGACAATATACATCCTTGTCATACTCCTTTTTCTATGCTAAACCAATCCATTGTTCCATATCCAGTTCTAACTGTCCCTTCTTGACCCTTATACAGGTTTCTCAGGAGAAATGTGAAGTGGTCTGGTACGCCCATCTCTTTAAGGACTTACCAGTTTGTTGTGATCCACACAATCAAAGGTTTTAGTTAGTCAATGAAGCAGAAATAGATCTTTTTCTGGTACTCCCTTGCTTTCTCCATAACCCAGCAAATGTTGGCAATTTGATCTCTGGTTCCTCTACCTCTTTGAAACCCAGCTCGTACTTCTGGCAGTTCTCTATCCACATACTGCTGAAGCAGGCCCGTAGCTAACAACTTTTTGCTCAGGGGGCCCACCACCAATGTTCCCTCTAAGCTGTGGAGTTTTGTGAGCAGAACTTCTACTTTGTGAGCTACTGCCATTAAAGTTGTGAGAGAGCAATTTGGCTGCCTTATAAATTAGTTTGCTCTGGAGCCATCCTTCCTGAGCTAAGACAAAAATCTGCGAGCTGGAAGTTAAAAAGTGTAAGCTAGCTCACACTAACTCAGCTTAGAGGGAACACTGCCCCCCCTCCATTGGGGAACCATGATTGCAAGGGGAAAAATATAGGCCAAATTCAATCTCGTCAGACAAATTCAGTACAATTGAAAGAGAGATTTGATTTTATGTTTTTAAAACCGGACAGCACAATCACAGCAGTATTAATCTTTGTGTAACAGAACTAAGTTTTCAAAAAGTTTTCATTGAGACCTGATACTGAAAGGCATGCAAAGCAGCAACAGAAAAAAGGAAAAATATTTTATTAGAGAGCAGAGAAGACTATTAAGCCAAAACCAGAAATAGCTCCCCCCTAGAATTCAGTTTCATTTTACAATAAAAAAATACTGAACTTCTTCCTGCAAGGGGCTGCTACTTTGATTTGAACTTGTGGGCATTTTTTGGAATTTTAAGAAAGGGCAGTGGTCACAATCACAAAATCGATACCTTGGGAAGCAGGACCAATCACAAAATGGCTGCTAAAATATTGGGAGGTTTCAAGCAGAGCATCCACCTGTGATCAGGACAACTGTCCCCAAATGTGCACGCTCTTTAAGACCAAAAGTGATTTCCCTTGGGGTCTTCAAAAACACCTCCTGCTTTACTGAGGTGAAAGATAGTCAGAACTGGCTGTTTGCTTTGGTGAAAAAGTGCTGGGTAAGAAGCAAGTAGCCACCAGCAAACACATTGTTGGGCACCACATTGGAGTTTACCACTCTAGTCACTACGTATATATATATATATATATATATATATATATATATATATATATTTCTACCCTTAAAATATAGGAACATTCTTAAAAAGAAGAGAAATGTTGATTGAAAGCCTTCCCATTTAACAATGGGAACCACAATTAAGACCTTATCAGAAGCAGGGGTCTTTTCGTAGAAAAACAGCTGCAGGAGCTCATTAGAATATGGTATGCTAATGAGCTATTAGGCTATTAGCATATGCCACACCCCCTGACATCACCAGAAGTGATGTCAGAAGGGGAAGCAAAAGGGGGGGAAGCATCTTCAAAAGCCTCCCCTTCCCTAGCTGGCCTGGGTGGGGGAGCTAAGAGAGAAGGGTTTTAAAGTTTAAACTCCTTCTCACTAGAGTTGGGCCACAGAAGGAGGAAAGAGGGAAGGAAAGAGAGAGAGTAGAAAGAAGGAAAGAAAGAGATGGAAAGGGGAGGGAAAGAAAGAGAGGGAAGATGGAGGGAAACAGAGAAAGGAGGAAAAAAGAGAAGAGAAAAAGGTGGGAAAGAAAGAAAGAGAGAAGAGAAGAAGGAGGGAAAGAGGAAAAAGAGAGAAGGAAAGGAGGGAATGAAAGAAATTCAGCGGCAATTCGGCCCCATTATATCCTATGGGCCATTGAAGTCAATGGTGAAACCATAGGGTATATTCTGGGGGCTGGAGGGGAGGGGTTTGAGGGAGACCCTCCAAACTCACAGGGTAGCTGGTAGAGCCTCTCTCCAAGATACCCACCAAGTTTCAAGAACATTGGACCAGGGGATCCAATTTTATGGGCCCCCAAACAGGTTGCCCCTATTCCCGCCATTGTTCTCTATGGTGGGAAAAAAGCAACTTTTTCCCACTATAGAGAACAATGGAGGGAATAGGGGCAACCTGTTTGGGGGCCCATAGAATTGGACCCCCTGGTCCAATGTTCTTGAAACTTGGTGGGTATCTTGAGGAGAGGCTCCATCAGCTACCCTGTGAGTTTGGAGCCTCTCCCTCAAACCTCCTTCCCTCCAGCCCCCAGAATATACCCTATGTTTTCACCATTGACTTCAATGGCCCATAGGATATAATGGAGCTGAAATTGACATGTGGCTGCCTGAAAGACTCCCTGGGACGCCGGCTGGGGGCGGGGCTTGGCTCCTGAGCTCCCCGAGCGGGCTCCCCCCAAAAAGACCCCTGATCGGAAGGAACTGGAAATGCAGCTCCAGGACAACTTTTCTGTCAGGAAAAAGGGGGGTGAAGAAGCCTCCACTCCGTGCCACACAACCCTCCCGCTGGACAGGGACCTTCCCCTCCTGCCCTCCCGCTGCGCTCGCCCTCCTCCCCCTCCCCTGCAGCTGCCACACCCTCTGTGCCATATTGGGGGAGAAGGTGCCGCCAAGGCCTCTAGAGCCGCAGGGGGAGCCGGCCCGGCCCATCTCCTTTCCCCTTCCCTTCCCCTCTCGGAGTGCCCCGGCCTGCCTTGGTGACCGTAGGGAGAGGGGCGAGGGCCGGGGGAGGGGACCGGAGGGAGTAGGGGGGAGTGGAGGCTCGGGGGAGGGCCCCCGCAAAACCCGCGGGGGGGCGGGCCCCCAGGGCCCCACACAGGCTACGGGCCTGTGCTGAAGCCTAGCTTGTAGGATCTTGAGCATGACCTTGCCAGCTTGTGAAATGAGTGCAATGAGTGCAGGATACAAGAGCAATAAAATAAAACAAAGGATTGCCAACTTCCAGGTGGGACCTGGAGATCTCTCACTATTACAGTTGATCTCCAGACTACAGAGATCAGTTCCCCTGGAGAAAATGGCTGCTTTGGAGGGTGGGGTCTATAGCATTATGCCTTGCTGAGGTCTCTCCTCTCCCTAAACCCCACCCTCCCCAGGCTCCACCGCCCTAATTTCCAGGTATTTCCCCACCCAGAGCTGGCACCCTGCTTACTATCTGGTCCTTTTAAGTGGAGATGCCAAGGACTGAACCCAGAACCTTCTGCGTGCCATTCAGATGCTCTAGAAGAAGAAGAGTAGGCTTTTACACCCTGCTTTCCTCTACCTTACAATCGCCTTCCCTTCCTCTCCCTCCAACAGGCACCCTGTGGGGCTGAGAGAGTTCTGAGAGAACCGTGACTGGCCCAAGGTCACCCAGCCCTGACTGTTCCCTGGAAGGCCAGGGAATGAAGCTGAAGCTCAAAGACTTTGTCCACCAAATGAGAAGGGAGCCCTCACTGGAGAAGACCCTGATGCTGGGAAAGACTGAAGGTCAAAGAAGAAGGGGACGGCAAAGAATGAGATGGCCAGATAGTGTTATCGATGCAACGAACATGAAATTGAGCAAACTCCGGAGGACAGTGGAAGGCAGGAGGGCCTGGCGTGATGTGGTCCATGGGGTCACGAAGAGTCGGATTCGACTGTGCGACTGAACAACAACAAAGAAGCACTTTACAGAGCAAAAACTGAATCCCATCAATAGTGGGAAGCCACAGTGCACCCACAGTAGGGGCCAGCATGGTGAAGTGGTTCGAATCTGGAAAATTGAGTTTGATTCCCAGTCCCTACTCCATGCCAAGTCTTCTGGGTGACCCTCGGTCACTCAGGGCTCTTTCCCAACACTCTCAGCTCCACCTGCCTCATGAGGGTAGAGAAAAGCGGGGTATAAAAACTAACTCTTCAACAAATATCATCTCTGTCTTGCTAAAATGCATCTCTTAGAGGGCGAGACTTCAAAGACTTGTGTTGTTCCTTATCATTTTAATCTGCTGTAAGCTGCCTTGGTTGCGATGTTTGTAAAGAGGTGGGGCGTGAATACGCTGAACAAACAAACCGGCAAATCAGACCTGCAGATCTTTTTATTGCTGTGCCAGTTCTTGTTTCCTTGGGATGGATTTTGCCTTTTAGATTCACATCATTAAAAGCACTTTTTAAAAGGCGACGGCACAAAAATAGCCCAAAAGAAGCCAAGGAAACGAAGTCGCCGGCAACGAGAATGGGTAAAGTGTAAAGGATCACAGTGACAACATGTGTGGAAAATAACAACAACATCCTAGGCTGTAGTAGGCCCTGGGGAGAGGCCCTGGCTCAGTGGCAGAGCATCTGTTTGCCCCGCAGAAGGTCCCAGGTTCAATCCCCGGCATCTCCAGTTGAAAGGACCAGGCAGGAGGTGATGAGAAAGACCTCGTCCTGAGACCCTGGGGAGCTGCCGCCGGTCTGAGTAGACAATACTGACTTTGAGGGACCAAAGATCTGGCTCAGTAAGGTGGCTTCATGAGTTTATGGCCCAAGCAGAGGAGTTATTTTCTGCCTCTGTTCCTTGGGTTCTTGAATCTGTGAGCTCTTCTTGTATTATTCAGATGCACTGAGGAGAGTGAAGAGAGCTTAGTAAATCCCCAAGTTGTCACTGAGCTGGAATGAGAAGAAGAAGAAGAAGAAGAAGAAGAAGAAGAAGAAGAAGAAGAAGAAGAAGAAGAAGAAGAGATTGGATTTATACCCTGCCCTTCACTTGGAGTCTCAGAGTGGCTTACAATCTCCTTTCCCTTCCTCACCCCACAACAGACACCCTGTGGGTAGATGGGGCTGAGGGAGCTCTTTCCAGAACTGCCCTTGAGAGAATAGCTCTGACAAAACTATGGCTTGCCCAAGGTCATCCAGCAGCTGCAAGTGGAGGAGTGGGGAATCAAACCCGATTCTCCCAGATTGGAGTCCGCACATTTAACCACTACACCAGACTGGCTCTGTGTTCCTGAACCAGATGGAAACTCTGCGGTGGGCTCTCCCTCGCTGGAGGTCTTAAAACTGGAGGTTGGACAAGAATCTGCTGAGAGCGCTCCGTCTTCCTGCATTGAGCAGGGGCTTGGCCTTCCAACAGAGGGGTTCTAGGACATTCCACTACAAGCACTGAAATCATGCATCTGATACTTTCCAATTACGGCTGCATTCAAAAATTGCAAAGGGGTTAACGAAAAGAAGGTCTTGCCAGTTGGTGGGGTCCAAATCCAGAGTTGGGTTAGAAGCACTCATTGGGCTGCCAGCTCTAAGAGCATAAGAACATAAGAGAAGCCAATGTTGGACCAGGCCAGTGGCCCCTCCAGTCCAACACTCTGTCACGCAGAGGCCAACAATACCAGGTGCCATCAGGAGGTCCAGCAGTGGGGCCAGGACACTAGAAGCCCTCCCACTGTTGCCCCCCCAAAAAAACCCCCCACCAAGAATACAGAGCATCACTTGCCAGCTCTGGGTTGCTAAATTCCTGGAGATTTGGGGATGGAGCCTGGGGAGGGCAGGGACTTGAGTGGGGTATAATGCCATAGAATTCACCCTCCGAAGCTGCCATTTCCCCAAGGGGAACAGGTCTCTGAAATCTGGAGATCAATTGTAATTCCAGGATATCTTGGTGACCCTAGCCCATGACCTCTCAGCTGGGCACAGCCATGTATGGGTATTGTTAAAATGTGGCTGCCGTGCTACCTGCCACAAACATGGGTGTGCACTAAAAAAAAAGCCAAATTCATTAGGAATTAATAGCGGGGTTTGCACATTAGTGTACCCAAAAATATAACTTCCGTCTCAGCTGCACATACCCAACCGTCCATGCATGGGACTTTTCCTGTATTCCTTTCTGTTCCTGCAGCCCCTCTGAGATAACGGGATTTGTCTAAAGGAACAGCCATGTGGGTTGGAAGGTTGGATTGGAGGAGGACAACAGGATGAAAACGACACCTTTTCTTAGTGGAACTGAGCTCGTAGGTGAGGGTTTGTGGCTCAGTGAATGAGCATCTGCCTGGCATCCCCAGTTTAAAGGATCAGGTAGTAGGTGATACAAAAGACCTTTCTCTGCCTGAAACCCTGGAGAGCTGCTGTCAGTCATAGAATCACAGAGTTGGAAGGGACCTCCGGGGTCATCTAGTCCAACCCCCTGCACAATGCAGGAAATTCACAAATATCTCCCCCCACACCCCCAGTGATCCCTGCTCCATGCCCAGAAGATGACAAAAAAAACCCCCACCCTCCAGGATCCCCGGCCAAACTGGCCTGGGGAAACAATTTCTTCCAGACCCCAAAGTGGCGATCAGCATTTCCCTGGGCGTGTAAAAAAGGGATATGAGAACTAAGCACTGAGGCAACCCTTCCTGCCCCCCCCTTCTCTCATGATCTGCCCAAGTTCACAGAATCAGCGTTGCTGAGTAGGCAATACTGACCTTGATGGACCAAAAGTCTGGTTCAGAATAAGCCAGCTTCATGTGCGTTTATGTGTGTGCAAGAAGAAGGAGGAGTGATCCCTCACTTCAGCCCCCCCCCCACTACACAACTATTCCTCCACATAGGTCCCATTACTCTGGGAATAACGGGAATGGAAGGGGCTGCAGGAACAGAGAGGGATGCAGGAAAACTCCAGTTTTCTGTGCATGGAGTGGGAAGACACTGCCCAGCAGTTTGAGCTGGAGGCTGAGGACCAGAGTGCAGCTAGTAGATCAGGTGACCATCCAAAGGCAGAAGTTTATGGTGGTTCACCAAGCAAGGTCCCCACCTGAGGTTCCTGGTTAAAGTCTTTCCTGGCAAGCTGCTAAGGATGGTTCTGAGTCCTCAAATACCCTGGACCTTCAGAAACGAAAGCAACCACTGTGCCCTGAAAAAGCTTAAGCGTTTCCCTTCTCTTTCAAGTGCCTGTTTTATGTTTGATAGTCGTTCATATGCTTGTATGGTGTCACTACAGCCGATTTTACACAGTGGCCACGAGATCCTTCTGTCGTGGTCCCTTTCACCATGAAAAGGAGGGTTTTTTTTAAAAAAAGTTGCACACAGGTATATAAATATCCCTTTTCTCTCACTTTCTACCCTGAGAAATTCTAAACCCCGAGTTTCTACGCTGCTTGAAAACAACTGTTTCACCTCCCGCACCTTTTCCAGCACAGCGAAATCAGCGGGAACAAGCGGGAAACGTTTCTCTGGGAGAGTCGCACGCATGGCAACAAGGCCGGTGCCAGAAGTTCAGGCGGCAGGTCACGGCAGACACGAGAAGCCGAACAATTGCAGAGGAAGAGATGGGCTCCGACCAAACCTGCAAAAACCAAACGGCACACAAAAAGCAACAAAAGGATCGTGGGGGAAAAAAAGAGAAAACAATAAGTGGCCCTGCCCACTCTTTTAACATTTCACCTGTGATCCACCTGCCAGTGTTCACATTCAGAGCATGCGATCGGCTCAAAAGTGCATGTGAAAGAGCCCTTGTTAATTTCCCAGTAAACAAGGCCATTATTCGAGAAGAGGGCCCTGTAGCTCCCAGCCCTGAACAAGGATACCAAGTCCCTATAGGTTTCCATGGGGCAAATTCAATCCATCTGCACATGTGAACTATATAGATCTTAAAGTGACGAAAAGGGATCCCTGCCGAAGAGACAAGGTGCAGAGGGAAATGTTAGTGGGCGGGGTCGTCGAGGTCCGCTTCCCAGTGAACAGACCTGAAAAGGGAGGTCACGCAAGTTCCTTCTATACATATTCATGACCTCCATGAACACAGGTTCGTTTTGTCTGCACAGGTGTGTCCCGGATTGATGGTCTGGGCAAGATGCATCTGGTGGGAACGGGCTTTTGAGGGATCGTCCGTCGGGTGTTTAAGCTGCTTCCTTTGTGTGAAGTATCATGTCGGAGAAAGAGCTAAAATGACTCACAGTCTCTTGCGAATGTCCCTTCAGAGGGTCGCCGTGTTTGTTCTGCGGTTGAACGGCCAGATTTGTGTCCCGTAGCATATTAGAGGCCAAAAAGATTCCGGGGGGTGGGATATAAGCTTTCGAGAGTCAAAGCTTCCTCCTTCTGATAGCCTTCTTCTCATGAATGTTTTGACAGTGCCCAGTGCGGCTTCCCATTTTTGGAAGCTCACACTAACTCAGCTTAGAGGGAACACTGGCCTTAACCTAATCCAGCATGTCTGTCATACAAATCGCTGTAACCAGGTGACATGGCCAGTGTTCCCTTTAAGCTGAGTTCGTGTGAGCTAGCTTACAGTTTTTTAGCCTTCAGCTCACACATTGTTGTCTTAGCTCAGGAAGCACAGCTCCAGAGCAAACTGATTTACGCAGTAGCCAAATCGCTTGCTCGCAACTTTACTGCCAGTAGCTCACAAAGTTGGATTTTTGCTTACAAGAATCCACAGCTTAGAGGGAGCATTGGACATGGCTGTGAATAGTTAACTTAAACAAGGTTATACTGTGCAAAAACATGTAATAAATAAATCAACTCATATAATTATAAGGGCTATAAGTGTACTTTATCCCAAATATAATAGTAAGTATAAATAAGAATATATATGCAATTACATATAAATCAGAAGTCAAAATCTGACACGGGCTAACTTTCCAAAGAACTATCCTGCTCTGTAAGAAAGTTTGCTTCCTCCCGACTTTATTAGGGTGATGAAGCTCGTAGCAAGTAAGGATCCCCACCCAACAAGCTACTGAACTTTCTTACTCAGCCTGTGTCAGAGTTTTCAAACGTCTGGAACGGACATCTTAAAGACTGAATGTTGAATTTTGATTTATATAGTCATATGAGTTTATTTATTTATTACATATTTTTTGCATGGCATAACCTTGTTTAAGTGTAATAAAAATCAGCCTGGAGTTCAGTTTTGATTGATCGATTGATTGATTGACTTCATTGATGTCCCCAATGGGGGGATCCAAAGCAGCTTGCGTCGTTCTCCTCTCCTCTGTTTTATCCTCACAACAACCCTGTGAGGTAGGTCGGGCTGGGAGGGTGTGACTGGCCCAAGGTCCTCCAGCAAGCTTCCATGGCACGTGTGAGGATTTGAACCTGGGTCTTCCAGACCCTAGTCTGACTCTCTGACCACTGCGCCAGACTGGAACTGTGTCATGTGCCTTTGGAGTTCAGCCGCACCACCGTTGGCAACGGCAGGCAGCCGGTACCGGAGGAAGAGGTTTCAACTGAGCTGAGCAATGAGTGAAGTTTCCTTGCCCTTCCGCCGAGCCGGGTATCCAGATACGCTCTCTTTTGTGCTAAAAATAACGAAGGGATGCATTTGAAAAGAAATCAGACTAGAGGGACTGATCCATTATTGATAGATATTTCAAGCTGGCTTGCCAATCTGTTTTGTACCGTGGTCGACCCTCAATTTTTAATGAAGGGACTTATGAAAATCGGCGAGGGTGAAAACGGGTGACCTCGGAATGACACCTTGCCGCCGAAGTTCCCATCGCCGAACGGTGCCGCCTGTCCTTACACCCCTCTGGAGCTTTACCTCCACCTGACCTTCGCTTTTGAAGGCAAACGAAACAATGCCCTTGGGTACGAGACCTTGACTCAGACAGGAAAGGGAGATTTAGGATGCGCCGCACTGAAAGGGAGCCTAAACAAACCAACCTGTTCCCCTATTGTGCGTCCTTTCCATGCCTTACCCCCCTGGCCGCTTTCACTGTACACACCTCCTGTTTGCCGACTCCCTGTTAAACCAAACAGTTTGCACAAAGATAATGCTGTCGGGAGTCGGGCAACAAAGACACAGGAGGAGGGCCCGGCCCACTGAAAAGGAAACGCTGAGCGCAGACCAGGGCTGAAGGACTTGGGCTGGGCCCTTGACTGTCTCACCGTGCAAGAATGGGGCAGAGTGAGGAGCGACAAGGATGGCAAGGTGGCCAACCTCCAGCTGGGGCCCTGGAGACCTCACGGAATGACAACTTCTCTCCAGTTGACAGAGGTCGGTTCCCCTGAAGAAAATGGCTTCTTTGGTGGTTGGACTCTACGTAGGGTCGCCCGCTCCGGGTCGGGAAATACGTGGGGATTTGGGGGGTGGGTCCTGAGGAAGGCGGGGCTTGGGGAGGGGAGGGACTTCAACGGGGTAGGATGCCATAGAGTCTGCCTTCCAAAGCGGCCATTTTCTCCAGGGAAACTGATCTCTGTTGCCTGGAGATCAGCTGTCATCCCAGAAGACCTCCAGCCACCACCTGGAGGGGGACAACTCTAACTCTGTGGCATTATACTCTGCTCACTCTGCCCCCCAAGTTTCCAGAATTTCTATAGAGTTGGCGACCCTAAAGGAAGGATGTCGCTCTGGGGCTGAGGTGAAAGCCCACAGTTGATTTTTGGTGCATCTGGCTAGAGAGCAGAGATGGGAAGGGTCTAGGCTTCAAAGCTCTCAGTGTAGACAGAGTACGTTGAGCCAGTGTGGGGTAATGGTTAAGAGCGCCGGCCTCTAATCTGGAGATTCCCCGCCCCCCCTCTACACGAAGCCTGCTGGGCAACCTTGGGCCAGTCACGGTTCTCTCAGACCCACCCACCTCACAAGGTGCCTGTTGTGGGGAGAGAAAGGGAGGGAAGGAGATTGTAAGCTGCTCTGAGACTCCTTAAAAGCAGAAAAAGGGGGATATAAAAACCAGCTCTTCTCCTCCTCCTCCTCCTCCTCCTCCTCCTCCTCCTCCTCCTCCTCCTCCTCCTCCTCCTCCTCCTTCTTCTTCTTCTTCTTCTTCTTCTTCTTCTTCTTCTTCTTCTTCTTCTTCTTCTTCTTCTTCTTCTATGCTGTACCAGCTTCCAGGTGGAAACTGGAGATCTTTCAGAAATTCCAAACTACAGAGATCAGTTCTCTTGGAGAAAATGGATGCTTTTGAGGGTAGATTGTATGGCATTATACGCTACTGAAGTCTCCCCCCTTCACAATCCTTCTCAGTCTCCACCCTCAAATCATATTTTTGCTAAATAATGGGTGCAATCATACGTACCAGAAGCTGTGGCAGAGATGTGATTCCCCCACGGATTAAAGGGACGTGATCAGACAGACCCATCTGTCTGGCGTCCCAGAGTCGTCGTTGGGGTGTTGTTTCGCGCTGCAGTAGCGTGGTAAAAAGTTACTGCCGAAAACTCACTATTATTGGGAACTGCGGGTGCACGGCGGGAAGTATGATTGCACAAACGTGCGTCATTGCAGGCGGGGCAAACCGCCTCACTTCCTGCCTGCATTTTCTCCCTTCCGTGTGACCGCAGGAAACAATGTTATGTCTGGAATCAAATTTCTCCAGGCCAGTTTGGCCAGGGATCCTAGAGGGTTTTTTTGCCATCTTCTGGGCATGAAGCAGGGGGCATTGGGTGTGTCTGTGTGGGGGGTGGTATTTGTGAATTTCCTGCATTGTGCAGAGGCTTGGACTAGATGACCCTTTCAGCTCTATGATTCCATGTGGTCGTAATGGCTGCAACCCATGAACCTGGGCCCAATGGAAACACGTGGTACCTCTGAAGGGTTTGGGTTCTGCTCTCCACCAGGAACTCTGGAATGTTTCTGCAGAAGACACGAAGAGGTTTACTGTGGCCAGGTCTTTACATGCATAGCTGGAGAATTCCAGTGGAGGGGATAACATTTGAGTCCAGTAAAGACCAACCAAACTTTCCAGGCTAGAAGCCAGGAGTCCCCAATACCTTTCTTGGCACCCACTAAGTGTTTTCAGATGGTGGGTGGGGCCAGACAGGTATCTTTTCCAGCAGGGCTTCTGATTGGCTACTGGAGATCCAGTTGGCTATGCAGATTGAACTAACATTGTTCAGCAGCTTCTGCCATTGCAGTATTTGTTTCATTCTCTCTGACGCTTCTTTCCCAGCATACTTTTAAAATCACCCTTTTTCTCCCCTGCACTTGAGCTTCCGCCGTGTGTTTGGCTCTGCCTCTTGGTGCAGCCATTTTGGGGTTGGCTCCACCTCCTGCGGCAGCCATTTTAAAGTTGTGATCACTATGCCGTGTCAGAATTCCAAAGGTGCCCGCGGTCTCAAAAAAGTAAGGGGCCCCTGGAATAAGCTTTTGGGAGTCAAAGCTCACCTCTTCAGATACAAATGGGAATGTATGAAATAGTATACATGGTATACACTTAGCATGGCCCGGAGTTGTCTCTGTCTGTGTGCATGTGCAGACTGGATTGATTGAGGGGGAAACTGAACCCAGGCCTCTCCAGCCTTAGTCCAGTACCCTAACTACTATACCTAATGTTGCCAGCTCTTGGGAAATGCCAGGAGATTTTGAGAGTGGAGCCTGGGGTTTGGGGAGGGGAGGGACCTCAACAGGGTACAATGCCATAGAGTCCACCCTCCAAAGCAGCCATTTTCTCCAGGGGAACTGATCTTGGTCATCTTGAGAACAGTTGTAATACTGGGAGATCTCCTGCCACTACCTGGAGGTTGGCGTCCCTAGGGTTTGGGGGGACGGACTTCAGAAGGGTATACTGCCATAGCATCCACCCTCCAAAGCTGCCATTTTCCCCAGGGGGACTCATCTTGGTCATCTGGAGATAAACTGTAATAGCGGCAGATCTCCAAGGTGCCACCTGGAGGCTGGCAACCCTAACTATACAGCAGTGTCTTTCTTCTTAGTGGCCAAAGATCAGCCAGTAAGCTGCATTGATTGGGGGGAGGATCTGAACCCAGGTCTCCCCGGCCTAATCCAGTACTCTAACCACTGTACGTGTTTCTGCTCAGAAGCTCCGTGCACAAGAGGGGCCTGTTCCTTATGCCCTCGGCACCCCCCCCTGCCCCCTCCAACGGAAGAGATTTCTAATAAGCACGGAAACCGCAGCCACGCTCTTGGAGCCCATCAAGGAACACACTGTGCTACGCCACCCCCTTTCCGAAGGCTGTCTAATTTCACAAACGATGAACGGAGTGCAAAGTGGAATTTATAGAACTGACCTGAAAATGATGTTAATTGCACGGAGGTGGAAGGTTACCTTCTCCGGGGGTACATTCAGCAATTCAATATTGCAAATTGCTACATGAATCAAGGAAATTACACTCATAAATTGAATGATATGATAGGTTAACAAGCTGGAGTTGCCAGTGTGAACGATTTAGATTCAGGGCAGCGGTGGTGGTGGTGGTGGGGGGGGGAAGCAACCCTAGATTGAAGGTGAGGAGCAGATCTCCCGGTGCCTCTTAAACAGGGTTTCACAAAACCATTCATAAATCCGGGATCCGATTCTGCCCAAGATTCTACCAACATGCATATAAGAAAAGAAATTCATGGGAGGAATCCCAGCTAAAAAAAAATCTGATGGATACACTGCTTGAGCAGAAAAGGGTTGCTCTTTGAGACAATCTGAATCATGTCAGCCTTTTGGCATCTGCAACCGAACAATTTATTTATTTATTTATTATTCTGACTTTTACCCTGCCCTCCCCGCCGAGGCAGGCTCAGGGCAGCTCACATACAATCAATAAAATAATATATATCTTAATAAAGATACAATTACACAAGTTAAAACCATACACAAGTTACAACTATATAGCAATGGTGATATGATATAATGAAGTGCATGTAAAAATACAATCAGCAGTACTACCATGCTAAGTAATTTCTAAGTCTGGGTAAGCGCAGGGCACAGCGGATGGGATGTGGGACTGAAAGAGCTCATTTGAGAATTGTCCTTGGGAGAACAGCTCTGAAAGAACTTGTAACTGACCCAGGGTCACACCAGCAGCTGCATGTGGAAGAGTGGGGACTCAAACCCAGTTCTCCCAGGTTAGAGTCCATGCTCCTAACCACTACACCAAACTGGGTCTAAAACATCTAAACAATTAAAAACAACCTTTATAATTATAAAGCAATTTGATAAAAACACATAACCAACAATACCCAAGGAGGGCCAATAAATGCTGTTGGGGCAATGCTCCCTCTAAGCTGTGGAGTCTTGTGAGCAAAAATTCAACTTTGTCAGCGACTGGCATTAAAGTTGTGAGCGAGCGATTTGGCTACTGCATAAATCAGTTTGCTCTGGAGCCATCCTTCCTGAGCTAAAACAAAAATATGAGCTGGAGGCTAAAAAACTGTGGGCTAGCTCACACTCACTCAGCTTAGAGGGAACACTGGTTACGTGCAGTGTTCCCTTTAAGCTGAGTGAGTGTGAGCTAGCTCACAGTTTTTTACCCTCCGGCTCGCACATTTTTGTCTTCGCTCAGGAAGGAGGGCTCCAGTTCAGAGCCAACTAATTTATGCAGTAGCCAAATCACCTGCCCGCTCACAACTTTAATGCCTGTAGCTGACAAAGTAGAATTTTTGCTCCCAGGACTTGACAGCTTAGAGGGAGCATTGGTTGAGTGTCTGCTAAATGAAACTAAAAAAGCCTTCACCTACTGGCAGAAGGCACCAAAAGAGGCAGATAGATTAATTTCCGTTGGGAAGGAACTCCAAATATTTGAAGCCATGGCTGAGAAAGCTGTTTCTTGGGTTGACACCCGTCTACCCTCCGATGATAGGGGCAACTGAAACAGGGCTCTGAAGATGACCAAAGTGAGTGGGGAGGTTCACATGGGAGAAGTCATGCTTTTCTTCATACTTGGGGGGGACGTCTGCATACAGCCCCTTACTTGTCTTTTGGTGAGCCAGTGGTACAACTTCTGTCATCCACAGACTGGCCCAGACAGTTTTATACATAGTGATGCTCCTGTTCTTTCATAATGACAATCAAAACTAATAATGGATAGTTCTTCCCAGTCATAGGCATGACGCAGTTCTTGTTACAGAATGGAAATATAGAATATGGTGCATGATGCCCTTACAATGGCAAGTTATCCCATGTGCCATGAACTGTGGCTGGCTACAATCACTGTATTGAGCCACCTGCTCTGGGTTCCAGTGCTAAGGTTGTGGTCACATGGGCCAGAACAAATGGGGGGGGGGAATCGAGGCTATTTCCTCTGGAGGAATTTGACCCACAGTTGTGTGATCACACAGTCCTTGGAAGCTGTGGGCACAACCCGCCACTGTGTGATCAGATGCAACCGTGGGTGAGTCAGGGTTTTTTTTTTTGCTGTTTGTTTCCATTGTGCTTAAACGGGGAATTGATGAATCGCATCTCCGCACTAAGGGCTCCCTATGGAGTTTGCGATGATGTGCATACTGCGAAGGGTGGAAAAAACAATGGCACAGAGTTGAGATGGCCTGATCAGACCATCCTGATGCCATGAGAGCACCCTGGAGGGAGGAGACAGGGGAACGTCCATCCATGGCCCGTCGTAACCTGTTTTCTACCGGATTTCCCCCAGTGTCTTTTAACTCTGCTTCTGCGGCGGAGCAGAATGGGTTTGCTGACGGCTGCGGGGCGCTTCCCGGATGTTGTGGTCTGATTGCACCCTTTAAATCCGCCCGGCATTCGCACCTATGGCGGGTCTAATTGTGTGTATGATCGCAGCCTAACATTACTTTAGTGCAAAGAATGAAGCTTGCCATTGATAGCTGTAAAGTACTGGGTCAACATGGTATAGTTGTTACAGTCTCAGACTAGGATCTGGGAGACCCAGATTCGAATCCCCACTCTGCCATGGACCTTGGGCCAGTCACGCACTTTCAGCCTCGCCTACCTCACGGGGCCTTCTGTGTTGTGGCACCTAAGCTTTGGGACTCCTGCCCCAGGGAGATTTGTCAGTCTCCCTCTATCGGTGTCTTTCGCCAGCAGGTGGAGACTTTTCTGTTTCATCCGGCATACTCCCAATAGTGGTAATTGGCCCTCCTTCCAGTGTTTATGTGTTTTCAATTGATTTGTTTTATAATATCTAACTGCATTTTAAAGCATTCAGATGTTTAGATTTTTTTTTATGTTTGCTACCTTGTGGACCCTGATTGGGCAGAAAGGCGGCATAAAAAATGTTTTAAATAAAAAATAATGAATAATAAAATGGAGAAGAGAAGAAGGATATAAGCCACTTTGGATCCCTACTAGGGACAGAATTGGGTATAAATGAAGTTATATAAATTATTTTTCTTTTTCTTGTTTATTGATTCTGCTTTTTCCAGAGCCTTCAAAGCACAGGATGAATTTCAGAATTCTGGGCCACTTGGCACAGTGGCTCTCCATTGGCTGATAGCCAAAGGGGATTATTTTTCTGAACTAAGGGGGAGCCATACTTTGCAGTGCCCTGACCTGGATTGCCCTGGTTAGCCCCATTTCATCAAATTCCAGAGGCTAAGAAGGATTGGCTGTGGTCGGTATTTGGATGGGAGACCTCCAAGGAATACCAGGGTCATGACGCAGAGGTAGCCAATGGCAAACCACGTCCAAATGTCTCTTGCCTTGAAAGCCATACAGGGTTGCCATAACTCAGTTGTGACTTGATGGCAAAAAGAAAAAGAAAAAAGAAAAAGCTTTACAATTATGCCTCAAAAGAGTTCCTTTTGGGATGTAAAAGAAAAGTAGGTAACCGTTTTTAATGCCTAAAACTGGAAGGCCCGGATCAGTGACTCACACAGAGTTGCAGCAAGAAACCTCCTATGAGGGTGAGTGATTTTTAGCAGTGACATTCCATTGGTCATAGAATCATAGAGTTGGAAGGGGCCACATAGACCATCTAGTCCAACCCCCTGCCCAATGTGATGTATGTATGAATGTATTTATTTATTTATTTATTTATTCACAGCCATTCTTTCTCCTTTAATGGCTTACATCCTTCTCCTCCCCTCCACTTTATCCTCACATCCACCCTGTGAGGGAGGTGAGGCTGGGAGAATGTGACTGGCCCAAGGTCCCCCCCCCGGCGAGCTTCCGTGGCACAAGTGAGGATTTGAACCTGGGTTTCACAGAGACTTACCCAGCACTTTTATCCACTACGCCACACTGGCTCAGCAACGTAGCAGAATTTCCCCCATGACAGTCTGTGAGGAGACCTGTCCAGATCCTCCCAAGAGCTTTCAGGAATTTCCTTCCTTTATTTCTCCTGAGTCACATAAGCGCATGGTTTGGGGAAACATTGCTTTGCCATGCAAGAGAGGCTGTGGAACCAAACAGGGAAGGGGGGGGGGATTTCTCTAGTGGCCTCCTCTCCCCGCCTCGTCCTCATTATTTTCCAGGCCTTAACTTTCTCACACGCCCAGCCGCTGGGACAATGTGGGATTTCAGGCCCCGTGCCCACCTCACCAACAGCTCGAAGCAAGAGGGAGAGTTACCGAGATGTCTCTGATAATTTGCGTGTTTCTCATGCAGTTCTGTTTACCGCGGAGAATAGCTCGGATTCGTGGGGTGGCTCATCTGTTTGTTTCCCAGGAGTGTCCTCCTCCTCAGGTACAAACGGCTTGTTGTTCCCTAGGCCCGTCTGCCTCCTTGGTGACGGATAGATGAGAACTATTCCCTTTGCTCTGGGAATCTAATGTGATCTGGGTCGCCTTGGTGGCAGGCAGAGCCAAAGGGATTTTAAAAGGGAGCAGTGAACACTATGAGAACCTTTTTTTCAGGGGGGGGGGTGTTTCTACCTCTTCCCTGAGGTGTGGGATTCTATAGTTTTTCACACTGCTCTTGTACGCTTCCTGCGATTGGGAGGAATGCAAACATCTGTGAGAGAAAGCAAAAGGATCAGACTGAAACAGAGAACACTGCTGATTCCCGGCAACTCACAAAAAGGAGAGCGTGCAGGGATGAGAGCAAATTTTGCGAATTTGCCAATTTGATTCAAACACCGCCGTTTTGACTTGGTTTCTCAGTCATAAAAAGGAACCCATGAGTAGCATTGCCATAATTCCCGGTGCAGTCAGGTAGGGGATGGCTCTGCCCCCTTCAGGGCTGGCCCGAGGTTTTTTGTGCCCTAGGCGGGGCTACCTCCTAGTGCCCCCCCGCAGCGTGCACCCAATTATGGGGTTGCCATGCCAACCTCCCGCCTCTCTGCCACCAGGGCTCCCCAGGGCGAGGGAGGGCTCCTCCTCCTCCCCCTCTTGCCTGCCACCGGGGTGCACTGGCAAGCCAGGCAAGGGGCGGGGGTTTAAACCCCCGTCCCTTCCATCTGAGCACCAGCTTGCTGGCGTGTCCCACAGCTGCGGAGTGCGCTGACAAGCCAGGGAAGGGGCGGGGGGTTGGCAGGGCTTTTGATGGGGGGCTTTTGGTGCCCCTAAGGGCCGGCGCATTCTAGGCGAATGCCTAGTTCACCTAGTGAGCGAGCCAGCCCTGGCCCCCGTCACCAATCAGCTGGTCAGTGGGGGGAAATACCAGGAGAAATAGGAAGGCCCAGGCGACATACTGGGGATGAAACAGCAAAAGCTCTGCAACTATATCCTGGCATTCAGAATTCACTTTCCACTGTCAAAATCAGTTGAGCGGGATCAGGCTGGATCTGCTGTTACACAGAATCATAAGGAAGTTGTAGTGAGAATAATGTGGCTGCACGTGTCTGTGAATGTGTTCACCCGTGCCACCCACGCTCTCCTTTTGGTTTGTGTTTTCCCTGAGTGTTGCCTTCTTACCAAAGGCAATAGGCGCAAGCTTGGAAACCACTAAACGCTGGCAGAGACCCTCAAGCAAAAGGTCTCTTAAAATAAAACTTATCTTTATTAACAAAGGTTTACCAGGTAAGGTGGCTACTGCAAACACGTGTTAGGTGTAAACTAACCCTCTGTGAAATGTTTACCTGAACCTTTCCCCACCCCTGGGTTTTGAATGGTCTATGGTGTGTGCCCCTTCCCAAGGCGAGGATATAAATGTTAACAGTTAGCTGGAATGCAACACAAGGTAACTTAAACAACAAAACTTTCTTTATTAATACATATCAAAGTTAAAAGGAGGCGCTGGGCAGCTGTCTAACACTGAAAGAAAATACACAAGCACAATACTTCCTTCCTAAGAAAGAGATAGGCAGAGATTAAATACAACAAAGATTTCCCCATGCAGCAGAAGCTTCTGGACTGGCCCCCAGAGACCCCACAAGGACAGAATCTCCCTTGGGTCTCCAAGAGTCAGTGCTGGGATGGAGCTGCTGGTCCCCTTTTATACAATCTTGGTCGCATGCATTTTGATAGAGCTATTGAAATTATAAACTGCATCAATTGACAATAATTATTTTGATAATGTGGTCCATCGTGGCATAGGAGATGTTCCCACATTCCAGCAGCAGTCAGTTTACCATAATGCTTTAGCAAAACAAGACAAGATAACACCTGAATTTCTAAATGACAGACATAAGAATGTGTTAGTTTCAGGATGCCCTTTGTGTTCTTGGGGCGCGGTAGCCAGCAAGGCACCATCTCCTGGTTGGAGGTAGGATGTGAGTTTTGGCATGTAGGCAAACCTTTAGTATTGCAAAATATTCTGGCTCCCTTGACTTAATGGCTGGCTCATAGAAATGCTTTATTTCTAAATGGTTTGAAATTCTTTACATCTATAAACAATGGAGGAGAATTTACATTCTGGGGAATGGAATGTAGACTCCTATTCCTGTGTATGTGACAGGTGACAGATACCTCTTGATACAAAGGATTTGCAAAGCATGTTGGGATGCTGCTTGCTGTTTGGAAAGTTACAGAAATGGAGAAAACACTATGATTTCTTTATAGAATTAAATATATAAAATGGATTTTAGATTTTCTGAACCAACTGTTTCATTTTTCTCACAACAGAAGCAAACTCAGGATCATGTGACCATCTGAGTTATGCATCCCTCCATTTAACATGGCTGGTCAGGGCAGGGATCTGCACGTTAATACAGTACAGAACTAAACATGGCTCTTTTAAAAAAGGAAATGAAATCTTTGGAAATGAAATATTGGAGGGGTTGTTGGGATCCCAGAATAAACCAGCTAGATTTGAAATAAATGTTACTAGTCTTCAGGACTATTTTTTTAAAAAGAGGTGTTGGAACTCTCAAGAGCGAAATGAAGTTTTCAGTCTGTATACTGAAAACTCATGAACTTTAAAACCTTTTAAAAAGAATTTTGTCAAAGAGGTTCCGGAACTCTGTTCCAGTGCATTCCCCCAGAAAAAAAGCCTTGCTAGTCTTTAATGTGCCAGTGGACTTTTGTTCTTCACCTCCAATTCTCACCACAAAGCGTGGTGGAAGGAATAATTGAGAAAAGGAAAGAATAATTGAGGGAAGGAAGTAAAAACTGAGGGAAGGAAGTAAAAACTGAGGGAAGGAATAACTGAGAGAAGGAATAACTGAGGGAGGAAGTAAAAACTGAGGGAAGGAATAACTGAGGGAAGGAAGTTAAATGAGGGAAGGAATAATTGAGTGAAGGAATAAGTGTGGGAAGGAAGTAAAAATTGAGGGAAAGAATAATTGAGGGAAGGAAGTAAAAACTGAGGGAAGGAATAACTGAGGGAAGGAAGTAAAAACTGAGGGAAGGAATAATTGAGGGAAGGAAGGGACAATTGTGGTGTGGAAGGGATAACTGAGGGAAGGAATAATTGAAGAATGAAAGAAATAATTGAGAGAAGGAAGTCAAAACTGAGGGAAGGAATAATTGAGGGAAAGAAGGAATAATTGAGCTATAGAAGGAATTACTGAGGGTCGGAAGTAATATCTGAGGGAAGGAATAATTGTGGTAAACTGAATCGTCCGTGTGCTTCAACAGACTTTCCTGGCTACTTAAAAGGTGGAAGCTATTTTCGTTTATTAGAAGGCCCACAAAACTGAGCCCGTTCTAAAGCTACGGGATTTTTAAAGTAAAAGTTTTCACAAAATTTTAAGCTGGATCTGGGGACGAACTGGGGAGACCATGCCGGTGTCTGTTACTCCTGTTTACCAAAGTCATTTTACCTCCCTTGATTTTATATTTAGAACATCATGAGGCTTTCCATTTGTATCTATAGCTGCAGGTGGGCCGGCCTGCCTGTTCTGACTTCCTGGCTGACTGGGGGTTGGGGAGTGGGGGGGGATCCTGTTGATTTTCTTCTCTTCTCCTTTTCTTGCCACCCCATCCCTCCATTTGAAAACAGAATCTATGATTTCCATCATTTCCACTTAGATAGAAATATGTTGTGAAAGGTAATTTTATTGCAGAGAAATAATCTTCCTAATGTCAGCCATTATTTCACTCTCAGTGTGACAAGCAGGGTAAAGTGTTGGAAATCGCTGTATATTTCAGCGAAAGTATCTTGACAACACAAACCAAGAGGAAAGAGGCAGTCTCTTTGTTAATGAAAACGGCACTGTTATTTCACCATATAATGGAGAGACTCATGTAAATGATTGCCTGTCGTCTGGCGGGAAGAAGGGAGGGGGGTGCTTTGGGAGCTGGGAGGAAATAAGACCGATCAAGCAAAAGAGCCTGCTGTCCTTCTTCGCTGAAGATCTGACTCATGCCTTTTTTATTTTTCTGATCGCCGTGGCGTGCTTCCGGGTCCAAAAGGCCTCGTTGGTGGCAAAGAGCAAGGGACGATTTGCCAGGCTGATGTTGTCAGGGGCTCAGCAGTCAAAGGGCAGCAGAGCCCAAAGTGGCCAACAGCTCCCCTTCAGGGACCCAAATGCCAGTGTGATTTGGGAAACTCCAAAATCCCCAGAAGCACTTGTTTTTTTTCTTGTCTGCAGCCAGATTTCTCTAAAGTGCAGCGTGCTGGGTAAGTATAAGCCCCAAATTCTCGACACAGCAGTGAAAATCCCGACACAGCAGTGCACTTTGGAACATGGGGTTTGCAGCGAGGACAAAACCTGGTGGCATTTTTACTGACAAACAATTTAAGGCAAAATTTCATCCTTTTTTGGGGGGGACGGGGACCACAAGGCATTTTATGTGCCTCGGAAGGGTTCCATTCATTCTGTCTCGTACACAGGAAGGTTCCTTGAACTTTGGGACGTGGTTTGAACAATAATTTTCACATTTGTACAACTCTGTTTGAAGAGCATTCAAGTCATCCTGCACATTGGCTTATTCACAACAGCCCTGTAAGGTAGGCTATTATGACCACATATTGCAGATGAGACAGGGTTTCAGCTGGAAAGGGTGGTTTGCTCATGCCAGAGGTTAAATTTGAGCTGGAGATGCCACAGTTCATAGGTTTTTTTCGTGTTTTTTTTATCTTCTTAGGCATTACAATATTTTCCTGATTCTCTACACCTATAAATATGTTGCTACATAAGTTTTACATAAAAAATAACCTTCAGGCCTGCTGTGTCCCTGTAATAGATGCTGGTTTTCAGAAATCACAATGCAGACAGAACTGTTGTCCCAGGTAAAGAAGACCATAAGGAGAGCCCCGCTGGATCAGACCAGTGGTCCATCTAGTCCAGCATCCTGTCTCACACAGTGGCCAACCAGTTCCTCTAGAGGGCCAACAACAGAGGCCGAGGCCTTCATAAGAACATAATAGATGCTGGTTTTCAGAAATCACAATGCAGTCCTTCTAGTCCAGCATCCTGTCTCACACAGTGGCCAACCAGTTCCTCTGGAAGGCCAACAACAGGGCATAGAGGCTGAGGCCTTCCCCAATGTTGCTGCTTGGCACCGGTACCCAAAGGTTCACTGCCTCTGAATTTACACAACTGTTAAAGGCACAGGAGCAGTGTCTGACAAAAGAGCTGGCAATCCTTGCAACTACAGTTACCACTGTGATTAAAATTAGGGAAGGGCTTCTTCACATGTTAATGAATCTCAGTCAACAAAAGTGAGTGTGCAATTTGAATAGGCAGCAGAGTTCCTTTTTTTTATCACGGAAAGGAGAGCAAAAGAGTTTGGCACCTTTTGATCCATCCACAGGTAGTGAAAAGACATGCCGTATATTTTGAATGTTCCAGCCCCCCCCCCAAAATCTCGCCACTGATGCTAGCAGCAGGAAGTGAGGTCAGATGGAATGGAGACGACTTGCCAGTGAAGTTTGCTGAGTCATTTGAAAAAGAGCATGAGAGCTGGGCCCGGCCAACTGTGCTTCTCTGGAGCAAGCATTCATTCCCAGCTTGAGGTGAGTTGCTTCCGCACTTCTCCTCCACTACTTCGATGAAGCAGATAACTTATTCCAGGCTTGAAGCAAGCTGCTTCTACAAGACGAACGCCTCCTTCTAGCTCGAGGTAGCTCCGATTCCCAACTGGTCTTTCTCAGTTGATTCTAGGAAGCAAAAATGGCTTTGATTTCTGAGGAAGAGCCTTTAAACCAGGGGTCCTCAAACTACGGCCCGCGGGCCACATGCGGCCCGCCGAGGACATTTATGCGGCCCGCCGAGTGTTTATGCCCCCCCGCCAGGAGCCTCCTCCTCCTCGGGGAACGCAGCAGCAGCGCCCCCACCCGCCTGCCGGGCTCCTCCTCCCGAGTAGCCCCATTGGGAGAGGCACTGCTGGCTCGCTCACTAGGGCGGCAGGCTCTTTGCCGCCCCCCCCCGCGGCCTCTTTCTTCCTCCAGCAGCCCTGGGCGGCAAGAGCGCCCAGGAGCTGAGGAGGAGGAAGGGGCGAGCAGGCTGGTCATGGGGGAGGGGCGAACGCAGCGGCGGGGCGAGCAGGCTGGTAGGGGGCAGGGGCGAACGCGGCGGCGGGGCGAGCAGGCTGGTGGGGGGGAGCCAACGCGGCGGCGGGGCGAGCAGGCTGGTGGGGGAGGGGGTGAACGCGGCGGCGGGGTGAGGAGGCTGGTGGGGGAGGGGGCGAACGCGGCGGCGGGGCGAGCAGGCTGGTGGGGGGGAGGGGGCGAACGCGGTGGCAGGGCGAGCAGGCTGGTGGGGGGAGGGGGCGAACGCGGCGGCGGGGCGAGCAGGCTGGTCGTGGGGGGAGGGGCGAACGCGGCGGCGGAGCGAGCAGGCTGGTGGGGGGAGGGGCGAACACGGCGGCCCTCCAACGGTCTGAGGGACAGTGAACTGGCCCGCTGTTTAAAAAGTTTGAGGACCCCTGCTTTAAACTATATGTCAGTCTCAGACATCTTCCCAGATTTTAGCTTTCATCCTTGGATCCAGTGTCATGTTACATGCTCTTGCTTGTCCTATTGGCTGATTCTGCATTGGCTTTTCCCCTCTGCTGTTTTGCGAAACCCACTTTGGAACAGAAATCCCCCTCTGCATTGCATGCTGCTTTCACTTCCTTTGATCATCGGCTTTTGTGGTACCCTCCAGACCGCATGCCGCTTTCACTTCCTTTGATCATCGGCTTTCGTGGTACCCTCCAGACCGCATGCCGCTTTCACTTCCTTTGATCATCGGGTTTTATTGTACCTTCTGCATAGATTTATGGCTGTTATATGGCTGTTCAGGGGTGACTTTGCAGTCAGTACCGCGTGGGCCTGGTGTATTTGAATGTGGTTTTGAGTTGAAAAAATGTGGAGTGAATGGTAGACGCAGAATCTCGCCCATTGCTTCCTGTTGGATAGAGTCACCAGTCTCCATGCTGGAGTTCTCCCAGAATGACAACTGATTTCCAGACAACAGAGACAGGTTCCCCTGGAGAAAATGCCTGCTTCAGAGGGCCAATAGAAGAAACAAAAGTCCCTCCCAGGTAGGGCTGCCAGATCCCCTGGACTGGCGGCATTTACCCGCTTTTGGGGCTTCAACCCACCCGCCAGCCGGCTGGCCAATGGGGGAAGCCCCACCCCAAGCCCCACCCCCAGACCTGAACACCCGCAGTCACCCCTCCCTTCTTTTTTGAGAGCTTTAAAGGAAAGCTGGAGGGCCCTTTAAGTTTTGCAGAGGGGAGGGAGAGGGACGCTTCCAGCCATCTGGGACTGGCCCTGCATGCCCAGTCTCCAAGCGGCAAGTCATCACATTGGGGACGCCCCGCCCCAAGTACCCTGCAGGGGAAAAAATCTGACCTGGCAACCCTACTCCCAGGTACCACCCTAAAATCTCCAGGGATTTCCCAAGCCAGAGTTGGCAACCTTAGCAAGATGCTACAAGGTTCAAAGGCTCGTTAGGCACTCATTCCCTAGGCTTGCCGGCTTGCTTGTGGTGGGCAGTCTCTTGCCCATCATCTCAGGCTCCCTGTGAGTCTTGATAGAGCAGCGGGAGCAAAAGAAGGAGAAAACCATTGTCAGGTGATGTCGTGATGCCACTTCTCACACCATATGGGGGGGAAATCCATAGAATGTCATCCACTGCCATGAAGTCACTCCTGGATACAAACCAGTTTGGTGTAGTGGTTAGGAGCGTGGACTCTAGTCTGGGAGAACCAGGTTTGATCCCCCACTGCTCCACATGCAGCTGCTGGTGTGACCTTGGGTCAATCATAAGTTCTTTCAGAGCTGTTCTCTCAGGAGCAGTTCTCGAAAGAGCTCTCTCAGCCCCACCTACCTCACAGGGTGTCTGTTGTGGGGAGAGGAAGGGAAAGGAGATTGTAAGCTGCTCTGAGACTCCTTCAGGCTCTGAGACTCCAATATCTCCTTTTTCTCTAGGAATTTCCCAAATCTCTGTGGCAAAAACTATAGAGATCTGGGGAACTCCTAGAGCATTGCCTAATGCTGTGACATTGTTTACAGGTACAAACTCAGAAGTAATGCCACAGTGTCACGGATTATGGTTTCCACAGTCTCCTCACCAGTGCTTCTAGGAGTAGCCAGCCAAAGGCTGGCAACCCTATTCCCCCCAGGACAGCTAAATCAATCACAGATTTCTTCCAACCAGTTAACAGGAAGTCAGGGGATCAGAGGGAACCAATCACTTCCTGTTATGTAACCTGTTGGGGTACCTTTGCCTCGGGAATTTGTTTCTGGTAGGCTTCACTGACCTGCCTGTGTGCCACCATCACTAGTCTGCCCATTTCTAGATCCTGGGGTTGCCAACTTTGCCTTGCCCTTTTGCCCATACCAAGTCCTGTTCAGGGACTTTTCCGCCCATGTGCTTGGAAACAGCTTGTTCCCCATCAATATTGACTACCTGAGCCTTCTATCCCAGTTCGAGGCCAACCTCACCAGCGCCCAGAGAGACAGAGCACAAGTCACTTGGGCCCAGTAAACATTTCTGTTGGGGCAACATCTCTGCAGAGGCAGAGAATGGGAACCTAAACACAATGGCTGCTTGCTTGTGTTGCTGATGAAAGCCAGTATGTGTAAATGTACCTTGAAAGACAAATTTGCTAGCTGCTAATCGTTATATATATATATATATATATATTCCCCAGGTTTGCTCGTTCTTGTGTTGGGTTTCTTCTCCCTGCTTTGATCTGTTGCCATTTCTTCAGCTATAACTCCATCTGGCCATTGTTTCTTCGGCTGCTCCATTTTTATTTGGTGTTCTCATGATACTTATCGACGTGGTTTGTTACCAGATGTAGGTGGCACAAGACTGATAGGGAATTCCTTCTCTGAATAGCCGTCTCTTGTCCTCTGAAAACTGAGTCATGTGCCCCTTTTTGCTGAGTCTCTGCATTCCCCTCCCCTCTTATCTCTCCGTTTCTTACGCATTCTCTCCTTGACTTACTCCCTGTTTATATTTTTCAAGTGTGGGACACCAGATCCCCCCCTTGGGGATCTTCTTGGCTGTAGCTCGCCCAGAAAGCCTCTTTCAGCTCAGAAATCTCACCCTTTTATTTCTCATTGTATTAAATGTACAGTTTACAAACTGTGTAGGATAAGGCATCCGTCTGTAAGATCTGCGAGCCAGACATTAGGATAAAGTGGCGCCTGTGAGATCACTTGCGCAAACATATTTTATGCTGCAAACTCAACATGCATTGATCTTTCCTGTGATTTGGGTGTGTCAAACCGGCCCTCTAACTGTTTGGAAAAGAGCACCCCATGAGAAATTCCGCTCTGGTACACTTTTGGCTACCCTAAAAATTCCTAGGATATTTTGTCTGAGGAGAACACCTTCCAAACTGTTTTCTGTTTTGCTTGAGGTAAAAGCCATCTGCAGATGTTACATTGGTGTTCCATGCACACAAAGTGGGAGCATGCGCTGTGGGAGCACAACATGCACAACTGACATCATGAGAACATAAGAGAAGCCATGTTGGATCAGGCCAGTGATCCATCCAGTCCAACGCTCTGTGTCACACAGTGGCCAAAACCCAGGTGCCATCAGGAGGTCCACCAGCAGGGCCAGAACTCCAGAAGCCCTCCCAATGTATCGAATTCTCAATGTATCTATTTCTTAACGTGGCCCAACTGTGGACATTTAAATCCAGAGAATGGGGCCATGGGCAGAAAAGATACATTTTTCTACAAACCCGTGAAAAGTCCCAGGCTTGCAAAAAAGCAGAAATCTTTAAAAAATGCATTGATAACACTGAACCCTCCCCGAGACTGTTTCAACATGCTAAAGGCTAGTAAAAAACTGTCAACTTGTAAATCAGTGCTCGTCCCTCAGACTGCTTAGCGTGTAGAGGAATATAGTGAATCCAAGGGACCACGGTGAGCAAAGGAGTCCAGTAGAACAAACACCATTTAGTAGTTCAATACAACATCAGTATTTTTTGCAACCAGTACATAACTTGCTATAAAGACAACACACTGCACCTGTTGAATATACCACTATCCCAACACAGTATAGCTTATTTCACAAGTGTGGTTAAGTCCCCAATTGGTACCAAAAAGTCTGAAGATCCTTTACAATTAAAGTTCAGGAAGGTTCCAAGCAGTCAGTGGCCTATTCCAGAGTGGCAGGGGTTTCCTCAGTCTTCATCTGTTGTTGTTGTTGTTCATTTGCACAGTTGAGTCTGACTCTTCACCACCCCATGGACCTCATCATGCCAGGCCCTCCTGTCTTCCGTCATGCTCTGGAGTTTGCTGAATTTCATGTTTGTCGCATCGATAACACTGTCTAACCGTCTCATCCTTTGTCGTCCCCTTCTTCTTTGACCTTCAGTCTTTCCCAGCATCAGGGTCTTCTCCAGCAAGGGCTCCCTTCTCATTCGGTGGCCAAAGTATTTGAGCTTCAGCTTCAGGATCTGGCCTTCCAAGGGACAGTCAGGGTTGATTTCTTTTAGGATCAACTGACTTGATCTCCTCGCAGTCCAAGGGACTCTCAAGAGTCTTCTCCAGCACCATAATTCAAAAGCATCTATTCTTCGGTGCTTGGCCTTCCTTATAGTCCAATTCTCGCAGCCATACATCACTACTGGGAATACCGTTGCTTTGACCCAGTCTTCATCAGGACCGCATAAATCATCAATGGAACCAAAGCTTTAAACAATTCAGCTTAACGGGACACAGTCACTTATTCCTGAGTGTGACCACTGCCTAGTCAATTTCAGATCAGCCAAATGGTTCTTGAAGACTTGTGAAATAAGCTATACTGTACTGGGACAGTACTATATTCAGCTGGTGCGGTGTGTTGTCTTTATAGTGTGTTATGTACTGGTTTCAAAAAATACTGATGTGGTATCGAACTACTACATGGTGTTTGTTCTACTGGACTCTTTTGTTCACCAGGGTCCCTTGGATTCATTATATTCCTCTACACACTCAGCAGGCTGAGGGACGAGCAGTGTGTTGTCTTTATAGCGTGTTATGTAGTGATTTCAAAAAATGCTGATGTTGTATTGAACTACTACGCGGTGTTTGTTCTGTTAGTGTGTAGGGGAGCCAGGTCTCCCGCTATAGTGGGAGATCACCCACCCTGGACCCCCATTCTCCACTGCTGCTTGACAAGGTGGCAGGGAGAAAATGGGGGGGAGGCCAATTTGGAGACATGCCAGCCACAGAGGTTTCAGGGGTGTTGCCATTATTTTGGGTGACTCTTTGAAGGCTGCAAAAATGTGATGTTGTCACCTCTGCTTTGCGCTGGGAGTGACATTGCAGAGTCAGTGTGATGCCAATCAGGTAGGTCCCTGACCCCTGCAATCTGCTGCCTGGTGCCAGCCCTGGGCTGGCAACCCTATAATAGCACGGAATGTATCTGACATTCATGTGCCAAGGGTAAGTGGTATTCGGTAGAATGTCCTCAACACCTGACAGGGGATAATAGGCAACCCGTCATTACACGGTGACAAATTATGGCCTCCAGCAAGCCAAACGCCCCACTGAGCCATTTCCGAAATATTCACTTCGGAATAATGCCCACTTCCTCAAGCAAGTTCCAGGGCTTGTGTTTTATCCAGGTTGCTTCTCTTTGGACAAGTGAGCCCGGAGAAGACAGGGTGGTGTTTCCACAGTATTTACTTTATTCACAAATACGGGTATGAAGGGAGAGTACAGTAGGACTTGGATGGGAGGCCACAGAGGCAGGCAGAGGCAAACCACCTCTGAATGTCCCTTGCTTTGAAAATCCTAGGGCGTCACCATAAGTTGGCAGCAACTCAATGACAAAAACAAAACCAAACCCCACCCCACTTGCTACAAATTGAAAGATCGGACTCAGGTTTTCATTTCCTTACGTTTTCAAGCGGAGACTGGACGACCACCTTTCGGGTATGTTGTAGGCATGTAGGTATGTAGGGCTCTCTTTCAGCTATGCTCCTGCAGAGCGCAGGGGGTTGGACTAGATGACCCGCAAGGTCCCTTCCCACTCTAACATTCTATGATTCCTTTCCAGTGTGCCAAACTGTGGCATACGCCTCATCCTCTGTACAGCCTGAAAATTGCATCATGGTTTGTTGGTGGGAGATGAGCAGGAAGGAGTATTGACTGATTAAAGGGCCACTTGCCTGTTGCATTCACCCTACCGCGGAAATATTTCAGCTTCCACCGGAGGCAATATAATATCAACAGTTTCCTACTTAATTGACTGGAAGACAGGCAGCAGGTGGTAAGTATGCAGTGAATTGAGCCGTTCTGAGTATTGGCAAAGAAGTTCCAACTTGCAGACATTGGGATTAAAAATGCCAACTTTTTGCCCCCTCGCAGCTGAGACAGAGATGGGGAAACGGGACTCTCTGTGGCCACAATTTATTTAACAAGTTTTAAATCACTGGGAAAAAATATACTCCTGTCTTACAGAAGGTGGATTGGAGGTTTTCATCTCTGTCCTGAATGATGAGTATTTACAGCTTGCCCTCACACTATTGTTTCCAGAAATGTGAGCCCAGAAAAAGGGAAAGAAGTTGTCCAAGCGTGCAGTATTAGTATAATCTCTTTCATTCTCGGAAGCCGTCGTTTGTGGGATCCAGGCGAACACGGTTCTTGTGGGGGCAACAGTTCGATTCACGTCCAGTGGGGCCTTAGCGGCCGACGAGAGTTTCAGAGTATAAGCTTTCGATAGTCAAAGCTCCTTTTGTCAGACACAAGTAGGGGGACGAGATTTCTTGTGGGGGCAAGAAACCTTACTGAGCGAGCTTCGGCCCGCCACACATTCTCAGTTTAACTTTCTTCACTGGATTGTTGTGCGGATAAAATGGAGGGGAACCGTTTGAGCCACTTTGGGTCCCCACTGAGGAGAAAGGCAGGGTACAAATGGGGTATAGAAAACTAATCTGTGGTATTCTTTGAGGGACAAACCTGACAGGATGCTGGTAGCCCCGTGACTGAAAACGTCCAGCATTTTCAAGATGGTAATATCAGGCTTGATTTAAATCGAGGATCTGTGTGGGAAGAAGGGGAACGGGTGGGTTGTCAAGCTCCAGGTGGGGCCTGGAGATCTCCCAAAATCACAACTGCCCTCCAGACTACAGAGATCAGTTCCTCAGGAGAAAATGGATGTTTTGGAGGGAGGACTCTATGGCTGAGGCCCCTCCCCTTCTCAGGGTCCACCCCCAAATCTTCAGAGATTTCCCAGTTGTGAGCTAGCAGCCCAAGGGGTAACTCTTCTCCCCCATGCAGTCTGGCCAATTAAAATTTTCTCCTTTATACACTGTAACATTTTTTGCCTTTTGTTGATTTTAGCCCTGATTGCACTGCTGTAACAAGCTTGGTTTAAAGAAAACACATGGGGGAAGAGTTGTCCCTCCTTCCCACCCTCCATAAAGCCCCAATCCAAACCTGGCACTTGTATGGGTAATATTGGCCTTTAAAAATTCCAAGGAGGAGGAGAAGAAGAGATTCACTTGGAGTCTCAGAACGGCTTGCAATCCCCTTGCTTCCCTCTCCCCACAACAGACACCCTGTGAGGTACCACCTACCTGAGAGAGAGCTGAGAGAGCTCTGAGAGAATTGCTCGTGAGAGAACAACTCTGAGAGAACTTGTGAATGACTCAAGGTCACACCAGCAGCTGCATGCAAAGGAGTGGGGAATCAAACCCGGTTCTCCCAGATGAGAGTCTGCACTCCTAACCACTACACCGAACTGGTAGAGGGTTTCCTACCATCTCATCTAGTGTGGCCCTGAGCCTTTTCAACCCTTAAGGGCTGCCCTATTCGTTTTAATGGAGTGGTCAGGACTACATAATGGAGTGGTCAGGGAGAAGAGAGCCAGCTGTGGTGTAGTGGTTAAGAGAGGTGGGCTCTAATCTGGGAGAACCAGGTTTGATTCCCCACTCCTCCACTTGCACCTGCTGATGTGACCTTGGGTCAGTCACAAGCCCTGGCACAGCTGTTCCTGAAAGAGCAGTTCCTGTCAGAGCTCTCTCAGCCCCACCTACCTCACAGGGTGTCTGTTGTGGGGAGGGGAAGGGAAAGGAGTTTGTAAGCCGCTCTGAGACGCCAATTGAGGGGCGGGGTATAAATCCAGTCTCTTCTTCTTCTACGTAGGCTTGCCAGCCACGGGGTAGTGGCTGGAGATCTCCTTGGATTACAACTGATCCCCAAATAACAGAGATCCGTTCCCCTGGAGCAAATGGCCATTTTGGAAGGTGGAGTGTAGGGCATCATAGCCCACTGGAGTCCCTCCTCTTCCCAGTCCCCGCCCTCCCCAGACTCCACCCCCAAATCTCCAGGAATTTCCCATCCTGGAGCTGGCAACTCTGGTACTTCAGAAGCAAAGATCTGTTGTTGCACTCAAATTCACTCAAAGCAGTCCCCTCTCTCTCTCTCAAAAAAGCTCAGAGCTCCTTTGAGTGTTAGTCATATTAAAAATAACAGTTTTGGTAAAATCACTTTCCATTTTCCCTGACTCCTAAATAAATTTGCAAATTCAAAAAGAAGAAGAAGTGAAGCCAATGGTAAAACCAGCTATATCAGTCTAGTCAAATATGAAACAGGAGAGAATACAATATAAAAACACAGATCTAAAAAACTGGAGCTTGTGTGTGTGTGTCCATGTGTTCTACACAAAGGGGAACTGGAAAGCTAAAAGGAGTTCATTCTCTCCCTTCTCTAGAGAGCCAGCTGTGGTGTAGTGGTTAAGAGAGGTGGGCTCTAATCTGGAGAACCGGGTTTGGTTCCCCACTCCTCCTCCACATGCAGCCAGCTGGGTGACCTTGAGGCAGTCACAGCTCTGTCAGACCTGTGTTCTCTCAAGAGCAGTTCTCTCAAGATCAATATCTACCTCACAGGGTGTCTGTTGTGGGGAGAGGAAGGGAAAGTCCTCTGAGACTCCTTCGGGTGATGAAGAGCGTGGTATAAGCCAACACTTTCCCCCCATTTTATCCTCACAACAATCCTGTGAGGTAGATAGGGCTGAGAGAGAAACAGAGAGAGTGACAGACCTAAGGTTACTTCCTGAGCTTTACAGCAGAGTGGGGATTTGAACTCAGGTCTCCCAGGAACTAGTCTGACACACCATTGTGCCACACTGGCACAAGGTTACCAACTCCAGTTTGGGAAATTCCTGGAGATTTTTGAGGTGGAGGCTGGGGAGGGTGGGGTTTGGAGAGGGGATTCAGCAGGGTATAATGCCATACAGTCTACCTTCCAAAACAGCCATTTCCTCCAGATCTCTGTCATCTAGAGATCAATTGTAATTTTGAGAATTCTCCAGGCCCCACCTGGAGGTTGACATCCCTAGTCTTGTACCATGTATTGCATGCCTTTTATTTTTTTGGCTGTGTGCTCAGGTAATTTTTTGGACCCCAGCCCAGGTATAACAAAATGCTAAGCCAGAGGATTAAACCCAAAGCACATTAAAATGAAATCTCTACGGGCTTTCTTGACGAAATGGTTTACCCTGCTGCTTAGAAATCAGTTGTCTGGCTCAGAGGTAAATTGCGTTTGGCTGTGAGTTCCAGTGGTCAGGCACAAGACCCCTGCTGTGTCTTTCTCATACATCTTAATTGCGCCCATTAAGTGGAGATTCCATCTGGAAAATGGTGCCCCCCCCATATGTCGGCTTCCTTTGTCACTGCAATGAAAGTTTATGAGAATATACAAGGAGCTAATTTGTCTCTGCCTTGACCTGGATGACCACAGCTAGCCCAATCTCAGTAGATTAACAGCGAAACAGGGTCAGCCCTGGTTAGTATTTGGATGGAAGTCTAGGCCTGCTTCACAGAGGCATAAGAACACAAGAAGAGCCCTGCTGGATCAGACCAATGGTCCATCTAGTCCAGCATCCTGTCTCACACAGTGGCCAACCAGTTCCTCTGAAGGGCCAACAAGAGGCCATAGAGGCTGAGGCCTTCATAAGAACATAAGAAGAGCCCTGCTGGATCAGACCAGCAGTCCATCTAGTCCAGAATCCTGTCTCACATAGTGGCCAACCAGTTCCTCTGGATGGCCAACAGCAGGGCACAGAGGCCAAGGCCTTCATGAGAACACAAGAAGAGCCCTGCTGGATCTGACCAGCGGTCTGTCGAGTCCAGCATCCTGTCTCACACAGTGGCCAACCAGCTCCTCTGAACGGCCAACAGCAGGGCACAGAGGCCGAGGCCTTCATGAGAACACAAGAAGAGCCCTGCTGGATCTGACCAGTGGTCCATCTAGTCCAGCATCCTGTTTCACACAGTTGCCAACCAGTTCCTCTGGACGGCCAACAGCAGTTTGCTTTCAATGTTGCCTCCAGGCTCTGGGATTCAGAGGATTTGTGCCTCTGAATGTGGAGGTTCCCCTCAGTCACCATGGATAGTCGCCATTGATAGACTTCTCCTCCATGAATCTATCTACTCTCCTCTTAAAGCCATCACTATATCCACTGACAGCAAATTCCACATTTTAAACACTCGCTGTGTAAAGCAGTATTTCCTTTTGTCTGTCCTGAACTTACTGCCCATCAGTTTCACTGGATATCCTCGAGTTAAAGCAGGCATTGACAAGCCACCCCTGTTCGTCTCTTTGCCTTGGAAACCTTATGGGGTCACCATAAGGCAGCTGCCACTTGACGGTACTTTCCACCACCAATTTGGCTCTGTAGCTGGGATACTGGGCCCTCAACAGCCAGACACTGAGGGAACTCTTGGATTTGTGGGAAGGCCTGCGAGACGTGCCTGATGCCCCATGGACCCAAGAACATGAACAGCCTTTTCAGGCCCTGAGGAGATTTCTCGCCAACTGTATGTTTATTCACATGGGCAAAACTAGGTCTTGACAGCATTTTAAGACAGGTTTCTTTAAACTGGAGTCCAAATAAAGAGTGGGAGGAAGAGAGAGAAAGTCCTCACACAGATGTCCACTGTTTTCTTAATTTGCATGCGGAAATCCTCATATCCCCAAATTCGAGTAACAGTCCCTGAAAATCTGACACTAGTCTTATTGTTGAGGGATTCTTTTTAACTTTTGGGGTTGGTGTTTGCTTTCAGTGTGCACGTTTGGTGATGGCATTTCAGCCATAGATTGGTGGCTTTTGAAAGACAAGTTTCTTCACAGTGAGATGGAAAGCTTTTGCTTCGTTTCCACTGATATGACTGGGACTGGCACAGGAGCATCACTGTCCCCTCATGCGCCTCACGATCACTTTTAGGCGACACTTTCAAAAGGAGAGCTTTCTGGTGGATTGTGCCCAAATCTTCCATCACATTACTCTGGGGAAAGGATCTTGAGCCCTTTTTCCTGACACATTGCAGTAGTTACATGTGTGATTCACAAGATGCTCAAACATTCGAGCTAATAATAGCAACAACAACGACAGCAATATAGCATTTGTATAGCTGTTCTGTAAACAATAGCATCACAACAGCCCTGCAATGTAGGACAGTGCTGTTACTGCCACACACACACACACACACACACACACATATATTTATGTCTCCTGCCCACTTGGAAAGGTGCTTTTATTTCAGTTGGGAGGCCAAGGGAAAGCAGCTTTGCCAAGTTCAGCGTACTTGGCAAAGATCAAATGGGATCTGTTAGATTTATTTATTTATTTATTTATTTATGTCAATATTTGTATCCCTCCTCTCCTTGTGGTTCAAGGCAGCTTCCGATAAGAGTTGAAAATATTTTCAGTTAAAAACCAAAAATAAAATAGCCAACCCCAAATCTCTCCCCCCTCCCCCCTAAAAGATTACTGCCAGTCAGGTTTAAGTCTAGTGGCCCCTTTAAGACCAACAAAGGTGCCACTGGGCTCCAACGTTGTTCTATTGATTCAGACCAGCACAGCTACCCACCCAAATCTGCCGTTCAGGTGCTTAGCCTTTAAGCAACACCGGTTCCCAGTAGGCATCATCCCCTTTGTTATAATTTTTTTGTTCAAATTTGCATTTTTTTTTAAAAAAAAAATTCACATTTTATTTCGTGCTCCGTTTTCTCAGAGGAAATTTCATGAGGACTCTGAGCACCAACCTGGAAATGAGGACAATGTGCAAAATGAATTAAATATGTTTTTAAAAAATTAACATTCCATTCCAACTGAGATGTCAGAAGCAACAATCTGAGCATTAAGAGGTTTCTGAGGGCTGCTTCGGGGGGCAACAACATTCCTATGAAGAATATAAGTTTAATTTATACATGTATGTGACAATACCAATTTATAGCATTCTGTTACACTGAGATTAACAAGACTTCAGCCCCTTTTATTTCTGCTCTGGATTTTGAGTGGTATGTTCTGGGCGTGTTTGGAAATGTAGCGCAGTGTTGAGGACTAGAAGCCTACTGTTTCTAAATTAAATCTGGAATCTTCTATATTCTGTCAAGGGAACTTCACAAAAGTGTTCCAAGGATTACAGGTAGCATGTTCCTTATTTCTTGAATACCTGACCTATGGCATAACCTCTATTTATTTATTTGCTCACTCTGATTTGAACCCCGCCCTCCCCACAATCCAGGCTCAGGCCGGCTCACAATCAATGCATCAATACATTTAAAACAGCATAAAATCGTTTAAAAACAATTCCATAACTAATACAATGTTATAAAGTGCTGAAGATGGTTGTTCAAGATGGCTTGTTTCAGAATAAACTTTCCAAGAGTCAGTCTGCTGAAGATCTTCCTGCGGCACAGGCTGGATGTCGAAGACCAAGGGCCAGGGCTCTATAGTGGTGGGTGGCGGCTCCCAACTTGAAAGCCCGGCGGAAGAGCTCCATCTAGGCCCTGCTTGGTTCTGCCGTCTCTTGGACATAGGAAGATATTTCCATGGCTGTTCACTGTGCAATCTAGAGTAAATGTTTGGAGCAAACTTATACATAAAATCAGTAATCAAAGTTTTATTTATTTGTTTGTTTGTTTCATTTCTATCCCGCCCTCCTGCCTAGGCGGCTCAGGGCGGCTTACAACATCATAATACCCATATACATTGCAACATAAGAATCTCATTTAAAACCACTGACTAAAATGCAATAAATAACAACATTTCTATACAATAAAACATATGCAATAATTACCAACATTCCTATACATACAGTAGAACATAGTCCCCTAATGGGGCAGTATGGCTCAGCTGGCATGGCATGGAGCTCATTGGTACGCCCTGCGGAAAAGCTCCATCTTCATGGCCCTTCCATCTCTCTAAATAGTTAAGCACAGTAGTTAAGCACAATAGTCAGGGCTCTTTTTGTAGCAGGAACTCCTTTGCATATTAGGCGACACACCCCTAATGTAGCCAATCCTTCAAGAGCTTACAGAGCTCTTCTTACAGGGGCTACTCTAAGCTCTTGGAGGATTGGCTACATTAGAGGTGTGTCGCATAATATGCAAAGGAGTTCCTGCTACAAAAAGAGCCCTGACAATAGTTAAGCACAGTAGAATTATAGAATCAAAGAATCACAGAGTTGGAAGGGACCTCCAGGGTCATCTACTCCAACCCTCCGCACAATGCAGGGAATTCACAAATACTTCCCCCTCCACACACCCCCGTGATACCTGTTCTATGCCCAGAAGTTGTCAAAAAAACCTCTAGGATCTCCAGCCAAACTGGGCTGGAGAAAAATGGCTTCCTGATCCCAAAGTGGCGATCAGCATTTCCCTGGGCGTGTAAGAAGGGGTCATGAGAATTAAGCACTGAGGCAACTCTTCCTGCCCTCCCTCTCATTATCTGCCTCAGTTCACAGAATCAGCATTGCTGTAGTTACGAAAGACTGAAACCCTTCTGATGGGTTCTGCAAAGAAAGAAAATTCACTGCTGGGGGGGGATTTCCTCCCCCATTCATATATAACTTAGATTATTTTTGTCCCTAATAAGGGAATTGAAAACCTCAGGTCTTTTATATGCAGTTGAGGCGGCTAGTTCAGATTTATTCCACTAGAGGGCGCTACCACTTCATCACCAACTCATACCAAAGAGAAGACCGACTTGGTTGTTTAACTTACATACACTGAGCTGCCGGCTCTATGGTTTCAGACACAAATATAATGACACAGACATACCGGGACTGCAAGTAATGCCTGATAACATTAGGTAGCCAAGTAAGAGGCGACTTCTGCAAAGCACAATTCAAAGTTTTTGAATCCTGGGTCGCTCTGTCCTCTAGGGTATATACAGTTGCCTTACACCAAGTTAGACCATTGGCCTGTCTTACTCCAACTGGCAATAGCTGGCCAGAATCTGACAGAAAGATTGTCCTCAATAACTCCTTTAACTGGCAGGATACCTGCCTCACCCTCTCTATGCTCTGCCGCAACTGCTTGGCTCATCTCAGCAGGGCTTTCTGCAGATGACACCCTGTAAACGGGAAAGATCCACCACTGGCTGTGTGCATGCATTCTCTGTCACGGCCCACACCTTATTGAATGGCCTGTCCTGAGGTTGCCAGCCTCCAGGTGGGACCTGGGAATCCCCTGGAATTACAGCTCATCTCCAGAGTACAGAGACCAATTCCCCTGGAGAAAACGGATGCTCTACAAGGTGGACTCTATGGCACTGTACCCCACTGAGGGCCCTGTCTGCCCAGGCTCCATCCCCAGATCTCCAGGAGTTTCCCAACCTGCATCTGGCTACCCTGCCCCTCACCCCCTGCCATTGGTTGGGGGGACCTGGCAACCCTATGATGAGGCTAAGATGGCTCCCACTCAGCTTCCTTTCTACAAATGATGCAAAACTGAATGATTCAGGAGGGCATTTTCCCTCAGATAATAAGGCTATACTATCATGGAATGGTTTGGATAGACGTTTTAGTAGACAGGGATAGAGTTGGCAGCTCTGGGTTGGGAAATACCTGGAGATTTTGGAGCGGTGGAGCATGAGGAGGGTGGAGTTTAGGGAGGGGAGTGCCGTCGGCCGGGTATACTACCATAGAGACCACCCTTCGAAGCAGCCATTTTCTCCAGGGAAGCTGACATTGGTCATCTGGAGGTCAGTTGTAATAGAGAGAGATCCTAGACAGTCCTAGACAGGTGGCCGTGGACTATAGTGCCTTGAGTATGTACTCTGTTGCTGTAAGTATGGTCTTACTATGTAATTTCTGCATCATTTAACATGTGCCGTGTTAAATACTTGCACTTCGTTTCAGCTCTGTCTCAGATTTCTGCTCGGTTTCAGCTTTCGGAAAACCTAATCCCATCGCACTGCTTCTCTGATGTCCCGTCCTGTCGATTGTATTGATTGACACTGTGTAATCCACCTTCGGTGAGAAAGGCGGACTATGTTTATGTCGTTTAAATAAATAAAATAAAGGCCCGTGCTATTTCACTTAAGCCCTTTCCCAATGGAGTTTCTTCTCTCTTCTCTTAGCACTGACTGGGGAAGAGATTCTTGGTGGAACTGAATCTCTGTTTAAAATGCCCGGTTTTGAAAGCAGGGTTTATTTTCAGCCACAGAGCTCCAGGCTTGTAGTTGGCGAGGCAGTGGGGTGTGTTGTTGTTGTTGTTCAGTTGCATGGTTGGGTCTGACTCTTCGCGACCCCATGGACCACATCACGCCAGGCCCTCCTGTCTTCTGTCATCCTCCGGAGTTTGCTTAACTTCATGTTCGTTGCATCGATAACCCTGTCTGACCATCTCATCCTTTGCCGTCCCCTTCTTCTTTTGCCTTCAGTCTTTCCCAGCATCAGGGTCTTCTCCAGTGAGGGCTCCCTTCTCATTTGGTGGCCAAAGTATTTGAGCTTCAGCTTCAGGGTCTGGCCTTCCAGGGAACAGTCAGGGTTGATTTCTTTTAGGATTGACTGATTTGATCTCCTTGCAGTCCGAGGGACTCTCAGGAGTCTTCCCCAGCACCATAATTCGAAAGCATCTATTCTTTGACGCTCGGCCTTCCTTAATAGTCCAACTCTTGCAGTCATACACGACTACTGGGAATACCATTGCTTGGACCATACGAACTTTTGTTGGCAGGGTGATGTCTCTACTTTTTATCATGCTGCCTAGGTTTGCCATCGCTTTCCTCCCAAGGAGCAGGCATCTTTTAATCTCATGGCTGCAGTCACCGTCTGCAGTAGTCTTGGATCTCAAGAATGTGGGGTGTAGCTGAGTGAATAATGTTGGGGTGAAGCTGGGAGACGTGGGTTCAGATCCCCACTATGATGCTTAGAGGAGAGCCTTGACCAAGTCACAGCTGTGCTTACTTACCTACCTTGTTGGGCTGTTGTGAGGATGAAATGAGATGAGTCCACCTGTGTTGTCTCCAGATCCTTGGAGGAAGGATGGGGGACACCTCTTCCAGGAGAATATGACTTGCATGGCATTATGGTAAAGATCTGAAAGGAAACTAAATGGGTCTGGAAAGAAAACAGTGCAGTGCTTGGGTTTGTCATAAATATACACAGGCAGTTGAAGAAAATGGAAGGTCATTGATCTACATGATGCTTTATTGAGTAGTGCCCAAATGAAAGACAAAGTCTCTGGCCCAAGGAGCTTACAGTCCAAGTATGGGCGAGAGAACACGGTGAGGGGAGGCAGCCACAGACATGTGGGACTTAGGATTGACAGTTCCAGGTGGGAAATTCCTGGAGATTTCAGTGATAAAGCCTGGGGAGCAAAGGGTATGGGGAGAAGAGGGACCTCAGTGAGGTACAATACCACAGAGTCCATCCTCCAAAGCAGCCATTTTCTCCAGGGGAACTGATCTCCATCGTCTGGAGATCAGCTGTAATTCCAGGAGATCTCCAGGCCCCACGTGGAGGCTGGCAACCCTAGATCTGATGCAAGTACATGGAATTTGGTTCCGTTTCTGCTGAGGGCCTTTAGGTTCTAGTCACAACTTTACAGGGCAGGTGGCTGTTTCAACAGGACACTAAAGGGCACTGAGGGGCTCGCATCACATACCCAGTGACCTCCCACCCCGGGCTCCACCTCCAAATCTCCAGGAACTTTCCAACCTGGAGATGGCAAACCCAGAGACAAAGCAAGAGAGTGCCAGAAGCAGAGGAGTGGTTGGAGATCGAGGCATACATGTGAGACCATTAGAAGAGAGCTTACCAAATGTGCATGTGGGAGACCAAGAGAAGAGAACTGCAGGTATAACCAAAGTCCAGCACCATCCAGGTATAGAATGTGTCCACCTCAGAACAAGCACTGTTCATTTAAGTGGGGGTGACAAGATCAACAGTGCAAAATTAGACCTTAGAAGTACAGCCCCGCTGGATCAAACCAATGGTCCATCAAGTCCAGCATCCTTTCCCACGTAGTAGTAGTAGAAGAAGAAGAGATTGGATTTGTACCCCGCCCTTCACCACCCGAAGGAGTGTCAGAGTGACTTACCATCTCCTTTCCCTTCCCCTCCCCACAACAGACACCCTGTGAAGTAGGCGGGGCTGAGAGAGCTCTCTTGAGGACTGCTCTTGAGAGAACAGCTTTGAAAGTTCTGAAATAACTTATAACTGACCCAAGGTCACACCAGCAGCTGCATGTGGAGGACTGGGGGATCAAACCAGGTTCTCCCAGATTAGAGTCCATGCTCCTAACCACTACACCAACCAGATGCCTATGGAAGGCCTGCAAACAGGGTCTCTGAGGCCAAAGCCTCCTTCCATTGTCCGTTCTCTAGCAATTGGCATCCAGAGGTATACTTCCTCTGAACATGGAAGTTCCATTTATCCACGATGGCTAATAGCCACTGGGAGAGTGATACCTCCAACAAATCTGGCCTGTGCTGATTTTACAGTCATCTAAGTTAGCAGCCAATATAACTTCAAAGTGCTTCACTTTGGAATTTGAACAGTGACTTAAGCTTTTATGGGCAAGGGTCAAGCTTCATTGGAGTGACACAAAGTCAATTGTTTATTTAGCAGATTTACATCCTAAATTTATTGGACCCATTTTGCCCCTGTTTTTATTAGAGAAAGCTACAGGCTGACATATATTTTGAAACTTCAAAAAAGATTGGTATTTGGGACAAAAAAACACTTTTAGATACAGAATAAGCCTGCCTTTGGAGGTTATGGAAATTCCCTTCTTGGAGGGTTTTGTGAAAAGGCAGGTAGGAATTTGACAGAAAAGCATTAAGGAAAGGTATTGAGACTCAGGTAAAACAAGAAAGCCCAGACCTGGACAGGATAGCCCAGGATAGCCCAATCTCATTAGATCTCGAAGAGTTAGCCCTGGTCAGTATTTGGAGTTAGCCCTGGTCAGTATCCCCCCCCGGGAATACCAGAGTAACTATACAGAGGCAGCAGGACAAAGTTTAAGTCCAGTGGGGCACCTTGAAGACCAACAAAGTCTTATTCCAGATGTGAGTTTCCACGTGCACATATACTTCGTCAGACAATGAAATGGAATCATCTGACGAAGTGCGCGGGCCAGGGTGGTGGCGGGGCCAGGGTGGTGGCGGGGCCAGGGTGGTGGCGGGGCCAGGGTGGTGGCGGGGCCAGGGTGGTGGCGAGGCCAGGGTGGTGGCGGGGCCAGGGTGGTGGCGAGGCCAGGGTGGTGGCGGGGCCAGGGTGGTGGCGGGGCCAGGGTGGTGGCGGGGCCAGGGTGGTGGCGGGGCCAGGGTGGTGGCGGGGCCAGGGTGGTGGCGGGGCCAGGGTGGTGGCGAGGCCAGGGTGGTGGCGGGGCCAGGGTGGTGGCGGGGCCAGGGTGGTGGCGGGGCCAGGGTGGTGGCGGGGCCAGGGTGGTGGCGGGGCCAGGGTGGTGGCGGGGCCAGGGTGGTGGCGGGGCCAGGGTGGTGGCGGGGCCAGGGTGGTGGCGGGGCCAGGGTGGTGGCGGGGCCAGGGTGGTGGCGGGGCCAGGGTGGTGGCGGGGCCAGGGTGGTGGCGGGGCCAGGGTGGTGGCGGGGCCAGGGTGGTGGCGGGGCCAGGGTGGTGGCGGGGCCAGGGTGGTGGCGGGGCCAGGGTGGTGGCGAGGCCAGGGTGGTGGCGAGGCCAGGGTGGTGGCGGGGCCAGGGTGGTGGCGAGGCCAGGGTGGTGGCGGGGCCAGGGTGGTGGCGGGGCCAGGGTGGTGGCGGGGCCAGGGTGGTGGCGGGGCCAGGGTGGTGGCGGGGCCAGGGTGGTGGCGGGGCCAGGGTGGTGGCGGGGCCAGGGTGGTGGCGAGGCCAGGGTGGTGGCGGGGCAGTGGTGCAGGAGGAGGCTGAGTAGGCACAGGAGGCTGGGGCGGAGCTCCTCGCAGGCCTCGCAGGAGTCGCTGGGGCCCACCTTGCAGAGATGCCACGCCAGGGCCGGCATGAGGACCGGGCAGAGCCTGGGTGGGCTGGGTGCCATGGCCCAGGCAGTGGCAGAGCAGCTCAAGGGCCAGCTTTGGCCAGCACTTTGCTGGCCTGGAAAAGCGAGGGGGACTTCTGGGAGCTTGTTGCATGTGCCCACCCCCTGGGCTCCTTACTGCCAGAGCTCCGCTCCTGCAGGAAATGAGCCCTGTATGTATGTATGCATGTATGCAGGGCTCTTTTTGTAGCAGGAACTCCTTTGCATATTAGGCAACAAACCCCTAATGTAGCCAACCCTCCCAGAGCTTACAGAGCTCTTCTTACAGGGGCTACTGTAAGCTCTTGGAGGACTGGCTACATTAGGGGTGTGTGGCCTAATATGCAAAGGAGTTCCTGCTTCAAAAGGAGCCCTGTATGTATGTATGTATGTAATAGAGTTATAACGCACCCTTCCACAGAAGGATACTGATCCCCAGAGCCCTTCCAACTCTGGAAGTGCACGTTCATCACAAGATGAATATCAAGGGATGATGGTCTATGCGTGAATGAACTATTAACGAACACGCAGAGAATTTTCTGCTACCCACCCAGTGTCACGTTATTGCAATGGATCTGTCATTCATAGGGTTACCGGATGTCCACTTTTTAGAGGACATGTCCCATTTTTTGTGTGTCCTTCATCTTTTGGGCTCTTTTTTAAAAAAATACTGATGAACAGGGCTTTTTTGGTAGAAAAAGCCCAGCAGGAACTCATTAGCATAATAGGCCACACCCAACAGCAGAGACATTAGCATATTAGGCCACACCCCCATGTTACCAGAAGTGCGGTCATCCAGCCACGCCCACCTTTTGCTTCTTATTCTGTTGACCTTGTTTGTGTTCAAAACCCAGGGCTTTTTTTGTAGCAGGAACTCCTTTGCATGTTAGGCCACACCCCCATAATGTAGCCAATCCTAATGAGTTCCTGCTGTTGGATGTGGCCTGTTATGCTAATGAGTTCCTGCTGGGTGTGGCCAACTTGGGAGCCAGCTGGAACTCCATTCCTGTGCGTTCCTGCCCAAAAATAGCCCTGCTGATGAAAATGTCCTGTTTGGGCGTTGGAAAGTTATTCCTAGTTAGTAGCAATGATCACAGTTTAAATAGTACGGGTATTTAAAAAGGATTTGTCATAGTGATCACCTGTTTGAAGTAGGCAGTTGGGAAATATGCCCCCTTCTTTGCATTTCAAAGTATGGTAACCCTTGTCATTCACGATTTTTAGAAGATGTTTTATGTTTGTGCACACCAAAGCTGGAAACTAATTCATTGACCTATTCACAGCAAACAGCAAACATGAATATTAAAGAGGATCGTACCTAGCATGTTCTCCCAGTGAAAACATAACAACTGAAAAGGGCTACAGTGATTTCATATTGCATTCAAGGACTCTCCTTGATGAAAAAAAAACTTCGAATAACTTCTTATCAACAACTGCTGGAACATTTCTGATAGATTTTTTTCCCTTGAACATTAATGGCACTGACCAGGAAATGTAAATCTGTCCCACAGCCATCCACGTTTCGGAAACAGGGCATTTTATGTATCAAAATGAAGAAATATGGGTTAGCTTGTTCTTAAGCCAAGAAGAAGAAGAAGAAGAAGAAGGAGGAGGAGGAGGAGGAGGAGGAGGAGGAAGAGGAAGAGGAAGAGGAAGAGGAGGGGGAGAACATAAGAACATAAGAGAACACAAGAGAAGCCAACGTTGAATCAGGCCAACGGCCCATCCAGTCCAACACTCTGCCACACAGCGGCCAAAATATACCAGGTGCCATCAGGAGGTCGAACAGTGGGGCCAGGACACTAGAAGCCCTCCCACTGCTGCCCCCCCCCCCAAGCACCAAGAATAGAGTGCATCACCTGCCCCAGACTGAGAGTTCCCATCTATACCCTGTGGCTAATAGCCACTGATGGAGGAGATGATTAGATTTATACCCCGCCCTCTCAGCCCCACTGACCTCAAATGGTGTCTGTTGTGGGAAGGGAAGGAGATTGTAAGCTACTCTGAGCGAGGGCTCTTTGCCCTTCACTATTAAATGACAGGACATATGGTAGTCAGAGTGTCAAACTGGGATCTGAAAGACCCAGGTTTGGATCTCCACTCCGCCATGAACATTGCTGGGTCAGTTTAGACCAGTTGCTCTCTTTCAGCCGAATTTTCCTCACAGGGTTGTGGTTTGGTGTAGAGCCAGTCTGGTGTAGTGGTTAAGTGTGCGGATTCTAATCTGGGAGAACTGGGTCCGATGCCCCACTCCTCCACTTGCAGCTGGTGATGTGACCTTGGGCAAGCCATAGTTCTGACAAGAGCTGTCCTTGAAAGGGCAGTCCCCGAAAGAGCTCTCTCAGCCCCACCTACCTCACAGGGTGTCTGTTGTGGGGAGGGGAAGGGAAAGGAGTTTGTAAGCCACGCTGAGACTCCGAGTGAAGGGCGAGGTATAAATCCAATCTCTTCTCTTCTTGTTCTTCTTGTGAAGATAAAGCGGAAGAGGGCAGCATGAGGTTGTAAGCCATTTTGGGAGCCTCATCGGGGACCAAAGTGGGATATAAGTATGTACGTTAAAACATGACTCTCATTCACACATGCAAATATGTTTATACTAGATGGCTGCAATCCCAGGTTTGGACCAAGACTGAAGCATATCCACACAGTCCAGTGGTCTCTATCCAGTGGCAGTGGTTCTCCAGTGCTCTGACCTAAATAGCTCAAGCTAGCCCGATCTTGTCAGATCTCGGAAGATAAACAGGGTCGGCCTCGGCTAGTATTTGGAAGGGCGACCTCCAAGAAATCCCAGGGTTGTGATGCAGAGGCAGGCAGTGGCAAACCACCTCTGAAACGTCTCTTGCCTTAAAAACAAAGTTTAGCTCACCACCTAGTGGCGAACAACGCTAAAGAGCTGGAACTTCTGCCTGCCAGACAATCTTAGGATCTCCTGGCTATTCTACACACAATGCCGTTCGATAATTGGTTAATTAGTGGTTCTCCAAAGGTTCAAGAAGAGGACTTTCAAAGTCTTTCTTCTCAAGTTCCTTTAATTGATAAGTAATCCTTTCTTTGTTCTCACCGTGGATCATTACAAAGAGTTCCTTGGACTGCAGGTGCTGGTGATGGAACAGGGAGGGGGGGCTCATTATGTCCAAAGCATGCCGTTTTCAGTGAGACGTGGTCCTTCCCGTGGTTGGGCATGCCAGCAAATCACGGCCACATGCTCCAGTTTCCTTAAAGTCGGGAAGCGGCCCCTGCTGCCGCTCGCTTGCGGCGAATGTAATTTTCCTAAAGCCAGTTCACGTTAGCATGTCTGTTGCTCGAGAACTGCGATTTGTGTGTACAAACGGGCTTTTAATCTCCCCTGTTAAACGATCTGAAACAGGGGACACGACTAGCGGGATCAAATCACGTTTGTAGAGCCAAGCCATCCTAGCGGATTCTATTACCTGGAGGTCAAAACTCTATACGAGCTGGCTCCCTCTCTGGAGTCTGGGAGATATTCTGATGAAAGTAATATGCATTGGCAGGTACAATATAACTTAATCTTTGTGCCAGGCAGCAAGTGAGGACGACCCGAAGAAATGTTCTTTTAAATGTAAGAGGGTGAGACGGGTCAGCCTCACGGAGTCAAGGCCCTGAAAAATAGCAGAGATTATTCAAAAAGTCAGCGGAGGAGTGAAAGGGACCATGGCTTCCCTGTTAGGCCAGAATCGCTCTTATTAAATACATGAGCTTAACATGATCAGTGCCAGTTTAAAATGTGCCCATTTATCTACCGTGGGGGCCAAGGATACTATAAATATTGATAGGACAAAGTTTGTGACTGGTGGTCCCTTTAAGTCCAACAAAGTTTTATTCCTGGTACAAGCTTATACCAGGAATAAAACTTTGTTGGTCTTAAAGGTGCCGCTGGACTCTGGCTTTGTTTTGAACATAAGAACATAAGAGAAGCCAATGTTGGATCAGGCCAGTGGCCCATCCAGTCCAACACGCTGTGTCACACAGCGGCCAAAAATACCAGGTGCCTCAGACCAACACTGCTTCAGACCAACACAGCTACCCAACCTGTAGATATTGATGATTTTTGTTTGCAAGAAGGGCAGTGACAAAGGTGCAGTTATGGATATGTGCTCTAACCAGAGGAGGAGGAGGAGGAGGAGGAGGAGGAGGAGGAGGAGGAGGAGGAGGAAGAAGAAGAAGAAGAAGAAGAAGAAGAAGAAGAAGAAGAAGAGGAGGAGGAGGAGGAGGAGGAGGAGGAGATTGGATTTATACCCTGCCCTTCACTACCCGAAGGAATCTCAGAGGGGCTTACCATCTCCTTCCCTTCCCCTCCCCACAACAGACACCCTGTGAGGTAGGTGTGGCTGAGAGAGCTCTCTCGAGAACTGCCCTTGAGAGAACAGCTCTGATAGAATTTATGACTGACCCAAGGTCACACCAGCAGCTGCATGTGGAGGAGCGGGAAATCAAACCTGATTCTCCCAGAGTAGAGTCTGCTCTCCTAACTACTACACTAATCTGACTCTTGGGAACACTCACCATTCTGTGTGAAAAGCAGTGACTGCTGGGCCAAGCATAAGGCCGCTGCACAGAATGGAGAGCATGCAGACTAGCCAATTCTGTAAATCCTGCTAATAACCCAGCAGTCTGTATGAATCATAGAACCATAGAGTTGGAAGGGGCCGTACAGACCATCTAGTCCAACCCCCTGCCCACGGCAGGACCAGCGTAAAGCATCTCTGACAAATATTCGTCCAGCCTCTTCTTGAAAGCTGCCAGTGAAGGGGAGATCACCACCTCCCTAGGCATCTGATTCCACCTCTGAACCACTCTGGCCGTGAAAAAGTTTTTCCTAATATCCAGCCGATACCTTTCTGCATGTAATTTAAACCTGTTGCTTCGGATCCTCTCCTCTGCTGCCAACTGGAACAGCTCCTTGCCCTCCTACAAATGACAGCCTTTCAAATCTTTAAAGAGAGCAATCATGTCCCCCCCTCAATCTCCTCTTCTCCAAACTAGACATTCCCAAGGGCCCTTAGCCTTTCCTCGTAGGGCTCAGTCTCCAGATAGTATGATAGCAAAGGGGGCCGTGGCTTAGCGGAAGAGCATCTGTTCTGCACACAGAAGGACTCAGGTTCAGTCCTTGGCATCTCAAGTTAAAAGGATTGGGTAACAGGCGATGTGAAAGCCATCCATTCACCTGAGCAGAATGAGCCAATGAGTTCTCCACTGAAGCACATGGTGTGGGCGCAGGAAACAGAGCTGGAAATGGAATTTGCAATCTGGGAAGAGGCTATGGTTGCCAGCTGTGCACTGGGAAGTTCCTGGAGATATCGAGGTGTACCCTGGGGTGGGGGAGGTTTGGGAAAGGGAGGGACCTCAACAGGGTATAATGTCCTAAAGTCCACTCTCTGCAAGGGAACTGATCTCTGTAGTCTGGAAATCCGTTGTAATCCCTGAAGATCTCTAGCTCCCACCTGGAGGTTAGCAACCATAGGAGGAGCTGTTGCTCATGGTAGAGCATCTGCTTGGCCCACAGAAGGCCCCAGGTTCAATCCTTGGCATTTCCAGTTAAAAGGATCAGGTAGGAGGAGATGGGAAAGACCTCTACTAGAAATTCTGGACATCTACTTCCAATCCGACTAATCTGATTCAATGTAGAAGAAGAGATTGGATTTATACCCCGCCCTTCACTTGGAGTCTCTGAGTGGCTTACAAACTCCGTTCACTTCCCCTCCCCACAACAGACACCCTGGGAGGTAGGTGGGGCTGAGAGAGCTCTGACAGAAACGGCTCTTTTTCAAGAACAGCTGTGCCAGAGCTTGTGACTGACCCAAGGTCACATCGGCAGGTGCAAGTGGAGGAGTGGGGAATCAAACCGGTTCTCCCAGATTAGAGTCCACGCACTTAACCACTACACCACTTAACCACTGTGTCCGTGCGTGTTCTTCCTGCCATTTTGTACAGCACTCTTCAAAAAGATTGTCCAATAACAGACTGCAGATCGCAGAATGTATTACGAAGCCCATTGAATGGCTGTCCATATGAAGGGTTGTCAGGAAACTTGAGGGTGTGGAGCACATGAACAGACATGACGTCACCTTATACTGGATCAGACCCTCGGTCCCTCAAGGTCAGTCTTGTCTACTCAGGCAGCAACTCGCCAGGGTCTCAGGCTGAGGTCTTTCACATCACCTTCTCTACCTGGTCCTTTCATCTGGAGATGCCAAGGACTGTGCCTGGGACCTTCGGCATGCCAAGAAGAAGCTCTTCCTCGGAGCCAGAGCCCCTCCCCAGGTGTTCCTTCAGGCATGCATTCCTGACAAACCACATGATGCCTGCTCCAACATACTGCCTATCTATGGCCCAAGTAAAGGCCATGCAGTGCATACAAAGGAAACCATGATGCTTGTGGGCTCCTTGTTATATACTGAGAGCCAGTTTGGTGTAGTGGTCAGGAGAGCAGATTCTAATATGGGAGAACCGGGTTTGATTCCCCACGCCTCCACACGGAGCCGCTGGTGTGACCTTGGGTCAATCACAAGTTCTCTCAGCGCTGTTCTCTCACAAGCAGTCCTCGAAAGAGCTCTCTCAGCCCCACCTACTGCACAGGGTGTCTGTTGTGGGGAGGGGAAGGGGAAGGAGACAGTAAGCCACTCTGAGACTCCTTCGGGTAGTGAAGAACAGGGTATAAATCCAATCTCCTCTTCCTCCTCCTCCTCTTCTTCCTCTTCTTCTTCCTCTTCTTCTTCTTCTTCCTCCTCCTCCTCCTCCTCCTCCTCTTCTTCTTCTTCCCATTCATGCTGCTCCATCCATTACCAATTTCAACTCCGAAGCGCTAAGTGCGGAGGCTTCCATAGTGAGAAAAAATGTATTGTACAAACTGTGGAAAAAATGTCCATTGGTGTCTGTTTTGCTGTGATTAACCATCTCCTCCCAGCACATGTGCGCTGAATGAGCACACAGCAAAAGAGAAATGTGCTTGATTGTCATACGTGACAATCACCCTCAGTTTATACACCATTTCCCACACACAAGTGCTTCCCAAGTGGGAAATTCATAATGTCTGAAGTGGTTGCGTACTTAAGAGGAACAAAAGCGATTCTTAAACTTGCCAAGTTTGGAAAAAAAAGGGAAACAAATCAGGACAATGAGACGTTGTGCTGTTAAAAAAGGGAATGCCAAGTATGGTTTCTCTGTTCCTCCGATCCAATTGTTTTTAAATGTACACCTTGTTACAGAGTGTGAAGATGGAACACTCAAATATATATCCTTATGCTCAGCTGTTGGAATTCATGTCACTTTTAGACATCCTGCATATTTCCTCCTAGGCATTGCCAAGAGACTGAAATAAACATTACACATATCTGCGACCTCATGTAGCCCTTTCTGTGCTGAGAAAGGTTGCCAGGTGCCCCTGGCCACCCATGGGGGAGCAGGGTTGCCAGATCCAGATTGGGAAACGCTTGGAGATTTGGGCATGGAGCCTGGGGAGGACAGGGACCTCAAGAAGGCATTGGATTTATACCCCGCCCTTCACTACTGAAGGAGTCTCAGAGCAGTTTACAATCTCCTCCCCTTCCCCTCCCCACAACAGACACCCTGCGAGGTAGGTGGGGCTGAGAGAGCTCTCTCGAGGACTGCTCTCTCTAGAACACCTCTGAAAGAACTCGTGACTGACCCAAGGTCACACCAGCAGCTGCATGTGGAGGAGTGGGGAATCAAACTGGTTCTCCCAGATTACAGTCCATGCTTGTAACCACTACACCAAACCAGGTCTCAGTCCAATGACACAGAGTCCGTCTTCTAAAGCAGCCATTTTCTCCAGGGAAACTAATCTCTGTAATCTGGAGATGAGATGTAACTCTGGGGGATCCCCAGGTCCCACCTGGAGGCTGGCATCCCTAGTTCTGATATCTCCCAAACCTGCTATCACCATTCATGTTGTGTGCATCTAATTGCCCATTGGGGTTGCCAACCTCCAGGTGGGGCCTGGAGATCTCCCGTTTTTACAACTGATCTCCTGCTGACAGAGATAAGCTCCCCTGGAGAAAATGGCTGCTTCAGAGGGTGGACTCTATGGTATTTTACCCTGCTAAGGCCCCTCCCTTCCCCAAACCGCACCCTCTCCCAGATCCACCCCCAAATCTCCAGGTATTTTCCGACTCAGACCTGGCGACCCTACTGCCCATCCTGTTATATTATCTTCCTGCCACTATTGTAATGTATCTTCATATCTCTCGGACCTTCCTTTACACTTCCTCCAATAGCTGTGAAACGTTTTAAACAGGAAGGGAGGGGAGAGACAGGGCCCTCCCTCTCCCCCTCACCATGCCACGGCGCATACCCTGTTGAAACAATGCTTGCACTTTGGGGATCAGCAAAGGTTATGCTCGATTTCGCCGGCCCGGGTTGCTGGACACCCTCTCGAATGACCTCATTGTCGTCGCAGATGCTTATGGCGCTCGAGGAGAGCGGGGGCGGACGGGAACAGTAAGCCGGGCCAGCTTGCGGTAAGGCTGTTACCCACAATTCACGGGGAAGAACACTGGATGGTTCCCACTAGGTTCTGGTCGGCTAGGTAACGGCAAGTTATTAATCTTGTGACAGGAGGCCAGCTGCAACTGTGGCAGTTACCATATCTCACCACCAACTCCGTGTCTGGACACCACCATTGTCTTCTCGTTTGGCATGAAAGACTCCTTAAAATCAGCTGCTTTTTTTTTTTTGCTAACCCCCCCCCTTCCCGTGCTACCCCCTTTTTCCATATCTACGTGTCGAAATTTAGTTGGGGGAGCCGGGGTGGGGGTGGGGGGGTCCCCCGGCTGAAAGAGTTCTGGCAAGTCGTCTGTCCACGCTGTGGTCCGGCTTACTAATTCAGAGAGCTCGCCTAGTTTCCAACTTTAATGATATTCCCTCAGCATATCACTCTGGTTGCCTGGCGACCGGATTTGAGCTAGGCCTCTCATTTGATTCCCACACATCAGACTCTGAAAAGCACTTTCTCTCTCCCCCCCTCCCTCCTTCCCTCCTTTCCCCTCCGCTTTTGATTCTGCCTCTTCTGAAACCCTTCCCCCTGCCGTGACAGTATGGGTGGGCAGGAGGGTGGTAGAATAAGGCCAGGGGTGGAGGGCAGCCAGGAGGGCTACCGCTTGGTCACACATCAGGGATTGCAAACAAAGCTGCTGGGAACTCTTCCTGACAAACATAAATTCGCGGAAAGCAAATTTAGTCTTCCCCTCATACGGGTGGGGGTGTCATTTTCAGACGTCACTCCGATACTTTATTAAATCTGACGCTCGGCTTTTGTTTTCGCCGGCCGTTTCTTACAAAGGACTTCCTATCATCAACAAGTTGCCCATGGGAGTAAGCAAACAGATTCGGAAGGCTGGGCATAATCTAATAAGGCCTCAGTTCTCGACGCCGTGTACCGTAACGGGCCCCGGGGAGTTCGTTTGCTTTCCTGCGTTCCGAACGGAGTTCCAGCTCGCACTCCGAGTGCATGAGAATTTCTCTTTGGGGAAAACGACATGTCAGTCTACGTTTATACGAGCAGGATGTCAGTCAGGGGCCAAAAACACAAACCAGGCACGGTGACAAACTGTACAGTCCTCATCGCCAATGAACGATGAAGCACATCTATGAGTGCCATTTGGGGAGGGTGTCTCCTTCCCCTCCTTATGTTTCACAACTCAGGCGCACCTGGATCTCTGGTTATTACAAAGGAAAACAAAGTCAGAACTTGCATAAAAAACACTTCTCTTATGCAGTGTGTAGCCTAGTTGAGTTAGGGTGCCAACTCCAAGTGGCACCTGAAGATTGTCCACCAGGGCTATTTTTGGGCAGGAACGCACAGGAACGGAGTTCTGGCTGACTCCCAAGTTGGCCACGCCCAGCAGGAACTCATTAGCATAACAGGCCACACCCAACAGCAGAAACTCATTAGGATTGGCTACATTAGGGCTGTGTGGCCTAACATGCAAAGGAGTTCCTGCTCCAAAAAAAGCCCTGGGTTTTGACAACAAACAAGGTAAACAGAATAGGAAGCAAAAGGTGGATGTGGGTGGATGGCCACACTTCTGGTAATGTGGGGGCATGGCCTAATATGCTAACGAGCTGTGCTGTCTGGGGTGTGGTCTAATATGCTAATAAGTTCCTGCTGGGCTTTTTCTACAAAAAAAGCTCTGTTGTCCACTATTACAATTGATGTCCAGATTACCAAGATCAATTCTGCTGGAGAATATAGCTGCTTTGGAGGGCGGACTCTATGGCATTGTACACCCACTGAGGTCCCTCCTCTCCGCAAACCCTGCCCCCCAGACTCCACCCCCAGATCTCCAGGTATTTCTGAACCCAGAGACAGCAGCCCTAAATTGAGTTCAGCTGGGATTGTGAGCAGTGTTCCCTCTAAGCTGAGTGAGTGTGAGCTAGCTCACAGTTTTTTAGCCCCCGGCTCATACATTTTTCTCTCAGCTCTGGAAGGAGGGCTCCAGAGCAAACTAATTTATGCCACAGCCAAATCGCTTGGTCACAACTTTCATGCCAGTAGCTCCCAAAGTAGAATTTTTGCCCACAGGACCACAGCTTAGAGGGAGCATCGGTCGTGAGTCTGTCTGCGTTGGACTACAGCCTTAAACCTGGACACAGCCCAAAACAGGCGTTTGAACTGTCTTTCCTGACCTCCCAAAGCTCCCCAGGCCTAGGGATGCCAACCTCCCAGTGGGGCCTGGAGTTCTCTTGTCATTCCAATCGATCTCCAGACCGCAGGGCAAACTCTATAGCATACCATAGATTCTAGGTGAAATCTTTCCCCAAATCCCCCCAAAATCTCCTGGATGGCAGCCCCACCCAGAACCTAAAACTCATCACAAATCTCTCTAAATATGAAATGAGCAGCATCCAGCTATGGTGTTGGCGTGTATATGTGTGTGTGTATCTGTCTGTCGTTCCCTCCTTCAGCTTCATTCGTTCCTTCAGAGAGTGAGGGGGAAAAACAGAAGCACATGAAGCATCATGACTTGAAGAGTAGTGTTCACTCAGGATTAGGTAGATCTTCTATACTATACTATATGTAATATGCTATGCTATGCTGTACTATACTATACTAGCCAGTTTGGTGTAGTGGTTAAGAGCGGCAGGACTCTAATCTGGAGAACCAGGTCTGATTCCCCACTTCTCCTCCACACGAAGCCAGCTGGGTGACCTTGAGTCAGTCACAGTTCTCTCAGAGCTGTTCTCTCAAGAGCAGTTCTCGAAAGAGCTCCCCCCACCTACCTCACAGGCTGTCTGTTGTGGGGAGAGGAAGGGAAAGCGATTGTAAGCCGCCCTGAGGCTCCTTCAGGAAGTGAAGGGTGGGGTATAAATCCAGTCTCTTCTTCTTCTTCTTAGGACATACATGTCTACGTTGCCTGGCATCTAGTCATGGACTCCTGCATGTCACAGAATCATTCCAGTGGAAGAACCAACAAGTCCCTGCACCCATCAACAGCTAGGGTTACCATCCTCCAGGCAGAACCTGGAGATCTCCTGGAATGACAACCGATCTTCAGACTACAGAGATCAGATCCCCTGCAGGAAGCAGAGGTGGTTTCCCCTTGCCTGGACTTCCATCCAAATACTATCCAGGGCAGGACCTGCTTAGCTTCTGAGATCTGACAAAACCAGGCTAGTCAGATAACTTACTGACCAATAAACTCTATTGAGCTCAGAAGGACTGATTGACTTCATCGCACACGTGATCAGGGTGTGGCTCGAAGAAGAAGAAGAAGAAGAAGAAGAAGAAGAAGAAGAAGAGGAGGAGATTGGATTTATACCCTGCCCTTCACTACCCGAAGGAGTCTCAGAGCGGCTTACAAACTCCCTTCCCCTCCCCTCCCCTCCCCACAACAGACACCCTGTGAGGTAGGTGGGGCTGAGAGAGCTCTTGACAGAAACTGCTCTTTTTCAAGAACAGCTCTTATCAGAACTATGGCTTGCCCAAGGTCATCCAGCCAGGTGCAAGTGGAGGAGTGGGGAATCAAACCCAGTTCTCCCAGATTAGAGTCCATGCACTTAATCACTACACCAAACTAGCATGCCAATGAAAGAGACCACTGTGGCTTTGGAAATTCCTCCACATGCCGGCAAAGCAGTCAGTGGAGCATAGGTGCAGAAATAGCCTCATGTCAAAGGCTGAGCATGAGCATCTTCCAAAAGTGTCATAGGCTGAACATTCTTGGTTGGCTTGGTTCCCCCCCCAATGCTCCAGAATTTTTTAAAAACAGGAAAACAGAAAAGGCAATCCAGTTTTCATATACAGGACACATCCCAGCCAAACTGAACCACTATCACGTCCCTTGGATTTCACTGGGAGAGTTTTGTAGTCTCTTAAATCTATTCTGCCAGTGTCAACAGGACTTCGAATTGCTTTGTATTTTCTTTTCCTTTTTCAAGAATCGGGTGCTTAATCTTGTTGGCTTATTGCAGTTGCTCCTTAAGCCCTGCAAACGGGGTAGCTTAATAATATAAATGTGCAAAAATGATTACTATCCAATTGGTATGATTTGCTCCAAGACAGTAAACAAACAAACAAAAAATCAATTATGGCTGTCAAAAAAGCTGGGATTGGGAATTTTGCACATATGGAACTTTGTGTGTGTGTGTTTCAGCTTTACAAAACAATGTAGAATTTAGAGAAAACTGCTAAAAGTAATCTATAGCCCTTATTATAACCCATACAGACTATCAAAATGTCTCCAATTGCATTAAGTATGTGCTGGAGATGTTCAAAGCAAATTGGTACCTATATCCATATATGGTGGGACTGTAATACTGTTTTTTTGTGAGTATTTGTGTGTGTGTGTGTGTGTGTGTGTGTGTGCATGCACACACGCAAGCATGCCTGGAAGTCATGGCTGACTTCTGGCAACCCCTAGTGAGGCTTGGACATTTCAGAGAGGCGGCTTGCTATTGCCTGCCTCTGCATCCCAGCCCTGGTATTCCTTGGAGGTTTCCCATCCAAGTATTTGCCAGAGTCGGCCCTGCTTAGCTTCCAAGATCTGATAAAATCAGTTTTGCCTGGACAATCCAGCTGAGGGCCGGATTGTGATACTGCTAAAGAGTTCTGGAGGAATATACAGAAAGGGATGCAAGATATTATGGGCATAGAATTGTTACTGTTACCAGAAATGTATTTATTGGGATACGACTTAAAAACTGTCTGAAGAAAACAACATAAAAACCAAGAGTCCAGTAGCACCTTAAAGACTGACAACATTTGTGGCAGGGTAGGAGCTTCTGTGATAAAGAAGTGAGGCAATTTGATGTTGAAAGCTATCTCGTTCATGAGCTCATGGATAAAATCGCTATGCTAAAACATGAAGCATAAAAAGAGATTAGAGTTACCAACCTCTAGGTAGGGCCTAGAGTGCTCCTGAAATTCTAACTGAGCTCCAGACCAAAGAGATCAGCTCCCCTGGAGAAAATGGCAGTTTCACAGGGCAACTTTTATGTTGTTGTTGTTGTTCAGTTGCACAGTTGGGTCCGACTCTTCGCCAGGCCCTCCTGTCTTCCATTGTGCTCCAGAGTCTGCTTAATTTCCCGTTCATTGCCTTGATAACCCTGTCTAACCATCTCATCCTTTGCCGTCCCCTTCTTCTTTGACCTTCAATCTTCCCCAGCATCAGGGTCTTCTCCAGTGAGCGCTCCCTTCTCATTTGGTGGCCAAAGTATTTGAGCTTCAGCTTCAGTATCTGGCCTTCCAGGGAACAGTCAGGGTTGATTTCTTTTAGGATTGACTGCTCTGCCATAAATTCTAGGTGAAATCTCTCACCAAAGTCCCCTCTCCACAGTTACTGTCCCCAAATCTCCAGGAATTTCCCAGGCCAGGGCTGGCAATCCCAGCAGAAGATACAAGCTCAGTATTGTTCTGCTCGGCAATGGTTTCCTGGCACTGAGTTTTGGAACAGGAACTTTCCCTTGGAGTTTGTAAAGAAAGACGTGTTGGACTGGATCTGTAGGTCTTGTGTGGAGGGTATGTTTCTGCCTCGGAATCTACCTACGAAGAATGGGTTTCCCTTTCTCCATTTTCATGTCTTTTGAAAATCCGGATCATTGGGGGAAAAAACCCAAGAGTTATACACTTCTATCCGCCTAATAGAAATTATTTAAAAAGAAAATAGAAATGTTAAAATAGTAAAGGGAGACAGACAGATGACAGACGGACAGACAGATAATGTTATACGGTGCAAAGGCTCACGCAAGCAATGACTTATATGCACAATCACCCACACAGGGGCAAGAGGTGCTCTCTTGCCACGCTAGGAATTCAATTACAACCTAGATGCAAATCTCTTCTGGCTCTCCATGAGAGTCTAAAACAAACTGTTCTGCATCATGGATTATCTGCACCATTTGCTCAGGGCACTGTTGCCAAAATGAACTGACAGTCCAGTTTCTAGCATGAAAAAAGGCTGGCAAACATAGCATGTCTATCCGGCTTTGCAGAGAACACCTCTTGATGGGAAGCTGAGCAGATCGTTATCAGTTCTATGGAGGTGCTGCCTCTGTTCCATTCAGGCTTAGCACAGAGGATGCATTCCTCAAGCATGCAGTATTTTGAAGGATCCAGAAATTCTTTTCAGCCTTTTGATTTTGATGCCCCAGCCATGCATCATAGAAGTGTACGTGTGGTCACCCTTTTGTGTGAATGGATCAACACAGATGTTTTCCATGCGTGTAAGGCTTTGGGGGCCTGATATGGATGGCCCAGGCTGGCCCGATCTCATCTGATCTCAGAAGCTAAGCAGGTCAGCCCTGGTTAGTACTTGGATGGGAGACCACCACTGAAGGCCAGGGTTGTAATGCAAAGGAGAAGACTTGGCTTTTATACTCCGCATTCTCTTTCCCCACAATAGTCACTTTGTGAGGTAGGTGGGGCTGAGGGAGTTCTGAGAGAACTGTGATGGGCCCAAGGTCACCCAGCAGGCTTCACATGGAGGAAGAGTGGGGAATCCAACCCAGTTCTCCAGATTGGAGTCCGCCACTCTTAGCCACTACACCACACTGGGTCTCAGGTCCATAAATCAGCTACAACTTCATGACACTTTCACCAACCATCCTGTTATCCTTGTCCTCACCTAGATGGTCCTGGCTAGTCAGATCTCATCAGATCTCAGAAGCTAAGCAGGGTCAGCCCCAGTTAGTGCTTGGATGGGAGACCACCAATGAAGTCCAGGATTGCCGTGCAGTAGCCAGCAATGGCAAACCACCTCTGTTCATCTCTTGCCTTGAAAACCCCACGGGGGTCACCATAAATGGGCTGCAGCTTCATAAGACGTTCCACCACCCTCAAGTAATCCTTGCCCTGACCTGGATGACCCAGGCTAGATAGATCGTATCAGGTCTCAGAAGCTAACCAGGGTCAGCCCTAGATAGTACTTGGATGAGAGACCACCAAGGAAGTGCCTTGAAAACTCGAAGGAGTTGCCATAAGTTCACTGTGATTTGAGGGCACTGTCTACCACCACCAACTTAGCCTTTGGTCTGTAGCCTTTGGGATGAGTGAAGATGTCACATGAAACCACAGTTTATTTTAACCGTGGTTCATAGAATCACAGAGTCGGAAGGGACCTCCAGGGTCATCTAGTCCAACCAACTGCACAATGCAGGGAATTCACAAATACCTCCCCCCACCCCCAGTGACCCCTGTTCCATGCCCAGAAGATGGCAAAACAACAACAACAACAACACAACCCTCCAGAATCCCCAGCCAAACTGGCCTGGAGAAAAATTGCTTTCTGCCCCCAAAGTGGCAATCGGCATTTCCCTGGGTTTGTAAGAAAGGGCCACAGGAACTAAGCACTGAGGCAGCCCTTCCTGCCCTCCCTTCTCATGATCTGCCTCAGTTCACAGGACCAGCATTCCTGGCAGATGGCCATCTAGCCTCTGTTTGGAAATCTCCAAAGAAGGAGAGCCCACCACCTCCCGAGGAAGCCTATTCCACTGAGGTGTGGTGTATTGAGCCTGAGTAAGCCCTGAAATAGTACTGGGTTCTAGTTGAGCTTGTTTCCCCAGAACAGAAGAAGAAGAAGAAGAAGAAGAAGAAGAAGAAGAAGAAGAAGAGGAGGAGGAGGAGGAGGAGGAGGAGGAGATTGGATTTATACCCTGCCCTTTGCTGCCCAAAGGCATCTCAGAGCGGCTTACAAACTCCTTTCCCTCCCCCTCCCCACAACAGACACCCTGTGAGGTAAGTGGGGGCTGAGAGAGCTCTGACAGAAACTGCCCTTTTTCAGGAACAGCTGTGCCAGAGCTTGTGACTGACCCCAGGTCACATCAGCAGGTGCAAGTGGAGGAGTGGGGGAATCAAACCTGGTTCTCCCAGATCAGAGTCCGGGCACTTAACCACTACACCAAACTAGCTTACCAGGATCCTGAAGTAGACCAACAGAGTAACACTGTGAGGTAAATAGGCTATCATTGGGAGTGGGGTGTGTTTGGGTGTGGGGATTACTTGCTTTAAAAACTGGGCAGCTGCCCCCAGAGTCTTGTCTTGTGTGTTCCTGAAACCACTGAATAAAGTAGAGCTGATTTACTGCAATGCGTCCAGAACCCAGTACTTAACAGAGGAATACCAGGAGATCGCCAAATCCCACCTGGAGGCTGGCAACCCTATTTCCAGCCCTAATTAAACCTTACTGTTTCAGGACATTCGGGACGGAGCCTCTCAGCATAAGCCAGTTGTGAACATGCAAACGCCAAGTGCGTCACTGTCATTCAGGACTCTCGAACTGTCCCCATAAAGTAATTAGAATGCAAGGAAAGTGCTGAAGCACTGATTTAACACTGGGTGGGATGTGCCGGCCAGAGTCGCCATCCGACACGAGGGGATGGGAAGGAAACGCTCCAGGCTGTTGGAAACTCCCCCCCCCCGCAACTCCTTGTCAGGCTGTTTTAGCTTTTTTCCTTGTGGCCCCCCTGCCACAGCAGGCCCGGCTGTAAAACCCTGAATGTGCCTGCCGTGGCCCCCCCCCAACTCCCACCCCCCAACTCCACCTCCACGTTCCAAGGCGCTGAGGTCAGCCTGGGAAATGAGCCTGCCCAGATTAGCCAGGTGGCCGTTTACAGAGACACCCTCTAACCCCCTTTTCCACTTCAACGGACGGGGCTTTTCGGACACTCTGAAAAGGAACCGTCCGGAATGAATCCAAGCGGCGTCTTTTTGGCACCGATCCGTGCCGCATGTAGCCATTCTGTGTCTTACTTGTGGGTGGAACGCGGGTTGTCGTTTCAAAAGATGCCAGTGAGATGCCTGCCGAACAAGTTATATTCATAATGGAACAGAGGACTCGTGAGAGATATTAAGCAAACAAATAGAGAGCTTGGCTCAGTGCGAATTTTGGATGGTTTTTATTTATTTTCATCTGTTTACTGAAAACATTTATATGCCACCTTCCGACTCAAACAGGGCAACCAAGGCAGAGGACATCAGGCCTTAAAACATTGAAACATTAAAATGACATTCCAAATCTATATATAAATATTTAACAAGTGCAACATGTACAACAATGCTGATGGCACAGCCCAGTCTCCTGCTGCTGGACCCCAAATGCCAGCCCTCTGCCAGAAGATTTTAAACAAGTTGTAGAAAGATTATGATCTGCAATCCAATCAAGCTTTTATTTATCGAATCGATCATTCAAAATATGACTGTCACGAGGCAGGTTGATGTAGTTTCTACCAAACAATTTAATCTCTGTATTTTGGCTGCGTCTGATTTATGAATGGGTCTCTGTTAACAGGCTGTAGGCACCGTGTTTTTATTGCTCTGTCCACAATGCTTTTATTTAACCATCTGAGAAATGCAAAAAAGGGGGGGGGGAGGATCAGAGGAGTGCCCTTCGGATCTGTAGCACAAAAGAGAGCTACGTGCAAGTCTGTAAAAAAAAAAAGGGCAACGACTCGCTCAGAGAGTTGGGCGAAAACCTCACGGCGCACTAATCCAGTGACACTCGAGTGTTCTTCAGTGTGTCCTATTTGGCAAACATCAAATTTGTCCGCCATCCATGCCAAATGTAAATGGGACACTTCGCATTCAGGCGGAACAGCGGGACGTCCCATAGAGAATCAGGGTTGCGCTGGCACTTTGGGCGCTGAGTAGGGTTAGCTTAAAGATACTCATTGAGTTAGCTGCAAATAGGATGTTGACAAACAGCCGGGGCCAACAGACTGACATGCTGTTAGGAGTGTCAAAGTTAGAAGAGTCCTCTGTACTCTCCTGCAAGGCCAGCAGCCTGAATCCAAGCCTTGCCCCTGCATTCATGACCCTGCAAAGGTCAGAGGAGGCCCATTTTCTTTCCCACCTAAACATCAATCAGAAGCATTTTATATGCCAGCATCTGGCATTGACCAGAGCCTGGGTCTTTTCCATCGTGGCCCCGGCTCTGTGGAATGGGCTCCCTGAAGAGGCGAGAGGGGCCCCCTCCTTGGAGACTGCTGCAAGGCCTGCCTGCTTCCCAGGGCATTAGAAAGGGTTTGAGCAGTAGGCATCTTTTAAGGGGGGAGGGGTTTTTTTTTTTGGGGGGGGCGAGGGTTTGGGAGGCTTGCTAGTTTATGTTTGGCTGTAGCTAGGGGTGTCTTAACTATCATTTGTAAGCCACCTTGAACCAAGAGGAAAGAAGAAGAAGAAGAAGAGGAGGAGGAGGAGGAGGAGGAGATTGGATTTATATCCTGCTCTTCACTACCTGCAGGAGCCTCAGAGTGGCTTACAGTCTCCTTCCCCCTCCCCTCCCCACAACAGACACCCTGTGCGGTAGGTGGGGCTGAGAGAGCTCTTTTGAGGACTGAGAGAACAGCTCTGAGAGAACTTGTGACTGACCCAAGGTCACACCAGCAGCTGCATGTGGAGGCGTGTGGAATCAAACCCGGTTCTCCCATATTAGAGTCTGCGCTCCTGACCACTACACCAAACTGGCAGAATATATATCTATAACAAAATCTATATCCCGCCTTTCTGCCCTCATAAGGGCCACCAAGTCAGCTGATAAATTTAAAACCTAATTAAACCACATCTTAAAGGCCTCAAGAGAAACAGAACAACTGCCCTGACCTGGATAGCCCAGGTAAGCCCGATCTCATTAGATCTCAGAAGCTAAACGGGGTTGACTCTGGCAAGGGCTTGGACGGGAGACCTCCTTGTAATACCAGAGGCAGAGGGCAGGGGGCAGGCTTTATTTAGCCACCTCTCTGAAAATCCTCCAGACCCCCCTGGAGGGGGTCAGTTACCAGAGGTCACCATGACTTCCAAGTGCACATGTGCGCGCACACATGCACATATGAAAGATACAAGAAATATAAAACAGCCATCACATGACAATATGGTTTTTGTCCGTCATTTTAATGACCCTTCTCTACTACGGTGATGAGGAGCTACTGTCATTTGCTAATGAGGCCGTTTATTTCTCGAATTGGGCAAACGCCGCTCAGCAAAGTCGCGTTCTTGAGAGGAACTGGGACAGAGAACATCAAGGCCATTCGATCAGAAACTCATCTTGCAAACGGGATTCAAACAAAGGTATGTTCAGCTGGTGACCTGTTTCATGATGATGTACTCAGCATGCCTACCCATCTTTTGTTTCAGCATAATGTTCGACATATGAATTGCTAGAGCTTCCTATAGATAACACATGGATAACACCTGAAGCTGCCTTCTACTGAATCCGACCATCGGTCCATCAAAGTCAGTACTGTCTACTCAGATTGGCAGCGGCTCTCCAGGGTCTCAGGCAGAGGTCTTTCTCATCATCTACTGCCTGGTCCTTTCAACTGGAGATGCTGGGGATTGAATCTGGGACCTTCTGCGTGCTGAGCAGATGCTCTACCACTGAGCCATGGCCCCTCTGCATGCCTGTCAGGCCCTCTTGATGGCCCCATCAAGCAGAGATGCTCATCTGGTAGATACAAGAGAGAGGGCCTTTTCAACGGCAGCCCCACAATTGTGAAACAACCTCCCCAGGGAGGTGCCTCTGGCCCCCTCTCCCTTTACCTTTATGAGGCAATCAAAGACGATTTTATTCAGGGTGGCCAGCGTGGTGTATGTTTAATTTGTTTAATTTGAAGAAGAAGAAGAGAAGAGATTGGATGTATACCCCACCCTTCACTACCCAAAGGAGTCTCAGAGCGGCTTACAAACTCCTTTCTCTTCCCCTCCCCACAACAGACACCCTGTGAGGTAGGTGGGGCTGAGAGAGCCCTTGACAGAAACTGTTCTTTTTCAAGAACAGCTGTGCCAGAACTATGGCTTGCCCAAGGTCATCCAGCAGGTGCAAGTGGAGAAGTGGGGAATCAAACCCAGTTCTCCCCAATTAGAGCCCATGCACTTAACCACTACACCAAACTGGCTCAGGGTGGTTTACAGAGTTTCTCTCTCTCTCTCTCTCTCTCTCTCTCTCTCTCTCTCTCTCTCTCTCTCTCTCTCTCCCCCCTCTCTCCCCCCCTCTCTCTCTCCCCCCTCTCTCTCCCCCCTCTCTCCCCCTCTCTCTCCCCCTCTCTCTCCCCCCCTCTCTCTCCCCCTCCCCCCTCTCTCCCCCCCTCTCTCCCCCTCTCTCTCCCTCCCTCCCCCTCCCCAGCGAGATATATTAAAACTGAAGATTTAAAACAACCACAACATATAGATCATAAATACTAACAAAGATAGGTGTTAAAATATAAATAATGGTGGAATTCTCTCAATATCCAGAAGGTCACTCCCATCATAATCCAGGTTCCTGTCAGGCTGTTGTTTAATAAATTGGTGCTGATGTTGGGGCCAGGACCACAGTATTGGGGTGGCAGCACCCTAGTCAAAAGCCTGGTGGAAGAGCTTCGTTTTACAGGCCCTGAGGAACTGTACAAGGTCCTGCAGGGCCTGATGTCATCCGGGAGCTCATTCCACCAGTTAGAGGCCGCCACAGAAAAGGCCCTGGCCCTCGTCATGGTTAGCCTGGCTTCTTTAGGGCCTGGGAGGGCTAGATGGTTTTGGGACCCTGATCTTAGTGCTCTCTGGGGAACATGTAGGGAAAGGAAGTCCCTTAGGTAAGTAGGTCCCTGACCATATAGGGCTTTAAAGGTAAGAACCACTTTGAACCGAATCTGGTATGGTATAGGCAGCCAGTGCAGTGCTTTTAGGGCTGGCTTGATGTGTTCCTGCGCAGGAAGACACAACAAATCTGGAGAATTGGGTTTGATTCCCGACTCTTCCACAGGAAGACTGCTGGGTGACCTTGGGCCAGTCACAGTCCTCTCTGAACTCTCTCAGCCCCACCTACCTCACAAGGTGCCTGTTGTGGGGAGAGGAAGGGAAGGGAGACTGTTAGCCACTTTGAGACTCCTGAGGGTAGAGAAAAGCAGGGTATAAAAACCAACCCTACTTCTTCTAATAATTTTAGTTCTTCTGATTTCAAATGAGTGGTTTAATGTATTTTATTGTGTTTTATTCCTGTTTGCACGGTGAGCGATCTTGAGTGCCAGTAAGGTCGGAAGGCAGCTGGTAAATGTTTTTAAGTTGATAATGCAATACCTGTGAAGAGATGTCAGCACATCCAGCCACTGGCAGACCGGGAAGCCAAAATGGCCTTGGAAAAACTCTCTGCCTCTTCCAGCAGAGGGTCAGCATATCTCCAATCCCACCTACCTTGCATGGGGTGAGCGTTGCCATCTCCCTTGCCCGTCTTGCTACACTGCAAGGGTGTAGGACTGCTGTTCTCCAAATGGCAGCTGGCCATCTCCCAGAATTCCAACTAGTCTCCAGACAACAGAGATCCGTAGCTCTGGAGAAAACGGCTGCTCTGGAAGGTGGACTCTATGGCACTGTACCCCAGTGAGGTCCCTCCCCTCCCCAAACCTCCCCCTCTCCAGGCTCCACCCCCCCCCCAAATATCCAGGAATCTCCCACACCAGAGTTGGCAACCCTCACATGTCAGCTCATAGCTGCAGCTTGTGCCAGGCCCATAGTGACAGTGGGGCTATTCGGGGCTCCGCCCCCTTTCTTAAAGGCACCGCCCCACAGGAGTCTCATCCCACGTTTGGGTTAGACAAAGTTCCTTTTACAGGCTTGGGTGGTTGGGCGTGCCTGCCCCAGGTGGCTGCTGTGAACCTCGACGAGGAACAACAACAAAAAGAGGAATCCGGCTTCGCAGTTCAACTTTGCAAACAGGAGGGCACAACCCCATGCGCGCTTTCTGGGAAGCAAGCCCCATTTCAGGAGGAGGGACTCCAGCGGCACAGGATCAGGTTCCGCGGTTGCTTGGGAAGGAACTCCTCGATACTGGTCCCCGACGGCTTGCAAGGCCGGGAGCCCCGCCTGTTGGGCGCAAACAGGAAAAGGACAGATAATCGCAGCCCCACAAGGAAAAAAATTTTTACCCCACAAACCACAAAATCCTGGCTACGGGCCTGGCGACTGCTTGCCTCACATGAGGCGGGAGCTGCCAAATAGCACCAGCAACTCCTGCCTGCCTTGCATGAAGTGGGAGTGTTGCCAACCTCCAGATGGGCCCTGGAGAGCTCCCGGTACTAATAAATGCACCCCAAGCACAAATAAGTGCTCTCCAAGCTGCAGAGGTCAGTTCTCCTGGAGAGGGCGTCAGCGCCCTCCTCTCCCCAAACTCCACCCTCCTCAAGCTCCACCCCCCTGAAATCTCCAGGAATTTCCCAACCTGGTGTTGGCAACCTTAGGCAGGAGCCATCACTCACGGCTCCTGCTCACCTTTCATGCCCCCGGGGGCCGTTGACCCACCAGGACTTTTCTCCGTGGTCTTCATGGCCAATCCGCCCCGGAGGCAAGCTGTGAACAGGAATGAGAAATACAGAAACGTGTCAGGCCCTGAACAGCAACTGGTTTGGGGTAAGGGCCACCCTCTGAACAGAAGAATGGTTGTAGCACCAGCTCTCCCCAGGCTCCAGCACTCAAGTCAACCCACTCTTCAGAAACTTTCAATTATTTAGACAGGCAAGGTCTATCAATCTTCACTGTGAGGCGGGTTGTGCTGGAAAGCAAAGGGAGACTGAACTCAGATCACCTGGCAAGCTTCATGGCAGGGGGAGGACTGGGACCTGGGCTCCATCATTAGGGTTGCCAGCCTCCAGGTGGGGCCTGGAGATCTCCTGGTGTCTCCAGACTACAAAGATAAGTTTCTGTGGATAAAATGGTTGCGAGAGTGGACTGTATAGCATTATATCCCACTAGGGTTGCTGTTTCCCAGGGCCGGGCAGGATGCCCGCCACTGGCCAGCTGGCTGGTGGGATAAAACCCACCCACAAACAGCAACGTCCCTGCATGATGTCCTCAGCGTAACGATGTTGCTGATGTCATCATGGCGGGAATATCACCTGGTGACACTCTGGTTTTGGGGCACAACTCTATTGTTTGAACCTGATTTTACCATAGAGTTTTGCCAAAAAACAAGAGCATCACTCCTGACATCGCTGATGTGATGATGTCACTTCTGGATGATGTCATCACATTGGGGGTGTCCCCGCCCACTCCTGGAACACCTCCCAGACCACCCCCCCACCAGCAATACGAGAGAATCTATATCCCACTAAGGTCCTTCCTCTATCATCTCTCCTATATTATAAAAGCAATTTGAAGTGGCAAGATTCCATGCACTCCCTCAGCCATTGGCCTGTCAGCTGCCACGCAAGACTACTTGCGTGCCATTGGCTGGGTGCTGGGTCTGCTCCTCTTCCCGCCCTCCATGCAGCCGCAGGAAACTGAGTGAGCCAAGGGAAGGAGAGGCAGTTTAAACCGCCTCCCCTTCCCTGTCAGAGCCAGCTTGCTTGCCCTCCCTGCACAATGGGTGGGGGAGAACAACCCTGGCCATCTTGGCCAGCGGGGGACTTGAGCTGCCGGGGGGGGGAGAGACGGGGCCCACAACCGCCCGCCCAAGCTAGCGCCCATTGCATTTATGGGTTCAACGAGCCTTCTTCCTACTAAGAACGTAAGAACATAAGAGAAGCCAATGTGTCTTAATCACTTGAGCCACCGCAGCTCCACAAAGACTAGCACCTTAAAGACTAACAAAATTTGTGGCAAGGTATGAACTTGGAAAGCTGCTCACTTCTTCAGATTCACTCGACTTCCCAAGAGATAAGGACAGATGGACTCACAGTCATGAGAGCCGGTTTGGTGTAGTGTTTAGGAGAGCGGACTCTAATCTGGGAGGACCAGGTTTGATTCCCCACTCCTCCACATGCAGCTGCTGGCGTGACCTTGGGTCAGTTACAAGCTCTTTCGGAGCTGTTCTCTCAAGAGCAGCCCTTGAGAGAGCTCTCTCAGCCCAACCTACCTCACAGGGACCGATTTCCCACAAGCCACTGCTCCGCCCTCGCTCTTCGTTGCCCCCCAATTGTATGTGTCAATTTCCCACTACTTGCTGCACGGACGCATTTCGACCTGTGGCTTCACCCAATTTCCCCCGCATCTTCTCAATCCTCAAGAAACAGGATTGAAAAGACGCGGGGGAGGTTGGGTGAAGCTGCGGGTCAAAATGTGGCCACGCAGCAAGTAGTGGGAAATTGACACGTACGATCGGGGGGAAACAAAGAGCGAAGCCAGAGCAGCAGCTTGTGGGAAATTGGTCAGGGTGTCTGTTGTGGGGAGGGGAAGGGAAAGGAGACTGTAAACCGCTTTGAGACTCCTTCAGGTAGTGAAGGGCGGGGTATACATCCAATCTCCTCCTCCTCCTCCCCTGCCACAAATTGTGTTAGTCTTTAAGGTGCTCCTGGACTCTTGCTCTTCTCTCCTGCTCCAGACAGACGAACATGACTGCCCATCTTGATCTGTTATTTATTTATTTATTTATTTATGTGATTTACAGTCTGCCTTTCCCACTGGGAATCAAGGCAGATTACGGAGAGTGAGTCCGTACAATTAACAGGAGGGGGCATTCAGTAAACAATGCAACAGGATTAAGGTTGTAGAACCTCCCCAGAAATCTGAAAACGGGACTGAAGCAAAGCATAAATATTAACATGACACGTTAAGGAATGCAAAAATTACATGGTAGGATCTTCGTTTCAGCTGACCTGGATAACCCAGGCTAGTCTGATCTCGTCAGATTTTGGAAGCTAAGCAGCATCAGCCCTGGTTAGTATTTGGATGGGAGACCACCAAAGAATACCTGAGTTGCTGCGCAGAGGCAGGTGATGGCAAAGCACCTCTTCTGAGTGTCTCTTGCCTTGAAAATCCTATGGGGTTGTCGTAAGTCAGCAGCGACTGGATAGCAAAAAAAGAAAAAGACTGAGCAAGCTAAATACAGTAGCATAGACCACAGACAATAGTATAGACTAAGATAAAGGTAAAGGTAAAGGCTTCCCATGCTTGAAAGCCAGTCAAATCTGACTCTAGGGGGCAGTGCTCATCTCCGTTTCCAAGCCGAAGAGCCAGCACTGTCTGAAGACTTTTCTGTGGCCATGTGGCCGGCATGACTAAACACAAAGGTGCGCCGAACACTGTTACCTTCTCACTGAAGCGGTATCTACTTATCTACTTGCAATTTCTTGCTTTCGAACTGCTAGGTTGGCAGGAGCTGGGGCCAGAGATGGGAGCTCACTCCCTCATGCGGCACTAGGGTCTTGAACTGCTGAGCTACCGACCTTCCGGTTTGCAGCTCAGCATACTAACCTCTGCGCCACCGCGGCCCCTAGCATAGACTACAGTCCCCTAATTTATCCAAGTAACTTTGGGTGCTGTCACACGCACCAGATAAAACGGGGGGTGGTGGTGGCAGGAAGTAAGGCTATTTTCTCCGGAGGAAAGAGACCCACAGTTGCATGATCACACCTCCCTTTGATGCTGTGGGCACAGCCCGTCAGTGTGTGATCAGATGCAACTGCGGGTGATTCGGGGGGGGGGGTTGTGCCGTTTGTTTCCCATGCACTAAAATGAGGAATCGATGAACCGCACCTCCGCACTGAGGGCTCTCTGTGGCATTTGTGATGATTCTCATACTGCGTAGAGGGGAAAAAACAATGGCACGGAGTCGGGATATCCTGATCAGACCATCCTGATGGCATGAGAGCGCGCTGGAGCAATCAGACAGGGGAAAGTCCATCCGTGGCCTGTCGCAACCCATTTACTACCAGATTTTCCCCGGTGTCTTTTAACTCCACTTCTGCAGCAGAGCAGAACAGGTTGCCAATGGCTGTGGGGCGCTTCCCAGATGCTGTTGTTTGATCGCGCCCTTTAAATCTGCCCAGCATTCACGCCTATGGTCGGGTCTAATTCTGCATATGATTACAGCCTTCGTGAATCATCTAGTACACTGTTGTGGCTTTGAGACTCAGGGATCGAGCGATTTATAAATCTAATTTATAAATCAAATAAAGTTTTGTTCCGGATATCGGCTTCCTCACACACGCTTTGTTGGTCTTGAAGGTGCCACTGGGCTCAAACTTTGTTTGGCTGCTTCAGACCCACATGGCTACCCCACCTGAATCCATTGAGTACGCTGCAACTCTATTGCCTGCGTAGAAAAGCCTTCTTGATGTTACTCTGGTGCCTGTAAAACTAAAACACACACAGGGTGCGTTTAGACAGCGTGCTGGAGCGGTTTAAACTGCTCCGGCACGATGCGTTTTTTTTTTAAACTGGAGAATCGCACTCAGACTCACCTCCTCCTTCCGAGCGCCCCGCCGTCCTCCTGCAGGTGGGAGGGGTTTCCCCCTCTCCTTTGAGCATGCGCACAGGCAGCCCTCTCCCGAACAGGAAGTTTGGCCGGTGCGAAGAAGAGCGAGCTCAACAGGTCCCTTTAAAGTTTAAAGGAAGAGTCCTTTTAAAAATGGCCTCCCCGAGATCCCGGACTCCTCTAAATGCCTAAACTAGGCACCAGTAAACCTTTTCTTTTTTTAACCTAAGTGCGGAGCTCCGCTCAAGCGCACACCGGTAAGGGGGAAAAAAATGGAGGACTAAAACCGGAAGCTGGAAGCAGCTTCCCAGAGGGGAGGGGGGTTGAAGCACCCGGAAGTGGCTGGATGGAGCGATCAGACAGGGAAAAGTGCGGCTTGAAACGGAGAATCATGGAAAACACCGCTTGGGTAAGTGGTGCCAAAATACTCCGTTTCAAAGGGGGTTTGCTCCAGAAAGCGACGGCTGGGGACGGTGGGCAGATGTTGGGCGTGTGAATGCGCAGGGAAAAGCCGTTTCTGAGCCGTGCTGAAAACGGCTCAAACGGCGCGTCTGAACGCACCCATACACACACAATGTCACATGCGAACCAGCTCCCCCTCGTAGGTACAGCTGATCCCTTTTCAGACTCTCATGGGCGGTGGGTATCGTTTGGACAAACAAGGCTTCTTTCCCCCCTTCTCCCACATGTGGAAACGGAGGAGGGCTCTTGCAAAGACACATGAAGACACAAGACAAAGGGGGAACTTTGTAAGAACCCCAGGTCTCCTTCTTCTCTGAATGGGACCAGCAAGGGAATAATCCCTTTTGGAGACGCCACCCCCCCTCTCATGAAAGGCCGTGAGCCTGGGCTTCCTTGTTTTACCGAACAAGTCTTTGAAATACATCAATCTGCCCTGTAGGCTTTCGGAAGTTTACTGATCCTATCAGGCCGATAGCACACAGCGAGCATTCAAAGGCAGACTGCTGTTGTTCTTGACTCCCAGATCCTTTTTTAAAGCATAAAAAAGATGTTAAGCACGCCGATGTCTTGTCCATGAAAAATGGAAGTCAACCAACCAGATCGTTAGAAAATTTCCCAGAATTCTTCCTCTGTCTCGGGGCATTGGATGTCATGCAACAAAGCTCAGGTCTGTACAGCACTGCTTCACAAGCACCCTAAAAATCCTTTGCCTGGATAGAATTGAAATGAATCTAAAGCCAGGAAGGTAGGGTTCCCAGGTCTGGGTTGGAAAATACCTGGAGACTTTGGGAGTGGATCTGGGAGAGGGCGGGGTTTGGGGAGGGGAGGGGCGTCAGCGGGGTACAAGGCCACAGAGTCCACCTTTCAAAGTGGCCATTTTCTCCAGGGGAGCTGGAGATCAGTTGTAAAAGCGGGAGATCCCAAGGCCCCACCTGGAGGCTGGCAACCCTACAGGAGGGGAGGATTTAAATAGGGTTGCCAACCTCTAGGTGGGGGCGGGAGATCTCCTAGAATGATAGGGTCACCAACTCCTGGTTGGGAAATACCTGGAGATTTGGGAGGTGGGTGTAGCCTGAGGAGGGCTGGGTTTGGGGAAGGGAGGGACTTCGATGCACCAGAATGCCACAGAGTCCACCCTCCAAAGCAGCCATTTTTCTATAGGTGAACTGATCTCTGTCACCTGGAGATCAGTTTTAACCCCAGACCTCCAGCCACCACCTGGGTGTTGGCAACCCGGTCTCCAGACGACATCGCTCACTTGTTTGACATTTATTTAACCAAAACATTTATTCCACTTCTCCTGGAGAAAATGGCTGCTTTGGAAGGTGGACCGCAAGGCATTGCACCCTACCGAGGTCCCTCCCCTCCCTAAACCCCGCCCTCGCGGGCTCCACCCTCCAGTCTTCTTCTTCTTCATCGCCGGGTAGTTCTGGACCTGGAGTTGGCAACCCTATTCTTAATTTCTTAAGCAGGTTGTTCCAATTCGCTGCCAAAACATTGAAACCATGCGATGCACCCAGCCTAGTGGAACATGCTCCCTATTGAAATCAGGGCCTTGCGAGATCTTCTTCAATTCCACAGGGCCTGTAAAACAGAGCTGTTCCACCAGGCCTTCGGCTGAGGCAGCCGATGTCTATATATCTGAGGTTTTAACAACTGCTGGCCTGTATCTGTATCTTCAGGGCCGGCCCCAGGTGTCTGGGCGCCCTAGGCAGGACAGCCTGGGGCACCCACCCCACCGGGGATGCCAACCTCCCAGTGGGGCCTGGAGATGGCCCAGCGCCCGGGAGAGCCAAGGAAGGGGCGGGCTTAGAAGCCCCCCTTCCCTCCCAACGGCGGCGGCATGGCTCTCCCCGGTGCCTCGCAGCCGTGAGGCACCTGGGAGAGCCAGGGAAGGGGCGGGCTTAGAAGCCCCCCCTTCCTTCCCAGGGGCAGCGGCGCGGCTCTCCCGGGTGCCTCGCAGCTGCAAGGCACCCAGGAAAGCTGGGGATGCCGGCGTTGGGCAGCCCAGGGGGCTTTTCACGGGGGTGGGTGGGGGGCATTTTGGTGCCCCTGCAGGGCTGGCGCCCTAGGCAAGCGCGTAGCTTGCCTAGTGCGTGAGCCGGCCCTGCTTATTATATGCCGAACCTCTTGCAACTGTTAAAAATCCATACTGTGAGACTGTGACCACCATTTTAATGTATATAATAGTTTTAATATTTTAATTACTTAGTCTATTAATGAAATGTTGCTTTGTATTGATAACATGTTATTATCCACCCTGAGCCCACTCGTGGGAAGGGCAGGCTATAAATATGAATGAATGAATGAATGAATGAAGCAGGTTACATTTTGCATTGTACCTCCACCTCCCGACTCCAGGTGGCCTTTCTTTGTAACTCCCATTCCACCTTCTGACAGGGATATAAGAGCTGACAGATCTTCATTTTCGTTTGTATCTGATGAAGTGAACTTTGATTTATACCCTCCAAAATTGTGTTGCCCTGTATGGTGCGTCAGGACTCAATTTTTGTTTATCGTCCTCCGGGAATCTGTGCTGTAGAGTCACGCCATGAAAGGGAGGCAGGGGAAAGAAAGGAATCCCTCGCCTACTCCTGCCAGTTTGGTGTAGAGACCCAGTTTGGTGTAATGGTTAGGAGCTCAGACTCTAATCTGGGAGAAGTGGGTTTGATTCCCCATGCCTCCACATGCAGCTGCTGATGTGGCCTTGGGTCAGTCACAAGTTGTCTCAGAGCTGTTCTCTCACGAGCAGAACTCGAAAGAGCTCTCTCAGCCCCATTTACCCCACAGGGTGTCTGTTGTGAGGAGTGGAAGCGAAAGGTGATTGTAAGCCAGTCTGAAATTCCTTTGACTAGTGAAGGGTGGGGTATAAATCCAATCTCGTCTTCTTCTGCTCGAACAAACTGAATTTCGGCATCTCAAACACTGCAGTTCCTGGAAAATATATGTAACATGGTTTTGTTTAATTCCATCATTGTGGTAAACAGTGGAAGACAGTATTTGAAATACTTATATGGAAAATTTTGAAAGATGAAGGGGAAAGAACAGGAAGGTCAAAATCCTTTGAAGAAAAATAATGTTATTTTGTGTGTGTGGGGGGGGGAATCCTGTATGTGTTCTCCAACTTTATAATTGAAGGTTATTTTGCATATGGATTGTTGATAAGCCAAGTCACTTAGAGTCGGATCTCACAGCTTTCCATTACAGCGAAACGCAGCTTAGAGTCAATAAGTCTGACCATCTAATGATGATTTAAATATGCTATAAAGCGTGGATCTCCAAACAGCTTGTTGAGATTTATCCCGACAAACAAAGGTAACAAAAAGTCTTTTGTGCATTTGTCACTCATTTCCACTTCTCCGTTGTTGCCGTGTCAAATAATGTCGGTGATTTAAGGACAATTACCGTAATTTTAAACTCTCCGCAAATGAAACGATAAAGGCTAGCCATCCAAAGAGGACACTACCCCGTTTCCCCCCTCCCTCCCAACTTTACAAGTAAATTTTAATTGATCGAGGATGAATTTCATCATGACTGATTAGAAAATTGACCCGTTTCACCACTAACAAATTTGGTTTCTTACAAATAAAAGCTCTTCTTCCTAGGTATTTTTAATTAAGTTCCCTGTCTTTCTGAGACGCGGGGGAGATTTAAAGATACGTGAGGCTTTTTGAAGCGCAAGAACGGCTGTGCCAGCAAACAGCGTTTCAGCGCTAAATGAATTTCTTTGCAACTCCTACTGAACTTTAGGGTTGCCGATGCTGGGTTCGGAAATACTTGGAGATTTGAGGGTGAAGCCTGGGAGACCTGGGTTTAGGAAGGAGAGGGAACTCGGTAGGGTATAACGCCATGCAGTCCACCCTCTAGACAGCCATGATTTAGGTAGTCTGGAGATCATCAATAGTAATTCTGGGAACTCAGCCCACTCCCATGTTGGCATCGTTGGTGCGATGATGTCACCGGGAAGTGATGTCATCACACCGGGCGTGTTGCATGTCAACGTTCTGGCATTTTGGCCAAAACTCTATGGTTCCTGTTATCTATCCAGCCCCCACCTGGAGGCTGGCAACCCTAAATCCAACAGAGGCAAAGGAATGCTGCTGGCTTCCATCATAGGCTGTTGCAAGCAGAGATGCTGGAGCTCACAGAGTGATGGATCAGCCCCTTGAGTGCTAGCTGTGTACTTAGGTCATGGTGCGATGGTCACACACTGTACAGCAATGACCTCCGTATGAGAATATAAGAACTTAAGTAGGGCCTGCTGGATCAGACCAGTGGTCCATCCAGTCCTGTGTACTGTGCCACACAATGGCCAGTCAGTTGCCCTGGAGGCCCAAACAAGCAAGGCATAGCAGCCAAGGCCTTTCCCGATTCTGCCGCCCAGTACTGGGATTGCTGTATATGCGGGTTACTTGCTGAGGCTGTGGGAGTTATTGAAGTTCTGAGAACAGGTGTTGAATACCAGCCCTCATCAGTTTGGTGTAGTGGTTAAGTGCGCGGACTCTAATCTGGGAGAAGCAGGTTTGATTCTCCACTCCTCCACTTGCAGCTGCTGGATGACCTTGGGCAAGCCATAGTTTTGACAAGAGCTGTCCTTGAAAGAGCAGTCCTCAGTCAGAGCTCTCACAGCCCCACCTACCTTACAAGGTGTCTGTTGTGGGGAGGGGAAGGAAAGGGAGTTTGTAAGCCACTCTGAGACTCCAAGTGAAGGACGGGGTATAAATCCAATCTCCTCCTCCTCCTCCTCCTCCTCCTCCTCCTCCTTCTTCTTCTTCTTCTTCTTCTTCTTCTTCTTCTTCTTCTTCTAGATAGCCCAGGCTAGCCCGATCTCATCAGATCTCAGAAGCTAAGCAGAATTCAACAGAAGTGACTTCACATGCCCGCGCACCCCGATGCACACTCTCCATTTCCCCAGGTTAACCCTGGTTAACCAACCAGATTAATTAACCAATTGTGGTTAACCAACTAGGATTTTCCATGCTGGAAGTAGGCTTCCTAGTGGCCTGGGCCCAGTGCTCCTAGCCCCAATCCTCTGCCCTCAAGAGACTGAGAAACTGAAGGAAAAATGGCCTCCATAGTGACGCTCTAGGAATTTCCACTGTCCTATGGTTTTTACAACAGAGATTAGGGAAAATTCCCAGAGTGTCACCTGGAGAAATTCCATTCTCCCCAGGAACCACCCTCCAAACCTCCTGGCATTTGCCTAGGCAGTACTGGAAACCCTAGCTGGTAGAGAAGGGAGAAAGAGTGAGGCACGTATGTGAATCCAGCAACAAGCCAGGCTCAAGCAAATCCTGGTTTCAAACTGGGTGGAAGCGATGCCTGTCATGTCAGCTTCTGCTCTGCGGTCCGATGCACGCAACATCTTGGTATTTCACAAGGCAGTTGCGCAACATGGAATTAAGCCGAGAGGGAGCATGATAGGGCAAGAGGGAGATGAAGGTCGGGGCGTGACTCATTTCATGACAGCCTAAAGGCATTTCAACCACAAAAGGCAGCACAACCACAAGCTGAGTTGGCATCACTCTTTACTTCCAGGATTCAGTAGGAACCATTTATAATCAGATTGCTACCGACTGGCAGCACCACAGGTAACTCTGGCCTTGCTTACTGTGTATGGGAGTTCGGCGTCATAAGCAAAAGTTCCAAATCCAGCTCCTTTAGGCAAATGCAAAGGCTGCCTGGAGCCGTCGAGAACACAGTTCCTAGTTGCTCATATCAGCAAGCCAGCCTAGGGTTGCCAGGTCTGGTTTGGAAAATACCTGGAGACTTTGGGGGGTGAAGCCAGGAGAGGGCGGGGTTTGGGGAAGGGAGAGGCCTCAGCATGGCTCAATGCCATAGCCATTTTCTCCAGGGGAGCTGACCTCTGTCAGCTGAAGATGAGCTATAAAAGCGGGAGATCTCCAGGCCCCACCTGGAGGCTGGCAACCCTAAGCCAGCCAGAAGCAAAAGGAATATGATCTGACCTCCTTGGGCCTATTGCTGTCAGGAAGCTTCCTTATTGGCCGGTGTGGCTAATCTCCTTGCAGTTCCCATCTCTGGCCAGAGATGGGTGGTGGTGCTCAACCTGGATCCCCGTCTGCCGCTCCTCTGGCCTCCAATGCAAAATCCGCCGTGACCTCAACTCCCAGTCGCCCTGGTGACTCAGACCTGTAAGGCTGGTCTGTGTAAAAGTCCAAATCAAGGAAGGATGTCTTTAGGTCGGTTCTGCATTGCTCAGGCAAAGGGCGGCTTCTCTTTTGCTTCAATTTCTTTACGTAAGAGTCTGAAAAAGAGCTAGTCAGACGACGTGCAAAGGGACCTTGTACTGAATTAGGCTGCTGGTCCATCTAGCCAACTGATTGGCCTGGCGGCATTTCTCCAGGGTCTCAAACAGAAGTATTTCCTAACCTGCCCTGGGACTGAATATCCTTCAACTGGGGACAACAGGACTTGAAATTATTTATGTAATGCATTTGTACCCTGCCTTTCTCCCCAATGGGGATCCAGCTTACATTGTCCTCGTCTCCTCCATTTCATCCTCACAACAACCCTGTGAGGTAGCTGGGGCTGAGCATGTGTGACTGGCCCGAGGTCACCCAGCTAGCCACCATGGTGTGAGTGGGAATTCGAACCGAGGTCTCCCAGGGACTAGTCCGACACTCTTGATCACTACACCATGCTGGTTCTTACAGCCTTCTGTGTACCAATCATGTAGCTGAGCTATGAGTCTCTGGAAAAGTAACTGAATGAGGGGTCTTATGTAGATTCCATTCATTCTAGCTAGCTGCACACAGGTCATTTCTTACACAGTGTTATCCAGGTATGGGATGTTTCCAGTATAGATATTAACAAATGGACTTATCTGCAGGTTGTTCATATCACTCTTGAATGCTATTTTGGTTAGGAATGTGGACTCTAATCTGGGGGATCTGGGTTGGATTCCCCACTCCTCCACATGCAGCTGCTGGTGTGACCTTGGGTCAGTCACAAGTTATTTCAGACCTGTTCTCTCGAGAGCAGTCCTCAAAAGAGCTCTCTCAGCCCCACCTACCTCACAGGGTGTCTGTTTTGGGGAGGGGAAGGGAAAGAAGATTATAAGCCATTCTGAAACCCCTTTGGGTAGTGAAGAGCAGGGCATAAATCCAATCTCCTCCTCCTCCTCCAGATTGCTGCATGGAATTCTTGCCAAACCTGTCAAACCTATCCCACTCACGAGTCATTTGCAAAACTGTCCACTCTTCTGCACATTACACAAAAGGAGGTGGTAGACTGAAATTCTGGATTATATTTCTTCGAAATGCTGGTGGGAGGGATCATATTTTGAATGCTCACCAGTTCCAAAGACTCCCTGCATATGATGAATGAATTCATAAGGGCTATGCTAAGTCTTTCTCCCTGTTGAAGAAAGTTTGAGTCCAGTGGTACCTTTAAGACCAGCCCAGTTTTATTCTGGATATAAGCTTTCATGTGCAGACGCACGAAAGCTTATACCCAGAATAAAACTTCGTTGGTCTTGAAGGTGTCACCGGACTCAAACTTTGTTCTCCTGCTTCAGACCAACAGGTCTGAACCCACTTGAGTCCTTTCCCCTGATGTGCTAGCTCACTGCATGCAAGGAGGTGCTGTTTCCATTGCAATGGAGCGTTCACACTTATTTATCTATTTACTTCATGTATACCCCGCCTTTCTCCCCAACGGGAACCCAAAGCGGCTTACATCGTTCTCGACTTGCACATTTTATCCTCACAACAACTCTGTGAGGTAGGCTAGGTCAAGAGTGTGTGGCTGGCCCAAGGTCACCCAGTGAGCTTCCATGGCCGAGCAGGGTTGTGTGAACCTGAGTCTCTCAGGACAGCCAGTTTGGTGTAGTGGTTAGGAGCGGAAACTCTAATCCGGGAGAACTGGGTTTGAGTCCCCACTCCTCCACATGCAGCTGCTGGTGTGACCTTGGGTCAGTCACAGTTCTCTCAGAGCTGTTCTCTCACAAGCCATTCTCGGAAGTGCTCTCTCAGGCCCACCTACTTCACAAGGTGTCTGTTGTGGGGAGGGGAAGAGAAAGGAGATTGTAAGCCGCTCTGAGGCACCGAGTGACGGGCGGGATAGTCCAACACTCTGGTGACCTCTTGCAGTCTGAGATGGAACCATCTAGAATTCTACCATCTGATTCTACATAATGTGTCAGTCAGCTGTTATTTGCCCATATAAGTTGTTTCATAAATCACTTTGGGGTTGTGGAGTATCTCCAATAACAGAATCCTAAGAATCAAAACCATAAGAACACACACATATAGAATCATAGAACCATATACAATATGTAGATGCCCGGAGTATAGATCCTACTACATATGATATTCCAGTTTTTACAACTCACATTTTCGTAAGTTATTCAAATGTACTCCTTTACCTGAATGGGAATAAGATGTGTTGAAACAATGAAGCAATAAAAATGCCGGGGGAGGGGAGAGGGACTGAGAAGTCAGATAAAAAAGAATATGCCTTTAAAAAAACCCCAACACTATACAAGAACGTTTGTCTGCGGTTTCTGAAATCTGGGAAATTAGACTGAAGACAAAAAGATTGTTTATCTGCAGCCTTAATTAATTAGAATGGAATCATGGATATTATTCTATAAAAAAACCCCTTAAAGTTGGTCATTTAAAGAAGTTAAATTACAACCATTGTGCTGAAATTACACCGACTTTGTGGAATGTTACATAATTTGGGGGGAAGTGGGCAAGATATTTTTGCATTTCGTGTGATCTCGTCTTAAGATTTAGCGGCTGCTTCTAGGATTTCTTTTGTCGTGGCAAAGACAATGATCTATTGTGTACTTCTATTACTAATGATTCTGTAAAGATTGTCTACTCCAGAAGATAATTAGAAAGGGTGAAATCTAATGCCGTTAAATAGAACTCAGTTGGGATGTAATGAAATTTTGTTGTGAAGCGCGGGGCTTGCTTTGAAGCCAATTTTTTTTTGAAGATTCTACACAGATAAATACGATTGTAAAATTCTTGCTTCCCTCCAAAAAAAAAAAAAAAAGAGGCCTGCTTTAAATGTGATGCTGGCTGAGATAAAAAACAAAAAAACCCAAATCCTCATGCATGGGACTTGGCATTCACAGTGCAACTGGTTTAAATCCGGCTGCTACCCATGAAAACATCAATGCATGCCATGTAACTGGGATTGCCAAAGTCCAGGTGGGGCTTCCTTAAAATATTCACTCTTTGCAGGGGACGGCTTTCAATGGCTAAGGGAGATGTGGAGGTTAATTTTTTTTTAATTTGTTTGTTCAAAGTGAAACTTCATATTTTCCAGCCAATACACAGTCAATATATTAATTAAAATTAAAATCAATTCTGTATAAGCAGACATGTCATTCCTATTCTACTTAAATTGACTTTAAGAAAGAAATTTCAAAGCTTCTTACTCACAGCTCTGCCAAAAAAACAAGGGAAACGGAGATTCCACTGAATTCCAGATCTGAAAGATTCAGAAGTTACAGGGTGCCGCCAGTTTGTATAGTTTATATAGAAGGTGTTACATAGGCCAACTATATGTAAAATATATAGAGAGAAGCGATTATGTAGACTTTACTAAACCTGCTGATTTGTGTCCTGTAAAGGCCTGTGTGATGGACGGCACTTTTAAGAGGCTTAGAAGTACTGTGCCAACAACTAAAGGACTGTGAAGGGTTAGTTCTTCACAGAATCACAGAGCTTTGAGTGACAGGCTTCCCCAAACATTTCCCAAGCAATCTGATTGGTTAGCATCAGCTGAGCAAAAAAAAAAGTCTTGAGAGAGCTGGATGCTGAGGTGATTAAGTCAAATTCCTGCCTCAACTGAGAAGAGATGTGTACTGAAACCATCTGAGGATAGCCCTGACAGAAAAAAGAGTTAGTTCTGACAGAGTTCAGCCCTGACTGAACACGGTCTGAATTCAGCATTAGCTGAGAGCACTTTGAATACAGAAGGAGAACTGGGGGAATTTTTGGCAAGGAAATTTGGGTAGTAGAGAAGACTTCCATTCAGGCCAAAGGGGATAGATCTTCTAGAGAGAGAAGATCCCCTACTCAGTCAAACAGGGAGAGTTATCTCTCAGGAGTACAGAGTTCCTGGTCTGGTGTGATTAGAAACTGCCTGTAGAGGCCTTAAAAGTCAGTGAACAACTCAAGAAGAGTACTGGTATTCCAACAGAAGGGGGTTGGGTACTAGGAAATGGATACCAGCCTTCCAAGCATCAAAAGAGTCAGCAGTTCATCAAATAAAGTGTATCTGAGTGTTTGGGAATCTCAATATAAAGATATAAGTAGCTGTGAATAAATTAAGAACCTCTCATTAGCCTGATATATAAGATCAAAAGTTAGTGCTTGTACTAATTTTACCTCAGTATTTTCAACACCTGACCTTTCCCCTCAATGTTAAATAAAACCTTTTATTAATTTTGAGTTTTAAAGTGTCTCAAATGCGATCTTCAAGGGTTTAAGGGTGATCCTATCCCTTCCCTCAGGTTCCTGGGCTGAGCAAATAGCCAAAACATGTCTTACTGACAGAATGGGACAGCCAAGGTTTCTTCAGGGGAGAACATGTTATCTGGGCTGCTAAGTAAGTGAAGGGCCAGAAGAATGGAGGGAAAATCTAGCCTCTGAGGGAGGGAAGTGGAAGAGATCTGTCATAGCATGATATAAGACACCTAGTACCCCAAAGAATGGAATAGGAGGGAGAAAATGTGGAACTTTGAGACATTGCAACTCGGGATGTGCATGGACCCAAAAAAAACTGGTTTGGGGTTCAGAGTGGCCCATGATCTGAACACCAAATCAAGCCAAAAGGCCCCAAACCAAACCAAACCGATCTAGTGAATTCAGTTCTCCCTTTATCCTGGCCATGGCTCACTGGGGAGCTGTTAGGTTGAAATGGCTGGCAGCCATTGCAACTTAACAGCTCAGCCATGGACCCCACAATGTTCAGCTGTTAGGTTTAAATGGCCCCGAACAACCATACCAGACAAAAGTCCAGTTAATGTTTGGGGAAGGCATCGCAAGTTCATACCAACTAGCGCAAGTTCATACCAAAGTTTGGCTTATGAGCCAGTTTGTGCCCATCCCTAACTGCAACAACATGGGGTAAGTTCTATAAATACTACCAATACAGGAGCTAGCTGTGCCTACTGTTGCCAACTCTGGGCTGGGAAAGTCCTGGAGATTTTGGGGTCGGACCCTGGCTTTTGGGGAGGGGAGGGACCCCAGCATGGTATAATTGTTGGAGTGAGCAACTCAGCATGCCTGGAGATTGAGGGGTGCTACATCACTCAAAGTGTGTATAGGTGTTATGTCCTTGAATGGGATGTCTCTCTTTGTCTTAACCTGGGAGCTGCCCTCTGCCCTCTCCTCTTGCTTTGTCCTCTCCCTCTCTGCACATAGCCTTCCATGGAGACACATGTCTCTGCAGGACTCTGCCGTAGAAACAATGCCCTCAAACTCCCGTACGTGTGATGATGGACAAACTCGTCATTTTCTGGTAGGGAAAATACTCTTTAGATCAGGCTTCTTTCTCTCCTTTGACTGCAGCCTGAATGTGAACTGGATCGACATGAATAAATGTTAAGTTTACTTTTTTTGCAACCTACTTCTTGGGAGATTTATTTACCGAACTCAATGTCACGCTCGGCCAAACTCGGCTATATTAACCAGCAATCTCAATAATAATGCCATAGAGTTCATCCTGCAAAGCAGCCATTTTCTCCAGAGAACTGATCTTGATCTCCAGGTGCCGCTGGGAGGCCGGCAAACCCAAATTTGCCAGTGTGGGGCATGCCTTGCCAGCATTAAAGAAGCAGCAGTGAAGTTTCCAGGAAAGAAGAAGAAGAAGAAGAGGTTGGATTTATACCCCGCCCTTCACTACCCAAAGGAGTCTCTGAGCGGCTCACAAACTCCTTTCCCTCCCCCTCCCCACAACAGACACCCTGTGAGGTAGGTGGGGCTGAGAGAACTTCTGACAGAAACTGCTCTTTTTCAAGAACAGCTGTGCCAGAGCTTGTGACTGACCCAAGGTCACATCAGTAGATGTAAGTGGAGGAGTGGGGAATCAAACCCGGTTCACCCAGATTAGAGTCCGGGCACTTAACCACTACACCAAACTGGCTCTTTGAGGAAAGGAAGGAAACAAATGCAGCTAAACAGTCTCTTGGTGGGTGTTTCCTTGTAGCACTCTTCTATCTCCCCCCCCCCACCTAGTATATAGAATAGCCTATCCTTATACAACCCATTTGTGAATCCCCTTCTTTCTGTTTTTACATTTAAGAGAATGGGTAGGGGGGGAGGAGACTATTTTTGCAAAGTCATTACTGTGCCTCAGGGGTGTATATGCGTGTGTGTGTGTGAATCACATTCGATCCCTCTCCGCCATGGTATTTCCCCCCAATCCCGGAACATGCACAGTTATTTGCTCATGTAAGCTCAAGTTTTCTCCCTTCCCTGTAAAGCTCTCTTCTCCCCCACTCCACCGGCTTTGCCAGCACAGATCTGTTGCCTAACCCAACAGGAGCCCGTAACACACGCAAGGCCTCGCTTAATGCGTTTTTGTCAAGAAACCAGGCCGCCCCACGAGTCTCCCGCCTCCCTCTCCCGGCTCTCTAATTTCTGAAAACCCTGAGAACCCTCTGGAAGCGCCCGCTCCTTCGTGCCGTTTCCGAGGGGGAAGGAAGAGAGCTGGCAGCACAGCCGGTTCTCAGGCCTGCTGTTGGCTTTACCCGGCAGAGGTTTGCCGAATGACTCAGAGGTGAATCACAGGTTTCTGCAGGTGTACGCCGGGGAGGGCTGGCCCATTTCCATGTCTCGGCGGTGGCAAATGTTTACTTCATTAGTTCATGGGGTTACCCAGCGTTTCTAGCCAACTCAATTTCTCAACATTAATGGAGGCTTAGGAAAACAAAACAAGACAGGCCCGGGAGGGGGGAAATCCACATCTTGCCATCCAAGAAGGCCTGGAAAATGCCACCGGTTAATTACAGAAGGTTGCATTTAGTGGAGCAATGGGACGGTACATGTCTTCGGGCTCTCCTGCCCTGACTGAGAGCTCCTGTTTCATGATCCCGTCAAGATCTTCTGCTGTTTGCCTCGTCTCACCCCTGCCAGCTCGGTGGCTTGCAGATTTGGGGCATGCCCAGTAAGTAGGCGTGCCAACTTCCAGGTGGGGCCTGGAGATCTCCCAGATTTGCAACGAATCTCTAGACTACAGAGATCCATTTCCCCAGAGAAATGGTTTTGGGGGGGAGGGGAGGGTGAGCTCTGTGGCATAGGGTTGCCAGGTCTGGGTTGGAAAATATCTGGAGACTTTGGGGGTGGATCCGGGAGAGGGCGGGGTTTGGGGAGGGGAGGGGCCTCAGCAGGGTACAATGCCATAGAGTCTGCCCTCCAAAGCAGCCATTTTCTCCAGGGGAGCTGATCTCTGTCAGCTGGGGGGATCAGTTGGGAAAGCTGGAGATCTCCAGGCCCCACCTGGAGGCTGGCAACCATCCATTATTTTGTGCCCCTTTCCAGATTTCTTCATGCTCCACAACCCAGCGTCAGTGAAATGGTCATTCCTGAGGGGACAGAACTGAAAAATTTAGAGACCACACACACGTTTCTCCTTCAAGATCTAATAAGCTCTGGAGCACTTCAGTCCCTCAGTGTTTTACTTTAATGGACAACCACTATTAGTAGGGCTGCCAACCTCCAGGTGGTGGCTGGAGATCTCCTGGGATTACAACTGGCCTCCAGGCAACAGAGATCAGTTCCCCAGGAGAAAATGGCTGTTTTCGAAGACGGACTCTGTGGCAGTATATCCTGCTGAAGTCCTTCTCTTACCCAAACCCCCACCCAGGGGTCTTTTTTGGGGGGGAGCACATGGAGCGCAGCTCCGGGAGCTCAGGAGCCAAGCCCCGCCCCCAGCCGGCGTCGGGGGAGTCTTTCAGGCAGCCGAATGTCAATTTCAGCTCCATTATATCCTATGGGCCTAACTTTTTTCCCCACCATAGAGAACAAGGGAGGGAATATGGGCAACCTGTTTGGGGGCCCATAGAATTGGACCCCCTGTTCCAGTGTTCTTGAAACGTGGTGGGTATCTGGGGAGAGGCTCCAACAGCTATCCTGTGAGTTTGGAGCCTCTCCCTCAAACCCCCTCCCCTCCAGCCCCCAGAATATACCCTATGTTTTCACCATTGACTTCAATGGTCCATAGGATATAATGGGGCCGAATTCCCGCCAAATTTCTTTCATTCCCTCCTTTCCTTCTCTCTTTTTCCTCTTTCCCTCCTTCTTCTCTTCTCTCTCTCTTTCTTTCCCACCTTCTTCTCTTCTCTTTTTTCCTCCTTTCCCTGTTTCCCTCTTTCCCCCCTCTCTTTCTTTCCCTCCTCCTTTCCTTCTCTTTCTTTCCCTCTTTCCTTCCTTCTTTCCTTCTCTCTACTCTCTCTCTTTCCTTCCCTCTTTCCTCCTTCTGTGGCCCAACTCTCATGAGAAGGAGTTTAAACTTTAAACCCCTTCTCTCTTTGCTCCCCCACCCAGACCAGCTGGGGAAGGGAAGGGGAGGCTTTTGAAGATGCCTCCCCCCCCTTTGCTTCCCCTTCTGACATCACTTCCGGTGATGTCAGGGGGTGTGGCATATGCTAATAGCCTAATAGCTCATTAGCATACCATATGCTAATGAGCTCCTGCAGCTGTTTTTCTACGAAAAGACCCCTGCCCCCACCCTTTTCAGGCTCCACCCCCAAAATCTCCAGGTATTTCCCAACCTGGAGCTGGCAACCCTAGCTGTTGGCACTCTGTACCTCTTGAGGCCTGCTCCACATCAGACTTTGGGGAGAGTGATTTTCCTCTTTTTCTTAATGTATGAAGTCATGTTTTCTGCATACCTGGGGGCAGGGCTCTTTTTGTAGCAGGAACTCCTTTGCATATCAGGCAACACACCCCCTAATGTAGCCAATCCTCCAAGAGCTTACAGAGCTCTTCTTACAGGGGCTACTGTAAGCTCTTGGAGGATTGGCTACATTAGGGGTGTGTTGCCTAATATGCAAAGGAGTTCCTGCTACAAAAGGAGCCCTGCCTGGGGGTGGGTCTCCTAAGACATGGAAATCCCAATTTTCTTTGCGGATGGCCTAGCAACCAGGCTCTTTACTCTTAGTTGTAGTAATGCTGCCTTCGGTTTTAGCGACCCTGATGTTTAACCAATAAACCCAAAAATCATGATTAATTCCCCCCCCCTCATGGTGGCTCTATCTCTGTAAAGAACTTTGAAGAACCTCAATTGTACAATTTCCCTCCTATCTTATTAAGGACATACTCATTGAAATTCACAGGAAACATTCTTCCTACTCTCTTCCTTTGAGCAAATTGTTATTATACACAAGAATAGTCGCTGTCGCCACATTCATTAATAGCATTATGCTTTTTTTTTTTCCACGGGTGACAATTAGGTTAATTTTAGCTTCCTTGAAAGTATTAGTCAGTCCTTCTCCACTATTTTTAATTCTCATCATTTCAGCTACCGCACACACACACACTTACAAATTTGTTGCAAATGAGCTTCCAGAGATGTTATCTGTTTATTTCCCCGGTATCTTGTGTCCTATTTCATGTTCGGTGCTCCAGCCAACAGCCCTACATGTTCACACCTGTCTCTGTGTCTGCTTCCAAGAAGCTAGCAGAAAGAAGAGGGGGGCAAGGAAAAGATGGAAAGAGGCTGGCTGGTAGGGTTGCCAGCTCCAGGTTGGGAAATTCCTGGAGATTTGGGGGTGGAGCCTGGGGAGGACAGGGACCTCAGTGGGGTATAGTGCCCTAGAGTCTGACCTTCACAGCCTCCATTTTCTTCATTGGGAACTGATCCCGGTAGTCTGGAGATCCCCAGGCCCCACCTGGAGGCTGGCTAGGAATACTTGGAATCATCTTCTTCACTCTCCATGCTTTCTCCTCCCAAATAGTTGGATATTGTAACTCTGCAGGCAAGAGGGTCTGGGAGGGGAAGGGTTAAGAGAATTCTTTCAACTGGGGCACACTTGGCATTTGGCCCCACCCTCCCATTGGTTGGATGTCGAGCTTCTTTGGCCATGGCTTGCCTTCTGTTTTCATCTTATAGAGGGCCTCTCTTCTTCTCTGTCTTACCTGGGCTTGGAGCTGTAGCAAGTTAACCTTTTCTGAAGTTAATTTGTTCACAATAAGCTAAATGTACATAAATGCAGCAATTTTTCTCCAGGCTAGTTTGGCCAATGACCCTGAAGGGTTTTTTTTGTTTTGCTATCTTCTAGGCATGGAGCAGGGGTGTGTGGGGGGGGGAAGGGGGAGTATTTGTGAATTTCCTGCATTGTGCAAGGGGTTGGTCTAGATGACCCTGGAGGTCCCTTCCAACTCTGTGATTCTATGAATACGTCATGTAAGATGTGCTTCTATTTCTGTGAGTAAAAATTCTTTCCCTTGTGACCATTGGAGTCAGATCATCTTTGTAATGTGTTTGAACAGCATTTTCCCGTTAATCAGGAAACATGGAGAATCAGGGATACTGTAAAAAAGTGCTTTTGTGCTTCCAAGGCAATACGGTGAAGGTACCCTCACTCCAGATATCTGTAAAGGTAATTTTAACAAGGTTCTGAGTCAGCGCTCCAGTCACGGTGATAACCAATCACATTGTGATCACTAATTGGCATCTCATTTATACCATCTCCAGTGACTGATCGTGCCTGTTGCCAAAGCTGCTCAGCCCCTACATGGGCGGAGGTGGGGAAATACACCTCCTAGGCTCACAGCATTCCCTGGAGATACAACAATGTGGCAACAGGCTGTGGTGGAAGCTCTTGTCAATTTGGTCCTCCCACCCGAATGTTCCAATATCCCCTACAAAAGATGGGGGATACCTAAAACATGTCTCATTTGCTGTAGGCTTTCCAATGGTATCTGGTCAACCCCATTTTGGGGGAAAAGAATGCTGGGTTGACCAAGCATTAGTCAGGGCTCTTTTTCAGGTGCTGGTGGGTCAGGGCTTAGGCATGACTGGATGGCCCAGGCTAGCCCTATCTCATCAGATCTTGGATGCTAAGCAAGGTCAACTCTGGTTAGTACTGGGATGGGAGACCACCAAGGATGTCCAGGGTCACTACACACAGGCAAGCTATGGCAAACCTCCTCTGAGTGTCTCTTGTCTTGAAAATTCTATGGGGGTCACTGTAAGGTTCCTGAGACCTGATGGTCCTTTCCACCACCACCAAGGTTAAAAACACATCTGATGCTCTCTGGATTGAGATCCGTCTTCTGTAGCCTGACTCAGTCTCCTCTTCCACCCTCCCCGTCAAGCACCTGATGACAGTAAGACTCAAAGACCACCCCCACCGCATTAGAAAATCCATTCAGAACACCTGTTTGGGGGAAGTCGGGCACAGCCCAGAAAAGCAGAAGTAAAACAATTGGATCGAGATCTAAACCTCAGCTAATTTCAAGCTCAGAAGATAAATAAAGGAGACAACAGACTTGCTTGTGCTGTAAACAGTTTGTTTCTATCCCAGATTTCCTCCCCATTGTTCGGAGCTTTAACTCTTCTATCCAAGGAGATTAGGTTTTCTGGGGTTTTACCACCAACCTTCAAACCAAGCATCGTACTTGTGCAATTTGCAACATGCCATTCATCGAAAGGGATCTCCTCAGCCCAAGGATGAAATTTGGGAGATACTACACTCCTGAAAGCAAGGACAGTGATCATTAAAGAGAAACAGCCAATTAATGTTACCCCACATCGACTTGTATGGAGGAAGGCAAGATGGTTGCTAGGCTACCATTCCATGGTGTCCTCCATTTCTTCTTTTTCCTGGAGTCACCGCTCATGGCATTACAGTTCCCATGATGCCCTGTGGGAACATTCAGGACCTCTCTGTTGCCTAAACTAGACCCTCCCCAATAATGCTCATCATGTTTAAAGAGTCTGTGAGCATGATAAATGCTGCATCTGTGGCCATGCCAAGTTCAGGAGGGAATGGTGGGCAGGCTAGCACACTGACATGGAAAACATTATAGAGAGGAATTTGACTCTCCATCCGGTATCATTGCCAGTTACTGCTTTTCCATTGTCCATTATTTATTTGGGTTTTTTTTTAAAAAAAATGTTACTTTTCTAGCATGTGTTCAAAGAACCTCAAAACAGCAGAAGAAAAATTAAAGCTGCAAATGTAAAATTAGTTTTAGAAACGGGACAAAACAAGCAAACAAAAAAGCAATATAATTTAAATACCTGTTTCAGGGGAAATAAAAGGAATCTAACAATACATTAGGAGCTGTGGTGGCTCAAGTGGTTAAGATGCTGAACTGCAGACTGTGGAAGGTCAGTAGTGCCGCAGTTCGAGACCCAAGCTCCTGTCTCTGGCCCCAGCTCCTGCCAACCTAGCAGTTCGAAAGCAAGAAATTGCATGTAGATAAATAGGTACCCCTTCGATGGGAAGGGAACAGCATTCCCTTCCGCCTCAGCATTTAGTCATGCCGGCCACATGACCACGGAAACATCTTCGGACAGCGCTGGCTCTTTGGCTTGGAAACGGAGATGAGCACCACAACCCTAGAGTCGGATTCGACTGGCTTTCGAGCAAGGGGGACTTTTACCTTTATCGTAATGATACATGGGGTTGCGAAGAGTCGGACTCGACTGTGCAACTGAATAACAACAACAACAACAAAAGACTAACAAAATTTTATGTCATCATTGGCTACAGTAAGACTTACTATTGCCCTGTGGTTGGCAGCACACCTCCTGCCCCCAGCTCCCATTGTTGGCTGGCACTTGGGTAGCCTGTAGAAAGGGGGAGGAGGAAATAAAAATTATTGTTGGGCAACAGCCTGATGTCACTTCCATGGAAATCCTTGAAGTGATGTCACACCTCTCTAGAAATCCAAAGAGTTTCTGGGAATTCCTAGGGAGGCATGATGTCACTTCCAGGTTTCCCCCGGAAGTGATATCACACCGTCATCCAATGGCACCCCCGTGTCTCCGCCCACCCCGGCAGCCCTAACAAGAGCCCGCTTCAGATGCATGTAGCAGATCCTTCCTAGAGAGACACTTAAAAGAGGCAACGAAGAAACAAACAAACAGCAGCACAGTCAAAGTGCCATAAAACTTAGGAAGTCCAGACTGAGATCTAATTATATAAAGATGAAGAAAAGTACAGAAACCATCCACAAGAGCGATAATTGGTTATTTTTCTTGTTGTGCTAAACTGGAAAACTAAACACCAGCAAAGGATGCAGAGTCCAAATTTTCACCTATGATACAGGACATGGGCTTAATCACTGGGTCAGAACGGTCCTCCTCTCTTATCCATTCCGCTGTTCTGGTGATCTCTCCCCTCAATCTCAGCTACATGGGGGTGGCTCATAGCTTTAGTTGGTGTCTAAAAAAACAGCTTGCAAAAGAAAAAGCCTGTTGGGCCCTGCCCCCCAGAAACTTACAGTCCCAAACCTAAAAAGCATGATAAATAGGGCTGCCAGCAATGGGTTGGGAAAATACCTGGAGATTTTGGGGGGGTGGAACCTGGGGGGGGGGTTGAGGAGTGTAGGGACCCCATCTGTGCACAATGCCATAGAGCCCCCCCTCCAAAGCAGCCATTTTCTCCAGAGGAGCTGATCTCGGTCATCTGGAGATTAACTGTAATAGCAGGAAATCTCCTGGTGCCACCTAGAGGTTGGCAACCCTAAACCTGAGTTGGCACCAACCTTCATTCCCTGATGGGGGGAGTTTCCCATAGTTCCAGTAGCCTATGAGAAAGCCAACAAAAGTCCATATGGCCAAAGCAATGGTATTCCCAGTAGTAATGTATGGCTGCGAGAGTTGGACCATGAGGAAGACCGAGCGCCGAAGAATAGATTCTTTCCAGTTATGGTGCTGGAGAAGACTCTGGAGAGTCCCTTGGATGGCAAGGAAATCAAATCAGTCAATCTTAAAAGAAATCAACCCTGACTGTTCCCTGGAAGGCCAGATCCTGAAGCTGAAGCTCAAATACTTGGGCCACCAAATGAGAAGGGAGCACTCGCTGGAGAAGACCCTGAGGCTGGGAAAGACTGAAGGTCAAAGAAGAAGGGGACGGCAAAGGATGAGATGGTCAGACAGTGTTATTGATACAATGAAACTGAAATTAAGAAAACTCTGGAGGGCGGCAGAAGGCTGGTGTGATGTGGTCAATGGGGTCATGAAGAGCTGGAATCGAGCGTGCAACTGAACAACAACAACAACAAAATGGGAAAGCTGTAGTAACCTAGTAACAGCAGAGGCATCAAATACAGGCTTCTTTTGCAACGGTGAGCTTCACAGAAGAAGACTGGTTCCCTTTCAGGTGATGAAACGTTTGCAGCTCACTTATCTGTCGCTTCCATCTTGACCGACAGGGAAAGGTAGTCTAGGAACTGACCGAAGACATCTTTGCTTTCATTCAGGGTAAACATTCGACCAAGGGAAAAGGAAAGGGAGAGCAGTTACAGGCAGTGTTCCCTCTAAGCTGAGTTAGTGTGAGTGAGCTCACAGTTCTTTAGCCTCCAGCTCACACCTTTTTATCTTAGCTCAGGAAGGATGGCTCCAAAGCAAACTAATTTATGCAGTAGCCAGATCACTCGCTCACCACTTTAATGCCAGTAGCTCACAAAGTAGAATTTTTGCTCACAGGACTCCACAGTTTAGAGGGAGCATTGGTTACAGGTCTATTCTGTTCTGGAATATTTCCTCCTTTCCCCCCTAGTCAGTTCTGGATGTAGAAGCGAAGGGGCGCCTCGGCAGCTGACCATCACGTGACCCGCCTGTGGCTGAGGTTGCCAGCAGTTACCCAAGTCACGTGACCCACCCACCCACCCACCCCTTTGGCCCACGGACAACTGCCTGTTCAGAATGGCTTTCCCTTAAAAAAAAACCATTAGCGTATTTTACGTTTATTAAGGCTGATACTCCAAAACCACCCAGGAGTGATTAAAAGCCCGTCTCCGTGATGAGTGCACTGCCTCCAGGCAAAATGAGCACTAAGCCTTAATTCATCTGTAAATATCGTGGTGGTTTCGTGTGTGTGTGTTTTTTTAAATTTTCTGCAAAAAACGATAGAACCCGATGTAGGTGTGCACACTTGGCATGTCACATGGGGAAGTCAGGTCAGTGTTTCCACACACACACACAAGTGCACACACACACGCCTGCTGTTTGGCAGCCCAGCGTCGTATCTCCGCCACAGATCTTTGCCAAAACTTGACTCTGCTCCCGTCAGATTAACTGTCTCCATTAAACAAACTGGCATTTCTTCTGAGGATTCTGATTGAAAGGATAATCTTGAGCGACACCCGTCTTAAAGAGATGAGCCTCCTCAGAGGGCCGCGATTAGGCAATCGGGTCTGCAGACATTTGCAAGAGCCGTAGGCTGACATCAGTCAACCTTTAAACCCGGTGGAGCTAGTGTTACCGTGGGCAACAGAAGTAGGGAGCTGTTTGCTTTCTTTAAAGGAGAGAGATCCAGTCTGGTGAATGATTCATTTACAGAGCCAGTTCGGTGAAGTGGTGAGGAGCGCAGACTCTAATCTGGGAGAACAGGGTTTGATTCCCCACTGCTCCACGTGCAGCTGCTGGTGTGACCTTGGGTCAGTCACAAGTTCTCTCGGAGCTGTTCTCTCAGGAGCAGTTCTCGAAAGAGCTCTCTCAGCCCCACTCACCTCACAGAGTGTCTGGTGTGGGGAGGGGAAGGGAAAGGAGATTGCAAGCTGCTATAAGATTCCTTCAGGTAGTGAAGAGCGGGGCATAAATCCAATCTCCTCCTCCTCTTCTTCATTTATATCCCACCTTCTCCCCGCATGGGGGACTCACAGAGGCTGACACCCTCCCCTCCTCCATTTTATCCTCACAACAACCCTGTGAGGTAGGTTAGGCTGAGAGTATGTTACTGGTTCAAGGTCACACATAGGATTGCCAGCTCCAAGTTGGGAAATACCTGGAAATGTGGGGGGGGGGGTGGAGCCTGAGGAGGGTGGGGTTTGGGGGGGGCATCAATGAGGTATAATGCCAAAGCGGCCATTTTCTTTGGGTGAACTGATCTCAGTCACCTGGAGATCGGTTGCAATAATGCGAGATCTCCAGCCATCACCTGGAGGCTGGCAACCAATGCTCCCTCCAAGCTGTGGAGACTTGTGAGCAAAAATCCTACTTTGTGAGTTACGGGCATTAAAGTGATGAGTGAGCCATTTGGCTACTGCATAAATTAGCTTGCTCTGGAGCCATCCCTTCCTGAGTGAAGACAAGAACCTGTAAACTGGAGGCTTAGAAACTATGAGCTAGTTAGGGTTGCCAGCCTCCAGGTGGGGCCTGGAGATCTCCCACTTTTACAGCTGGCCTCCAGCTGACGGAGATCATAGCCCCTCTCACAGCTCTGCTTCTTGGTCACCAGAATTCAGGAAATGACTGTATCATTCATTCTAAAAATGGAACCCGTCTGCAGCTGAGAAGGCCGCAGTATAACTCCCGCTTCTTCTTACTTATAAGCACATGAAATTAAAACAAGATTATCTTGGGGGGGGGGGACAGCTTCTATTTATAGCATTGTTTCTTTTTTAAAAAAATCACTACTTTCAACTGTAGCACATGGCTAAGTTTCCATGTTGTGCAAACATGCTCCTAATTGGTCCGCTGTTACCTTTTGTCCACCTTTCAGAAAGGGATATTGAAACCGCCAGCAACAGTCTGAATGCTTTTCTTCTCCAAATTGGATTAATTAACATTATCACAAAAACAGGAACAAAGCGAACAGTATGCGGAGCATTAATCATATCGTGAGTAATTAGTGCCAGAAAATAGCAATACGACGCACAACAGAGAAGCAAGGAGAATAATTCTAATGTCTGGACACGTTCTGGTTTCAGAAGTGCCGTCAAAGGAATGCTTATGGGGTCCACATGGAAATGGGGCCCACCTTCCCATGTCTTACGAGAATCCACAGGCCAGATCCAAGTTATCGGGATCATTGGTGATGGAAGATGGAAGGAATGGAGAAAATCAAGATGGCAAGCAGGTGCCTGGGCTAAGAGGCAAGAAGTGTAGTCCAAACACAGTCCAGGATCAAAAAGCAGATATTCAAAAAGTTCGTGTCCAACCCAAGGAGGAGAAGGAGAAGGAGAAGGAGAAGGAGGGGAGATTGGATTTATACCCCGCCCTTCACTACCCAAAGGTGTCTCAGAGTGGCTTACAAACTCCCTTCCCTTCCCTTCCCCACAACAGACACCCTGTGAGGTAGATGGGGCTAAGAGAGAAACTGCTCTTTTTCAAGGACAGCTCTTATCAGAACTACTGCTTGCCCAAGGTCATCCAGCCAGATGCAAGTGGAGGAGCGGAGAATCAAACCGGGTTTGCCCAGATTAGAGTCCGCACACTTAACCACTACACCAAACTAGCTCTCACTGTACAGACAGGTCACTGTACAGAAGGTCAAGTGAGGAGGAGGAGGAGATTGGATTGATACCCCACCCTTCACTACTCAAAAGAGTCTCAGAGCAGCTTACAATCTCCTTTCCTTTCCCTTCCCCACAACAAACACCCTGTGAGGTAGGTGGGGCTGAGAGAGCTCTCTTGAGAACTGCTCTTGAGAGAACACCTCTGAGAGAACTTGGAATTGACCCAAGGTCACACCAGCAGCTATGAGTGCAGGAGTGGGGAATCAAACCCGGTTCTTCCAGATTAGAGCTCCTAACCACTACACCAAACTGGCTCTCCTACACCAACTGGCTGTTCCTACAGAAGTCTAAGGGCACAGCACAGCATGGTGGCTCTCCCCTTTTCTGGCTGCTTTCATCAGGTCAAATCCAACGTCAACCTGCTGAGTCATCCAGGGACAGGTGCAAGTCATCAATGGCTGAGCAGCCTACATGGCTGTCAGCTCTAACCCTGCAGTGACTCGAACTCACCTGCAGAGGTTGACTGGTACTGGGCCGCTGACCATGCACTATGGCACTGCTCCTGCATCTGCCTCCAGGCTTGCCTTCTCCGGTGTTCCAAGGGCTCTGGCAACCCTGGCAGTGAGGTTAGTGGCTGTGGAGTTTCTGCTTTGCCTTTTAATCCTCAGTGGCAGGACTGAGGGTATGACATACTGACTTCAGCCTGAAACTCCCCCTCTGCACCTGACGGAGTCTCCGCCTTGTCTGGCGGGTCTCCCTGCAGCATCCAAGGGCTGGGGCCGACTTCCTCCATCTCTTCCTCATCCAAGGGGCTGTTGGCAGGCAGACCCCTGACAAAGCATGGCTGAACCCACCCAGCTGTGCTCCAAAAATATGTATTTCTTTTCTTTTTTTTTTAATGGGAAAGGTTTTCATTGGAACAAAAAGAAAACATACATAAAACTAGCGAAACCGGTATACATTCCAATATAAAACGTAATTACATTTCAATATAAATACAATTTAAAACCATTTGTATATCATTGGCGGCACAGTATAACAAAGTGCATCCAAAGCATCTTCCACGATGGGACTTGTTGATAATGTCTCTAAGGGTGCCTCGAAATCCCTCGTGGCCAGCTTTAATTAGCCAAGAGGGGCATGGGTCAAGGCTGCATGTGGTCGGACATACCGTTGAGATCAATTTGTCAACTTCCTCTAGGCTGAGTGAATTGAAATAATCCAGAATGGGACCAGAAGATGCGCATGGAACCTTGAGTTCGCTCACTGTCTCAAATGTGGCCGCGGTGGAGCAACAAGACTTTATCTGCAAAGTAGCTTGCAAAAGCCTCACAGCCTATATCCAATTCCCTAATATTTTGTCTGCCCTGTGGCAGAGCTGTTCACTGAATTGATCTATACAATTGTGCTGGGCGTGAGCTTGCAGACGCAATCATGGCTGTGTAGAACTCCCTCTTCACAGCCTTGACTGCCATCTCATAGGACATCATAAACGTCTCACTAGAAGCCCTCCCACTGTTGCCCCCCCCAAGCACCAAGAATACACAGCATCACTTGCCCCAGACTGAGCCTTCCTATCTATACCTTGTGGCTAATAGCCACTGATGGACCTCTGCTCCATATGCTTATCCAGTTCCCTCTTGAAGCTGTCCATGCTTGTAGCTGCCACCACCTCCCGTAGCAGTGAATTCCATGTGTTAATCACTCTTTGGGTGAAGAAGTGCTTCCTTTTATCCCCAACTGCTCAGCAATTTCATTGAGTGCTCACGAGTTCTTGAATTGTGAGGAAGGGAGAAAACTTCTCTACCTGCTCTATCCAATGCATAAACTTGGAAACCTCGATCATGTCACCCCTCAGTCATCGTTTCTCCAAGCTAAAGAGCTCCAAACACTTTAACCCATTTCACAGGCCTCATATGTATATACAAAATGAAGGGAAAGCCATATATGCTATCTTCAGCTCTACGGAAGAAGGGATGGATAAGTATGTGATGGTGGTGGACAGTGTCGTCACGTCACAGATGACCCTTGGCAATCCTGTAAGGTTTTCAAGGCAAGAGACATGCAGAAGTTGTTTGCCATTGCCTGCCTTCGTATCACAGTATTCCCTGGTTTCTCCATCCAAGCATTAGCCAGAGCCGACCCTGCTTAGCTTCTGAGATCTGACAAGATCGGGCTCACCCGGGGTATCCAGGTCAAGTATGTGCTAGAGAGATATAATTCTACCAGTCAGATTGGCACATTTGTAGTGTGTAATCCATGATTAGCCCTGACCTGGAGAGCCTAGGCTAGCCTGATCTTAGAAGTTAAGAAGTTAAGAAGAAGAGACGAGAAGAGAAGAGAAGAGATTTATACCCCGCCCTTCACTACTGAAGGAGTCTCAGAGCAACTTACAAACTCCTTTCCCTTCCCCTCCCCGCAACAGACACCCTATGAGGTAGGCGGGCCTGAGAGAGCTCTTTCCAGGACTGCCCTTTCAAGGACAGCTCTGACAGAACTATGGCTTGCCCAAGGTCATCCAGCAGCTGCAAGTGGAGGAATGGGGAATCAAACCTGGTTCTCCTGGATTAGAGTCCATGCTCTACACCAGACTGGCTCTGTGGTCAGCCCTGGCTAGTACTCATATGGAAGACCAACAAAAATAATAATAATAAGAGATTGGATTTATACCCCGCCTTTCACTTGGAGTCTCAGAGCGGCTTACAAACTCCTTTTCCCTCCCCCTCCCCACAACAGACAACCTGTGAGGTAGGTGGGCCTGAGAGAGCTCTAACACAACTGCTCTTTCAAGGACAGCTGTGCCAGAGCTTGTGACAAGGTCACATCAGCAAGTGCGAGTGGAGGAGTGGGGGATCAAACCCGGTTCTCCCAGATTAGAGTCCGCGCACTTGATCACTACACCAAACTGGCTCTCAGGAACAAGGAACTCCAAACCTGCTATGGAGAGGTAGGCAATGGCAAAACACGGCTGTTCATACCTTGCCTTGAAAACCCCGTGAGGGGGGGTGCCGCATGTTGGCTGCAACTTAAAACAGCACTTTCCACCACCAATCCATGATTAGTTCCAAATCCAGCACAAATCCGCAGCTGGTACCTGAAGCACGAAAACAGTCCTGGGATCATGTAGGGGGGAAATCATGCTGAACTCGGGTCTCGGGGGCAGGGGAGAGGGTTGGTGGGGTTTTTGGCAGCTACACCTAGAATGAACAAGCTGCAGGAATGATGCGATTACCACCCGATGTCACACACAGCTCGGTGGGTTCGCACACTGGTTTGAAATCCAAGTGCCTTCAAGGCAGCCTCGAGCTGGAAGCGGCTCGACAAGCTGTTCAGTGGCTTAATATCAATTACAGAGTCTAATTAACAAGATCAAGTGAAGCAATATTGACTTCAATTAGAGTAAATACACAGTTCAAGCTCGCACGTTGGGTGACGGGAACAGGGGGAAGGTAGCCAAGCGGTGTTTACAGATATATCCTCCGGGCTCGCAGTGGGCCCTCCTCACCAAGATGCCAGTCGATATGCTCGCCAATCTGCCGTATCAACAACAGAAGGCCGAGCAGCCATTCCCCATTTGGATCCACAGACACTTGGCAGGAGAAGAAGCTCCCAGTCAAAACAACAGAAAAGCCAATGGAGGCAGCCGCTCTCTTCCACGGCCTTCGCTCTCTCTCAGCCGACGAAATTCGGCGAATGAAATGAAAATTCAAATAGTTCTGTGTCTAAACGTGACTATTACCAAAAATACAGAAATATACAGGTGTTTATTACAATTTCAATAAAGACAAATACAGGCCCACATATTAGCCTCTGTTCAGAATAAAATCCCAAAGGAAGAAGAAGAAGAAGAAGAAGAAGAAGAAGAAGAAGAAGAAGAAGAAGAAGAAGAAGAAGAAGAAGGAGTTTGGATTTATACCCCGCCCTTCACTGCCCAAAGGCGTCTCAGAGCGGCTTACAAACTCCTTTCCCTTCCCCTCCCCACAACAGACACCTTGTGAGGTAGGTGGGGCTGAGAGAGGTCTAACACAAACTGTCCTTGAGAGAACAGCTGTGCCAGAGCTTGTGACTGACCCAAGGTCACATCAGCAGGTGCAAGTGGAGGAGTGGGGAATCAAACCCGGTTCTCCCAGATGAGAGTCCGTGCACTCAACCACTACACCAAACTGGCTCTCAACAAGGTACACCATTCCTGACCCTGACCAAACACGTTTGGCCAACTGGCCTTCCTCAGTGGACAAACAATGTTGTTACAAAATGGCTCCAGGCATTACAATAATACAGACATTTCTTAAACTTAATGTATGGTTTCATTCTCCAAATGGTCAAGCTCAGTTCCCCTGGAGAAAAATAGCTGCTGTGAAGGGTGAACTCTATGGCACTATACCCTGCTGAGGTCCCTCCCCTCCCCTCCCCAAACCCCACCCTCCCCAGACTCCACCTGGGGAGGGTAAGCAGCTTGCCTATGTCCATAAGAGCAGAAGACCTCTGCTGACCACCTCCCGCCCCAGCTGCTGCTTGAATGAAAGGTGAGGGGGAAAAATGAGAGGTAAGGTAAGTTAGTATCATGATGTCACTTCCAGGTTTCACCCGGAAGGAAGGTCATAATCTTTAGGAAGTCCCCAAAACACTATGGTTTACCATAAAGTTTGGGGGAAATCCCAGAGTGTCATGACATCACTTCCAGGTAAAACCTGGCTTTGAGATTGCAATGGTGACTGATGCTAATCCTCTCCCCGTGCTCTGCTTCCAAAAGTTCCCCCGGGGTTAAGGCCAGAGGCCTGAAAGCCCTAGGATAAACTGAATGGGCAGCTGATTCCCACATCCCCACAGTGCAAAGGGAAGGAGAGGGAGTGGTGGCTTCCCTGCATAATGGGAGGTGGCGGTGGAGAGATTTGCCTAGAGTTGCCAATCTTTAGGTGGGCTGTGGAGTCAGCTGACAACTTCCATCACTTCCAGTTTTCAACAAGGTCAGATCATAGCAATGACATTTGATGGTTGGAATATACGGAGTTCACCTGTTAAATGAATGAATGTGACTGTATTAGCAGAGAAGAAGAAGAAGAGGAGGAGGAGAAGATTGGATTTATACTGAAGGACTGTTGAATTTTTGGTACATAGAAATTGAGGTATTAGTTGCATTAAAGGTAAAGGTTCCCTTGTTCGAGAGCCAGTCAAATCCAACTGTAGGGTTGTGGTGCTCATCTCCATTTCCAAGCCAAAGAGCCAGCATCATCCAAAGACATTTCTGTGGTCATGTGACTGGCATGACTAAACACCAAAGTGGTACCGATTTATCTACTTGCAATTTCTTGCTTTCGAACTGCTAGGTTGGCAGGAGCTGGAACCAGAGATGGGAGCTCACTCTGTCATGCGGCACTCGGGTCTCAAACTGCCGAACTACAGACCTTCCAGCCTGCAGTTCAGCGTCTTAATGACTTGAGCCACCGCAGCTCCTTGATTAGCTGCATTACATGAATTCAATGGTTTATATTGTAATTTTGTAATTTATATTGTAATGTAAATTGTAGTTTTTGTTGTTTTTCACAGTGCGTATATTTTGTGCGACAGCCTCCAGGTGGTGGCCGGAGGTCTCCCGGGATTACAAGTGATCTCCTGGCAACAGAGATTGATTCACCTGGAAAAGAACGGCCACTTTGAAAAGTGGACTGTACGGCATTATACCCCATTGAGGTTCCTGTCCTCCCTAGACCCTGCCCTTCTCAGGATCCACACCCCAAATCTCCAGATATCTCCCTACCAGGAGCTGGCAACCCTTGCTCACACCCTGCCCTGAAAACTGACTACCAATTTCTGACACAGAAACACCTGAGCTCCCTGACAAAACCAGTTGGGAGGGTTGAAGGAAGCAATATCTGTGGAACTGGTTTACATTTGTGACCCACGTGTGATTTTGGAAGCAATGAGGAGAATCCCGAGTGGTTCCAATTTGTAGCTTTAACCGATCAACGTTTATACAACAGGATACATAGCGTCAGTGTCAGGTGCCCTAATATCCCTCGCTAATACCGCCGCAAGGCTTAATTTTATCTTATCTTATCTTCTAAAGGAGTTAAACGCCTTTCATTAAAACACCTCAGGCAAAGAGCTTTTTTTTTGTTCAGAAATTCCTGACTAATCTGTTTCCTGCTTGTGGGTTTATGACCCTGGACGACACAGATCTCTAGCTGGCGTTTCTTCTAACAGAAATGGGTGAAATACTGGACATGCAATATTTGGTTCCGCTTAAATATTACAGCTCGGATCGTGCGAGAAACCTTTGCCGATGGACGAGATTTGCCTCAGCATCACAGGACTTCCCCCACCTCCTCCATCCAAATTATCCCCACAATCTTACTACAAGAGGCCCCTATGGACAGCACAAAAAGGCAGATGGAGGTCTGCAGTGAGATAGGAAGGTCGACCACCCACCTACCATTAGCAGAAATTTTCTGTCGGATCCATCCTTATGTTTTGGGGTCTCTGGGCCCATAAAAACCACTAGGGGGGCAGGCCCCGCGGTAGCTACGGGCCTGATGCTTGAGAACCCTGTTGGCTGTGGGTATAGTATTGGTAGCAAACTTAGGGTTACCAGCCTCCAGGTGGGGTCCTGAGATCTCCCAGAATCACAACGGATCGCCAGACAACAGGGGTCGGTTTCCCTGAAGAAAATGGCTGCTCTGGAGGGTGGACGCTATGACATTATACCCTTCTGAGATCTTGCCCTTCTCCAAACTCCATCCACACCCAGGCTCCACCCTCAAATCTCCAGGGATTTCCTGTCCCAGAACTGGCAACCCTAGGAAGCATGGATTGCTGTACAAAACAAAATCCATGCTTAGAATCACTTAGGAATGACCTCTGTGGCTGGAATACGCCATAATAAGCACATAGCAGAAAAAGTGGGAGGGAAGGCAGCATGGGTCTCAGAAGCTAAGCAGGGTCGGTACTTGGAGGGGGGACCACCAAGGAAGACTCAGCAAAGAAAGACAACGGCCAACCGCCTCTGCTTCTCACTTGCCATGAAAGCCCCCTGCTGCGGTTGCCAGAAGCCGCCTACGACTTGATGGCACTTTAGACGCACAGTAGAAAAAGCCCCCTTCCCACACACACTCTTACTGTCATGTTCACAGAATCCCCATGATCTCTGGGTTCATATGTGATGGGCACAAGTTTCCTCATGTGAACAAGAAGTGCAAATCACCAAACGTGCTCTTTTGTTATAATTGTTTGCTGATTTAATTATATTTGCATTGTGGAGAGATTAGCATTCTTAATCTGTACAGGAAAACTCCACTTCTGACTTCCACAGCATTCTCTTTCCATCATCAGTTTAGAGGGCTGTTTATTTCCTTTCCTTTCCTATGCTGGATTAGATCCATTCATGGAAGATGGGTCTGTGGATGGACATGAGCCAGGACAAGTCAAGTAGATTTATCCTCCATGAATCTATCTAATCCCCTTAGTCCCATGGCCATCACTACTCTGGCAGCAAATTCCACATTTTAATCATTCTCTGTGTAAAGTAGTATTTCTTTTTGTCTGCTCTGAACCTACTGCCTGTTCGCTTTATTGGAGGCCCTCAAGTTTAAGTATTTGAGGAGAGAGAGAAAAGTTCTCTTGCTCAACTCCCTCTACCGCATGCATAATTTGATACACCTCTATCATGTCTCACTTTAGCTGTCTCCTTTCTAAACTGAGAAGTTCCGGACCCTTCAGCCTTTCCTCATGGGGAAGGTTCCCAGCCCCCTGATCATCTTGGTTGCCCTCCTCTGTACTTTTCCCAGCTCTGCAATGTCCTTTTTGAGATACGGGGACCAGAACTGTACACAGGATTCCAAATGAGGCTGCACCGTAGATCTATACAGGGACATTACAATATTGGCTGTGTTATTCTCAATACCCTTTCTTAATAATCCCATAGAGTTTGCCTTTTTCACAGCTGCAGCACACTGGGTTGACACTTTCGCTGAGCTATCCACTATGAACCCCAAGATCTTCTACTGACCTTGATGGATCTGGCGGTGGTCCTCCCAGGCCTCAGGCAGAAGGCTCTCACATCACCTACCACCCAATCCTTTTAGCTGGAGGTTACAGGGATTCAACCAGGGACATTCTGCATCAGCCCTGTAGCCAGAAATTTTGAGTTGGTAGGGCATGGGGAGGGGTGGCCATACACCTTCCCTGAACTCCAAGCAGCAAATGTGCTGCTTGGGGTTCAGGGAATCATAGAATCATAGAATGTTAGAGTTGGAAGGGACCTTCCAGGTCATCTAGTCCAACCCCCTGCACTCTGCAGGAGCGTAGCCGAAAGATAGCCCTACAACATACCTGAAAGATGGTCGTCCAGCCTCCTCTTAAAAACGTCCAGCAAAGGAGCATCCACCACCTCCCGAGGCAGCCTGTTCCACTGCTCAACCACTCTGACAGTTAGGAAGTTTCTCCTGATACTTAGCTTGCCGCTGCCCTCCCTCGCTCTCACTTCCTGCAAGATTTAAAGGGCCTGCTGATCAGCTGGAGGGCTCTTTAAATCTTGGAGGAAGGGAGGACGAGGGGTTCTAGCCCATGTGCTCATCGATCAGCTGGAGGGCCCTTTTAATGTCACAGGAGCGGGGGAGGAGGGAGAGGGGCAGCAGCTTTTGTGGGGCGTGCCTTGCGTTTGAGGGGGCAGAGCCCCCAAATGCCCCGCTGTCACTACGGGCCTGTTCTGCATGCCAAGCAGACACTCTACCATTGAGCCGCAGCCCCTCCCGAAGTTTTAGTTTTCAGTAATAAGATCTAATCATAAATCATCCTATTCAGTCTCAGACCTCAGCCGCGGGTTGCTACAGCTGAAACCTGATATGAAAGCAATGCAAAAACAGAATTTCAAAATTCAGAACTGGGGATATATATTATATATATTAATTTGGTGGCATTAGACTGGGTTTCAAAGTCTCAGGTGTCGCAGAACTCCTCAGTGCGATCAGTCGTGAAGGTCTGATTGCCACGCTTGATGAATCGCCTCCGGCTCACCGCAAGTATCAAAAAACAGAGAAATTATTTCCCTTGTATTATTAAAAGTAAAATTGGGATTGGTTTTTGTTTGCCAGGCTCTTTAGCAGGACAGATTTCTCACTGGAGTGTCTTGTTCTCTTTGATAATAGATCATTCTGCAGTCTTCATATCTCCCTGCCAAAAGGGACTCGCCTATTATCTCCAATTGCAGGCAATTCGAACTTTAAGCAAGCCTGTCTTTATCAACCACTGTTTTAACAGCTGATTAATTAGGGCTGCAGGGAATCCAGCGGAGGGCTTTATCTGAAGAGCGGTGCAGCCATTAGCAGAAGAAACTTCCTTGTACACTCCTAGCTCAGATAACAAAGTCAGATAATAGCCTGCAATCCTTTTCTGCCTAATTCAAATAGAGGCACTCCCTCTTAGGCCAACACAGAGGGAGTCAAACAAACCCCCGCCATGATATATCGCTACAGTCCTGTGTTCTCTAATGCAAGTAAATACAAATTTAGAAGACACCTGAATGTCAAATCATGGGAGTGACACAGGTTTTGTTGTTGTTGTTTTTACAAAGAATGGCATTTTTTTTTTAAAAAAAACCCTTATAATGGAGTGCCTATCCGCACAAACATTGACTCACAGGGAAAGACAAGAGACCCTTGCATGTGCCGGTGGCTAGCTGAAGCCATTTAGATACACATGCTACTGTTCATGCAGGATGCATTTGTGTTATGCTACCCTCGGGAGAGGAGCTGTGGTTCAGTGGCAGAGCATCTGCTTGGCGTGCAGAAGGTCCCAGGTTCAATCCCCGGTACCTCCAACTAAAGAGAGAAGAGCTTGTTTTTTTCCCCCTCCCTTCACTACCCAAAGGAGTCTCAGAGTGGTTTACAATCCATTTCCCTTCCCCTCCCCACAACAGACACCCTGTGAGGTAGGTGGGGCTGAGAGAGCTCTTTCGAGAACTGCTCCTGAGAGAACAGCTCTGAGAGAACTTGTGACTGACCCAAGGTCACACCAGCAGCTGTATGTGGAGGAGTGGGAAATGAAGCCCGGTTCTCCCGGATTCGAGTCCGCGCTCCTAACCACTACACCAAAGGGATCAGGTGGTAAGTAATATGAAAGACCACTGCCTGAGACCCAGGAGGGCCACTGGCCTTGGACTGAGTGTTGGACTAGATGGGCCATTGGCCTGATTCAACATTGGCTTCTCTTATGTTCTTATGACTGTTGGTCTGATTCAGTATAAGATAGTTCCATGTGTTTGATTGTCATCTTTCGTCTCTGTATGCGTGTGTTTGTGAGGGGATTGTGCTCACAGTGGCAGATGTAGAAGGCTAGCCGGCCACAGGCAAGGAACTGCTGCCTGCCATCTTTTCCTGAACATCCTCTGTATCCAGATGGTACCTCTTGGAGTTTTACCAATAAAGGCACTAGTGAATAATGATGATCTCTAGAGTGCATAGTAGAGACCAGGGTATGATAGTCTCCAGAATTACAAGTCACCTCTGGACAATGGAGATCAACTTCCTGGAGAATATGGCTGCTTTGGAGGGTGGACTGTATGGCACTATTCCCTGATAAGGTCCCTCCAGTTGTAAGTCCAAAAAGAACTATTGCAAAAGAACTACGGCAAACTATTACCATCAGGGCTATTTTTGGGCCAGAACGCACTGGAACGGCATTCCGGCTGGCTCCTGAGCCTGCTCCGCCCCCCACAGCGTCCCCGGACGCGCAGGACCACTGGGCCGGGGGACACTGGGGAACCCCCCGCCTCTCACAGCGTCCCCAGCCTGCGCAGGAGCGATGGGCCGGGGGATGCTGGGGAAACCCCCCACCCCTCGCAGCTCCTCCGCGGGCCGGGGGATGCTAGGGAAAAACCCCCCGCCCCTCGCAGCATCCCCAGCCCGTGCAGGAGTGCTGGGCCCGGGGACGCTGGGGAACCCTCCCCCGCCCCTTGCAGTGTCCCTGACCCGCGCAGGAGCGCTTGGCCGGGGGACGCTGGGGAAATCCCCACCGCCCCTCCCCGGCCCGCGCAGGAGCACTGGGCCCGGGGACGCTGGGGAACCCCCCACAGTGTCCCTGGCCTGTGCAGGAGCGCTGGGCCGGGGGATGCTGGGAAAGACCCCCTCGGCCCCTCACAGTGTCCCTGGCCCGCGCAGGAGCACTGGGCCGGGGGACACTGGAAAGCTCCCCCCGTCCCCCGCAGCATACCCGGCTGCGCAGGGGGGCTGGACTGGGGGACGCTGGAAAGCCTCCCTCCGCAGCATCCCCTGCTGCGCTGGAGCGCTGGGCCCGGGGGACACCAAAGAGCCACCCCTGCAGCCTCCGGGCCCCTAGGAGCACTGGGCCCGGGATGTAGAAGAACCCCCCCCAGCATCCCCGGCAGCAGGAGTGCTGCAGCTGGGGGGGAGGCTGGAGAGGCCTGCCACCAGCTTACCTGGCCCCCGCCAATGGTAAGTAAGGGATCTGCAGGGGTGGGGGGAGCGGGGGCTTGATTGGGGGTGGGTGGGAAAGCCTCCCTTCCCTTTATCTCTTTGTCATCTTTTCCTTCTTTCCTTTCCCTCCTTTTCTTTCTCTTTTACCCTTCTCTTCCTTCCTTCCTCTCTTTTCCTCCTTTCCTCCTTTCCTCCTTTCCTCCTTTCTTTCCTTCTTTCTTTCCTTCTTTCTTTCTTTCTTTCTTTCTTTCTTTCTTTCTTTCTTTCTTTCTTTCTTTCTTTCTTTCTTTCTTTCTTTCTTTCTTTCTTTCTTTCTTTCTTTCTTTCCTTCCTTCCTTCCTTCCTTCCTTCCTTCCTTCCTTCCTTCCTTCCTTCCTTCTTTCTTTCTTTCTTTCTTTCTCTCTGTCTGTCTGTCTGTCTGTCTGTCTCTTTTCCTCCCTCTTCCTTCCTTCCTTCCTCCTTCCTTCCTTCCTTCCTTCTTTCTTTCTTTCTTTCTTTCTTTCTTTCTTTCTTTCTTTCTTTCTTTCTTTCTTTCTTTCTTTCTTTCTTTCTTTCTTTCTTTCTTTCTTTCTTTCCTTCCTTCCTTCCTTCCTTCCTTCCTTCCTTCCTTCCTTCCTTCCTTCCTTCCTTCCTTCCTTCCTTCCTTCCTTCCTTCCTTCCCTTTTTCTTTCCCTCTTTAATCTTCTGGGTTGTCCCTTGCTTGTCAATGTGGCCTCATATGCTAATGAGCTGTGCTGTCAGGGTGTGGCCTAATATGCTAATGAGTTTATTTTGTTGGGCATGGCCTATTATGCTAATGAGTTCCTGCTGGGCTTTTTCTACAAAAAGAGCCCTGATTACCATCATCACTGCTTTCGATATTGCATCTGACTTGGGCTCAGGTGGCTTCCCAAGGGAAGTGATTCCATAACCTGCGAACGCTCCCTCACTTGCCCTCAATGTCCTAAGTTAACGTATGGGTGATACTTCCAGAAGAGCATCACAAAGGGTGGAAGAGGGACATATGGAAGCAGGCAGTACTCCCTTTCGAAATTCAAGGGGAACTCTTGACGGGACGCTCGAAAATGCAGCCTGATTATAACCCATCCAAATGGTATCTGCTTTTGTACCCAGTGTTTCCCTAATGCACTTTCCAGTAGAGGAAAATTAAGCTCCGTTTTAGGCAGGGTTGATTTCTTTTTTAATGTTCTTGAATTCACAGACACAAAAGGTAAGTCCCTCAAGCAGTCGTAATTGCATTTGCATGAGGACTGAGCGTGGTTTGGGGAGGGGGTGAGGCTCAGGTGCCCTGCATGGGAAGGGGTCTCTCAGAGCAGTAGTGCCAGTCTGAAATTGGTCTCTTTGATGAACCTCCCCCATCTGCGTCTCACAGAGTAAAACCGCATGCCAACAATAAAAAGTTACGGGCCCAGGATGTTTTCCATCTCCTCTTCCCCCCCCCCACCGCCACGTTCAGGCAAGTAGGTCTTTTATACCAGAAACCTTGTAATGAAAATTATATTTTGAATTAATATTACCCATGAAATCCTTTCGTGTGCAACTCATTGATATTAACTGGGCTTTTTCTTCTACATTTCAAGGAAAGGAGGGGGGCGAGAAGCTATCCGTATGCTCTATAATTAAGTATTTCGCAGAACCCCGTTCCCCAGATATCTCCCGTGAAATGACTGACATATGGTATCACTCTTAGATCTGCAAATCACAAAGAGAGGGAAAGGGCCCCTTTTATTATACCATAATAACATGCTTGGAATATTCCAACAGCTATAATGAAATGTGATAAGTATGACAGCCACAATCTGCTCCCAGAGACGTCTTGAGCCGTTGGTTGAATTGCCACACTTCAGAAAACATGTCATGTCAGAGCTAAATGCAAAATTTGCAGAGGTTTGGAACTGGGGGGGGGGGAAGCAGGGGGAACCTTAATTTCCACATTTTGCTGTGTACGGCAATTTTCAAATCACCGGTTGTCTGGAAATGATACAATTTTTTACTTGTTCTCAATGGAGATCAATGTTCCCTTATCGCCTCGGGCCATTGGGAAAACATTTCAGGAGGACGAGCGTGTCCCGTTGTCCCCCCCCGGAGATTTGGTGCTGATGCTCAAGTTTGTTCATAAGTGCCAAGTGGTTACTGTAGTGCCAACCAGTGTTCCCTCTAAGCTGAGTTAGTGTGAGCTAGCTCACAGTCTTTTGGCCTCTGGCTCACACATTTTTGTCTCAGCTCAGGGAGGAGGGCTCCAGAGCAAACTAATTGATGCAGCAGCTGAATCACTCGCTCACAACTTTTAATGCCTGTAGCTCACAAAGCAGATTTTTTGCTCACCAGGCTCCATAGCTTAGAGGGAGCATTGGTGCCAACCTTCAGGTGGTGGCTGGAGATCTCCTGGGATTAAGACTGATCTCCAGGTGACGGGAGATCAGTTCGCCTGGCGAAAACGGCCGCTTTGGAAGGTGGGTTCTATGGAATTGTACCCCATTCGAAGCCCCTCCCCTCTCCAAACCCTGCCCTCCTCAGGCTCCACCCCCAAAATCTCCAAGTATTTCCCAGTCCATGAAAACTGCTATAGAAATGTGCCCGTATTAACACGTGAGAAGGCAGGAGTCACTGGAAAACACAACAGTGCTAGAGAAGGTGGAAGGCAGCAAGAGAAGAGGAAGACCCGACAGGAGACGGACTGACTCAGTCAAGGAAGCTACAAAGGCCTGCAGCCTGCAAGACCTGAGCAACGCTGTTAGAGACAGGACATTTTGGAGGACATTGATTTGTAGGATTGCTGTAAGTCAGAAGAAACCTAACGGCACTTAACACATAGAATCCTAGACTTGGAAGGGGCCATACAGACCATCTAGTCCAACCCCCTGCCCAATGCGGGACCAGCCTAAATCACCTCCGACCAGGGGTCTTTTTGTAGAAAAAGAGCTGCAGGAGCTCATTAGCCTATGGTATGCTAATGAGCTACTAGGCTATTAGCATATGCCACGCCCCCTGACATCACTGGAAGTGATGTCAGAAGGGGAAGCAAAAGGGGGGAGGCATCTTCAAAAGCCTCCCCTTCCCTTCCCCAGCTGGCCTGGGTGGGGGAACAAAGAGAGAAGGGGTTTAAAGTTTAAACTCCTTCTCACTAGAGTTGGGCCACAGAAGGAGGAAAGAGGGAAAGAAAGAGAGAGAAGGGAAGAAGCAGGAAAACAGGGAAAGGAGGACAAAAGAGAAGAGAAGAAGGTGGAAAAGAAAGAAAGAGAAGGGTAGAAGGAGGGAAAGAGGAAAAGGAGAGAAGGAAAGGAGGGAATGAAAGAAATTTGGTGGCAATTCGGCCCCATTATATCCTATGGGCCATTGAAGTCAATGGCGAAAACATAGGGTATATTCTGGGGGCTGGAGGGGAGGGGTTTGAGAAAGAGGCTCCAAACTCACAGGCTAGCTGTTGGAGCCTCTCCCTAAGATACCTACCAAGTTTCAAGAACATTGGACCAGGGGGTCCAATTCTATGGGCCCCCAAACAGGTTGCCCCCATCCCCTCCATTGTTCTCTATGGTGGGGAAAAAGTTACTTTTCCCCACAGTGCTGTTAGTAGCTCTGGGTGGGGAGGGGGTTTGAGGGAGAGGCTCCAATTTTCAGGGTAGCTTTAGGAGCCTCTCCCCACATACACCCCCAAGTCTCAAAGCAATTGGACCAATGGGCCTAATTCTATGAGCACCCAAACAGGTTACTCCCATTACCTCCATTGTTTCCAATGGGGAAACCCAGCCAGCAGCACTTAAGGCAGGCAAGGAGGCAGCACCAGCAGTCAGACTCTCCCAGAGAACCTCAAGGAAAGTGAACTGTCTTGGGAGGTGCTTGTTTGCCATGAGAACAAGTGGCACACTCCAGGACAAGTGGCACTGTGGCAGTGCAAGCATGCCACAGTGCCACACAGAAACCCCAAAAGACCAAAAGGAACATCATTTATACACGTATAAACTGATGGTGCAACATCATTGGACCACTCACACCACAGACACCTCAAAAAGAATATTTATAGCACTGCGTCTGTAAATGCTATTCCGAAAAAACAGTGGTGCCTGTCTTTTGCCTTTGGGGGGAGTTCAGTCTTAGCTATCCTGTGAGTTTGGAGCCTCTCCCTCAACCCCCTCCCCTCCAGCCCCCAGAATATACCCTATGTTTTCACCATTGACTTCAGTGGCCCATAGGATATAATGGGGCTGAAATTGACATTCAGCTGGCAGAAAGTTTCCCCAATGGGCTGGTACTGCTGAAACTGACATGTGGGAGCCTTTCTGCCCTCCGAAACTTTGTGCCTGATTTAGCCGAACCGAATTGGGCCGAATTATTATTATTTTTTTACACACCCCAACCGGGGATGCCAGCTGGGGATGGGGCTTGCCGCCACCGCCATTTGTTGTGGCTCCTGAGCTGCTGGAGCTGTGCTCTGGCGCGCCCCCCCCAAAAAAAAGGCCCCTGCCTCCGACAAATATTAGTCCAGCCTCTTCTTGAAAGCTGCAAGTGAAGGGGAGCTCAACACCTCCCTAGGCAGCTGATTCCACCTCTGAACCACTCTGACCGTGAAAATGTTTTCCCTAATATCCAGCTGATACCTTTCTGCACATAATTTAAACCCGTTGCTTCGGGTCCTCTCCTCTGCTGCCAGCTGGCACAGCGCCTTGCCCTCCTCCAAATGACAGCCTTTCAAATCTTTAAAGAGAGCCATCACGTCTCCCCCCCTCAATCTCCTCTTCTCCAGACTAAACATTCCCAAGGGCCCTCAGCCTTTCCTCCTAGTAGGGCTCAGTCTCCAGACCCCTGATCATCCTCGTCCCTCTCTTCTGCACCCTCTCGATTTTGTCCACATCCTTTTTGAAGTGAGGCCTCCAGAACGGCACACAGTAGTCCAGGTGCAGCCTGACCAAGGCAGTATACAGAGGGGCTAGGACCTCCTGCGATTTCGATGCTACTCACACATTATGCAAATTTGTTCAAAAGTAGTTTCTTTGTAAGCCACTTTGGGTCCCCACTGGGAGAAAAAGCAGGATAGAAACATATGAAATAAATAAGTACAGAAGAGTTGTAACTAGTATTAATGGGTGGAGCAGAGAGATCACACAGAACTTTTGGAAACATCCCCTGTTGGGTGGACCATTCGGACAACTCCTTTTCCTTTTTGTTCAGGCTTCCATTATGGACTTGTCTCTTGCCACCAACAGATGTAATCTATAGGCATGTCTGGAATAGCCTTTTCTCTCCATTTAAAAAAAAAAAGTTGGCTGGGGGTTAGACATTGCAACCGGAGACTGATCAACAGGGCGAGGCCAGTGACGTTTGAGAGACGAGGCAAATTATCTTCTGACCCACCCCCAAGCTTCCACTGGACTTGAGTGGTGCATGGGTCAGAGGAGCAGGAAATTACATTGAGAGATCATGCTATGAAGATCTTTGAATGGTCCAAAGATACAGTCTTCGCGTCAAATAGCTGACCTTCTCGAACTTGCTTCCTCCAGGTCAGCACACCCTTTATAATGAGCGGGGGGGGGAACCCTGGGAGATCTCAGTGGTACTTGCACAGGCTGTTGAATGACTCCCCTCTCTCCAAATGCTCAAAGCCCCACACTCTCAACTTTGTGGGAAGCCTTCCTTGCCTGCCTAGAAGCGTGGTTTGGCTAAACAGCTAGAGAATTCTGGAAAACAAGTTCATCTCTTTCAGACATAGACAACAGTAAGGTCCTTGTAAAGGCTGAACAGCCCAAAGGGGGATTCCTTGGCATCTCACAATTCCTTAGACATCCTGAAGCAATTTTGTGCTGACCGGGCTGTGGCTCAGTGTCAGAGCATCTTCCTGGCATGCAGAAGGTACCAAGTTCAGTCTCCGGCATCTCCATTTAAAAGATCTGGCAACAGGTCATGTGAAAGACCTCAGCCTGAGATCCTGGGGAGCTGCTGCTGGTCTGAGTAGACAGTACTGACTTTGATAAACTGATGGTCTGATTCAGTATAATAGTAAGACACAGGGAGGGGAAAACAAACTGGACACAATGCCTGGAATCAAGACCCAAAAGGGTAAGAAAGAAGCCTGATAAAGGGCCAATATTAAAAACCTAGTGTATGATTATTGTATACAAAAGTACATGTATTTTTTAGAAAAACAGTTAAAAACATACATGGGCCCAATGAAAGCCCTGTTACAAAATACAAGTGACCTCAACATAAGGGCCAAAATACTGCTACTTGCTGAGGACTCTCCAGCTCTGATTAGATAGTCACATAGGTATTTTCTCGACCAGAAGTGGAAGATGTTCTAATTCAACAGCTGTGCAGACATGTGACTCTCACCTTAAGAGGCCTCATAAACATCCTTGTCTTGTGTCTATTAAACCTGCTGCTTAACTTTCCTCTTCTGGTCCAGTATCAACTTATTGTTTGCTATTTCATTGTAACATGTATCTATCTGTACCTCAAATCGTTTGACCTTTGAAGGAGGCCCCCAAGGGGCGGAAATGCATCAGGTCACTGGTATTGGCCCTTGTGTTCAGGTCACTTGCACTTTGTAACAGGGCTTTCATCGGGCCCATATATGTGGCTGAACATAGCCTAACTCAAACAGGACACAGTATCTTATTCCAAGACACTGAAAGGCTGGACAACACATCCAGTTACCATGTCAGATTACACAGGGAAGCCATTGAAATTCATAAATATAAACACAATTTCAACAGGAAAGAAGAGAGTTTAAAAATAAATAGGGCATGGTTTCCTGTCCTGAAAAACACAAAATGCTCTTACAATAGCACTACAGATAAGATTAGAATTTCAACAGCCAATCCATATGCAAAAGAAACTCCTCAGGAAAGCTCCTCCATTAGCATGTCACAGCCTGGGGAACCTACAAGATAATAACTCAGCCCTACCCCACCTTCCTGAGTAGATATAAGTTACCTGCCTACCATTTTTCTTCTCACCTTGACACAGAGAGTACTCAATCTTTCTGTCTTATACCTCTGAGGATGCCAGTCACAGCTGCTGGTGAAACATCAGGTTTTACAATGCCAAGACCATGGCCATACAGCCTGGAAAATCTACAACAACAAAATGTATCAGTTTGAATTTTGTGTGGAGCTACCCACTTTGTACATTTTAACCCCAGTAATATTAGAAGGTTGATATAATGGGATAATGAAAGAGTTTATTCTTGTGATGGTAGGCAGATTGAAAGTCTGGTTCTTGTTATACTCTGGTGGCCTAGATCTGCTCCAGAATGGGGAAAGTCTCCTTGGGTCCATTTTATCTCGATTTTATGGAAGGTAGAGCAGGCTAACCTAATATAATTGCTGGCAGAGATACCAGAGCCTGAACCAGTGCAGGTAATGCTCTCTGCAGCTTCTCTCACATGGAAGAGACGGGATCTTCTACATCTTTGGAATGGTAGAAATGGTGGCACCCCGACCTGGACGGGCCAGGCTAGCCAGATCTCGTCAGATCTCATTAGATCTCATCAGATCTCATCCGATCTCGTCAGATCTCATCAGATCTCAGGTTGGCCCTGGTCAATATTTGGATGGGAGACCACCAAGGAAGTCCAGGGTTGCTATGCAGAGGCAGGCAATGGCAAACCACCTCTGAAGGTCTCTTGCCTTGAAAACCCTAGCAGGGGTGTCAAACATACGGCCCACAGGCTGGAACCGGCCCATTCAGAGTTCTTATCCAGCCCGTGAGCAACTGGTCATGACCTTTATTGCCAAATAACAGAGGCTGTGAATTATGTCCCTGTATACTGTCCCAGTGCTAATGAGTAATGGGTGGTAGAATTGGGAGGGTGGGCATCAGGGAGATAAGCAAGAGTGTTACTGTTTTAAGCATGTTTATATTTTGAATAAAAAATAATACTGTTAATTGTGTTTGCCTGTGTCCTTTATAAATAGGGCTGCCAAGTCCCCCAGGAGGACGGAGGTTCCCCCGCTCAAAGGGTCCCCAATCTGCTGGTCTGGAAAAGGCCGGCAGGGAGAACCCAGCCCCCAAAGTGCCCAGTTCGAGCCGATGTGCCTGGGGTGATAATGTCACCCCGAGGTGACATCATCGCGCCAGGCACGTTGCCGGCTGACACTTTAGCAATCAGCCTGAAAACTCTATGGTACCAGCCTGAAGCTCTATGGTATCAGCCCGAAAACTCTATGGAGTTTCCAGGCTGATTTCTAGAGCATCAGCTAGTGACGTGCCTAACGTGATGACGTCACTTCTGGGTGACGTCATCGTGGCATGCGTGCACAAGGTGGGCACGTGAATCTCCCAGGCACCGACCAAATCTCCCCCGATATTGACAGTGATTGTCTTGGCAACCCCATTTATAAATTTTATATCTCCGGTACCTGGCATTACATTCTATGGCACACATGGCCCAACAAAGTGACATTTATGTCAGATCTGGCCCTCGTGACAAATGAGCTTGACACCTCTGCCCTACAGGGGGGGTCCCCATATTTCAGCTATGACTTTATGGCGAAAGAAACAAAAAGAAATGGTAGCAGCTCTCTGTCCTGACACAAGCCTGCACAACCGCTTCAGTCTGGTGTGCTTTAAAAAACAAGAAGAGAGGAGCCTGGAGTGGATCACGTGACCCTAACTAGAACAAAGCATCCTGGAATCGAGAGATCCGAAAATAAACAAAAAGTATGACTAGTCCAAGTTGAAAAGACCAGAAAGCTTTGATCTGTCACTACACAATTATGCTTCCTCTGAAATTAAAGCACGGCTGCACTAAAGATCATCTTTGTGTCTATTTATAGGAACAAATATTTGCAATATTGGCCAATTTAATTCGAGGTGGTTTTTTTTTTTAGTGCATCGTTACAGAATGGCACTTTTAAGCGTATTATATGAGGGCAATCTAAAAGGCTGGAAGGACCGAAGATCTCCAGTAGGTCACTTAAAGCCCTTGGCTGGATTCAGAGGTAGTATGCTGTAATGATTAGTGCTTCGATGCAGGTCCAGGAACAACAGATCCCTTGCTACCGAAATCGCAGAAGCAGAATATAATTTACGACACTGGCCTGCACTTTCTTCCTCGGCTCCCTCACGAACTCCCTCCTTAAAAACGGATCTTATGGAGGTGGGACGGAACCTTTCACACCAGACGACACCCCTTTCTCTTCCAGCATCTTCATCTCAGTCAACCTTTACTCCATTCTTTGGGAAGGAACACGCCCTCACACAGTTTTGGGGACGAACAAGGAATAACATCTGCTAGTACAGGGAAGTCCCTGGAAGAGATCCCGGAAATGTCAACCCAAGCTGAAATACATATACCCCCTCCAGAGACTGAGAACCATCCATCCTGAAGAAATGAAGAAACTGATCGATTCAACATCCAACGAACAACACAGGAGGCCTATGATGACATAGCTAATGGCTGTAAATACCATGATGCCAATAATTCATTAGAGATACTGACTATGGCAGACTGACGTAAGAATTCTCCTCCAGCCTCTAACATAAAAATCATCTCCTGGAATGTGGCGGGCTGGAGGAATAAAGCTAGGGATGATGATTTTCTAAGTTACCTTAATGACTTTGATATTATACTTCTTCAGGAAACCAAATGTCAATACTAAGCAAAACCAAAGGGAAAGTCTACTGGAACCCCAGGCCTGCGCTCAGAGAAGGACCTCTCTAGTGTGAGTCAGAAGACAAATCAAGAGGGGGCAGAGCCCTCAACTGGGGCAGCTCCAAGGCCCCAGGTCTTCATTATATATTCATTAGGAATACTGTGTACAGTTCTGGTCACCACGCCTCAGAAAGGATACTATGTCATTGGGAAAAGTGCAGAAAAGGGCAACGGAAATGATTAAGGAGATCCCCATTGCTGGACCTCCTGATGGCACCTGGTATATTTTGGCTGCTGTGTGACAGAGTGTTGGACTACATGGGCCATTGGCCTGATTCAACATTGGCTTCTCTTATGTTATTATGTTATTATGTAGATGGAACACAGGGCTGTGGCCAGGATTTTTTTACTTTGGGGGGCATTTCAATAAGTCAGGGGGCACTGTGTCAGGGGCAACAAGAGAGTAAAAGTTAAAAAAAAAATAGATCAGAGGGGACTGGAGTAGAAATCAGACATGCCCTGTGGTGTCCCTTGCCGCAGCCAGCCAAAGCTACGCTGCCGGAAGGCAAGTCAGGGTGACGACTCAGCTCAGCGTGGCCGTGGCACACATGAAAAATAAAATAAACCGGCTGGATGGGAAGTCAGGAGGCCTGGGCGGTAAGTCGGGGGGCCTGGCCCCGAGATGCCCCACTGTAGCTACGGGCCTGATGGGACACCTTCCCTATGAAGAAAGGTTAAAAGAGATTAGTGTTAAGTATGGAACTCAACAACGTTTTGATTTCAGCAAATGATTTCAGCTTTATTTGTAACAGCAAACACCAACTAGAACACACCAACAACAAGGGGAGCACAACTCCTTCTTTTAAACTCTCCCGGGCTGTCAAAGCCACACCCATAACCAGATAAGAACCAATAACAATACAGGGATAAAGGCCAATCAGGACCGTTCCCTCTTTGCTACAATATCACTCAGTGATTGGGTATTTACAGAAGGCTTCTCAGAAACCACCAATAGTAATGCGACATCTGAAGAGCCACATTCAGAAGCAAGCTTTACATGTGAAAGAATAGCAGTGATTCACATTTCAACACACAACAACTAGGGCTCTTTAGCTTGGAGAAACCACGACTGAGGGGGTGACATGACAGAGGCTTACAGAATTATGCATGGGATAGGGAAGGCAGAGAAAGGACTTTCCCCCTCTTTCTCACAATACAAGAACTGGTGGGCACTCAATGAATTAATGAGCAGTAGGCTTAGAACAGATAAAAGGAAGTCCTCCTTCACTCAAAGAGTCATTAACGCATGGAATTCACTGCTGCAGGAAGTGATGGTGTATACAAGCATAGATAGCTTCAAGAGGGGATTGGATGACCATATGGGGCAGAGGTCCATGAGTGGCTTTTAGCCACAAGGTATAGATGGAACATTCTGTCTGGGGCAGTGATGCTTTGTATTCTTGGTGCTTGGGGGGTCAACAGTGGGAGGGCTTCTGGAGTTCTGGCCCCACTGGTGGACCTCCTGATGGTACCTGGGTTTTGGCCACTGTGCAACACAGAGTGCTGGGCTCGATGGGCCATTGGCCTGATCCAACATGGCTTCTCTTCTGTTCTTATATCTGGGGCAGTGATGCTGTCTATCCTCAATGCTTGAGAGGCAAGAGTGGGAGGGCTTCTGGAGTTCTGGCCCTGCTGGTAGACCTCCTGATGGCACCTGAGTTTTGGCCACTGTGTGACACAGAGTGTTGGACTGGTTGGGCCCTTGGCCTGATCCAACATGGCTTCTCTTCTGTTCTTATATCTGGGGCAGTGATGCTGTCTATCCTCAATGCTTGAGGGGCAAGAGTGGGAGGGCTTCTGGAGTTCTGGCCCTGCTGGTAGACCTCCTGATGGCACCTGAGTTTTGGCCACTGTGTGACACAGAGTGTTGGACTGGTTGGGCCCTCGGCCTGATCCAACATGGCTTCTCTTCTGTTCTCATGTCTTCTGGTGGGGCCCACTACTGCTCTACCCATGCAACTCCCTCGCTGTCCATCTCCTTATTGTGCTCCCTCCCATCACTAACTGTCCCAGCTGCATGCACTGCCCAACATAGTCAAAGAAGGATGGTGAGCAATGGGGGGATTGGAGAATGAGAAACAAGTGGGGGAAGGACAGCTGGCTAGGGAGTGGAGAGGAGAATTCAGGCAGGTGGTATGAGTGAGGGAGCAGAACAGCAAGCAGAAGAGGAAAAGGGGACCCCAGGGCACTCTCTGCGCCAGGGGTAGCCAAACTGCAGCTTGGGAGCCACACGTGGCTCTTTCATACATATTGTGCAGTTCCCAGCAGGGCGGCTGGGGAAGTGAAGGGGAGGCATGCCTCCCCAATCTGTCTTCCCTTCCCCCGCCAGTGTTCCGCTCCCTGGATAGGCTTGAGGTGGGGGGGAGCAGAGAAAGAAAGCAACTTTAACTTTAGCGTTCTCAAAGCCCCCCCCCACCAGCCGGCTTGGAGAAGGCATTTGTTCCTTTAAATCCCTTCTCCAACCCAAGCCTGGGGGCAGGGGAGGGCTTAGAGGATGCATCTAACGTTAAATTTGCTTTCTTTCCACCTCTCTCTCTTTCTCTCTCTTAGACAAGTAAGTCTCATTAACAAATAAATATCATTGGACAAATAAATATAATTATCAATATCTATTTTTTAACCCCTTTTGGTTTTATTTTTGGCAGTCTCATTTAATGTTTAGAAGAAGCAAATCTGCATATTCTCCAATAAAAACATGTGCTTAATATTTGTTCATATCTTGCGGCACTCAAACATCAGACGTTTATTCTCTGTGGCTCTTGTGTTAAGCAAGTTTGGCTGCCCATGCTCTGCGCAGTGCCCACTGAAACCAGGAAGTGGCCCCCAACTTCATCTAACCCTTAAAAAAGAAATTCAGGTTCTAACTAGCCATCTTGGAGATCAGTTGGCCAGTTAATGAAGTATAAATCTTTTCCTAAAAATACTGTATGCGTAGTGAAACCTGATGGTTGCATCTACGAGTGAGAAGCAGCTGGGGGAGATAGTGAACCATTTCTCTATGGCAGCTCTGCCCATCTCTGCTGCTCCATGCAGGAGATTTTACAAGCAAACCAGCAACATTAGCAACTGGGGGGCAGAATGAGCCCTGTGGCTATGCATTCTCTGGAACATAAGGGTCATGGGCAGGCCCGTAGCTACAGTGGGGCGTTTTGGGGCCTGGCCCCCTGACTTCCTGCCCAGCCCCACCCCCCAACTTCCATCCAGCCCCCAGGCCCCACAGTTCTCTGGGCCACCCAGAGGACTTCCAACTCTCTGGGCCACCCGGAGGACTCCCCACCACCTCCTCTTCCCCAAGTGTGGCTTGCTTACCCATGTACGGCTGAGGGGTGACATGATTGAGGTTTATAAGATTATGAATGGGATTGAGCAATGAGAAAGAAGTACTTTTCTCCCTTTCTCACAATACAAGAACTCGTGGGCACTCCATGAAATTGCTGAGCAGTCGGGTTAAAACAGATAAAAGGAAATACTTCTTCACCCAAAGAGTGATTCACATATGGAATTCACTGCCACAGGAGGTGGTGGCAGCTACAAGCATGGACAGTTTCAAGAGGGAATTAGATAAACATATGGAGCAGAAGTCCATCAGTGGCTATTAGCCACAGGGTGTAGATGGGAACTCTCAGTCTGGGGCAGGTGATGCACTCTGTTCTTGGTGCTGGAGGGGGCAGCAGTGGGAGGGCTTCTAGTGTCCTGGCCCCACTGCTGGACCTCCTGATGGCACCTGGTATATTTTGGCCGCTGTGTGACAGAGTGTTGGACTAGATGGGCCATTGGCCTGATTCAACATTGGCTTCTCTTATGTTCTTATGTAGGCAAGCAGAGTGCGAACGCTGCAAAAGTGAGGGGTTTTTAAATATATATATATATATAGTTTGTGATGTCAGTGTCCCCTGACTTATTTAAAGACCCCCTGAATTACAAAATCCTAGCTACAGGCCTGGTCATGGTGACAGGAGAGAGGGAGAGGGAGAGGGAGAGAGAGAGGTTTCCTCTGGAGTTAGAATGCATTCCTTTACGATTGCTCATCATCGCTGTCAAATTGGGCCTCAGTTACTAGAATGGTTGAGTAGCCTGGGCTGGATGTCAGCAGGAGATTATTTGCTTCTTGCCTATCAATGAAGATCAAGTGGGTGGATCTGGGTATTGAAGACACGTTGGGGTTATGTAAGAAGGGATTTTTCTTTTCTTTTTCTTTCTTTTTTTAAAGAATTTATTTAAACTTTTACCGTTTAACATAGTCTATGCGCTTATAGTTGCAGTACAATGGTGAGAGCCTTAAGATTCCAATATTCTTTGTATCCAGTTATACACTCTTGACCAAAGTCTCCAATAAATCTTTTCGTCTTTCTCTTGTAATAAAGTAGTCAGTCTATCAGTCTCTGCCATCTCTAATAGTCTTTGTATTAATTCTTCCTTCATTGGGATGTTTTCCGATTTCCAGTATTTTGCGAGCAGCATTCTGGCCGTTGTTAGAATATATGTTATCATACGTAAATCCAATTTGTTATATCCTTCCGGTATGATATTCAATAAGTAAATCTCAGGTTTTAACAGTAAATTAATGCCTATTATTTCTCGTATCATTTTTTGAATTCTTAACCACAATTTTTGACTTTTCTGGTACACCCACCACAAATGAAAAAAGAAACAAGGATTTTCTTGCACTTCCAACATATACTTATTACATTTGAATAACATTTAGCTAATTTTTCAGAGGACCAATGCCATCTATGAAACATTTTATAAATGTTCTCTTTGTAAGCTGTAGCTCTAGTGAGCTTTATTGTACTCCACATTTTTGTCCAATCGTCTAGATCTATATTATGGCCAATATCCTGCATCCACGCAATCATTGGTACTTTAACCACTTCATCATACGTGTATTCGTCTATTTAAAAAGTATATCGCTTTTGAATCAGTTTCTCATCTGAGCTCAACCAAATCCTGTCCAAATCCGTTAATTTCTTATAAAAACCTTGTCGGTTATCTTTACCAAACCTCGATTTAAACTGCAATCCTTCCTACCAGGTAAGTTTTAAATTTTGGCTTAACAGTATTTCATCTGATTTTAATCTATTGTTTATATCTAGTAACTCCTCGTAAGTTATATTCAGATATTAAGGTCGGTTTTATGAAAGCTTCGAGAGGTGAAACCCATTTTTTCTCACTCAGGAGCATCCGCGCCTTTGACTAGCTGCACTCCATAGAGGACGCAGTGCTCTGTCACCCAACTGTAGGCAAACAAATCCTAATAAATATTCCAGAAGGCTGCACAGCATTCTGAATGATGCCGGGAATGGAGGGTGACTTGTCATGGGGGTAATAATAAGTATTAATGGTAATTAATTATCTTAAGTATTATTAATTGTTATCATTAATAATACTTTGCTAATTAATTAATAATAATTAATTATCTTTATTGTGTGTAGAATAGCCAGGAGATCCTATGATTGTCTGGCAGCCACAAGGTCTAGCTCTGTAAGTGTTATGCACCACTAGGTGCTGAGCTAGACTTGTTTTTTAAGTCAAGAGACATTTCAGAGGTGGTTTGCCATTGCCTGGCTCAGCATCACAACCCTGGTAAAGACCAGACTTTCTCTGGTGTCCACTCTGATTCGAAGACAGGATGTCAGTGACTGGTGAATGGGAAACAGAGGTTGCTGTCCGGTTGTGCACTTTAAATCTGGAAAGGAACAGCATCGACATCGGACCAAACCACTCGTCTGACCGCAGCCTCTGTCTTCTGCCCTGAAACAAAACCTGCATCTTATTGTTCATACCAGTTCTTGTTTCAAGAAGGAAAAGGGCGGGGGGGGGGGGCTGTCATTTTCAGCAGCTCCACCAAGAAGTCTCTCCCCCACACACTGAATTCTTCCCAGTCAAGCGACATACGATTATCAAATAAGACTTTGTCAGCGTTGCAAGATCGGCAAATCTCAGTGATCCGTTCCCTTCCAAAGGCACGTGAAATTGGCCCAGGAGAGATTAGAGATGCTATTTATTTCTCAGCATCCTCCCTTGGCTTGACATTCAGGTGGGGTGACAGCCCGATCAAGCGAGGCAGCCGAACTTGTGCAACAGGTCCATCTTCCGAAGGTGCGTGAAAAACTTTCTGCTATGCGTTTCGTCACCCTTGCCAAGAATTTTACACACTGCTGCTCCTTATCATCACTCAGCTCTGTTTACCCGTGTTTCACTCATGCTCTGACAAAGTTTTCATTACACAATCTTTGGAACATCCTAGGAGGAGGGTTTTTTTAAATAAAATAAAATAAAATAAGCTAGTAAATTGATCTCGATGACCTCTTCGTGGTTTGCAGATACATTTCCGCACGCCCTGGGCCAAGAAATGAAATCGGGCCCAGAAAACGAACTGTCTATAATCATACAGAAAGGATTGCTTCTTCCTGATAAGTGATAGGTGCACATTCCTAACTAGCTGTGGAGGAGATTCTATGGATTAGTCATCCTTCTGCCTCACCCTAGAATTAAGATGTTGGGTGTCTGTGAAAATGTTGGATCAGTTGTCGCCTGAAACTGGCTGTCATGAACTTTGAAATGATATCAGATCACCGCTGATTTATGGCATCCCCTCATGGGGTTTTCAAGCCAAAAGATGAGCATGGGTGGTTTTCCATTGCTTTTCTCTGCACAGCAACCTTGGTTTTCCTTGGTGGCCTCCCATCCAAGTAATAATCATGGTTAAGTGTAGGCTGGATGGTGCAACCATTGGATGGATTCATGGCTGGTTGAAAAATTGTACCCAACAAGTGCTCGTAAATGGCTCTGCATCTACGTGGAGGGAAGTCTCAAGTGGAGTGCCGCAGGGCTCAGTCCTGGGCCCAGTGTTGTTCAGTGTTTTTATAAATGACCTGGAGGAAGACATAGAGGGGATGCTTATCAAATTTGCAGATGGCACGAAGCTGGGTGGGATTGCTAATTCTGAAGAAGACAGAGTCAGGATTCAGAAGGATCTAGATAGGCTGGAACAGTGGGCTGAGACAAAGAAAATGAATTTCAATAGAGATAAGTGCAAAGTCCTACACTTAGGTACAAAAAATCAAAGGCACAGATATAGAATGGGAGGGACTTGGCTTGACAGCAGCACATGTGAAAGGGATCTAGGTGTTCTGGTTGATCACAAGCTAAACATGAGCCTGCAGTTTGATGTGGCTGTGAAGAAAGCTAATGCAATCTTAGGCTGCATTAACAGAAGCATTGTGTCCAGATCACGGGAGGTGGTAGTTCCACTCTATTCTGCTATGGTCAGGCCTCACCTGGAGTACTGTGTCCAGTTTTGGGCACCACATTTTAGGAAGGATGTTGACAAGCTTGAGCGTGTCCAGAAGAGGGCGACCAGGATGGTGAGAGGGTTGGAATCCAAGTCTTATGAGGAAAGGCTGAAAGAGTTGGAGAAGGCTTAGAGGGGACATGATTGCAGTCTTCAAGTATGTGAAGGGCTGTCATGTAGAAGATGGAGCAAATCTATTCTCTCTTGCTCTGGATTGCAAGACTAGAATGGGTGGAAATTACAAGGGAGTCGTTATCGGCTAGATATCAGGGGAAACTTCCTAACTGTAAGAGTGGTTGAGCAGTAGAACAGCCTGCCTTGGGAGGTGGTGGATGCTCCTTCGCTGGACGTTTTTAAGCGGAGACTGGACAACCATCTTTCGGGTATGTTGTAGGTATGTAGGTATGTAGGGCTATCTTTCAGCTGTGCTCCTGCAGAATGCAGGGGGTTGGACTAGATGACCTGCAAGGTCCCTTTCCAACTCTAACGTTCTATGATTCTATGATTCTATGTCACTGCTTAGCTTCCAAGTTTTGACAAGCTCAGGTTGACCTGGGCTATTTCAGGCTGCTTAAGACCTTCAGTGATAGAAAAACATTATTTTGTTTTGTTTTCTTTAATTCCCATTCTACCCGAGCCATAGGAAAGACATTATTCTATTTTGCTTTCCATTCTAAGGGCCTAACTGTATGTTATCCTTTCCCTGGGGGCATCTCTGGGTTTGGTGCAGGGGTGTGTTTCGTGCGCCTTAGGCGTGCGTGGGCCCAGTTAAGAACCATGGATCAGAAAGGGGGATTCAGGTGATTGGAACAGGAAGGCTGGGCTGCCTGTAAATATTGCTCAAAGGCACTCTGCACACACCCAGAAGTTGTCCCCTGTCACAGCAGGAACAATGGAAGGAGTTATGGAAGGCACCTCTCAGTCTGGCCAGAAGCTTGTAGGACCTGGTGTGTGCTGCGGGTGTTATCAATATGCCTCTGTATCCAGAGGCTTAAGGTTAAGCTCGAACCCGGAAGTGACATCAGCACATTAGTGTGGTGCTCTAACATCCCACCCAAATTCTATGGAATCCTACAGCGCCACACCAATGTGGTGATACCACCGCTGGTTTCATACCAGAAGTTATCACGACACTTATTTCCCTCCTCGTTTTCATGTATTCAGAGACAAACTGATTATCTCATGCCTTCAGCATGTCCTATTCACGTGGGAAGCCAAAAGGAGAGTAATCACAAAGTTCAACTCTAAAAAATATTTAGAAATTCTAGGGTTTTTAAATATAACTTTTCTTCCCCCTCCTTCTACAATGGGTCTTGAATTCCAGGGATCCAGGCTGAACTTGGCCAAATCTGGTAGCTTTTGGCAGCCCTAGATGCTTTTATAAGGCAGGATATACTTATTGCACATGTACTTATTGCATGTACTTATTGCACATGTACTTATTGCATGTACTTATTGCACATGTACTGTAATGCCTACTTCCCTACCAAAGACTTTAGAACTGTGTGGAGGAGAGGACTCACATGCCCATCCCTGTTCTTTCTGATTCTATCCTTGAGAGGCTATAAGAACCCTGCAGCTGCCCCGAGTCTTGACTCAGCTGCACACTGCTTCCCCTCTCTCCCCAATGGTACCAGTTACAGCCTGGGTAACCAGCAAGAGCCACCAATGTCTCTTAGGAGTATCTTCTGCCAGATGGAGTCATACATCTAACTCACTGTGTCTGCATTGTCATTTGGAGCCCTGACTAGTTGCTGCATTTCCTGCTACCCTTCTACAAGCTAGTTCACACTTTCGAGCGAGCGTGCTCCATGGATTGGAAGCTTCTCTGCCACCTATCCCTGGTACCAGACTTCAGATAGCTAGACCGAATAGGCGTGGTGAGTTTCCAGAGATCAGACTTAGAGAGTTCAAAATATAAGAAAGTTTAATAAAAGAATAAAAGAATACACATGTTCCATTCAAGCTTTCGGGCTTAACAAGGGAACAAAGAAAAGGTGAAAACACACAGACCTCTCTCTCCCTTCTCTTGATACTTCCTAAATGATGTTCGATTTAGGACATGTGGGCTTTGCTTGAGACCGAAGTACGTTATATTTCACATTTATCTTAGATCTCCAGGTTGGGACTCCTCTCCATTGCCCCCTGCCTTGTGGACAAAATGGAGTCCCTTAGTGAAAGCTTAGTGCATTACGGTTTGGCATGATGCAAAGAGCTGCCCAAAAGGGAAGAGACCCCTCTTTTATCCATAATCAAATCCAACAAAATATTTTGTATATGCGTCAAACAAACTTCAAAACACAACATGAAAAGCAGCCCTACTTATTCTGAAGACAGTTTCTAGAATTCATCTGGCTGGGTCCTAATGAGACCAGAATCCTGCAGGTCATTAGCTAAAGCAATGGTCTGGCTCACTGGCTGGGGCCCAGGCTGCTAGCCTGGATCTGTGTCTTTTCTTAGCTTCCTCTGTGCAAGCTTGTTTGGTGCAGTAGTTAAAAGAAGCAGACTCTAATCTGGAGAACTGGGTTTGATTCCCCACTCCTCCACATGAAACCAGCTAGGTGATGAAGCCAGCTAGGTGACCTTGGGTCAGTCACAGTTCTCTTAAAGCTCTCTCAGCCCCATCTACCTCACAGGGTGCCTGTTGTGGGGAGAGGAAGGGAAGGCGATTGTAAGCCACTTTGAGATGCTGAGTGAAGAGCGGAGTATAAATTGAACTCTTCTTCTTTGCTGTTTCTGTTGGGTGGGAGAAGATTTGGAGGGCTAGTAGTCCTGGCCCTGGTCCAGTATAGCTGATTTGAAGCTGTTCTAGTATCTGAAAGGCAGTTATTGGTTCTGTTTGTGGACCTTTAAAGCAGGCTCCTCGAGAACAGCCCTTGGAGCCGATGGGTCAGGGTCTTCTTAGGATTATGAACCTGAGTCTGTAGACCACACAGTGGAGATCATGAAATTTAGAAAATTCCTAGAAAGTCACCAATGGGTCCAAAACTGGAAGTGATGTCATGGTGTTGTGTGATGCTGATTTTTGATGTCTCCGCACCCTCGTTGCTAGATCCAAACCATTCACAGCAACTCTTCAAGGGCAATGGCTTTCCAAGACCACGTAGCTATGATTCGCTATGTAGAGATGATGGGACTTGACCCTGTGGCCTTGAATATACAAAGCCCATCTTCTGCCACCAAGCTATGCCACCATTCCAAACCACTTGGTGAAGTGGGATATCTCACAACAAACAACCATTTGTTTTCTTTGTAATAGCAGTTATCACAGTGTTGAATGGTTTAGCAAACTGAGGCTGAGATCACATGCATAATTAGCCCCGCCATAGACATGAATGCCAGGTGGATTTAAAGGGCACGATCAGATGTGAACATCTGGGAAATGCCCCGCACCCATCAGCAACCCATTTTGCTTTGCTGCAGAAGCTGAGTAAAAAGACACTGGGGAAAGTCCAGTAGCAAACGGGTTGCTACAGGCCATGGATTGACTTTCCCCTGTCTGATCACTCCAGTGCATTCTCATGGCGTCGGGATGGTCTGATCAAGCCATCCCAACTCTGTGCCCTTCCCCCCCCCTTCACAGTATGTGCATCATCGCACACTCCATAGGGAGCCCTCAGTGCTGAGATGTGATTCATCAATTCCCCATTTAAGCGCATCAGGAACAAACGACAAAACCCGTGGTGCATCTGATCATGCAAAGGCGGGCTGCCCCCACAGCTTCAAAGGACTGTGTGATCATGCAACTGCGGGTCAAATTCCTCCAGAGGAAATAGCTTCATTCCCCCCCCCGCATTATCTTATGCGTGTGACCGCCACCTGAGTTGCTAACCTTCCCTGAACTTTGTACAGTGGTCAGAACTCCTCAACACAGGTCTCAAACAACCAATGTTCCAAAGGCTGTTTCTTGACATGACATACCTTGAAGAATAAAATGCTGGCATTGGCTCATAGTATACATAAAATTTAAGACTGACACTCTCCCCAAAGTTCTCCCCAAGAAATACCTTCCAAATTGCCAACTGCCCTACCACAAGGTCCTGCTTTGCTCCTGTAACCACTCTCAGTCATTTCTCATAGGCTGAATCTGCATCTGCTGTGTAAAGCAGTTTCTGTCTGCTGCGGTGCCATTGTACTCTGTTCCCCTTCCCCTCCCATTCTAGCTCGGATTAAAAGCTAGCTGTCTGCATCAGTCCTCACCATGGCAACCATGGGGGCGCAGGAGGGAGAACATGCAAGAGACGGGGGAGGCCTCCCAGGGCACCAGCAGGGCACTACGCTGTGGGAAGGAAATGGCACCCACAACCCCCCTGTAGAAAGTAAGGGGTGGTGACCTGGCAGGGGGCCAGAGGGGGGTTCAGTTCCTGTTGTCTGCTTTTTGCTCACAGCATCTCGAGGGCAGGGAGGAGCAATTGGAACTGCTTTAAACAAGATCCAGATAATGCAGTGAGACGCCATAGTGACCTTGAAGTGGCCACTACAGGGCAATAAAATGATGCAGACAACCAATGCTGAGTCGATGCAATAGGAAGGTGATGGCGGCATGCAATGTAGACAGGAATTTGTGAGACGGTGTGAAATTGAAGGCACAGTAGTGGGAAATATCAATGCAGATTGGACCATTATAGGGATATTTTAAGGGGAAACAGTCCAGCCAAAAAGCAGCTGGTTCGTTGCTCTGTTTCTAGTGTGCAAAGGTTTAAGGGCATTTTCATACACGCCAGACTAGAGCCAATGCAGTTTGGGGTTAAAGTGACCCAAAGGATACAATGTGATTCACAGACTTTCTTCGGAGCATGTTTTTGCTAATTATCAAGGCCATAGCTTTGTCAAGTCCATTTTGGGTCAATTCAGATCAAGTTGGCTTTCCCCAGGGTCATTGCAAAGACTGAATAAATGCATCTCACCTTCCTCCTTTTTAAGCCTTTTTCTTCTTCCTTTTCTCTCTAACACTTCAATGTACGAAACACAGACAGCTCGTAGCGTCCCAATCGCACAACTTCTCAGGGCACATTTATCAGCCTAAGCATTTTGCTCAGAACGTCATGACAAGGTAAAAAAAAATAATAATAAGGTTAAAAATTAAAAAGGTCCCCTGTGTATTAAGCAGCATTTTAAGCAGGAGTGTTCACTTGTGAGTATTTTACAGATAAGCAAAGTTTGAGTCCGGTGGCACCTTTAAGACCGACAAAGTTTTATTCAAGGTTTTAACTTCCGTGTGCAAGCACACTTCTTCAGATACCTTCAATGTATGTTTTTGTGTGCAAGCACACTTCTTCAGATACGAAAGCTTATACCTTGAGGTGTGCTTGCACATGAAAACTTATACCTTGAATGAAACTTTGTTAGTCTCAAAGGTGCCACTGGAAACTTTGGAAAGGTGCCACTGGAAAGGAAACTTTGTTCTCCTGCTTCTGACCAACATGGCTACCAACCTGAGTCTATTTTACAGACAAATAGCCATGGGATCGGTCATCCGCTGAACACACAGGTAAAAGCTACCTTACATCAAATTAGACCATTGATTTGGATCTTACCTCTATCTCCTATCCGTGCAGTGGAACCTACCTCTATCCTTCAACTCTGCTGAGAGAAGTTAGCACCCTATCCTCCAGGTTTAGGAGTCTTCCTTCAACTGAAATGGCCCTGAACGTTGGAGGAAGAGGATTTCATTTGGAGGAAGGGTCCTTATGCTAGAGAAAAACTCTTTCATGGACGGTCGGATCCACCCCAGTATTTTCTGACCAGTATCAGTTGTGACTCGATGTGGCATTTTCCACCACCACCATCACTAGTATTGAGGGGAAGCAGTTCTTCATAGTCTCAGGTGAAAGTTTTTCACATTATCCACTATCTGATCCTTTTAAACTGGAGTTGAAGTAAGAAAGAACGTGTGGTGAAGTTGCAACCAGCTCACGGCAATCCCATGAAATTCCATCTCATGAGGTTCCCGAGACAACAGATAAACAGCAGTGGTTTGCCATTGCCTTCCTCTATATGGCAGCCTTAGTCTTCCTTGGTGGTCTCCGATCCAAGTACTGACCCTGCTTAACTTCCAAACTCTGATGAGACTAGGCTAATCTGGGTTATTAAGTAAAGGTAAAGGTTCCCTTGCTCGAAAGCCAGTTGAATCCGACTCTAGGGTTGCGGTGCTCATCTCCATTTCAAAGCCGAATATCCAGCGCTGTCCGAAGACATTTTCGTGGTCATGTGGTCAGCATGACTAAACACCAAGGTGCATGGAACGCTGTTACCTTCCCACCGAAGTGGTACCTATTTATCTACTTGCAATTTCTTGCTTTCGAACTGCTAGGTTGGCAGGAGCTGGAACTACAGATGGGAGCTCACTCCATCATGCGGCACTCTTGGGTCTCAAACTGCTGAACTACTGACCTTCCACACCCTGCAGTTCAGCGTCTTAACCACTTGAGCCACTGCAGCTCCTTAGATGTACTAACTGGAGATACTAATCCTTCACCAGAGACCAGACCTGGGACCATCTACATGCAAAGCAGATGCTCTTCCACTCCGTCCCTTAGAAGAAACGTGGGACATAAAATGTGATTCAGAGCAGTGCTCCCTCTAAGCTGTGGAGTCTGGTGAGCAAAAATTCTACCCTTTGAGCTACTGGCATTAAAGTTGTGAGCAAGCGATTATGCTACTGCATAAATTAGTTTGCTCTGGAGCCGTCCCTTCCTGAGCTAAGACAAAAATGTGTGAGCTGGAGGCTAAAAAACTGTGAGCTAGCTCACACTCACTCAGCTTAGTAGAAGGAACACTGAATTTCAGAGAAGGGATGAGTGACCCTTTCGGTGTTCATGGAAACTGCTGTCAAGTCTCAGCCAGCTTATGGAAACCTCATAGAGTTTTCAAGGCAAGAGACAAACAGAGGTGGCTTGCCATTGCCTGCTTCTGTATAGCTACCATGACCTTCCTTGGTGGTCTCCCATCCAAGAACTAACCAGGACCAACCCTGCTTAGCTTCCAAGATATGATGAGATCGGGCTAGCCTGGGCTATCCAAGTCTGAATGAATGTCCCTTTACCATTTATTATTTGGAGTTCACAGCACCCAAAAGCCATCTTAAGGGACAACTTCCGCTGATGTCCACCTTAAGGTTTCAGACTGGGGTTTTTGAAAGTCCAAGGTCCTGGGGTTAGCTCACTGGAGCAGGAATACTGAAAAGTTTTCCTGCTTTGGCTCCCAAGGTGCCCCTACTGTGGAATTCAGAGCTCTCCCCTTGCTTCTACATGGCTGTTAGGTGGAGGGCCCTGGAGGAGAAACGTCGGGGCTGGCTGGCTGGCTGCTACATCAGGTGGCTGCTGATCAGACAGCAGCTGTATGCAGCTTTGGTGAGCAGGTTTGTGAAGGAGGGATACACATAATTTCCCTTGATAAAGATATTATTGAGACGCATTGGGAACTCCTGCCTTTGCAGCTGTCTCTTCTCTTTGTTGTGTGCTTCATCAGCACTTTTTAAACAGCTGTTTCTGGATCTCTTCCCCCCCTCATCTGGGGCTTGCCCAGCCCCCAGGTTTCGGAGGCCCTGGCCACCTTTGGAGACAATGCTGCCGCTCGCAAGGATTGCGGGAACGTCGTGGTGAATCTGCGTCGAAAGGGTGGTGAGAGCGCCTCAATGTGCGAATTAACTCCTCGAGAGCGTGCCTCAATCTTCTCTCTTTTGTGGATTAATTGATCTGGGATAGCTGCCACTCTCTGGCAGCATGCTCAGAATCCCTAATTGGGATCTTTCGAGTTTTTGTCTGCACTTTCATATGCGCGGAGAGAAGCACTCGGCAGCCGACTGTTGTCCAAACATCCTGATCGCCTGATAAGAAAGGAAGGACTCCACACGGAAGGATCTGGAGAAGATATTCTTTACAGCCCAGTCCTCCGCATGTTGACTTGGAAGCAAGTCCCACTGAGTTCAGTGAGATTTATCCCCCGGTAAATACGCATTGCAATACGGTTTTCTGCTCTCATGCGAAACATGCTTCTCCTCAATGGAAGTACATCAGTTCTACAACAATCAGTGAAGTTTTCTTGCCCCCCCCAAGGGAATCCCTTACAGTGCAATCCTATGGAGAGTTACTGCAGCGTTGGTCCATTGAAATCAGTGTTTTTATACGGGTGCAACTCTGTATGGGATTAGACTGTCAGAATATTCAGGCCAAATTACATTGATAATCTGGTCCTTTCTGCACTTGGTTCTCCTCCCTGGTTTTATCAGAGTTCAACTCGGGGCACAATACCTTGCAGTTATCCCTGGTTATAGCAGCATCTGTTTATCCCGGTACAAATCTGGGGCGAAACCGGGGTAATGTGGAAACAAAAAATACCCCGAGATAATTATAGGGGTGAACTCGAGTGTAGTGTAGAATGTAAAAATACACTGAGATAATTACAGGGGTGAACTCGTGTGTAGTGTAGAATGTAAGTCCAGGGACAGGGCTGAACCAAGATTTAAGGTCTAGCACAGAAAGGACCATTGATGGTCTATGATGGGACCTCCTGATGTGTTATTTGGCTTGGGGAAAATGCCACGGAGAAGGGAATGGGCCGCAGCACCAGGGAACTGAAGGGGTTAATATTTTCCCCTCCGAACCTTTGTCCTGATCAAAACTGGACCTCTCCTCGTGCATAAGGAAAAAAGACAGGTACCCATTTTGTGTCTGTTTTATTTCCCTGCCGAAGTTTAAGGCAGCCCCAAGAAGGACAACATTGATGGGGGGAATTGTGTCACGAGGGAGTTCGCCCCCTTTCCTGATGCTGTGGCCCGAATCCATACTGAAGCCCCCTACGGTTGTCATCCTCCAGGTAGGGCCTGGAGCTCTCCCCAAATTTTGACTGATCTCCAGACTGCAGAGGCCAGTTTCTCTGGAGGAAATGGCTGCTTCGGAGCATGGGCTCAATGGCATTATATCCCTCTGATGCCCCTCCCTCCCCAAACCCCCACCGTCCCCAGGCTGTATCCCAAACCTCCAGGAATTTCCCAACCTGGATTTGGAAGCCCTAATCTCCCCCTCACACACTACTCGGTTGACTTGTTTCCTTCATTTCTACTCCGTGTTTCTTCTGAAGTTCTAGGGGAACTGGAGTCAGAAAAGAATGGGGAAGAGGCCCGCGCGATATAGACTACCATCAACAATGCTGTAAAACTGGGTTACAAAATCAGAGAGAAATGAAATAAAAGCAATATTACCCTTCCTGTAAAAAATATAAAAAACGACTATTCAGGGGAGTTTTTTTTATACAGGGAGCAGTGAGACAGAAAACCAGAATTCTTCAGAAAGGTCACTTGCTCTAAGTGCCTTCCCAGCCAAATTCTGTTTTTCCTTCTCACTAGTTGATCGTGTTCTCGTCTCAAATGCTTGTTAAAATTCTAGGCAATATTCTTTTCTCCCTCTTTGTACCACATTGTTTGCTGGATAAATTGTACCGTCTTTATTTCATTGTTCTCTCATTGTGAAATCCACTTTATGGGATGCGTGATGCAGTTTTTATTTATTTAAATGCTCTTTGATTGTGCAATTCCATTTTATGGCGTCGTCTCTGGTATGTGTAGTACTGGCCTTTCTTGAATTGTTTTTTTCTCTCTCTAACTCTGCAATCTGCCTTGGAAAGGAGATGACAAATGAAGCAAAAATAAACATGGAAACTGCAGCCATATTCCCTTGATTTTACAAAGCTCTGAATGTCAAATAATATATCATCAAGAAGAAGAAGAGGAGGAGGAGATTGGATTTATACCCCGCCCTTCACTACCCAAAGGAGTCTCAGAGCGGCTTACAAACTCCTTTCCCTTCCCCTCCCCACAACAGACACCCTGTGAGGTAGGTGGGGCTGAGAGAGCTCTGACAGAAACTACCCTTTTTCAAGAACAGCTCTGACAGAACTGTGGCTTGCCGAAGATCATCCAGCAGCTGTAAGTGGAGGAGAGGGGAATCAAACCCGGTTCTCCCAGATTAGAGTCCACGCACTTAACCACTACACCAAACTGGCTCTCGGGTATCTACTCGGGTATTCCTCCACCTGCCTCCTCCCCCCAAATCAGAATGCAATTGTGCCTTGTTACTTCCAGGATGAATGGAGCCTGGAGCATGTGATTTGCCAGTTTGGTGTAGTGGTTTAGAGTGCGGACTCCAATCTGGGAGAACCGGGTTTGATTCTCCACTCCTCCTCTTGCAGCTGCTGGATGACCTTGGACAAGCCATAGTTCTGTCAGAGCTTGTCCTTGAAAGAGCAGTTCTCTCAGAGCTCTCTCAGGCCCACCTACCTCACAGGGTGTCTGTTGTGGGGAGGGGAAGGGAAAGGAGTTTGTAAGCCTCTCTGAAACTCCGAGTGAAGGGTGGGTTATAAATCCAATCTCCTCCTCCTCCTCCTCTTCTTCTTCTGATCAAAAATAGTCTGCGGCTTCCCATGAACGGCAACTCAAATTCATGGTGGCAGAACAAGTACACCTGATGAAAATCTGTTCAGGCTTTTCCCCCTTACCAGTACTTGGCAAGGCGGAATCGCTTGTCGCTGTGGAAAATTAGGGTTAAGTGAGTCACATTCTTAGATGCTTTAGCACATAACGTTCTCCCAGGAACTGGAGCTAATGGACCTCGTGTCACAACAAGAGGATCAAGGTGGCAGGAGGAGATGTGGTCCGTGTAGTCAAAGTGTCATGGGTCGGAACGCCCCCCCCACCCCCAACTCTTTATCTCAATACATGGAGCGGGCAGGCCAGAGCTATGGAAGCCACAGAATAGAAAGGGTTACAAAAGTCAATGCTGGAATTTTAATTGGAAATTCAGAAACAAAGGAGGGCAGAAGTCCAAACCAACAGCATCCTTCCATACAGTGAGAGTAGGCAGTGATCCAGGGAAGGGTCACTTGTCTCTTCTGGTGCCACAGCTATGGCACGCCCTCCACGGAAAGGTCCCTTTTGGCACTCCCTTGTAAAGGAAAATTGTTTAAAAACCTATCAAGGTAGGCCTATGGGGAGGCTGAATATTGTAAGAAGACCGCTGCTGTTGATTTTGACAGGTTTTAGAATATTTTGGTTGTTTTAATTTTTTTAGTGTAGAAGGAGGAGGAGATTGGATTTATACCCCACCCTTCACTACCCGAAGGAGTCTCAGAGGGGCTTACAATCTCCTTTCCCTTCCCTTCCCCACAGTAGACACCCTGTGAGGTAGGTAGGGCTGTGAGAGCACTTTCGAGGACTGCTCTTGAGAGAACAGCTCTGAAAGAACTTATGACTGACCCAATATTACCCCAGCAGCTGCAAGTGGAGGAGTGGGGAATCAAACCCGGTTCTCCTAGATTAGAGTCCGCGATCTTAACCACTACACCAAACTGGCTCTGTTTGTGTCTCTTTGTTTTGTGCTTTGACAAACTGAAAACTTGAGAACTTTCAGAAAGACTTTTCCCTGTGTGCCCTACCATGCAGAAGTAGAGTTGCCAGCTCAAGACAGGGAAATTCCTGGATATTTGGGTGTAGAGCCTGGGGAGGGTGGGGTTTTGGGAGGGGAAGGACTTCAGCAGGGTATAATGCCAAAGAAGCCCACCCTCCAAAGCCACCATTTTATCCAGGTGATGTTGTTGTTGTTGTTCAGTCGCACAGTCGAGTCCGACTCTTCGCGACCCCATGGACCAGTTTACGCCAGGCCTTCCTGTCTTCCGCTGTCTGCTGAAGTTTGCTCAATTTCATGTTCGTTGCATCGATGACACTGTCTAACCATCTCATCCTTTGCCGTCCCCTTCGTCTTTGACCTTCAATCTTTCCCAGCATCAGGGTCTTCTCCAGTGAATGCTCCCTTCTCATTTGGTGCCCAAAGTATTTGAGCTTCAGCTTCAGGATCTGGCCTTCCAGGGAGCAATCAGGGTTGATTTCTTTTAGGATTGACTGATTTGATCTCCTGGCAGTCCAAGGGACTCTCAAGAGTCTTCTCCAGCACCATAGTTCAAAAGAATCTATTCTTCGGCGCTCGGCCTTCCTTATAGTCCAACTCTCGCAGCCATACATTACTACGGGGAATACCATTGCTTTGACCATGCGGACTTTTGTTGGCAAGGTGATGTCTCTGCTTTTTATCATGCTGTTTAGGTTTGCCATCGCTTTCCTCCCAAGGAGCAGACGTCTTTTAATTTCATGGCTGCAGTCACCATCTGCAGTGATCTGGGATCCTAGGAACGTGAAGTCTGTCACTACTTCTACGACTTCCCCTTCTATTTGCCAAGGAGTGATGGGGCCAGATGCCATGATCTTAGTTTTTTGAAGTTGAGCTTCAAGCCCACTTTTGCGCTCTCCTCTTTCACTCTGAGCAAGAGGCTCTTTAGGTCCTCTTCACTTTCTGCCATCAGAGTGGTATCGTCTGCATATCTGAGGTTATTGATCTTTTCCCCAGCAATCCTAACTCCAGCTTGTGATTCATCCAGGCCAGCATTTCGCATGATGTACTCTGCATATAAGTTAAATAAGCAAGGTGACAATATACATCCTTGCCGTACTCCTTTCCCTATGCTAAACCAATCAGTTGTTCCATATCCGGTTCTAACTGTTGCTTCTTGACCCTTATACAGGTTTCTCAGAAGACATGTGAGGTGGTCCGGTACTCCAATCTCTTTAAGAACCTGCCATAATTTATTGTGATCCACACAATCAAAGGCTTTAGCATAGTCAATGAAGCAGAAGTAGATGTTTTTCTGGTACTCTCTTGCTTTCTCCATAATCCAGCGAATGTTGGCAATTTGATCTCTAGTTCCTCTACCTCTTCGAAATCCAGCTTGTACTTCTGGCAGTTCTCTATCCACGTACTGTTGGAGCCTAGCTTGTAGGATTTTGAGCATGACCTTGCTAGCGTGTGAAATGAGTGCAATTGTGCGATAGTTTGAACACTTCTTGACATTGCCCTTCTTTGGGATTGGAATGTACACTGACCTTTTCCAATCCTGTGGCCACTGTTGTGTTTTCCAAATTTGTTGGCAAATTGAGTGCAGCACTTTAACAGCATCTTCTTTTAAGACTTTGAATAACTCAGCTGGGATACCATCACCTCCACTAGCTTTGTTGTTAGTAATGCTTTCTAAGGCCCATTTAACTTCGCTTTCCAGGATGTCTGGCTCAAGGTCAGTGATTATACCATCATGGTTGTCAAGGACATCGAGGTCCTTCTTGTACAGTTCTTCTGTGTATTCTTGCCATCTTTTCCTAATCTCTTCTGCTTCTGTTAGGTCCCTACCGTTTTTGTCCTTTATCATGGCCAGCTTTGCATGGAACGTTCCCTTGATTTCTCCAATTTTCTTGAAGAGATCTCTAGTCCTTCCCAATCTATTGTTTTCCTCTATTACTTTGCATTGTTCATTCAGGAAAGCCTCCTTATCTCTCCTTGCTGTTCTCTGGAAATCTGCATTCAGTTGGGCAAATTTTTCCTTTTCACCGTTGCCTTTAGCTTTCCTTCTTTCCTCTGCTATGTGTAAAGCCTCATCAGACAGCCACTTTGCTTTTTTGCATTTCTTTTTCTTTGAGATGGCGGTGACTGCTGCCTCCTTTACAATGTCACGGACCTCTGTCCATAGTTCTTCAGGCACTCTGTCTATCAAATCTAGTCCCTTAAACCTATTCTTCACCTCTACTGTATATTCATCGGGGATGCGATCTAGGTCAAATCTGAATGGCCTTGTGTTTTTCCCAACTTTCTTCAATTTAAGTCTGAATTTTGCAATGAGTAGCTCATGATCTGAGCCACAGTCAGCTCCAGGTCTTGTTTTTACTGACTGGATAGAGCTTCTCCATCTTTGACTGCAAATTATATAATCAATCTGATTTCGGTGTTGCCCATCTGGTGATGTCCATGTGTAGAGATGCCTCTTAGGTTGTTGGAAAAGGGTGTTCGCTATGACCAGCGTGTTCTCTTGACAAAACTCTGTTAGCCTTTGCCCTGCTTCATTTTGTTCTCCAAGGCCAAACTTGTCTGTTATTCCGGTTACCTTTTGATTTCCTACTTTAGCATTCCAGTCCCCTATGATGAGGAGGACATCATTTTTTGGTGTTAGTTCTATGAGCTGTTGTAGGTCTTCATAGAACTGGTCCACTTCAGCCTCTTCTGCAGCAGTGGTTGGGGCATAGACTTGGATTACTGTGATATTGAATGGTTTGCCTTGGATTCGGACCGAGATCATTCTATCATTTTTGAGATTGTATCCCAATACTGCCTTTCTCACTCTCTTATTGACTACAAAGGCCACAACATTTTTTCTACGGGATTCCTGGCCACAGTAGTAGATATAATGGTCTTCTGAGTTAAATTCGCCCATTCCTGTCCACTTTAATTCATTGATTCCCAAGATGTCAATGTTCATTCTTGCCATCTCATTTTTGACCACGTCAAGCTTACCTTGATTCATATATCTTACATTCCAGGTTCCTATGCAGTATTGTTCTTTGCAGCATCGGACTTTCCTTTCACCGTCAGACACATCCACAACTGAGCGTCCTTTCGGCTTTGGCCCAGCCGCTTCACTCTTTCTGGGGTTACTCGTACTTGCCCTCTGCTCTTCCCCAGTAGCATATTGGACACCTTCCGACCTGAGGGGCTCATCTTCCGGCGTCATATCTTTTAGCCTTTTGTTACTGTCCATGGGGTTTTCTTGGCAAAGATACTGGAGTGGGTTGCCATTTCCTTCTCCAGGGGATCACGCTTGGTCTGAGTTCTCTGCTGTGGCCTGTCCGTCCTGGGTGGCCCTCCACGGCATAGCCCACAGCCTCATCGAACCACGCAAGCCCCCTCGCCACGACAAGGCAGTGATCCATGAGGGAGTATCCAGGTGATAGTGTTGCCAAACTTCAGATGAGTCCTGGAGCTCCCCCAAGATTACAACTGATCTCCAAACTACAGAGATCACCTGGAGGAAATGACATAAGAACATTAGAAGAGCCCTGCTGGATCAGACCAGTGGTTCATTTAGTCCAGCATCCTGTCTCACACAGTGGCCAGCCAGTTCCTCTGGAGGGCCAACAACAGGGCATAGAGGCCGAGGCCTTCATAAGAACATCAGGTGAGCCCTGCTGGATCAGACCAGTGGTCCCTCTAGTCCAGCATCCTGTCCCACACAATGGCCAGGTAGTTCCTCTGGAGATCCAAAAACAGGGCATAGAGGCTGCGGCTTTTTCCTGATGTAGCCTCCTGCCATTGGTATTCATACCTTCAACTGTCTCTGAACATGGAGGTTCCCTTTCATCACCATGACTAGTAGCCACTGATAGACCTCTCCTCCATGAATCTGTCTAATCGCCTCTTAAAGCTGTCTGTACCTGTGGCCATCCCTACATAGTCTGGCAGCAAATTCCACATTTTAATCACTCTCTGTGTCAGGCCCGTAGCTAACAACTTTTTGCTCAGGGGGCCCATGTTTTTCTCAAGGGGCCCACCACCAATGTTTCCTCTAAGCTGTGGAGTTTTGTGAGCAAAACTTCTACTTTGTGAGCTACTGCCATTAAAGTTGTGAGAGAGCAATTTGGCTGCCTTATAAATTAGTTTGCTCTGGAGCCATCCTTCCTGAGCTAAGCCAAAAATCTGCGAGCTGGAAGTTAAAAAAGTGTAAGCTAGCTCACACTAACTCAGCTTAGAGGGAACACTGCCCGCCCCCTCCATTGGGGAACCATGATTGCAAGGGGAAAAATATAGACCAAATTCAATCTCGTCAGACAAATTCTGTACAATTGAAAGAGAGATTTGATTTTATGTTTTTAAAACCGGACAGCACAATCACAGCAGTATTAATCTTTGTGTAACAGAACTAAGTTTTCAAAAAGTTTTCATTGAGACCTGATACTGAAAGGCATGCAAAGCAGCAACAGAAAAAAGGAAAAATATTTTATTAGAGAGCAGAGAAGACTATTAAGCCAAAACCAGAAATAGCTCCCCCCCCCTAGAATTCAGTTTCATTTTACATTAAAATAATACTGAACTTCTTCCTGCAAGGGGCTGCTACTTTGATTTGAACTTGTGGGCATTTTTTGGAATTTTAAGAAAGGGCAGTGGTCACAATCACAAAATTGATACCTTGGGAAGCAGGACCAATCACAAAATGGCTGCTAAAATATTGGGAGGTTTCAAGCAGAGCATCCACCTGTGATCAGGACAACTGTCCCCAAATGTGCACACTCTGTAAGACCAAAAGTGATTTCCCTTGGGGTCTTCAAAAACACCTCCTGCTTTACTGAGGTGAAAGATAGTCAGAACTGGCTGTTTGCTTTGGTGAAAAAGTGCTGGGTAAGAAGCAAGTAGCCACCAGCAAACACATTGTTGAGCACCACATTGGAGTTTACCACTCTAGTCACTATATATATATATATATATTTCTACCCTTAAAATATAGGAACATTCTTAAAAAGAAGAGAAATGTTGATTGAAAGCCTTCCCATTTAACAATGGGAACCACAATTAAGACCTTATCAGAAGCAGGGGTCTTTTCATAGAAAAACAGCTGCAGGAGCTCATTAGAATATGGTATGCTAATGAGCTATTAGGCTATTAGCATATGCCACACCCCCTGACATCACTGGAAGTGATGTCAGAAGGGGAAGCAAAAGGGGGGGAGGCATCTTCAAAAGCCTCCCCTTCCCTAGCTGGCCTAGGTGGGGGAGCTAAGAGAGAAGGGTTTTAAAGTTTAAACTCCTTCTCACTAGAGTTGGGCCACAGAAGGAAGAAAGAGGGAAGGAAAGAGAGAGAGTAGAAAGAAGGAAAGAAAGAGATGGAAAGGGGAGGGAAAGAAAGAGAGGGAAGATGGAGGGAAACAGGGAAAGGAGGAAAAAAGAGAAGAGAAAAAGGTGGGAAAGAAAGAAAGAGAGAAGAGAAGAAGGAGGGAAAGAGGAAAAAGAGAGAAGGAAAGGAGGGAATGAAAGAAATTCAGCGGCAATTCGGCCCCATTATATCCTATGGGCCATTGAAGTCAATGGTGAAACCATAGGGTATATTCTGGGGCTGGGCGGGAGGGGGTTTGAGGGAGACACTCCAAACTCACAGGGTAGCTGGTAGAGCCTCTCTACAAGATACCCACCAAGTTTCAAGAACATTGGACCAGGGGATCCAATTTTATGGGCCCCCAAACAGGTTGCCCCTATTCCCTCCATTGTTCTCTATGGTGGGAAAAAAGTAACTTTCCCCCCACCATAGAGAACAATGGAGGGAATAGGGGCAACCTGTTTGGGGGCCCATAGAATTGGACCCCCTGGCCCAATGTTCTTGAAACTTGGTGGGTATCTTGGGGAGAGGCTCCATAAGCTACCCTGTGAGTTTGGAGCCTCTCCCTCAAACCCCCTCCCCTCCAGCCCCCAGAATATACCCTATGTTTTCACCATTGACTTCAATGGCCCATAGGATATAATGGAGCTGAAATTGACATGTGGCTGCCTGAAAGACTCCCTGGGACGCCGGCTGGGGGCGGGGCTTGGCTCCTGAGCTCCCGGAGCGGGCTCCCCCCAAAAAGACCCCTGATCGGAAGGAACTGGAAATGCAGCTCCAGGACAACTTTTCTGTCAGGAAAAAGGGGGGGGTGAAGAAGCCTCCACTCCCTGCTGCACAACCCTCCCGCCGGACAGGGACCTTCCCCTCCTGCCCTCCCGCTGCGCTCGCCCTCCTCCCCCCTCCCCCACAGCTGCCACACCCTCCGTGCCATATTGGGGGAGAAGGTGCCGCCGCCGCCTCCAGAGCCGCAGGGGGAGCCGGCCGGCCCATCTCCTTTCCCCTTCCCTTCCCTTCCCCTCTCGGAGCGCCCCAGCCAGCCATAGGGAGAGGGCAAGGGCCGGGGGGAGGGGGCCGGAGGGAGTAGAGGCTCGGGGGAGGGGGCCCGCAAAACCCGCAGGGGGGCGGGCCCCCAGGGCCCCACCGCGGACTACGGGCCTGCTCTGTGTATTCCCTTTCGCCTGTACTTAATCTGTTGCCCACCAGGTTCACTGGATGCCCTTGAATTCTCCTATTTTGGTGGAGGGAAAAAGTTCTCTCTTAGTCGTCTCTTTTCTAAACTGGAAAGTCCCAAAAGACTCTTGAGCCTGTCCTCCTAGGGAAGGTGCTCCAACCCCCCAATCATCTTGGTTGCCCTCCTCTGCTTTTTTCCCAGCTCTGTGATGTCCTTTTTGAGATACGGAGACCAGAACCAGTGTTCCAAATGAGGGCGCACCATAGATCTATACAGGGGCATTACAATACTAGCTGCGGTGGCTCAAGTGGTTAAGACGCTGAACTGCAGGCCGTGGAAGGTCAGTAGTTCAGCAGTTCGAGACCCGAGAGGGCCGCATGACGGAGTGAGCTCCTGTCTCTAGTTCTAGCTCCTGCCAACCTAGCAGTTCGAAAGCAAGAAATTGCAAGTAGATAAATAGGTACCGCTTCGGTGGGAAGGTAACAGCATTCCGTGTGCCTTGGTGTTTAGTCATGCCGGCCACATGACCACGGAAATGTCTTCGGACAGCGCTGGCTCTTCGGCTTTGAAACAGAGATGAGCACCGCAACCCTAGAGTCAGATTCGACTGGCTTTCGAGCAAGGGAACCTTTACCTTTACTTTACTTTCCTAATAATCCCTAACACAGAGTTTACCTTTTTCACCGCTGCAGCCCACTGGGGGTTGACACTTTCTCTGAGCTATCCACTACAACCCCAAGGTCTTTTCCCCTTTCAGTCTCCGCCAGTTCAGACCTCATTCACCTGTACTTAAAGTTGGGATTTTTTGTTCCAGCATGCATCAGCTTGCACCTGCCAGCACTGACATTCATTTGCCGCACTGTTGCCCACTCATTGTCAGGTAGTCCTGCCATATTGATGGATGTCATGGACATGGGATGCGGGAGGAGTGCAGCTACCTCCTCTCCCCTGCCTTATACTTGTGTTTCACTTCCTATCTAAAAACCTGACCTTGGGTCTCAGATGGCTGAATCCCAGATGCTGGGAAAGTTAACGGGTCTTTGGTTGTTTTCTTTAATTGCCCGCCCAGGCTTGCTGTGTGTTTCAATGCAGTATAACCTAGTATGCTTTGCTGTAACAAGTCAGTACTGACACAGAGCTTGTACATGTGTCTCTAGAACTGTTCCGTTAAACGCTGTCTTCTGAAGAAGCCCTGTGTTGCATGATCTGTCTGGAGAACCTGACACTCATCTAACTTGTGGAGAGCCTCCTGGAGCTCTTCACAGTCACCATTGGTTTTCACCATCCTGAACAATTTTGTGTCATCTGCAAACTCGGCCACTACACCATTCACCCCTAGTTCCAGATATCATTTATGAATCAATTAAATAGTACTGGCTCTAATACTGATCCTTGCGGGACCCCACTGCTTACCTCCCTCCAGTGGGAGAACTGTCCATTTATTCTTACTCTTTGCTTCCTGTCATTTAACCAGCTTTTAATCCATAAGAGAACCCATCCTCTTATCCCATGATTGCTAAGTTTACTCAGGAGTCTTTGGTGAGGTACCTTGTCAGAAGTCTTTTTAAAGTCCAAGTATATAATATCTATTGGGTCACTGTTGTCTACATGCTTGTTCACAGCCAGTTCGGAGTAGTGGTTACGTGCGCGGACTCTAATCCAGGAGAACCGAATTTGATTCACCACTCCTCCACTTGCACCTGCTGGATGACCTTGGGCAAGCCATAGTTCTGGCACGGCTGTTCTTGAAAAAGAGCCGTTTCTGTCAGAAGTTCTCTCAGCCCCACCTACCTCACAGGGTGTCTGTTGTGGGGAGGGGGAGGGAAAGGAGTTTGTAAACCACTCTGAGACTCCTTTGGGTAGTGAAGGGCAGGGTATAAATCCAATCTCCTCCCCCTCGTCCTCCTCGTTCTCCTCGTTCTCCTCGTCCTCATCCTCGTCCTCCTCCTCCTTCTTCTTCCTCCTCCTCCTCCTCCTCCTCCAAATGGCTGATGAGGCAGGACTGCCCTTTGCAGAAGCCATGCTGATTTTCCCTCAGCAGGCTTTGTCTCTCTATGGCCGAGTTCAGACTGGCAGTTTGGCTCGATATAGGCACATTTCAAAGATGTTTCACAAATGGATTAAAGGGCCGGTTCACACAGGCACATCTGTCAGGCGTTCCCCAGCCGTACTCAACGTGTTTTGTAACGCTGCCCTCCCAAGTTTAAAAGATATCATGTGAAAGTGGTAGCAAATCCTAGAGAGCGCGTTCATCCAGCGTTCATCCCACTCTCCAGAAGTGTGAACACAAACAAGCTGATCTGGTAGGGATGCTCTTATGCGCATGAGCACTTATGCTCATGAGCACATAAGCACATATCTCAGATTACATTGCAAAAAGCCACTTACAGCTGTGCCTCTGCCAGGGGTGGGCCAACAGTGTGAACACTCCCTTGCACGTTCTCCCCGGTATGCTCCCACATCAGTCGGTGCAGCGTGACTGGGAAAACCCGGGAACAAATTGTTCTGGATCTTTTTGCCACGACTCCCTCGCGCTTCAAACTGCCAGTCTGAACTCAGCCCAAGCGTCTAACAATTCCGTCTTTGATTAGTATTCCTGCTAATTTGCCTGGGACAGATATTAGGCTGAATGGTCTGTAATTTCCTAGTTCCCCTATGGATCCCTTTTTAAAATTGGTGTAACATTTGTTACTCTGTAGTCTGGCACAGCTGTTGAATTTAGTGATAGGTTACATATACGGTTTAGTACAGGAGTGTCCAGTCTATGGCCTGGGGTCTGGAACTGGCCCATTCAGGGCTCTTATCTGGCCCGAGGGCAACTGGTCCGAGGGAAGGAAGGCAGGAGGCTGCTCAAGGGAAGTAGGCAAGTGGGCACATGGGGTAAGGTGTGTGTGGCTGAAGCTGTCAAGAAATAGAAAGGAAATTGCTAGGTGACTATGAGGCTGAGGTAAAATAGTGTGCGGGGAATGGCAGCAAAAGTCGAGAAACAGGAGTTGTCGTGGTTTTTTCCCTCCCACCCTCTCAGCTGTCAGTGAGGACTGGCAAAGTGACTACATGGAGGGGCAGAGCCGGGTGGTCGGTGCAAATTCTGCCACACCAAACAGCGGCTGTGAGGGAGATAAGGCTGCAGGCAAATCCAATAAGAACAATGAAGAGGCATGGCCTTTGTCTACAGTCAGAAGGAGGTCATTGACTAAAGCTAGGAGAAATGTCTGTGTCCCATAGCCTGGCTTTGAAGTGACGTCATCATGCCAGGTATGTCGACGCTCAAGCATTTTGGCCAAAACTCTATGGTTACCAAAAAGTGTTTGGCCAAAATGCAAGAAGACTCCAGGATGGGCCTGGGAACCCCCCCCACTAAAAGCAAGGTAAGACCTGGCAACCCTATGGGGACCAAAGTTGGCTTACATCATTCCCCTTTCCTCCAGTCAAATGCATACTGCGCATTTATTGATTCTCCATAGCTGGAAATGAGACCCAGTCCTGTCGTCTACTTCTACCACAGTTACCTCTTTGTGATTTCTATCATTTGTGTATATTTTGTGAGTGTATCAGTCGTTTTTTTTCTTTCTGCAGCAGAACTGTGTGTCTAAACTAGTTCCAATCAGTCTTATTTGGGCTTCAAAACTACCAAAGACAAAGAGCTCCTGGAGACGGAACCTCATCAAGCTGTTCTGTGGAAACAAAATGGTGGCATGGATTAATCAGACCTTACTCAGAGTTTACAGGTCCCTCACAGGGCAATCCTAAATGAAATTAGGCTCTTCAAAGGACTTCAAAGGGGGCAACTCAGTTTAGGATTGTTCCACAAGATTCCCCAGATTATCATGTTCCTATTCCCTTCCAGTCAATGATGGCAGGTGGGAGAGAAGAGTTTTTCCAGAAGGCAGATTCATGGCCAAGACTGGCATGGTAGCCAAGCCCTCCCTATTAAAAGCCTGTTTTTTCCCCTGTTGTAACAAGTGGTTAAGACGTTGAACTGCAGGCTGTGGAAGGTCAGTAGTTCAGCAATTCAAGACCCGGGTGCAGCAAGACGGAGTGAGCTCCCATCTCTAGTTCCAGCTCCTGCTAACCTAGCAGTTTGAAAGCAAGAAATTGCAAGTAGATAAATAGGTACCACTTCAGAGGGAAGGTAACAGTGTTCTGTGCGCCTTGGTGTTTAGTCATGCCGGCCACATGACCACGGAAACATCTTCGGACAGCGCTGGCTCTTCGGCTTTGAAACGGAGATGAGCACCACAATCCTAGAGTCAGATTCAACTGGCTTTCGAGCAAGGGAACCTTTACCTTTACCTTCAACAATTTTTAACATTATGATTTCTCTGGGCATACACTAAGGATGAAATATTGTGGCCGTATGTTTGGTTGAAAGGGTTTGGTTGACATGAAACAACAATAATACTTGGTATTATCATTGGTGTTCATTCTTCAGTGGCACATTTTGGCAATGTTTATAGAACAATAAGAACAATACCTATTATGGCCATTAATACTTATTGGTATTAACATTTATATTATAGTTGTTATAACTTATAATTAGTATTAATGAATCAACTTTTATTTGCATAACATGCAGAGCATATGACTCACTTTGCAAAGAATACTGAACGCCTTTGTAAAGCTTCATACAGAAACTTATGATTAGTATTGTTATTGTTCATGTTGTCCCCACCATCCCATAGAATCATAGAATGTTAGAGTTGGAAGGGATCTTGCAGGTCATCTAGTCCAACCCCCTGCACTCTGCAGGAGCGTAGCCAAAAGATAGCCCTACAACATACCCAAAAGATGGACATCCAGCCTCCACTTAAAAATGTCCAGTGAAGGAGCATCCACCACCTCCCGAGGCAGACTGTTCCACTGCTCAACCACTCTTACAGTTCGGAAGTTTCTCTTGATATTTAGCCGGTAACGACTCCCTTGTAACTTCCACCCATTAGATCTAATCTTGCAATCCGGAGCAAAAGAGAATAGATCTGCTCCAGCTTCTACATGACAGCCCTTCAAATATTTGAAGATTGCAATCATGTCCCCTCTAAGCCTTCTCTTTCCGAGGCTAAACATACCCAACTCTTTCAGCCTTTCCTTGTAAGAATTGGATTCCAACCCTCTCACCATCCTGGTTGCCCTCTTCTGGACACGCTCAAGCTTGTCAACATCCTTCCTAAAATGTGGTGCCCAAAACTGGACACAGTACTCCAGGTGAGGCCTGACCATAGCAAAATAGAGCGGAACTACCACCTCCTGTGATCTGGACACAATGCTTCGGTTAAAGCATCCTGAGATTGCATTAGCTTTCTTCACAGCCGCATCACACTGCAGGCTCATGTTGAGCTTGTGATCAACTAGAACATCCAGATCCCTTTCACATGTGCTGCTGTCATGCCAAGTCCCTCCCATTCTATATCTGTGCCTTTGATTTTTTGTGCCTAGGTGTAGGACTTTGCACTTATCTCTATTGAAATTCATTTTATTTGTCTCAGCTCACGGTTCCAGCCTATTTAGATCATTTTAAATCCTGACTCTGTCTTCTTTAGAATTAGCAATCCCACCCAGCTTTGTGTCATCTGCAAATTTGATAAGCATCCCCTCTATGTCTTCCTCCAGGTCATTTATAAAAACATTGAACAACACTGGGCCCAGGACCAAGCCCTGCGGCACTCCACTCGAGACTTCTCTCCATGTAGATGCGAAGCCATTTATGAGCACTTGTTGGGTACGATTTTTCAACCAACTATGAATCCATCCAACAGTTGCACCATCCAGCCCACACTTAACCAGCTTACCCTCAAGGATATCATGAGAAACTTTGTCAAATGCTTTACTGAAATCTAGATACACTATATCCACAGCATTGCCAGAGTCAACCATTTTAGTAACTCTGTCAAAAAAGGAGATAAGTTTGGTCTGGCATGACTTATTCCCATGCTGGCTACTACCAATTAACTCATTCTATTCAAGGTGCTCACAGACAGAGCGTTTAATAATCTGCTCTAGAATTTACCAGGTATCGTTTTCAAACTGACAGGCCTGTAATTCCCTGTGTCCGTCTTTTTTCCCTTCTTGAAGATCGGAACAACATTCTCCAGTCTTCTGGCACAACACCAGTACTCCAGGACATCTCAAAGATTAGAGCCAGAGGCTCTGAAATAACATCAGCAATTTCTTTTAGCACCCTGGGATGCAAGCCATCTGGTCCTGGAGAACTGAAAGTATTTAAGGCAGCTAACCATTTCCTTACTTACTCTGGACTGGCAGTTCCTCCTTCCTTCATATGCCCTGCATTCTTCAGTTTGTATACAGCTCGCTTTATGGTTAAAGACTGACGCAAAGTGAGAGTTGAGTAATTCTACTTTTTCTTCATCACTTGTTAAGGCTTGAAGATCATTGGGCAATATCGGGCCAGTCGTGTTCTCTTTCTCTATCAGCCTAATCTTTCTGTATGTGTGTGTTTGTGTGTGTTAAATGCTGTCAAGTCATCTCCAACCAATAGTGACCATATGAATTAATGACCTCCAAAAACATCCTATCATTAACAGCCTTGCTTGGGCCTTGCAAACTGAGGGCTGTGGCTTCCTTACTTATTCAGTCCATCTGACATTTGATCTTCCTCTTTTCCTGCTGCCTTCAACTTCCCTAGGATTATTGCCTTTTCTAGTGACTCATGTCTTCTTATAATGTAACCAAAGTCAGCTTAGTCATTTCAGCTTCTAGGGAAAGTTCAGACTTGATTTCATCTCGAATCCATGTGTTTGTCTTTTTGGTGGCCCACAGTATCCGTAAAACTCTCTTCCAACACCACATTTCAGATGAATTAACTTGCTTCCTGTCAGCTTCCTTCATCGTTCTGCTTCCATAACCAAACATAGTAATGGGGAATACTATGGCATTAATTAATTTGATCTTTGTCGCCAGCCTAACATACCTCAGCCTAATCTACCAGACCATTACAGTCTTCTTCAGAGTCCTGCATTGGATGCCCCTGTCTTCTGAGATTAGGCGGGTGGCAACCCAGGAGAGGGCCTTATTTGTAATTTATTTATTTATTTATTTATTTATATATTTTTTTAATTTCTATCCCACCCTCCCAGCCGGAGCCAGCTCAGGGTGGCTTACATAAAAACAAACAGGTTACATTAAAACATAAGTTACAATTAAAACAATTCTAAAACCATAATAAAGTGCTAGTAGTCATTGTCGTTCATTGATGGTGGCAGCCATTATTCAGTATTCATCTCAAAAACTCTGAAATTCTGTCCCCAGGGAAATTTGACTGTCTCCTTCTGTTGCAATCTTCCACCAGGGAGAGGAGATTTTTTTTGTTTCATTAGCATTTCCTCTGCGAGTCCTCCTTCCTGTCCAATGTTTTAATTGTTGTTTTTATGCTTTTCTATTCATTTTAGCTCTGCTTTTAACTGTTTTAATGATTGTGTTGGGGAGCTGGTTGGTTTTATAATGTGATTTCATTATGCATGTTTTAATTTATTAGCCACACTAGTGGCCCTTGTGAGGTTAGAAAGGCAGGGTAGAAATATTGTCAAATAGTGTTGTTGTTTTTTAATGGTTGTTGTGAGGGTAAAAGAACAATTGTGTTCACTGCTCTGATCTCCTTAGAGGGAAGAGTGGGATAAAACTGTCTGAGGTAAATAATGACCACAATGAGACGTTTTCCATTATCAAGGCAATGGAGAACTAAAAAAAAAAGAGAGAGAGATGATGAAGCACAAACATGTCTTTCTTTTCTATTCCATGAGACAAAAGAAATGAAGATTTTCTGTGTGCCAAAAGCCAGAAAAAAAGAGAAAGGAATGAAAGGAAGAGAGAAAAAGAGCAAGAAGACTCCAACTATATTCCCCTTCCTATGATATGTCTTCCTTTTCAAATGTGGGGATACATACATGTTATATTTAGCCCATGATCCACCGCAGAAATGGCCTGTCTTTAAACAAAGCGATTTCCCTTCTCTCACCTGATGTAAGACTTCGCCGCTGTCATCACTATGAACATTCCAGCCATCTTTTAAAAAAAAAAAACTCACACACACACATATTTCAGGTTTTTGACATGGAGGCTCTGTGAGTTTAACCTTCCTCGGGATCCTTGCCGTTTTTTTGTGTTTAATACTTGTTTCATCTGAAGCCTGTGGAGGTTCTAAAATATTAGAAGACAGGCGCACACTTTCTGAGAAGTACCTTTCTAGTGGCCTGAAGGCAGATCCTTGATGTCGGGTAACAAAGTTATTCTCTGCATTTTTGCCTTGATGTCGCATAAATGGGAAAGAGGGACTGAGAGAGACAGAGAGCGAGAGAGGGAGAGGAAGAGGAGGATGCGAACATCATATGAACTTTGGGCAAAACCATTGGCTCGAAAAAGCACCATCAAAGAGCCCAGCACCCCTGCCTCCCTCCCTCCCCCAAAGGAGAGAAAGCCCCTCAATGCATGCACAAAAACTAAATTGGCACAAATTAACTCGATTGTGTTGGGAGGCTCACCCCAAACAAATACCCACCACAGTCTAGAAAGGCCCGGGGGGCGGGGGGGGGGAGAAGAGACACATTGAAGTTGTCGCTTCACAGTGGCCATCTTTTAAACAGCATCCCTTTCTTCCATGGTGGGTTTTTTTTTTTTTTTGAGCTGAAAGAGAAAAAGAGGGGGGCAAAAAAAGTGTGTGGGGGAGAGAAAGCCCTCTGCTCATTGTGATGGCCCTATTCAACCTCCCTCTGGAGCCATTCGCAATGCATTAATTACTGCTTTCTTGGCTCCACCAGGAAGCGGCCCAAACATGACTTGTGTTTTCAAAGGGGCACACTTCCTGCGCCTCACCTTTTCATATGCAGAAACTGATGCTTCTTCTTTTTTGGCCCCCTCCATGTTCGAATTCCACTACCCCCCCCTTTTTTTTTTTGCATAAGGTAACTGCTCATAAAGGCAAGAGAAGGGGGAGGGGAAGAGTGGAAAACACACACACACACACACACACAACCCCCCAATTTCATGCTTCTGGAAGAGTTGTTTGCATCCCTTTCATTCCCCCTTCCAGCTGTGAGCAGCAGCAGAAGTTTCTCTGGCAGGTGTCCTGTCTGCCTCCCCCCCCCTTTCATAATTTTAAAACTTTCCTTAACTTTCTTTTATGTCTGCCACATTTCACAGGGAGGGCTTTGGGGGCAGGGTACCTCTAACACTTCACGTTAGATGCCCCCTCCCCTTCTCTCCACCATATCTTTCCCTTTTCTTTAAACAAAATATCTGTATTCCCCCCCCCCCGCCCGCCTTCTATCATGTCATTCTTTCTGGTGCGGCTGAGGGGACGAAAAGCGTGCACGGATGTTTTCACAAGTCCCATCCTTTATATTGTGGCACGTCTCATATCTTCACACGTTGCCACACATCTTCTCATATCTTCACACGTTGTTTGATATTTGATCGGTTATGTGTGGCTCCGGCTGTTTTTGTGGTGTCTTCTTCCGGTGGGCTCTATTAATTGCATTTTACATCTGTTTTTTCTTCAGAAACCTCTAAATGACCTTAGTCTGACAGCCGTGCCTCTGGTCGCCACTTGTTACACCACCTTCAACAATGGTATGGCTGATGAAACATTCACCGGGCCTTAGAACATTCTTCCTGGATGGACCCAGCCAGCCATTTCACCACTCATCTGCATCCAGTGCGTAGCAAATGTCTCCTCCTTTAGTTGATTTCAATCCTACCTTTCCTCCAAGGAGCCAAGGGTGACATACAGGCTCCCTCCCTAAGCGTTGTCCTCACAACATCTCCATGTGGTAGATCAAACTGAGGGACAGTGATTAGACCAAGGTGAACTTCATGGCGGAATGGGAATTTGAGCCCGTTTCAGTCGCAGTCCTACACTCTTTTACCACACTGGTTCTCCTTACTATTGGATGCAGAGGATGGCTCACAGAGAGCGTGTAACCACTTGGGTTATAACCATTTTACCACACATTCTGCTGCTGTTATGTGGCAAGATGTCCTTATCACTTGAAATGAAGGTACAAATGACCAAGCAAGTGGGAAGTTAGGTTATCTGTCTAGGTTTTCTCGATCATCCTGACAAATGGGGAACAGGATTTTAGAAGAAGAGATTGGATTTATACCCCGCCCTTCACTACCTGAAGGAGTCTTAGAGCAGCTTACAATCGCCTATCCCTTCCCCTCCCCACAATAGACAACCCTGTGAGGTAGGTGGGGCTGGGAGAGCTCTTTTGAGAACTGTCCTTGAGAGAACAGCTCTGATAGGGCTTGTAACTGGCCCAAGGTCACACCAGCAGCTGCTTGTGGAGGAGTGGGGAATCAAACCCAGTTCCCCCAAATTAGAGTCTGCCCTCCTAACCACTACACCAAACTGGCTCTCATTATTATAAAGCTGGTGCAAAATGTGTGGTTAAAAAAATGTTTATTTCTGTCCACTTAGACAACCGGCTTAATAGAGTGTCCCAGGGACATCGACAGCAGGATAAATTGCTCTGGTAGCCCACATCCATCCTCATCCATATATACCAAGAAATTACAACAAGGGAGAGCTTATCCAAGAAACACAAACTTAAGGGCATCCAATGAAACTGATGGGCAGTAGATTCAGGATAGACAAAAGTAAATACTTCTTTACACACCAAATGATTAAAATGTAGGATTTGCTGCCAGAGGATGTAATGATGGCCACAGGCATAGACAACTTTAAAAGTGGATTAGACAGATCCATGGTGGACAGGTATATCATTGGCTACCAGCCATGGTGGCTAAATGAAACCTCCAGCCAGTTTGGTGTAGTGGTTAAGTGCGCGGACTCTAATCTGGGAGAACCGGGTTTGATTCCCCACTCCTCCACTTGCAGTTACTGAATGACCTTGGGCAAGCCATAGTTCTGTCAGAGCTGTCCTTGAAAAAGAGCAGTTTCTGTCAGAGCTCTCTCAGCCCCACCTACCTCACAGGGTGTCTGTAGTGGGGAGGGGAAGGGAAAGGAGTTTGTAAACCGCTCTGAGACTCCTTTGGGTAGTGAAGGGTGGGGTATAAATCCAATCTCTTCTTCTTCTCTTCTCAGATGCAGTCAGCCTCTGAATCCTAGTGTCAGGCGCCAACACTGGGAGATGGTTTCGGCTTCTATGCCCTGTTGCTGACCCTCCAGTTGGTCACTGTGTGAGACAGGATGCTGAACCAGATGGACTACTGGTCTGATACAGAAAGGCTCTTCTTATGTTCTTATGTTTTAATTTGATAGAGCAGAACATGAAACAACTGCTGTACACACACTCTGCGCTCACTGGTGTAATTCACTCTCTCCTCCAGACCCACTTTTCACACTCCCCCTTGAATCATCCAGATACCCTGTTCCTTTAACAGAAAATTAATGTGTGGAAATGAATAGATGCATCTTTTTAGGACACAGAGATAAATTCCACCTGGTACATAACATCCCATGAAGCCTCTACTTGGAGAAAATGGCTGGTCTGGAAGGTGGACTTCATGGCATCATACTTTGCTGGGGTCCGTCCCCTCCCCAAACCCCACCCTCCCTGGGCTCCACCCCCGAAATCTCCAGAAATCCCCCAGCCCAAAGTTGTCAGCCTTACTCCCCTGGCCCTGGCCGTCCAGCACAGTGCGCCAAATGACTTGTTTTGGAAGCCGCTCAGAGGGAGTTAATGATTGCCGTGATTTTATTGCAGTCACTTCCACTTCTTGAGCGGTTGGTTGCCTTGATTTTTATTGCGGCTGTAAGATCCTGAATGCTGCCCTTTCTGGGTTTTATTATTACTCCGGGTTTGATGTTCGCTGAGTGACGGGTTTGTTACCCAGAATTGTGCGGGGTAGCTTTATTGTGCACTGCATTTTATGATTTTCTGTTTGATGACATTCTCCGGGTTTACATTGTTATAAGCTGCTTTGGATGTTCTTGAACAGAAAGGCTGGCTGGAAATAATACGTGTGGCTGGTTTTTTTTAATTAAATAAATCCCCTGATGTGAATAATTCCGCTCCATCTTCTGTGGTAAATTTCTGTATGGGTCCCCCAACACCCTGATCTGCTTAGCGCAGGCTAGCCTGGTCTTGGCAGATTTCGGCAGCTCAGCAGGGTCGGCCCTGGCTAGTATTTGGACGGGAGACCTCTGAGGGAAGTCAGGCTTTCTACACAGAGGCAGGCAATGGCAAACCATCTCTGAATGTCTCTTGCCTTGAGAAACCCTAAGGGGCTGCCAGTAGATCAAGATGGGCAGCCATATTAGTCTGCCTGTAGCAGCAGAAAAGAGCAAAAGAGTCCAGCAGCACCTTCAAGACTAACAAAATACGTGGCAAGGTAGGAGCTTTCATAAGTCACTGCTCACTTCTTCAGATCCAGCTAGAATGGGAGCCCATCTGTCCTATTTATTGGAAAGTGGAGTGGTTTCAAATGCGGAATGACATCGTTAACTCCTAATGTCATTTGATAATAGCAGGAGTGGTTGGATTAGGTGTGATATGAAGAGGGGTAGTAGGTATGGAGAAATCAGCATTGGTAATGAGACAGGAAACCTGGGTCTCGATTCAGTCCAGGGGGATGCAGTAAATTGCCGTAAATCAGTTGCCGTAAGTCAGTTGTGACTTTCCAAAAAAAATGGAGGGGGGAGATAAGGAGTGCAATCCTACAGAGAGCTACTGCTAAAACCATTGAAGCCAAAGGGCTTGAAAGTCTGCTTCAAACAACACTGCAAGATAGGGTTGCCAGATCCGGGTTGGAAAATACCTGGAGATTTTGGGGGTGGAGCTTGAGGAGGGTGCAGTTTGGAGAGGGGAGGGACTTCAGCGGGGTCTAATGCCATTAAGGTCCACCTTCCAAAGTGGTCATTTGCTCCAGGGGAACTGATCTTTGTTGCCTGAAGATTGATTGTAATCCCAGGAGATCTCCAGCCACCACCTGGAGGATGGCAACCCTACTGCAGGATCCTTACCTGTGACATAGGAAGAATCTCCATGAAATGTTCCTAAAACTGGGTTAATTGTTCTACAATAAAGAGGAACCAAAGAGTTTGGGCTTGTTCGAATTATTTTCCTGAAGCCGTTTTTAAAGAAGTTAATAAACATAGGGCTTGAAAATATAAGTTAGCAATTTCATAATAGTTCAGAAAGGTCTTGATGGCTTTACAATGGAGGTCTTTTGAGTAATCACAGCTTTTAAGAAAAGAAGCCCTTCCCTGTCTCAGGAGCCCCATCCCATCCATTTTTAAAATGGTCTGATTTGCTGCAAATTACACAGGTGGTTCTATACAGATTCTGACACACTTTAATCATTTCTCGAAGTGTGCAAATATTAAATCATATTGCCGGAGCGGTTAAATGCACTTCAAGAATTATCAGTCTTTTTTTTTGTCAAACCAATTGCTGAATGCGTTATGGCAAGAGAGATCTTTTCAAGAAATGTTATTGTCCTGCGCTTAATGCAAAAACACATCAACTCTTTGGATTTTGCAGCTGAATACTACTGGGCGTGTTTGCTTGTAATTGAGCATGCTCAGTAGGAGCAACTGAGGCCTTTTGCCCTTGCATCATACCCCCTGTCCGGGTGAGCTGCCTTCCTGCAAAATGGAGACGTGTGCTCGTGAGATCCTTGTTCGTGCCTTAACACAAGGTTACCATTAGCAGTGCAAAAGCAAGAAATTGCAAGTAGATAAATAGGTACTGTGTCAGTGGGAAGGTAACAGCATTCCATGTGACTCAGCATTTAGTCATGCCGGCCACATGACCATGGAAATGTCTCCGGACAGCGCTGGCTCTTCAGCTTGGAAACAGAGATGAGCACCGCCCCCTAGAGTCAGATTCGACTGGCTTTACCTTTACCACTGGCTAGCCAAGAGAGGTAAACCCCAGCTTGTGCTTCCCATCCCCAACCCTTGCTCAGTGGAATGGCAGGGAGAAAATGGGGGACAGTATCACGTGACTTGGTAATAGGGTTGCCAGCTCTGGGTTGGAAAATATCTGGAGACTTTGGGGGTGGATCTGGGAAAGGGTGGGGTTTGGGGAGGGGAGGGACCTCAGCACAGTACAATGCCATAGAGTCTACTCTTCAAAACAGCCATTTTCTCCAGGGGCGCTGTCAGCTGGAGATCAGTTATAAAAGCGGGAGGTCTCCAGGCCCCACCTGGAGGCTGGCAACCCTACTCGGTGATGTCACTTCCATGAAGGACCTGGAAATGATGCCGCCAAATCGAGCAAATCTCTAGGAATTCCCCCAGTTTCTATAGTTTTTTTACCATAGAGATTGGGGAAATCCCTAGAGTGTCAATTGACGTGGCCACATCAAAAGCTTCCGCCATGCCAGGCCTGCACCTGGCAACCCTGCATTGACATATACTAGGAGGCCTTCCCAGGCTCCACACCCAAATATCCAGGAATTTCTCAACCTGGAGTTTGCAACACTACCTTGACCATGTACATTAAGGCAAGGGTGGGCCCTAGACGCTGGCCCCCAGATTCATGGATTTGCTGTGCACATAAAGGAGCAAGACTGAGCACACTGCCCCCCCCCAGCCCTCCTCTGTGTGGGCCGGAAATGGTTCCTAAGCCTCTGTTTGGATATGTGGCATAGTGGTTAAAGTGTCATCTTAGTATGTGGGAGCCCCATATCTGAATCCTCACTGTGCCACGGAAGCTCACTGGGTGGTCTTGGACTGGTCAGTTCCAACCTGACCTTCCTCACAGTGTTGTTGTCATGAGGATAAAATCGAGGCGGGGAAATGATGGTATACGGCACTCTGGGTCCCCATTGGGTAGGAGTAGAAATAGCTATAAATAAATAGGCAGCACATCGACTCCTAATTTAGAAACCAGTTGTAGGGTTGCCAACTTCTGGTTGGGAAATACCCAACCGGGAGAGCCAGTTTGGGGTTGAGAGCCAGTTTGGTGTAGTGGTTAAGTGCGCGGACTCTAATCTGGGAGAACTGGGTTTGATTCCCCACTCCTCCACTTGCAGCTGCTGGATGACCTTGGGCAAGCCATAGTTCTGTCAGAGCTGTTCTTGAAAGAGCCGTCCTTGAGAGAGCTCTCTCAGCCCCACCTACCTCACAGGGTGTCTGTTGTGGGGAGGGGAAAGGAAAGCCACTCTGAGACTCCAAGTGAAGGGCAGGGTATAAATCCAATCTCCTCCTCCTCCTCCTCCTCCTCCTCCTCCTCCTCCTCCTCCTCCTCCTCCTCTTCTTCTTCTTCTTCTTCTTCTTCTTCTTCTTCTTCTTCTTCTTCTTCTTCTTCTTCTTCTTCTTCTTCTTCTTCTTCTTCTTCTTCTTCTTCTTCTTCTTCTTCTTCTTCTTCTTCCTGAAGATTTGGGGGACGGAACATAGGAAGGGCAAGGTTTGGGGAGGGGAGGGACCTCGGTGGGGTATATAATGCCTTAGAGTCCACCCTCCAAAGGTGCCATTTTCCTCCAGGCGAACTGATCTCTGTTCCCTGGAGATCAGCTGTCATCCTGGGAAACCTCCAGCCCCACCTGGAGGCAGGCAATCCTAGCTGTGCCGATCACAGGCGTCATGCTTTGAAAATTTGTGCCATCCAATATAAACAATGGATGTTTTCAAGCGGAGGCTGGACGACCATCTTTCGGGTATGTTGTAGGTATGTAGGGCTATCTTTTGGCTATGCTCCTGCAGAGTGCAGGGGGTTGGATTAGATGACCTGCAAGGTCCCTTCCAACTCTAACATTCTATGATTCTATGAAACACTGAGTGTTATTCTCTCAGTATATGGTTCTCCTTTACATCATTCAGATATGATGTGTATATCTATATACAATGTATGAAAGATCCTATTTTGACATTTTCAGGGCACAAAATGCATTCCCATGCTGCATCCGAGCATCTCTTTTCCTTCCCTGAAAGGGTTTCAAAATGATAATTTTGTAAACAAGTGGATTTTAAAAAAAAATCATTGTCGAAGAAGACTGAGAAAACACACCCAAGATATTAGATGCTTGCATTGTGGTATGTTTAGTTGCTCCCCCCCCCCCAATATATAAGCCTTCCTGTTTTCATTCATATAACCTCACAGCCCGGGGGGGCGGGGGGGCGGGGAACGGACCTGACATTGCTATAAGGATAATTGGTCTGAAGACTGGTTCTTCCTGTCATTTCCATATTTTTTTTAAAAAAAATACACACTGTTGAAATAATTGTTACTTTTTAAAAAAGAAAAAGATTCTAAGTTCAAAACCGCGGACTTACATTCATCTTTGTGTGCCCAAAGTGTAAAGCTTGTGTATTCAAAGGGAAAGAAGAAAGAGAAACGGATGGCCCAGCTTTTATGCTCACCGGTTCTGAATATTTAAGCCACTCAGCTGGTGAGACTTTATTCACCAGCTAAGCTTAAAGGACATCAGAAAGCCTACTGATGTCAGAATGATTTTCAGGCGCCACTTCGCGCTCAGGTTGTACATAAGTGTTTGCTGAGATGAAAAAGTCTGGGGGCGCAGGCAAGAAACGAGAGGTGGCACGTGATCCGCTGGAGGGAGAGCCGGGGCAAGGCCTTCTGTTTTGGTCAGAACTTTAGACCGAAAAGCCTTTTCCCAAGGTTCTGGCCATGCTCCGGAACCAGAAAGGGGCACCAAGGCCTGCTGGTGAAGGGTCAAGGCTGCGCGGAGAACGGCTGGCTCAGATCTCAATGGCCCCTTTATTAGTAAGCCCGTGAGGAGCGAGATCCTCGGTTAGAGTTGCTCGCTCCAGATGGGGAAATTCCTGGAGATTTGGGGGTGGCGCCTGGGAAGGGCCAGGTGTGGGGAAGAGATGGACGTCAGCAGGGTATAATGCCATACTGTTAGGGTTGCCAGCTCTCTGGGTGGGGAAATTCCTGGAGATTTGGGGGGTGGAGCCTGGGGAAGGTGGGGTTTGGGGAAGGGAAGAGTCTCAGGAAGGTATAATGCCATCGAGTTCATCCTCCAAAGCTGCCATTTTCTTCAGGGAAACTAGGGTTGCCAGCCTCCAGGTGGGGCCTGGGGATCTCCCGCTTTTACAACTGATCTCTGGCTGGCAGAGATCAGCTCTCCTGGAGAATGTGGTCCTGTGTGGACATACTGAATACATTAGATGTTAGCTGAGAGGTTAGCTATTTATACTACAAATTTTCAGTAAGAGTGAGGGCTCTTTTTGTAGCAGGAACTCCTTTGCATATTAGGCAACACACCCCTAATGTAGCCAATCCTCTAAGAGCTTACAGAGCTCTTCTTACAGGGGCTACTGTAAGCTCTTGGAAGATTGACTGCATTAGGGGTGTGTCCCCCAATATACAAAGGAGTTCCTGCTACAAAAAGAGTCCTGAATTGCTGCAAGACTATCTTTAGGACTTTAAACCATTTATATTTCTTTACACAGTGCTACAGCCTCAGTGTTGTGTTTTTGTATTAAAACCCCTGGAGAAAATGGCTGCTTTGAAGGGTGGACTCTGTGGCACTGTACCTTGCTGAGGGCCCTCCCCTCCCCACACCCAGCCCTCTCCCGGATCCAGCCCCCTGACTTTTCACTGGGGGCCCCCTGACTTAACACCTGGAAGGCCCCCCCAACTTATTTCCGATGCTTGCCGCCACTGCTAGGGTGGCAAAACAAGCCTCACGCCTTCTCTCCCCCCAGCTCTCTGGATCACTCCTCGACAAAGAAAGCCCTACCCTACACTTCCACGCTGCTACTCTGTCTCTCGGGCGTGCAGGCAAAGCAGCAAACCCCATCTCTTGTCCCACCACGCTGGTAATCTTGTTCCTGTGCTTAGCTCACCAGGAGGGCAGGAGGGAGCTGCGCCAGCTCACCTGCACGCTTTCCTGCGAGGAGAGCACCCCCTGCCTCAGAGCCAGGCAGCGCCGCAAGCCAGCTGGCCACCTCCAACTCCGCTCCCCCAGCGCCTCGAGCAGGCTGGCGGGTGGCATGTGGGGTGAGCAGAGGGGCGGGGGGACTGGATTACCAGCCCCGGAGGCAGCTGGACCGAGAGAGCTGATCAGTGGAAGCCTCGGGAAGCCCCATAAGAACATAAGAACATAAGAGAAGCCAATGTTGAATCAGGCCAATGGCCCATCCAGTCCAACACTCTGTCACACAGCAGCCAAAATATATCAGGTGCCATCAGGAGGTCCAGCAGTCGGGCCAGGACACTAGAAGCCCTCCCACTGCTGCCCCCTCCAGCACCTGCTGCCCCCTCCAGCACCAAGTGCATCACCTGCCCCAGACTGAGAGTTCCCATCTATACCCTGTGGCTAATAGCCACTGATGGACTTCTGCTCCAGATGTTTTTCTAATTCCCTCTTGAAACTGTCCATACTTGCAGCTGCCACCACCTCCTGTGGCAGTGAATTCCATGTGTTAATCACTCTTTGGGTGAAGAAGTATTTCCTTTTATCTGTTCTCACCTGACTGCTCAGCAATTTCATGGAGTGCCCACGAGTTCTTGTATTGTGAGAAGGGGAGAAAAGTACTTCTTTCTCAATCTGCTCAATCCCATTCATAATCTTATAAACCTCGATCATGTCACCCCTCAGCCGTCGTTTCTCCAAGCTAAAGAGCCCCAAGCGTTTTAACCTTTCTTCATAGGGAAGGTGTTCCAACCCTTTTATCATTCTAGTTGCCCTTCTCTGCACTTTTTCCAATGCTATAATATCCTTTTTGAGATGTGGTGACCAGAACTGTACACAGCATTCCAAATGAGGTCGCACCAATGATTCCCCCCCCAAGCCGAAGCGACTGATGACAGATGGCCACCTGCCTGGCCAGGGAGGAGGGAAACCCCTTCCCCAGCCGGCGCTCTCACCCTTCACGTGGGACTGGGACAAGGCTGGGGCCCCTCAGTGGAGGGCTGAGCGCTGGCAAAGGCGGAGCTGTGCACCCTGGGGAATTGATGCAGCCAGGTTGTTGGGTTAGGAGTTGCAAGCGGGTGCTCAGGTCAACTTGGCAAATTTTGTTAGTCTTTAAGGTGTGCTGCCGGACTCTTACGGGGTGCGCCTGACTCGGCTCCTTGCTTCAGTGGGGGGGGGGGTTGCAGCAGCCATGACGGGGGAAGAAGGGCGAACACTGCTTTGCCCCACTGGAGCCTGGCACACCCTTCCCCTCCAGCCACCACATAGGCAGGGGCCAGGCAACATGAGTTTTTAACTCTATTTTTATTTCAGGGCCCCTGACTTTTTACAAGGCCCCCCGATTTAAGAAATCCTGGCTACGGGCCTGCTCCCATTTCTTGCCGGGGGACTAATCTCTGTAGTCTGGAGTTCAGTTGTAATTCCTGGGGGACTCCAGGTCCCGCCTGGAGGTTGGCAGCTCTAAGTCCCAAGAGCTGACTCCTGACTGCACTTATTCCTATGTTAGGCATCTGAAAGCACCAAAGGTGCTGGAGGCATTTAGACATGCCTGTTCCTGCCCTGTTCCTGGTCATCAGTAATATAGCCTCCATGTACTTGAAGGCCTGTCATATAGAGGATGGGGCGGAGTTGTTGTCTGTTGCCCCAGAAGGTTGGACCAGAACCAACGGGTGGAAATTAAATCAGAAGAGTTTTCGGCTAAACATTAGGAAGACCTTCCTGACAGTTGGAGCGGTTCCTCAGTGGAATAGGTTTCCTCGGGAGGTGGTGGGCTCTCCTTCTTTGGAGGCTTTCAAACAGAGGCTAGATGGCCGTCTGACAGCAATGCTGATCCTGTGAACTGAGGCTGATCATGAGAGGGAGGGCAGGAAGGGCTGCCTCAGTGCTTAGTTCTCATGGCCCTTTCTTACACACCCAGGGAAACACTGATCACCACTTTGGGGTCAGGAAGCAATTTTTTCTCCAGGCCAGTTTGGCTGGAGATCCTGGAGGTGTTTTGTCAACTTCTGGGTATGGAACAGCAGTCACTGGGAGAGTGGGGTGGAGGTATTTCCTGCATTGTGCAGCGGGTTGGACTAGATGACCCTGGAGATCCCTTCCCACTCTATGATTCTATGTTTTCTCTAAAGCATCCACTGATGGGTAGGAAAGAAATACAACACTTAGCAACCCAGGCTTTCTCTTGTCTTTTCAGGCTTGGAAGTCAGTCTCTTCTGAGCTGATCCCTTCTAGTTTAGGATGAGATGATGGAGCCATTCGACCATTTTCTTTCTAGGCATATGCACAGGGCGGCGTCGGAAGCTTCTCGGCAGAATTATTCAGTAGCCAATTCCCACTTTAACCACTGATCGCTATTAATCACCCTTTTTACCAGCAGGACAAAAGGTATTTGACGTGTGACCTTCTAACCTCCATGGCTGGCAGCACTCTGCATTCTCTGGGAGTGCGGCTCCCTGGTTGTTTAGCATCGCACTTGCCTGTGACTTCCTCTGGGGCTTTCCTGTTTGTTTTGCAAAGGTCATTATGTTGATGCGAGTGTTGTATATGCCCGCTGTCCCTGAGTGTCTCCCAGGGACTGAAAACCCAACTGCAGAGGGGTCAGCTAGTGGGCAGCGGCATCGCCCCTTTCCATATCCACCACTTGCCTGCTCGCTTCATCACTGAAACAGATAGGGTTGCCAACCTCCAGGTGGGACCTGGGGATCCCCTGATATTACAGCTCATCTCCAGACTACAGAGATCAGCTCCCCTGGGGAAAATGGCTGCTCTGGAGGGTGGGCTCTGTGGCATTGTACCCCACTGAGGTCCCCATCCTCCCCAGGCTCCATCCCCAAATCTCCAGGAGTTTCCCAAACTGGCAACTCTACCCCTCTCATGCCCCACTGGTGGGCAGGGAGGACCTGGCAGCCCTAGAAATAGACGGCTTTTCTGTTCGCCTGATGAGGAATTCTGCGTAGCGCAAAAATCCTGCTCGTGCAGCCAAAAAGAAGTTTGCACATCCAGATGGGAAGTTCAGGGTTTGCAGTGCACTACGCATCATGAAGTTGTGGCCCCAGAGATAGGGTTGCCAGCTCCACGTTGGGAAATACCTGGAGATTTCGGGGGTGGAGTCTGAGAAGAGCAGGACTGGGGGGGGGGACTTCAGTGGGGTATAAGGCCATAGAGTCCACCTTATAAAGGGGCCATTTTCTACAGGGCGATTCTACAGGAATAATTGTTTTATGTTGCCTGGAGATCAGTTGTTGTACCAGGAGATGTCCAGCCACCCTCTGGAGGTTGGCAACCCTGACAGAGAAGGTACCTGACTTTATTTATTTATTTACTTTATTTATATCCCACTTTTCATCCCAATGGGGTCCCAAAATGGCTTACGTCATTCTCCCCCCCCCCTCAGTTTTATCCTTACGACAATCCCATGAGGTAGGTTAGGCCGAGAGTGTGTGAGCGGCCCGAGGTCACCCCATGAGCTTCCACGGCACAAGTGGGGATTCAAACCTGGATTTCCCAGATCCAAGTCTGACATGACACTGCACCATGCGGGCTTCATTTGTAGTTCACCTTTCTCACTGGGACTCAAGGCAGATTACAAGGACGACAGAACTAGTCAGTCAGTAAACCGGGTGACAGAACAGGGGAACTTTTGAGTGATAACAGTATCTGAATTGAACAGCAAAGACTCCCATTAAAACAAAGCTATTTCGTCTGTCCGCAAGCAGGTTACAAGATGTAATAACATTTCAACCCAGCTTCAAAGATTCCTAGTTGGGCTACAGAACATAAGAACATAAGAGAAGCCAATGTTGAATCAGGCCAATGGCCCAACTAGTCCAACACTCTGTCACACAGCGGCCAAAATATACCAGGTGCCATCAAGGAGGTCCAGCAGTGGGGCCAGGACACCAGAAGCCCTCCCACTGCATCCCACAAAGTCCGAGTGGCACCTTGAAGACCAACAAAGTTGGATGCTGGGTGTAAGCTTTCATATGCAGGCACACTTTTATTTATTTATTTATTATTTTATTTATTTAATTCGATTTATATCTCGCCCTTCCCGCCAAGGCCAGGCTCAGGGCAGCTTACATTAAGAGACCATTCAGACACTTCTTCAGATACCACAGTCTGAGTCCAGTGGGCCCCTTTAAGACCGACAAAGATTGATTCTGGGTATAAGCTTTCGTGGGCAGGCGCACTCTCTAAGTTGGGCTGGAACTGAAGAACTGGAGGAGAAAACACGGTACCCTGACCGGGAACACTTCCTGAGCTGATGTACATTACATCACAACTCCCAGCTGCATCGCCTGCATGGCCTTCTGAGTTTCTAATCCCATTGGCTTTAGTGCCCTGTCTGTCCCCACACTCCCGGGACTTATGCTGTAGCTAACACTGGCACAGCATACCCACCTCTGTCTGCACATCTCTTACCTTGAAAACCCCACAGCTGGGACTTGACGGCACTCTCCACCACATACAAATAAATAAAATTAGATATCCTTGAAAAATCCAGGACTGAATTTGTCAGGATGGGGAAAGTGGTTTTATTTGCGGAACAGACATCAACCACTGGGTTTAGCCCGCATGACTGGAAACCAGTCCGGCCTCCGTCAGCAATGGTGCGCCTCCATTTTTTAGCCTTGGACAGTTAACTCCCACTTATCTCCAGTCATCCTCCTCTTCTCCTGTTTGGCTCCTCTCCCGTCTCTGGAGTGGCTGAAGACACCGCTTTCTGGACCCCATATGGAATCCACGCCCCTTTTGCACCTTTCTCGAGCTCGATCGTTTCAGCGAGAACTTTCCCTTTCCAAATAACTCGCTGCTGTCAAAAATGATGGAGCCTCTGGACCCCGAAAGCACACATACATGTTGTGGTCAGAATTCTAAATACGTTTGGGAGGAGGATGGAGCGTAAACATTCATCTCGTGTTAATTGCGACTGATTAAATAATAGCGAACGCCCAGCAGAGCCCCTAAGATTGACTGTCTTAATTGTGTGCTTCTTTCCCACTTGTTAACTAGTTACCAGTTCTTGCAGCGCTTTGAGAAGCTTTTTGGAAAGGGATTCTGTGCGCTGAATTAACTACAGGGAGCAGCAAGATGAGGAATGAACGCACCAGTCCTCCCTCTAATGCACATGTATTTTACCTGCCTTGTACAGCTGCCGTACCCTTTTGCTATCTCTGGTTGCATAACCTTGTTGCTCTTTGGGTTTGATCGTTGTTTCATATCGTTGATCGTCATTTTATTGCCGCTAATGTGGCTTTTCCAGTTGCACCTTACACATTTTCAAGATGTCCTCGAATGCAGAGGCTTGGATCCTAGGACCAAATTCCACCTGTGCTTGACTTCTGCATTCGTACTTCCGTTTGTGCCAGATCAGTGGATTTCAGTGAGCCTTGTACAAATGCAGTGCTATTTTTGGGCAAGAACACACCGGAATGGAGTTCTGGCTGGCTCCCGAGTTGGCCACGCCCAGCAGGAACTCATTAGCCTAATAAGCCACACCCAACAGCAGAAACTCATTAGGATTGGCTACATTAGGGGTGTGTTGCCTAACATGCAAAGGAGTTCCTGCTACAAAAAAAAGGTAAACAGAATAAGAAGCAAAAGGTGCGTGTGGCTGGATGACCACACTTCTGGTAATATGGGGGTGTTGCCTAATATACTAATGAGCTGTGCTGTCAGGGGTGTGGCCTATTTTGCTAATGAGTTTCTGCTGTTGAGTGTGGCCTATTATGCTAATGAGTTCCTGCTGGGCTTTTTCTACAAAAAAAGCCCTGTACAAATGGATGTACCAGTAGCCAAGGAAGAGAGGGATGCTGTGCCAGAGTGAAGTGTGTGCAGGATGTGGTCGTAGGACCCAAGCCAACATTGTTCAACGTTTATTGTACACTAGAGTCGCCTGAATAGCCCAGCTTAGCGTAAACTTGTCAGAGCCTGGCTTAGGACTTGGATGGGAGACCACCAAGGAAGATGGGGGTTGCTCGGCAGAAGAAGGCAGCTTTGTTAGACTGCCATTACTGTGTGGAACTCCAAAGCCCAGCTGTCTCTCTCTGGCCCTGAAAAGCCCTCGGCTTTCCCGGATGCTCCTGTGGGAAAGGTCTCAGAGGAGCTCCAGGTCCCTTCTAGTCCCATGGAGAAAGGGAGAAGAAGAGTTATGGCAAAGACGGGAGGGAGCCCTCGAGCCAAGAGAAGAGCCTGCTTGGGCTCCAGATCAGTTTAAAAGCTTCTTTCCGGGTCTTTCTGGTCTTGCCGTGGCTCACTGTGGCACAGTGTGGGAGCATGTGTCTTTAAAAACCCCTTTTGTGAGAAAATCTTGTGGGGCAATGGCTTTAAGAAAGGGGGCAGAGCCCCGAAAGCCCCACCGTACCGACGGGTCTGAAGTCCAGCATCACCTTAGAGACGAACAAGATTTTCAGGCTGTGAGCTTTCAAGAGTCAATGCTCCCTTCGTCAGATGTCTGACCAAAGTACTACTGGACTCGAAACTGAAGACCAGCACGACTGCTCTCTGAAACTATCCCCATGGATGAGGTTGCGGTGAGTCAGTTGCTGGGCAACGGTACGTTCTTCTCTCACCTTCTTCTGTGCATGATGCCTTAACTATTGCCGGAAGCTGCCTTGTGTGGAAGCTGCTAAGAGATGGTAGGAAAGAGCAAGAGTCCAGTAGGACCTTAAAGACTGGCAAAATTTGTGGCAGAGGGTGAGCTTTCATGAGTTTGATGAGAGCCAGTTTGGTGTAGTGGTTAAGAGCACCGACTTTAAGCTGGAAGAACCCTCTCCTCCACATGCAGCTGCTGGTGTGACCTTGGATCAGTCATAAGTCCTTTCCAAGCTGTTCTCTCAAGAGCAGTCCTCAGAAGAGCTCTCTCAGCCCCACCTACCTCACAGGGTGTCTGTTGTGGGGAGGGGGAGGGGGAGGGGAAGGAGATTGTAAGCCGCTCTGAGACGCTGAGTGACGGGTGGAGCATAGATCCAATCTCTTCTCTCTTCTCTGTCTCTTCTTCTTCAGATACCTACAGACAGATTAATACAACCCATCACGATCTTGCTGAGAAGTAGGATATTGAATATTAAACGATCAAGAATGAAGTGAGGTTGGATCCTACAAACCATGAATGTTAGTGGTGGAAGAGGAAATAAAAGGTGATTCCCCGTCCCCCGATTGTCCTTCCTCACCACAACCCCCGTTCCTCACTGCATTTTGGCTGTGAGACACATTTGACACCAAGCATCAGCTTTTGAGGGCTGACCTGCATCCTTGAGCACTTTCTACTGATGTACCACAGGATCCAACCCATAATTGTTGGATCAGTGGCATGCAACCTGTAACGTACAATGACCGTAATTCAGAGAAACCAGCAGAGAATGTGAGCCTGCTTTTGCAAGGAACTGAAATTGGCCAAATTTGACTTTGTTTCATTTACATTATTTTCTAGTGCTATGGCTGGAATTCTGCTGGATTCCATACCAGACCAAAAGCTCAGACTTGCTAGTATCTCCATCACTATGTGTTTTCTAATTCATAGATGAGAATATGGGACATTGTACTCTTGGTCTGGACACTAGTGAGATCATGACTCTGCCTCCCCTTCCTGTCACATGATTATGATGTCACATGATTTCCTGTTGTGCAGTTCAGTGGGTCCTATATTGAATGAATCCTGGGCCTGGAAAGGATTGCAGAAGGCAACCCCAAGAGAAATGAATGTTTTCTTTGCCCACCCAAGAAGAACTAGTGAAAGGAAGTGGGGCAGGAAAGAAAGCCGCATTGCTGGTTGATTGATTTGCTCATATATCATGTTGGCAAGCAGCAACGCACCTGCTCACCTGTGACAATACACCTGGCCTGCAGGCAAACAGGAAGGAAGGTTTTGAAAACTAGAAGAGAGCCGGTTCTCTCTTTTCCTTTGGGAGGCCACAAGTGACTACCATAGGTGTGCAAGGGCAGGCTAAATACTTCTATGGACTTATTTACAGGCCTGGGTCATTAAATTGTATTGCACATGTTCAGTATGGTTTACTAACACCATCAACAAGAAATTGGGGGACCTAGGAGGTTGAGGAAGGAGCTGCGGTGGCTCAAGTGGTTAAGATGCTGAACTGCAGGCTGTGGAAGGTCAGTAGTTCAGCAGTTCAAGACCCGTGAGTGCCGCATGACAGGGTGAGCTCCCGTCTCTAGTTCCAGCTCCTGCCAACCTAGCAGTTCGAAAGCAAGAAATTGCAAGTAGATAAATAGGTACCACTTTGGTGGGAAGGTAACAGCGTTCCGTGCGCCTTGGTGTTTAGTCATGCTGGCCACATGACCACGGAAACGTCTTTGGACAGCGCTGGCTCTTCGGCTTTGAAACGGAGATGAGCACCGCAACCCTAGAGTCGGATTCGACTGGCTTTCGAGCAGGGGAACCTTTACCTTTACCTTTACTAGAAGGTTGAGGGGACAGTGGCTACTGGGCATCACATCTTCTACAATAGAAGGATTCATAAATGGATGACAGAAAGCTTAGGGTTGCCACCTCCAGATTGGGAAATACCTGGAGATTTGGGGGCGGAGCCTGGAGTGGGCTGCATTTGGAGAGGGGAAGGACCTCAGCAGAGTATATCTAACATACAGTCCACCCTTCAAAGCAGCGATTTTCTCCGGGGGATCTGATCCCTGTCATCTGGAGATCAGCTGTAATTCCAGGAGATCTCCAGGTCCCAACTGGAGGCTGGCAACCTAGGAAAGCTACATCTTTTTAGCTAAAGCCAAGAGCAGCCTTATTGGCTTGCTGCAAATTCCAGGGGAGTAGCCACAATCCTCTGCTGTAGCCCAAACATCAAAGCACCCCCAAGCAAGGAATGGAATGGGCCAGGAAGGGGTGGAGCCTCTAGAGGCAGAAGGGTGGAAATGGTGTGGAAAGCCAAGGAGGGAAGCCAGGCTGCCCTGCTGGGGAGCTTGGACCTCAGTCTCAGGCTCTTAACTCCTTGTTTAAGGTGATTTATGGATGGACACTGGTAAGGGAGGGAGGCTTTTGTCCTAAATTGTAAATTTTAGAATTATTGTTTCAGGGCTGTGTCATCTAGTGGGGAGTTCAACTGGGACACCAAAGTGGTCAAGAGCAGCGGACTCTAATCTGGGAGAACCAGGCTTGATTCCCCACTCCTCCACATGCAGCTGCTGGTGTGACCTTGAGTCAGTCATAACTTCTTCAGAGCTGTTCTCTCAAGGGCAGTTCTCGAGAGAGCTCTCTCAGCCCCACCGACCTCACAGGCAATGCTCCCTCTAAGCCGCGGAGTCTTGTGAGCAAAAATTCTACTTCGTGAGCTACCGGCATTAAAGTTGTGAGAGAGTGATTTGGGTACGGCATCCATTAGTTTGCTCTGGAGCCATCCTTCCCGAGCCGAGACAAAAGTGTGTGAGCCGGAGGCTCAAAAACTGTGAGCTAGCTCACACTAACTCAGCTTAGAGGGAACACTGCTCCCAGGGTGCCTGTTGTGGGGAGGGGAAGGGAAAGGGATTGTAAACTGCTCTGAGACTCCTTCAGGTAGTGAAGGGCAGGGTATAGCTCCAATCTCTTCTTTTCTTCTTCTCATTTTGGAAGCTGGTGCACCGGGTGTTTAGACCCACCAACCAGAGGCTTTGGGGGTGGGCAGGCTGCAAAGAGGGGAGGAATTAATGGCTTGGACTTTAGAAGATTCTTGTTCTGTTTTTTTTAAAAAAGTACTTTATTTATGAAGTTATTTCACTTTACATCAGTATTTACATACATAATTAGTACATGTATTCGGGGTCTTCTACAGACCATTATTTTCCCACCATTTATAGACTCTAGACCATCTTTTCTTAAATAGTTTTTCATCCTTTCCATTAATTAACATGGTTAACTTGTCCATTTCTGCTGCCTCTAACAGTTTTAACGCTATTTCCTCTCTAGTCAGGGTTTTCTCCGACTTCCAATAATGGGCTATCACTATTCTCAAAAAGGTTAAAATATATGTTAGCAACAATCTGTCTTCTGAGTGGTAATATTCTGGGATTATATTTAACAAGTATATTTCTGGAACAGGCTGAAGGTTAACATTCAATATTTCTAATATTATTTTATTTACCAATCTCCAAAACCTTTGTATTTTACCGCATTTCCACCACATATGATAGAATGACCCTATGCTTGTTTTACACTTCCAACAATTTTTAGAAATCGTAGCGGAACATTTGGCAATTCTACTGGGTGTCCAATACCACCTGTAAAACATTTTATATAAGTTCTCTTTGAATGAGACTGACTTGAGCAGTTTCACCGCTTTCCATATTTTGTTCCAGTCATCTAGATCTATGGCGTGCCTTACATCTTGCATCCATGCGATCATAGAGCCTTCAACAATCTCGTCCTGCATATAGTTCTCCAACAAAAAGTTGTATAGCTTTTGTATCATTTTATCATTGGATGAAAACCATATCTGTTGTGTTACTAAGTTCTGTGTTTTTGTTACATAACGTTCATTGAAAAGGGGGGGGAAAACCTGTTTTATTATCCCTGGATGATTGCAAGATTCATTCCAAGTTCTGTTCCACAGAACCCATAAGCTGAGGTTACATGAGTCCTTGATGATTATTTTTTAATTCTGATGAAGTGGGCCCTGGCTCACCAAAACCCCCCCACACCTTTTGTCCCAATAAACTTGTTAGACTTTAAGCAAAGTTGCCAAAAGAAGTAGGTTCTCCCAGAAGTCATGGAGACAAGGAGTTTGAAGGTCTCCTTGTGAATCAGAAACAATCCTTGCGATTCAAGGACAGACAAGTCTTCTTGTGTTGAGTACAGTCTATAAAGAGAACTTGCTTTGCAAAAGGAGGCCACAAGATACTTGATTCATTCTTCTCGGTCGTCTTCCCCTGACCTCGCCGCCCTATCAAAGGAACCGAACAACAGAAGTTGCTAGGTAGATGCGATAATTGCGCTTCATCGGTTCTTAGTTGGACAGCCCATACCTGTCAGAAACCATTAAAAATCTGCTGCGTGGGATATTGCAAAGGCAGACTTTGTTGGATACAGTTGGGTGACTGTATCTGATGGAGTGGGCATGCACATGGAAGCTTATACCTTCCATAAAACTTTCTCGGCCTTCAAGGTGCCACTGGACTCAAATGCTTTGGACCAACACAGCTACCTACCTGAAACTTTGTTGGATATTGTAACTCTGCATGCAAGAGGATCGGGGTGGGGGGTGGGGATGTAAGAGAATTCTGTCACTCAGGTACACCTGGCAGTCGGCCCCACTCTCTCATTGGTGTAGCGATTTCGAGCCTCGTTGGCCGTAGATTGCCTTCTGTGTTTCCTTGTATATAGGACCTCTCTTCTTCTCTCTCTTACCTGGGCTTGGGGCTCTAGCAAGTTAACCTTTTTGAAGTTAATCTGTTCACAATAAGTTAAAGGTAGCCAGATGAATATGTCATGTAAAATGCACTAAGACAAATGTGGACCTGCACGACCTAATCAGAGAACAAGAATAAAGAAAACAGTCGTGAGTGTCTGACCCACTCAATCAAGGCGTCAACGAGACTTGCAAAGAAAATGCTGTCTGTGTATTACAGCCTGAAGCACTACAACACAATAAAGAAATTGCTACAGATCCTAAGAAAATCCTAGTGCAAAGGTACATCATCAACGTCTATCTGAATGTATTCTCTTTCATGGCTTGTTGTAAAGCACTTTATGAACAAGAGAACTTTTGTACTACTCTGATATTTCCTGAGGAAGATCCAATTTTGAAACGTTGTTATATAATCTGGAGACGATGTTGATGATGTACCTTTGCACTAGGATTTTCTTATGATGTGTAGGAGTTTATTTATTGTGTTGTAGTGCTTCAGATTGTAATACACAGAAATTATTTTCTTCGCAAGTCTTGTTGACTCCTTGATTTGTGGGTCAGACTCTCATGACTGTTTTCTTTATACTTGTTCTCTATGTAAGATGTCCTTCCATTTTTTGTAAGTAAAATTTCTCTCTCTTGTTACCACTGGTGTCAGATCATCTTTGTAATTTGTTTGAACAGCATTTTCCCCTCAGCTGGAAACGTGGAGAATCAGGAATATTACATAAAGCTTCTGTGCTTCCAAGGCAGATGGTATTTTTTTACATTTAACCCAATAGGTTTTGGGTAGGCATTTGTGTGGAAACAACATTGAGGGGTGAAAAGAGATACCTGGGGAGTGAGTTCGAAACATCTACGAAAGATTGATCTAAAGGCAGAATTCAGGTGGGATGACGTGGGTCAGTCCCATTTGACTTCTTCCTAGTGTGCCATTCAGGATGGGGGGGGGGTGAAACAGGATCAGACCGCTGGCCTCTGGGTTTTCACCCTTTTTATGTGGGCCTTGCGTGGAAGACTTAGGCGTGTGTGTCTGCCTTTTATTTGCCCTCTGTGGCGGTTAGTCCTGTCTTGTTTGCTGTGATATATTTTTATTAACAAGGATTAAGTTTCTTGGCACTCCCCAACGGGTTTAGACTCAGTAAACGGACCCGTCCAGGTCAGATTCCTTCCCCGATCTTATTTGCAAACATAACCCTTCTCCTTTAATGGACCTTTGGTTAACATTTCTTTTCCTCCCAAGGTGATGATTAGCTAACTAGATTTCAACGGATCTGGATTTGGAAAACTGCATGCATAGATTTATTTTAAAAAAAAATCTGCATCCCCTTTTTAAAAAATAATGAGGGGGGGCAGCTAAGCCGTTGTTATTGATGGTGGTTGTGAAACCCTTTGTAGCAATTCTCCTGCAGAAACTCTTCCGTTTTGTAGCCGAGGAGGCAGAAAGGTGGGTGTTGCTTTGTGCCACTTTGAAGAAATGCTGGTTGGGGGATTGTCTCACTCTGGAAAATCAGTTGGTTTAGTGAAACAAAAGACAGTTTCCACATTTTCCAGGAGAGCAGCTCAACTCCTCCTCTTTTTGAACCTGTATAACCCCGCCCCCCCTTTCAAATTCAATAAAACAGCCCCTTCTAATGTTATGTAGAACTCCACCTACAACAAGACAGCAGGGCTGGCAATTCAAGCTTAGATCCAGAATTTAGTTTATAAAAGGAGAGCTGCCAAGGTACAGTGGGCATACCCACCGTGTGTACAAACTCCAGGGTTTCCCTTGCAAATTTCAGCAAAGGACGCAGGGCACAAAATTTGTAGGCAGAGGCACGACAAGGCTCAGTAAATTCTAAAAACTGGAGATAGGCAAATGGGGTCTGAACTCGCAGAGGCTGAGAGGGAAAAAGATCTCGGGGGTCATAGTGGATAGCTCAATGAAAGTGTCAACCCAGTGTGCTGCTGCAGCAAAAAGGGCAAACTCTATGTTAGGAATTATTAGGAAAGGGACTGAGAATAAAACGGCCAATATTGTAATGCCCTGGGTAGATCTATGGTGCGGCCTCATTTGGAATCCTGTGTACAGTTCTGGTCCCCATATTTCAAAAAGGAAACTGCAGAGCTGGGAAAAGTACCGAGGAGGGCCACCAAGATGATTAGGGGGTTGAAGCACCTTCCCTATGAGGAAAGGCTGAAGACTCTGCAACCTTTCAGTTTAGAAAAGAGGCAACTATGAGTGGAACATGATAGAGGTTTATCAAATTACACACGGGTTCGAGAGAGTCGACAAAGAGATTTCCCCCCCTCCCAAAATACTAGAACTTGAAGGCATCCAATAAAGACAATGGGCAGTAGGTTCAGGATAGACAAAAGGAAATACTTCTTTACACGGAGAGTGATTCAAATGTGGAATTTGCTGCCAGACGATGTAGTGATGGCCCCAGGAATAAACAGCTTTAAGAGGGGATTACATAGATTCATAGTAGGATAAGTCTATCAACGGCTACTGTCATGGCTTGGAGGGTATCTTCCATGGGTTTATAGCATTGGGAATTCCCCGAGACAGCTGCCTTTTAGATGCAGCCAGTTTCCAATTTTTGTATAAAGCCAGTGTAGTGTCGTAGTTAAAACGTCGGGCTAGGATCAGGGAGACCCTGGTTCAGAATCCCACTCTGGCATAGAAGCTGGCTGGGTGACCTTGGGCTGGTCTCACTCTCCGAGCCTAACCCGCCCTGCAGGGTTGTCATGAGAATAAAAACAGGCAGAGGGGAGAATGATGCTGTGGGCTGTTTTGGGGTCCCCGTTGGGGAGAAACGTGGAATATAAACGTCTGAACAGATAAACGGGGGGAGCAGCAAGTTCTGAAAACGTCAGGCTGTTATTTCTTTGCCAGTGCTGGATTTTGCCCAGATGTTTGAGCACATTTAAAAAAACAAAAACGAATAGCTGTGAAAAGAGACACCACTTTCACCGAAGTCAGTAAAATGAGACTGGAGTGCCTCAGCATTAAGCTGCACTGTTTGGGGTTTATTTTCCTGGTAGTGTTCCCACAACGCCAGGTGCAGTAAGTACGGTTGCCAGCTCTGGGTTGGGACATTCAAGGAGATTTGGGGATGGAGACTGGGGAGGGGAGGGTTTCGGGGGGGGGGGAGAGGGACCTCAGGAGGGTATAATGCTTCACAGTCCACCCCTCCAAAGCAGCCATTTTCTCCAGGGGGGGACTGATCTCTGCAGGGCTGGCCCCAGCTTATTTTGCACCCTAGGTGAGGATCCCCCCCATGCGCTGCCCCCTCCCCCCAATGCCAGTAGCTCAGAAAGTAGTATTTTTGCTCACAGGACTCCACAGCTTAGAGGGAACAGGAGAAATGGGGGGGTTGGTGCAGAGGACAGTGCGCTCGCAGTCAGCGCTTCTGGGCACACTTGCCGGACTTGGGGAGAAAGAGGTGGCAGCAGCGGTCACCCAGTCAGGGCTTTTGGCAGGGGCGGGGGCAGTTTGGTGCCCTAAGGGCCGGCCTGCCCTAGGCAAATACCTAGTTCGCCTAGTGAGTGAGCCGGCCCTGGATCTCTGTCGCCTGGAGATCAGTTGCAGTTCCAGGAGATCCCCGGACCCCACCTGAAGTTTAGCAACCACAGAGGGGTGTCTGTTCCCCTAAATAAACCTGGAGTCTAGCGGCACCTTCAAGGTTAACGAAATTAATTCCGGCATCAGCTTTCACGAAAGCTTAAGTGCTAGGCTTTAAGTCACAACTGGACTACTGCTTCATTTTGCTGCTATGTGACTCACAAAAGCTCCTACCTGTCCCTGCCACAAATTTTGTTTGTCTGTGAGGTGCTCCTGGACTCTGGCTCTTTCTACTCTTAGACTAACTATGGTTTGCCAGTTCTGGGTTGGGAAATACCTGGAGGTTCTGGGGGTGGAGCCTCGGGAGGGCAGGGTTTGGGAAGGGGAGGGGCCTCAGCGAGGTGTGATGGCATAGAGTCAACTCTGTTTGTTTATTTGATTTATACCCCACCCTCCCCTCCAGAGCAGGCTCAGGGCAGTTTACATAAAATGCAGGAGCCCCTTAGTCCGGGATTGGTGGAGGACCGGGAATCCAGGAGGAGCCAGCTGGGAGAAAGCGACTGTTTCCCCATCTCGAACCCGAGTCTCGGTCATTCACGCCAGCCCCACATCTGGTTCCAGTAGGAAGTCCCGAAGGACTATGGTCTTATTATGTATGGACCTGGCGTTGCACAGCACCAATGTCAGAGAGGGGTCTTTAATCCTAGCCCCGCTGCCTACCACCTTCGGGATAGGACACAGGCTGGAAGGGGGCCGGGCTTCTCTATTTCTCCACCCCCTTCCCTTACATTCATGCCTGGTCCCACCACCACTATACTTTCCCCTCCCCAGGAGCACTGGTATCCCTCGCTCAGCCATTGACGGTAATTAGTGGCCTTTGCAAGCCTCAGACCAACTAATAAACCAACTGGCAGATGGAATACCTATATGAGTACTAGCGACAGCAGTTAATATTCTCCCAGTACTGTTAATCTTGAGAGTCCCTTGGATTGCCAGGAGATCAAATCAGTCAATCCTAAAAGAAATCAACCCTGATTGCTCCCTGGAAGGCCAGATCCTGAAGCTGAAGCTCAAATAGTTTGGCCACCAAATGAGAAGGGAGCATTCACTGGAGAAGACCCTGATGCTGGGAAAGATTGAAGGTCGAAGAAGAAGGGGACGGCAAAGGATGAGATGGTTAGACAGTGTCATCGATGCAACGAACATGAAATTGAGCAAACTTCAGCGGACAGCGGAAGACAGGAGGGCCTGGCGTAATCTGGTCCATGGGGTCGCGAAGAGTCGGACTCGACTGTGCGACTGAACAACAACAACTGTTAATCCAACTAAATCCTAATCTGTCCTAAGAGAAAATCCCATTACTCAGCTAAACTAATACGTATATTTATGTAATAAACTAATATGCATATATGTGTAATAAATATATGTATTTATTACAAAGTGCACTAAAACTCTACTTTAAAAACAGGCACATTCTGCTCTTGATGTAGTGAATACTGGAATGAAGAAGTCCTGAATCTATATATAACATGATACGATTCGGTATCTCTAGGTTAAGAGCCTCGAACCAATAAAACAGGACCAACAATTCAATATCTCTAGGCAGATAACCTTGAACCACGTTAAAACAGGACCAAACGTGTTTCAGCCTCCGAGGCCTTCCTCAGTGGTCAAACTATTGTATACATGCACACTGTGATATATAAACACATGTTAGTGCCAAGGCAGGCTGATTATAAGGCATTCCAAATATTCTGTTTGGCAAAAGAATTCAAGGTAAAGGTAAAGGTTTCCTTGCTCGAAAGCCAGTCAAATCCGACTCTAGGGGACGGTGCTCATTTCCGTTCCCAAGCCGAAGAGCCAGCACTGTCCAAAGATGTTTTCCGTGGTCATGTGGCCAGCGTGACTAAACGCCGAGGCACACGGAACACTTTTACCTATTTATCTACTTGCAATGTCTTGCTTTCAAACTGCTAGGTTGGCAGGAGCTGGGGCCTGAGATGGGAGCTCACTCCGTCATGCGTCACTCGGGTCTCGAACTGCCAAACCACAGACCTTCCGGTCTGCAGCTCAGTGTCATAACCTCTGAGCCACCGCAGCTCCCTTGGCAAAAGAATTAGATTGTATGAAAAGTTTTTTTAACCTTTAAGCACACACATCCAGGGAATACAGATTCAGTTGACAGCTCTTTCTGACCATGGCTATCAAAACTCTGGGAGCATATCTATCTATCTATCTATCTATCTATCTATCTATCTATCTATCATCTATCTATCTATCTATCTATCTCATCTATCTATCTATCTATCTATCTATCTATCTATCTATCTATCTATCTATCTATCTATCTATCTATCTATCTATCATCATCTATCATCTATCTATCTATCTATCTATCTATCTATCTATCTATCTATCTATCTATCATTTATCTATCTATCTATCTATCTATCTATCACCTACCTACCTATCTACCTATCAATCATTTTTCTATCTATCTATCTATCTATCTATCTATCTATCTATCTATCTATCTATCTATCTATCTATCTATCCTAATCTAATCTAATCTAATCTAATCTAATCTAATCTAATCTATCTGTCTCAGTCTTTAACTGACAGGCTTCCTGGTTGGCTGGCAACCCAACATACCAGGGGTCAGCTTGGGCTATGAACGCTTCTAGGCCGAAGCCCTAATTGTTCTTTTGCATTCTCACGGCTTCTGCCCAGGAAGTCCTGCTTGGCTCCCGTCTCTCCCATGTCCTCATGGCAATTTCCCCCGAGACAGCGTATAATTTGCGGCAATTAGTATTTATCGCCCTCCCCTCTCCCTTTTCCAACTAGCTAAAGAAAAAAGACAAACAGAACCCGAAGAAGAGCCAAGCTCACCTGGCCCGCTTGCCGCACCAGGTTGGCGCTACCAGGAGGAAACGGTACGCTTGACGGGAGGCAGCGAAGGAGATCCTTTACACAGCTGTGAATGCTTTGCTGACAAGTCAGTCGAGCAGAAGGGGGCCCGTAATTGTTGGGAATGCATTCTTTTATTTGTTAATGCATATATACAATATCATAACCACCGAATACTGCGTAAAAGGCTAATGGGAAGCGCGGTTTGCCAGATTAGGGAGAACACCAGCAACCATATGGGAAAAAAAATAATGATAATCATGTAGTGCATTATGTAGTATCAAGTTCGCATAGAGTTTGCATTTGCATAAACAATGTGTTTGTTTGTTTCAATTGAAGTCTCTTCCGTCTTGAAGACGTGGGGCAATACGTTATCCCTTTGAGTGCCGTGTTCCTTGAAAACATCGTTTTCAATGCCCTTAACTGCTTGAGCAGCCATGAGTAAAACTTTCAGAATAGGCTTTCGGGAGACTTAGATTCTTGTGTGTGCCCAGTGGAGGGAGAGCCACAGGTACGGAGAGAGACCTCACGGATACCTCTTGATGTCCACGGATGGTAAAGGCAAGTGGGCACCATCAGGGGAACTTGGAGATCATGGGAGGTCACATGGGATGAGGCAAGCATGAGTCTTTAGATCAGCAGTTCACGACCTTTTCGGTATGGTGACCCAGCCAGGGCTGGTGCAAAACTTTTTGGCACCCTAGGCAAACTTTTGACCCTGGCACCCATCCGGTTCAGTGTTCCACTTTCTACAGTGGCTAAACAGTTGTTTTGGAGAAACCCAACAGACATCACACAAAGGGTGCAGCTGCCCCCGCTGTGAACCCCAAGGAAGCGGCATTATGACATGCATGGCCTTTGTATATGGAGGTGAAGATTCCAGCTGAAGAAGAAGAAGGGGAGGAGGAGGAGGAGCTGGAATTATACCCCGTCCTTCAATCATAGTCTCAGAGTGGCTCACAATCTCCTTTCCCTTCCCCTCCCAACAACAGACACCCTGTGAGGTAGATGGGGCTGAGACAGCTCTTTTGAGGACTGCTCGTGAGAGAACAGCTCTGAAAGAACTTGTGACTGACCCAAGGTCACACCAGCAGCTGCATGTGGAGGAGTGGGGAATCAAACCCGGTTCTCCCAGATTAGAGTCCACGCTCCTATCCACTACACCAAACTGGCTCTCATTACTCCCTCTAATCCCTCCTAAGATGCTAAGAGACTCACTCCAGTAGCCGTCAATGTGTCTGTGCAGGGAAGAAAACAATACTGACCAATGGACAACGCTGCTTCCAGGGCCAGATCTTGGTTTCCAAGATACAAAGGAGAGCAATGGAAAAGGTCGCTTTTGGGTTGGGTTGGGATTGGGACACCCTGCTTTTGACGGTCGTGTCCTCTGTTCCCTCTAAGCTGAGTTAGTGTGAGCTTGCTCAGTTTTTTAAGCCTCCGGCTCACAGATTTTTGCCTTCGCTCAGGAAGGAGGGCTCCAGAGCAAACTGATTGATGCAGCAGCCAAATCACTCGCTCTCAACTTTAATGCCAGTAGCTCACAAAGTAGAATTTTTGCTCACAAGACTCCGCAGCTTAGAGGGAGCATCGGTCGTGTCCCTAAGAATAAATGAAAAGGAAACTGGCAGGGTGTGTCCTTGGTGTGTGCCATTTTCTTCAGTCCTATCAGGTAAGGCCAGCGTCAGCGCACTCTTAAGCATGGGAGCTTCTAGGGCTTCTGGGGGGGGGGGGGCACTGCTGCTGACACCCGTCCACCCCTCACAGCCACATTAATGCCCTTCCCCTGCCTGCTCGCGAGTGCCTCGTGTGATCCACGATGCCGGCTGCCTAGCGCTGCCAAAGAAGGGCATGCACAGAGGTGCTCTTGGTGGCAAGAAGCAGTGGCACTACCAGCTATACACACTTCCTAGCACCATCAGGGAAAGGGCAGTGAAGCGGTGTAGACAGATGTGAGTGCAGGCAGTGGGAGAGCTTGAGAGCAGGATGTCTGCAGGGTATAATGCCATGGAGTCCACCCGGAGAGCCAGTTTGGTGTAGTGGTTAAGTGTGCGGACTCTAATCTGGGAGAACTGGGTTTGATTCCCCACTCCTCTGCCTGCAGCTGCTAGTGTGACACTGGGTCAGTCATAAGTTCTTTCAGAGCTGTTGTCTCAAGGGCAGTTCTTTTTTTTTTTTAAATACAATTTATTATTGGATATATCACATGTTCATACATGTCTCAAGGGCAGTTCTTGAGAGAGCTCTCTCAGCCCCACCTATCTCACAGGCAGTGTTCCCTCTAAGCCGAGTTAGTGTGAGCTAGCTCACAGTTTTTTAACCTCTGGCTCACACATTTTTGCCTTCGCTCAGGAAGGGATGGCTCCAGAGCAGTGTTCCCTCTAAGCTGAGTTAGTGTGAGCTAGCTCACAGTTTTTTAGCCTCTGGCTCACACATTTTTGCCTTCGCTCAGGAAGGAGGGCTCCAGCGCAAACTGATTTACGCAGTAGTCAAATCTCTTGCTCACAACTTTAATGCCGGTAGCTCACAAAGTAGAAGTTTTTCTCACAAGACTCCACAGCTTAGAGGGAACATTGCTCCAGAGCAAACTAATGTATGCAGCAGCCCAATCGCTCGCTCACAACTTTAATGCCCCAGTCGCTCACAAAGTGGAATTCTTGCTCACCAGACTCCACAGCGTAGAGGGAGCCTTGCTCGCAGGGTGTCTGTTGTGGGGAGGGGAAGGGGAGGTGATTGTAAGCTGCTCTGGGTCTCCTTCAGGTAGTGAAGGGCGGGGTGTAAATTCAGTCTCTTCCCTTCTTCTTCAAAGCAGCCATTTTCTCTAGGGGAACAAATCTCCATCGTCTGGAGATCAGTTGCGATTCTGGGAGATCTCCAGGGCTCCCCTGGAGGCTGGCAACCCAATTAAGCCTCAGAAGGCCTCTTCTGCCAGGCAGGGACCGACCTCCTGTTCACCTCCGCTGCAGCCCGCCAGATCCATGCCAAGGGCGATCCATTGCAGGACATATTTTCCATGTCTTCCCTTCATGAAATATTAAGGACAATATGCTGTAATGCACTCTGAGAGCTGCCAAAACGCAGGTACCGGAGGCATCTCCTATATTAAAAAATATTAAGTACACCAGAAAGTACAGCGTGGCGTCAGTCACATAAACGAGATCAAATTAAAGCGGGAGACTGTGTTGTTGTTGTTGTTTTCCTCCCCAAGCAACACGGTCCCCTCGTTGCTTCCGTCTTCCCCCTCCCCAAGAAGAGAGCTAATGGCACATTAATGGCAGGCTTCTCTTGCTGTACCTACTGAACCTTAAACCCCAGAAGGGAAAGCTGAGAGGGGACTGGATTATTTTTAGTTTAATTTCATTTTAGGGGGGGATTTTCTTTATCATTATTCCAAAGAAACCCTTTCATCGGAGCTTCAAGCTGCAATCCTAACAAAATGTGTGGGGGAAGAAAGGAGCAAGACTCAGAGCGGATTCGCTCTGCTCTTCCCACCTGTACCTGGGTCTGAGACTGTCCCCCACGAAGCTTCAGGTGAGCCGTCCGCCTTCTGTCACCTCGAGGAGATGGCATGTTTATTCCACAAGAGCCAGTGGCTCAGACCATTGTCGGTTTTGCCCATCTGCAAGGGGCGCCTGCTGACCTGAGCGAAGTTGTCCTGGTGGTGCACGGGGAGAGAGGCGGGCGCACAAATAAGAGTCCCCAATGCCATGAAGAGCCTGGTAAAAAGGTAAAGGTAAAGGTTCCCTTGCTTGAAAGCCAGTCGGATCCGACTCTAGGGTTGCGGTGCTCATCTCCGTTTCAAAGCCGAAGAGCCAGCGCTGTCCGAAGACGTTCCCGTGGTCATGTGGCTGGCATGACTAAACACCAGGGCGCACGGAACACTGTTACCTTCCCACCAAAGTGGTACCTATTTATCTACTTGCAATTTCTTGCTTTCGAACTGCTAGGTTGGCAGGAGCTGGAACCAAAGACGGGAGCTCACTCCGTCATGCAGCACTCTCGGGTCTCGAACTGCTGAACTACTGACCTTCCACAGCCTGCAGTTCAGCGTCTTAACCACTTCAGCCACCGCAGTCCATGTGAAGAGCCTGGTATGTGGTAGCTAATACCTTAAACTGACTCTGGTAACCAATGAGAAGGAGGAGGAGACTGGATTTCTACCCCGCCCTTCACTACCCGAAGGAGTCTCAGAGCGGCTTACAATCTCCTTTCCCTTCCCCTTCCCCACAACAAACGCCCTGTGCTGTGAGGTAGCTGGGGCCGAGAGAGCTCTGAAGGAAACTGCTCTTGAGAGAACAGCTCTGAGAGAACTTGTGACTCACCCAGCAGGTGCAAGTGGAGGAGTGGGGCATCAAACCTGGTTCTCCCAGATTAGAGTCTGTGCTCCTAACCACGACACCAAACAGCAGCCAATGGCGCGTCTGCTGACCTCCCTCTTTTTTGGAATGCATATCGGCAGGGGGGCGGGGGAGACTAGTCTTGCATTTAAGTAAACACTGGACTTCTGAGTGGGATTGTACTTTAAGGACTTTAAGGGAAAGAAAATGCAAGGGACAAACAGAAGTGGTTTGCTGTTGCCTGCCTCTGCATGAAAATCACTCCCACTAGGGTTGCCAACCTCCAGGTGGCCCCTGGAGATCTCCCACTGTTACAGTTGGTCACCAGACGAGCAAGATCAGTTCCCCTGGAGAAGGAGAAGAAGAAGAGATTGTATTTATACTCCGCCCTTCACTACCCAAAGGAGTCTCAGAGCGGCTCGCAATCTCTTTTCCCTCCCCCCCCCCACAACAGACACCCTGTGAGGTAGGTGGGGCTGAGAGAGCTCTGACAGACTGCCCTTTTTCAAGGACAGCTCTTGTCAGAACTACGGCTTGCCCAAGGTCATCCAGCAGGTGGAAGTGGAGGAGTGGGGAGTCAAACCCGGTTCTCCCAGATTAGAGTCCGCGCACTTAACCACTACACCAAATTGACTGCTTTGGGGTGTGGACTTATGGCAACCCCCCCCTTCCCAACCTCTACCCTCAAAATCCCCAGGTATTTCCCATCCCAGAGCTGGCAACCCTATCTCCCATCCAATGCTCCCTCCAAGCTGTGGAGTTTTATGACCAAAAATTCTACTACGTGAGCTACCAACATTAAAGTTGTGAGCGAGGCATTTGGCAACTGCATAAATTCGTTTTGCTCTGGAGCCATCCTTCCTGAGTGAAGACAAAAATCTGGGAGCTGGAAGCTAAAAAACGGTGAGCTAGCTCGCACCAGCTCAGGTTAGAGGGAACCCTGCTCCCATCCCAGCGCTAACCAGGACTGACCCTGCTTGGCTCCCAAGATCTGATGAGATTGGCCAAGCCTGGGTTATCCAGGTCAGACGTTGACTGCATTAAAAATGGCGGCACTTGTGTGTCCGGTGAGCATTGCCACCATTGAGTGTTCATGTCTGCAAAACAAGATGGCCGCCCCCATGACCCCTGCTCAGATCATGGCTTGGATGCACGAAGCTTTTCCATGCCGTTGAGTCACACCGAACATTTGGAACTAAAAACCTTGTTGAAATTAAATCACAACACAATCTAGGCTCATTCCTAACATTCAGTGCATTGAGTTAAACATAGCTACATAATGGAGTGTGCCCGGTTCTTCTGTTTATTATTTAAGACATTTTTTAAATCTCTTTGTTGCTGGCACACAAGGCAGCTTCCTAAGAAATTTTAATACTCGTGTGCACGTAATTTTTAAAAAAAGCTACACCAAGATAAGAAAGCCAACATTAAAATCAGCACTACCAGAACGGTACAATAATAAGAACAATACCAATAAGGATATTTAATAAAAGAGACCCATGAAAGGAGACTATGTGGTGGTTTAGGCAGATCAAGACATAGTGAATGGTGTAGTGGTTCGAACACAGGACGGGGACTGAGGAAATCTGGGTTCGATTCTTCCTCAGTCCTGAAACTCACTAAGGGACTTTGGCCCAGTCACTTTCAGTCTGACCTACCTCACAAGAATGTTGTGAGGACAAAAATGGAAGGGGAGGGGACCTGTGAGCCACCTTCAGCTCCGAGGAGTCGGTTAAAAATCTAATAGCAAGAAAGGATCAAGAATCACCACAAATAACTCAACAAGAACTCAGAACCAGCAAAACTCCTTGGGGGGGGGGGAAGAAGATGTGTTTTCTCCCAGTGTTTTACAGCATCATCCTAGGTAAAATTATTCCTTTCTGTGTCCAATGAACTCCGAAGGCTCCTAGTTCAAATCCACATTTGGCCTCAAAGCACTTTGGTCACCCTTAGCATAGTCCAGGGGTGTCAAACATGCGGCCTGGATGTCAAACATCAGGCCCCCGGAGGGCTTCTATCAGGCCCACAGTGGAACTGGCTGTCTTCTACTTCTTCCAGGTCTGCTGCTGCTGCGTCATCGTAGGTCTGCAGCTTACAGATACACACCTGAACGGCAGACTCAAGATTGCAACAGCACAGGCATTCTGATGCGATAATTCAGAGCAAGAGGTGTCAGTTATCAGACACTGTCCAATAAACAAAATATTGCAAGAGCACTAATGTTTTAAGCATGTTTTTATTTTAAGTAAAAAAGAAACCCTTTGCGTTTGTGTCTTTTAGGAAGTTTATCTCTCCGCTCCCTGGCATTACATTTCATGACACATGATGTGGCCCGGCCCGATAAGGTCTCATTCATGTCAGATCCGGCCCTCGTAACAAATGAGTTCGACACCCCTGGCATAGTCTGTCTCACAGGCTTGTTGTGAGTGATGATTAAATCGATGGGGAGAACGATCTACACTCCCCTGAGTTTCCTGGGTAGGAAAAACAATGCCATAGAAACCAAGTCCCCCAGAATTCTCCTTTGCAAGCTTCCTGCCCAGGCTTTAGCAAACTTAGTATTTACATTGCGCCGCCAGCCGGGATTCAATATGTCCCCCCCACCCCCTCCCCCGCCTTGCCTGAAGGTTAGAACACATTTGCACCATAGGGAAGCCCTTTTCTCTTGGCATCTCCAAACTGTAACGCAAACTCTTCTTTTATTCATAACCGCTCGATCTCCAGCTGAGATAGGCACTTTCGTATTACCCCAGATGACAGATTTCTGTGTTCTTTCCAAGCGCAGGGGGTTTAATAAACATATCTGGCAATCTTTCGATAGCTGGAGGGCCTGGGATGACACCGTGTGTGCAAACAATATGCTCTCACTGCTAGGGAAACAAGTTTATTCAATTATTCAATTAATAGATTACAGTCAAGATACTTGTTATCCTACAAGGGGGGGTGGTGGGAAATGGCAGAAGAACGTGGAGAATTCGGGTAGGTCTCCGGATTAGTAGCAGGCGATCCAGGGAGCCAAGAACAAAAAGAAAACACCCTTCATTGATAGAGTTTTATTCACAGGAAAAGGCGTGAGCAAGAGTCTCAGTCATCAGCACGGTACTTAGCATTTATACGGTACTTTGGGGGGAGCATTCGAAGTCCTTCTATGCATTATCACACAAACACTGTGAACCTGATTAATACTGAGGAAGATTCTTGGTCTATCAAGGTCCGTGTTGTCTACTCGGACTGGGAGGGGCTTTCCAGGGTCACAGGTTGAGATCTTCCACACCACCCACCCTGTGGGCAAAGTGCCATTGAGTCGCAGTTGGCTTATGGTGACCCTCAAAGGGTTTTCAAGCAATGTTCCCTCTAAGTTGAAATAGAAAAGGTATGGCTGGAGGGAGGGCAGAAAATGATATCGAAAATGTATAAAATTTTGTTAAAATGGTATGCTGAAAATGAGGTGGTTAAAGAGCAAATGATAAAATGGGCAATTAACATGAACAAGGAAATACCAGTGTTATCTTGGGAATTTTTATGGAAAAGTGCATTGAAAATATCTACTTGTGCCAATCTTAAAGAAAACTGTCATAAAATGATGTATGGGTGGTACATGACACCAAAAAAGATAGCCAATATAGGTAAAAAATTATCTAACAAATGTTGGAAATGTAAACATACTGAAGGTTCCTTTCACCATATGTGGTGGACTTGTGAAAAAGGAAAAATATTTTGGACTTTAATACATACAGAAATGGAAAAAAAATTGAAATGTACTTTTAAGAAAGAACCTGAACTGTTTCTTTTAGGTCTCAAGTTAGAAGAAATAAGTATGAGTAAAAGAACACTGATATGGTATATGGTAACGACTGCTAGAATGATTTATGCTCAAAATTGGAAAAATGAAAAGATTCCTGACTTATGGGATTGGCTGAGAAAACTGCTGTTCATGGCGGAAATGGACAAATGGACAAGAAAGCTTAATAACATAGATGAAGAAACTTTTTTGGCAGATTGGCGTGATTTCAGAGAATATATACAGAAGTATTGGGAAATGAAGGACAGTGTTTTCAGTTTGGGTAACTACTAATGGTGCAACAATTATTATAGTTAATGGGTGTTTATAGTAGTTACTAATATCTATGTGGGTGTTACCTGTAGACTTAGTATGTTAACAAGGATTTAACTGGTATTATATGATGTTTGAATGGTGGAAGCAATGCTGGGAGCCACTAGGGGGGAAGAGGAGTTTTTGAGAAAAAAGATATGAGATTTATGATGTGGACCAAGTTGTGAAACATTGTGTATCCTAATAAAAGTTGTTGTTGTTTTTTTTTTTAAAAAAGCAATGTTCCCTCTAAGTTGAATTGGTGTGAGCGAGCTCACAGTTTTTTAGCCTCCGGCTCACACATTTTTGGCCTTCGATCAGGAAAGATGGCTCCAAAGCAGACTGATTTATGCAGAAGCCAAATCGCTCGCTCACAACTTCAATGCCGGTAACTCACAACGTTGAATTTTTGCTCACAAGACTCCGCAGCTTAGAGAGGGAGCATTGCTTTCAAGGGAAGATACAAACGCAGGTGGGCTTGCCTCTGCGTAGCAACCTTCTGCTTCCCTGGTGGTCTCCCATCCAAGTACCAACCAGGGCTGACCCTGCTTAGCTCCTGATATCTGATGAGATCGGACTGGCCAGGGGTTCTCCAGGTCACGTGATTCCATATTCCTGCACTAATCAGGGGGCTGGACCAGGTGACCACCAAGGTTCCTTCCAAATCTAACTCTGTGGATCTAAAGCCATGTGCATCACCTCCATGTGGGTCACCTCCAGATTCTCTGTGCATGGAAGAAAAAATCTTACCCTATTAACTAATTAACTAACTTATTTACTACTATTTTTTCTTGCATTATTGCTGTTTGATAACCAGGGCTGGTGTCAGCGTACCCCAAGGTTGCCAGGTCTTACCTAGGTCCTGGCAGGGGGCTCCAGCCCAGCTCCTGGAATCTGCTGGCACATGCACGAAGCATGTGTGCTGCAATGATGTCACCCGGAAGTGACATCATCACATGCAGGAATGTCATAAAGGAACACTCTAGCATTTGGGGTAAAAACTCTATGTTTACCATAGAGTTTTAACCCAAATGCTAGAGCATCCCCCGCAGAACGTGCCCAGCGTGATGACGTCACCTCCATCACACCAGGCATGTCAGGTGCCACGGGGCTCTTTGAGGTGGGGCTCCCCACTGGCCAGCTGGCCAGTGGTGGATTGGGGGGCAGAAAGCGGGGTAACCCCCACCCCCATCAGGGGGGTTGGCAAACCTAGGGCCAATGGTTTTCTGGCAAGTCCCACTGCTGCAGAGCCCCCCAATCCCATGGTGCCAGGAAAGGAATGATGGCACTCCTGGTGGGCACAGTGGTGGTGTTCCTATCTGCACACACTACCTAGTACCATCAGAGAAAGGACATATGTCACTGGGGCACAGATTTGCCAACCTCCCTCTATTACAACTGATCTCCATGCAGCAGAGAACAGTTCCTAAGGGAAAAATGGTTGCTCTGGAAGATGAACTCTATAGCATTATATCCCACTGAAGCCCCCCCCCCAAAACCTCACCCTCCTCAGGCTCCACCCCTTAAAATCTCCAGGTATTTCCCAGCCTGGGGCTGACAATCCTGGCAGGAAGGCTCACAAATGGGGGGGGAGGAAGAACCACCAGGCAGGGAGGGCTGTGGGTAGGCTCGAAGGAAAGCCTGCGTGGGGGTCCTGGTGGTGGTCAGAGTTGGAGAGGGGTCCAGGGTCCGCTGAAACTTGGAATCACCCACTTTCATAACAAATAGGAATGGCAGCCTCCAGGTGGGACTGGGGGATCCCCCGGAATGACAGCTCGTCTCCAGACTACAGTTCCCCCGGAGAACAGGGCTGCTTCGGAGGGTGGACTCTGTGGCATTGTATCCCACTGAGGTCTCGGTCCTCCCCAGGTTCCATCCCCAAATCTCCAGGAATTTCCCAACCTGGATCTGGCAGCCCTAATAATAAATCACAAATACCAGGAAATCATTTGCTAAATGACAGATGCGGTGGAAGGGCTGCCCACTGTGGTCACAACAGGAAAAGCACACGCGGTAGCTGCATCTTTGGAGGATGATTGGGGAGGCTGGAGACCAAAAAGCCCTAGGAGGAAAGGCTGAGGGACTTGGGGATGTTCAGTCTGGAGGAGAGGAGGTGGGTGGGGGGACAGGATTGCTCCTTTTAAGTATCTGAAGGGCTGTCACTCAGAGGAGGCCAGGGAGCTGTTCCTTGTTGGCAGCAGAGGAGAGGACTCACAATAACAGGCAGGAAAGTACCGGCTGGATTTTAGGAAAAACTTTTTGACAGTAAGGCTGATTTCCCACTACAGCTGCCTCGGGGTTGCACTGCCGTTTGCCCCGATACTATTCATCAATTTCACACCCGAAGCCGCGGGGCTGCATTTTGACCCGCGGCTTTGCCCGATTTCCCCCGCAGTTTCCTAATCCTCAAAAAACAGGATCATGAAACTGCGGGGGAAATCAGGCGAAGCCGCGGGTCAAATGCAGCCCCGTGGCTTCGGGTGTGAAATTGACGAATAGTATCGGGGCAAACGGCGGCGCAACCCCGAGGCAGCTGTAGTGGGAAATCAGCCTAAGAGTTGTGCAGTGGTGGAATCAGCTGCCTAGGGAGGTGGTGAGCTCCCCCTCCGTGGCGGTCTTGAAGCAGCAGCTGGACAAGCACTTATCCGGGATGCTCTAGGCTGATCCTGCTTTGAGCAGGAGGTTGGATTAGGTGGTCTGTATGGCCCCTTCCGACTCTGTGATCCTGGGATTCTATGACTCACCTGGAATCTACTCCTTGGGGAGCTTATCAAGACGGCTGAGAATCAGGAGCATCGCTGCAGACCACATTCAAAGCTGGTTTAAGTTCCGGCAGCCCCGCGGGCTGCGGGAACCGGGGAGAAGAACACGCACTGATGTGGAGGAAATTAAAGCAACTGTTGTAGTGTCTTAAAGAGCAATTTTGCCGGTGGGTAACTTTTTTGCTGCAAGGCTTTCTCTTCCAAAGATTTCTCTCTCTCGCTCTCTCTCCTGCCTTTTTGCTTATTATTGCATTGGAGGGGCTTCTTTAACAAAAGAAGATGGAACTGGATTATGGCTTTACGAGCTACATTTTTGCTTTGGGGTATTTGAAAAGCGCATGCCGCATGAATCGAGGAATACTTGACGAAGAATAGATCGGTTCCCCGAGGAATCACAAATTCACTTATTAGCTTTTTTTAAAAGCCATCAGGGACCGCTAATGAATAACCTCCATCGCGATTCAGGCTGCAGCGCCTTGCCAGAGATTTTGCTCCATTAAATCTCCTGGCTGTATGAAACGTGAAATAAATACACCGGTAACTCCAGATGTGGCACTACTTTCTTTTCCAGGTGCTTGTGCTCAAACGGGAGCAATTAGGTTATCCCACTGAATTATGGGATAGTACCTTTCCCCTTCTTTCCCCTCCTTTTTTTGCTTCCTGCAACAAAGAAGAAAAATGGACCAAGGAGACAAAATGGTTTTGTCTGATCGCCAGGCAACAGAGATCCATTCTCTCGGGGGGGGAAATGGCTGCTTTGGCAGGTGGACTCTACAGCATTATACCCCACCGAGGTCCCTTCCCTATCCAAAGTCCACCTCTCCAAGGCTCCCACTTTCCAAATCTCCTGGAATTTCCCAACTTGGCATTCACAGCCCTGCTCAGACCAGTCACAGGCGGTGTTGCCTCTAAGCTGTGTTAGTGTGAGCCAGCTCACAGTTTTTAGCGTCCGGCCCATGAATTTTTGACTTCGCTCAGGAAGGATGGCTCCAGAGCAAACTAACTGATGCAGGAGCCAACTCGCTTGCTCACAGCTTTAATGCCAGTCGCTCGCAAAGGAGAATTTTTGCTCACAAGACTCCAGACAGGGCCGGCCCACCCACTAGGTGAACTAGACTTTCACCTAGGGTGGGTCGATCATAAGGGTGCCGAAATGAGCCGGCCCCCCCACCAAAGCCCCCACATCTCCACCAAAAGCCCTGTATTGCCCTCTTGTCCTGACCCCAGCAGCCTCTTTCTCCCCCCCTGGCCCCTTAAGAGGGGATGCCCTGCTGCTGGCCTGCCACCCCGCCCCTCCCTCATCTAAATAGGGTAGGCTGAGGCAACGCTGCTGCGACCCCGCATGGCTGCAGTAGAGACCGGCTTCCAGGCGTGCTCCTCTGAGGACTCTGTACTGCTCCAGCCTCCAGTGGGCCCCTTGCCCGGCTCTTCCCTCCTGTTTACAATCAGTAAACAGGAAGCTCTGATTCCAGCAGCGGTCGCAATTTGTCGGCTCTGAAAGTCAGATTTTCACCCAGGCAAAATCTGCCCGGCAACTGCGGGGCGATTTTTTGCCTATTGGAGGATCGGCGGGAGCTCTCCCATGCCTTGGGTAACATCGTTTGGGGACTCAGTGAGCTGCGTGTGTGAATGGCAGGATGGGTCAGGGGTCCCCACCCCACCCCCAGGCAGTCCGTGCACTTTTCGGGGTGCCCTCTTAAGGCAGCGTTCCAAGCCTGCAGAAAAGGGGTTCTGCAGGGGCGCGCTCGATCGGCAAGGAGAGGGTTAAATGGGTTAAATGGCCCCCTCCCTCCTGAAGTCACCCACAGGGCTGCTTTTCATGGTGATCCTCCCCACCCCGTATTACATAGATCAGGACCCCTTGAGGGGACTTGCATTGGACTCAGCCTAAAATGGATTTCTGTTTGAAAATTGGTGGGTGCACGGGACGGGGCGGGGTGCCAGAAGGTGGCCTCGCCTAGTGTGCAAAAAGACCTGGATCCGGCCCTGACTCCAGAGCTTAGAGGGAGCATTGGCCACAGGTTGCTGTCTCAATAGTGAGCTGTCCTCTGGAACAGCCTTCCAGAAGAGGTGAGAAGAATGTCACCTTCTCTGCTGGGCCTTTGGTGAGGAACCTGGGAGAATCAGGAACGTTTCTGCAGTGTTGGCTTCAATTACCCTTGCTTCAATGTAGTTTCCAACCAGAGGTTGTTTGTTTTATATTGAATGCCTTTTTCTTTTTGGTTTTTTTTTTTTGGTATTTTTTATATGTGTGTGTGCGTGCCTGGAAGTCATGGTGACCTCTGGTGACTAGGGTTGCCAGGTCTGCATTGAAAAATACCTGGAGACTTTGGGGGTGGAGCCAGGAGAGGGTGGGGTTTGGGGAGGGGAGGGGCCTCAGCCTGGTCCAATGCCCGAGAATCCACCCTTCAAAGCAGCCCTTTTCTCCAGGGGAGCTGATCTCCGTCGGCTGGAGATCAGTTGTAAAAGTGGGAGATCCCCAGGCCCCACCTGGAGGCTGGCAACCCTACTGGTGATGACCCCTACTGGGGGCCTGGAGGACATTCAGAGAGGTGGCTGAATACAGCCTGCCCCTGTCCTCTCGACTGCTGGCCTTCCAAGGAGGTCTCCCATCCAAGTACTTGCCAGAGTCGACCCTGCTTAGCTTCCGAGATCTGATGAGAGACCAGACTTGCCTGGGTTACCCGGGTCAGAGCTTGAATGCCTTCTTCTAAGTGGACTTGAGTCCTTCAGTGAGGGGGACAGTGGAAGATATAAATCTGTTCGCAAATACGGAAACTGTACACTGAGTGGAGACCTGGTGTGAGAACCTGGGCCTCTGAGAGCAGCGATAAAGCTGTAGGGGTTAGGGCCCCCAGGTCCAGGCTGGGAAATTCTTGGAGATCTGGGGGTGGAGCCTGGGATGGTGGAGTTTGGGGGCTGGAGGGACCTCCATGGGGTACAGTGCCACAGCGTCCACAGAAAGGCTCTGCAGAGGAAGGCAACGGCAAACCACCTCTGCTTTTCGATTGCCCTGAAAGCCCCTGGCAACCTGATGGCACTTTACGCCCACACACACACAAAACATAGAGAGAGTAAAGTGTTAGATGTGGCACAAGGTACTGAGCAAGCAGAACTGTGCCAAGTCCGTGTTTCCTCTTGTGCATCGTTGCATTCAAGCCGGAATCTTGTACATCGTCCGGAGCTCATAAGAACATCAGAAGAGCCCTGCTGGGGTAGACCACTGGTCCATCCAGTCCGGCATCCTGTCTCACACAGTGGCCAGCCAGTTCCTCTGGAGGTCCAACCATATGGCAGAGAAGACGAGGCCTTCCCCTGTGAAGTTGCTTCTTGGCACTGGGATCCAGAGGTTGACTGCCCCTGAGAAATAATAAGGTACTAGGTAGATAAATCTCTTTCACCCCAAATCTCTCTCTCTCTCTCTCTCTCTTTCTATTTTCCCTTGAAGCATCTCATCATTACTACAACCAGAGGTGGGGTCATTAGCAGTGGTCACTCTAAGCTGAGTCAGTGTGAGCTAGCTCACAGTTCATTAGCCTCCGGCTCACACGTTTTTGTCTTCGCTCAGGAAGGAGGGTTCCAGAGCAAACTAATTTATGAAGTAGCCAAATAGCTCGCTCACAACTTTAATGCCAGTTGCTCACAAAGTAGAATTTTTGCTCACAAGACTCCAGCGCTTAGAGGGAGCATTGGTCACTAGTCTAACCTTGTGCCTGCAGCATGTAAAAAACTCATGGTATCATTGGGAGAGGGACACAGAGGAATTAAAAGAGTAGCTGAAGGCCACCCAGTCTCTCATTCCCGTCCCAAAGCCATCCCTCTCTTCCGTCTTCCGTAAAGATGCTGTTCCATGAGACGGGGAACTGGGGCTGCAGGATTTCGCTACAAATCCCGCCTTGCTTCTAGCATGCCTTTTATTCACTGCAATGCTGCTTGCAAAAGCCAGCTGTGGACAAGGCCCCCCCCCGGTCCTCCCCACCATCGTGCCAGGATGGCTGAACAACAGATGCACCCCTGCTGGGCCCTGGACCTGTGACAGTAATGATTCCGGACGTCTCCAAACCGCGACTCGCAACCATTAATGAATCCCCTTCCGCTCCTCACTAAACTCCCACCAGAGACAGGGGAGGACTCCGGACTAAGCCAGCGCGTCGCTTTCGCTCCCTCTCTTCGTCACATGCGCACGATGGTATGCCAATTTGATCACATTAATTGAGGAGCATTTTTTTTATCTCTCTAACAAGAATCTCCGCAAATCGTATGACAGACCCCTTTGTCTCCTCATTAAGCGGCCCGAGATGCTTCCGAAGAACATTTGAGCCATCCACCAATTCGATCGTGACTTTTTCCTTTGTTGCTGAAAGAGTCTCCAGGTAAGGAGAAGTCCCCTCCACCAGTCTCGTGGAGTTCACACGGGGTTGCCAACTCTGCATTGGGAAATTCTTGGATATTTGGGGGTGGAGCCTAGGGAGGGCGGGGTTTGGGAAAGGGGTACAATGCCCGTAGAGTCCACCCTTCAAAGCGGCCATTTTCTTCAGTGGAACTGATCTCTGTAGTCTGGAGATTAGTTGTAATTCCAGATCTCCAGAAGCCACCTGGAAGGTGGAAACTGTAAGTTCACATCACATCGTCCCTGGCGTGTCGGATTAGAATTCCACTTCTGGCTTTCATTGCTGGGAAGTAAGTGAAGAGTTCCTTCCTACCATCGCCACCTTTGCTAGACCTCTTTGAGGCACCCCCTTTCCGCCCCAGATCTCAGCACCAAAGCTATGAGGTTAGGCTCAGAAATGGAGGTGAACACATGAAGCTGAGAGCCAGTTTGGTGTAGTGGTGAGGAGCGCGGACTCTAATCTGAGAGAACCAAGTTTGATTCCCCTTTCCTCCAATTGCAGCTGCTGGTGTGACCTCAGGTCAGTTACAAGTTCTCTCCGAGCTGTTCTCTCAACCTGTCTCACAGGGTGCCTGTTGTGGGGAGGGGAAAGGAAAGGCCCCACTGCTGGACCTCCTGATGGCACCTGGTATTTTTGGCCACTGTGTGACAGAGTGTTGGACTAGATGGGCCATTGGCCTGATTCAACGTTGGCTTCTCTTATGAGATTGTAAACTGCTCTGAGACTCAGAGTGAAGGGCAGGGTATAAATCCAATCTCTTCTCTCTTCTTTTTATACTGGCTCAGACCATTGGTCCACCAAGGTCACTACTGGCTACTCAGAATGGCAGCAGCTCCCCAGGGTCTCTGAGGCTGTGGTCACGTACACTAAATAATCCACTTTCAATCCACTCTCAGTGCACTTTCCAACTGGATTTTTTACTGTGTGAACCGGCAAAAGCCAATTTGAAAGTGCATTGAAAGTGGATCGTTTAGTTTGACCGATTTCACGCAAGAGCTGCACTGCCGTCACGCCTCCCTTTGCCCCATTTCTATTGGTCAATTTACTACTCAAAGCCGCACAAAACCTGAGCTGTTCCTCCTTAATATGGTACCGGATGTCTTTGGGAAAGTAGATAAAATAATAATAGTGCACATGGTAACTGCTGCCAGAATTCTTTATGCAAAGTATTGGAAGTTAGAGAAAACTCCTGTAAGGGTAGAGTTTATACATAAAATACTAGAGGTCGTAGAAATGAATAAATTGTCGATGGTATTAAAGGGGAAGGAAGAAAAGTATTTTGAAGATACCTGGTTAAAGCTATATGAATGGATAAAAGATAATAGTTGAAAGTTTAAGCTAAGTTAGTTTTGTTTTCTTATTTTCTTTGCAAGCTCTGCCGTTGGAAGACTCTCACAATCGATGTAGTAATATTTAAATAATCCACTTTCAATCCACTCTCAGTGCACTTTCCAACTGGATTTTTTACTGTGTGAACTGGCAAAAGCCAATTTGAAAGTGCATTGAAAGTGGATCGTTTAGTTTGACCGATTTCACGCAAGAGCTGTGCCGCCGTCACTCCTCCCTTTGCCCCATTTCTATTGGTCAATTTCCCACTCGAAGCCGTGCGGTCGCATTTTGACCTGAGGCTTTGCCCGATTTCTCCCGCAGTTTCATGATCCTCAAAAAACAGGATCATGAAACCGTGGGGGAAATCAGGCGAAGCCGAGGGTCAAAATGCAGCCGCGCAGCTTTGAGTGGGAAATTGACCAGTAGAAACAGGGCAGAGGGAGGCGTAACGGCGGTACACCTCTTGCGTGAAATCGGTCCTTGTGTGATTGCGGCCTGAGTCTTTCACATCACCTATTACTTCATCCTTTAGTTTCCAATCTGCTGAAAGGGCCCATCTGAGTTCGTCTTATAGCTCTAACAGATTTTTACGAAATTGTTGCTACCTGTGTGACTTTTGTTGTTTACGGTTTTAATAATTTTAATGTGATTTCATGTAATGAGTCTTGGACTCAGTTTCTTGCGATCTGCCTTGAGCCCACTTTGGGGAGGGGGGGATAAAAACCTCAAAATAGATAAATAAATAAATAAAAAATAAAAATAAGTAAAATGGGAGATGCCAGGGTTTGAACCTGGGACCTTTCTTCACGCTGAAGAGATGCTCTACCACTGAACCACAGCCCCTCTCCCTGAAATGAGTCCATTGCATATGGCTACCTAGAGCAGGGCTTGTCTCCTCCTTGGCCTTTCTCTCCGAGCCAACCCTGTCTAGCTGTCCTCACTATTTCTGTCCTTTGGGGCCTCCTGGCTTTCTCTTCTCCTTCTCTTGCCTTCTGAGGACCTGGCCAGCTCCTCCAGGGATCCTCCTTCAAGCGGGAAGCCAGGGAATCAGAGCCAGCCAAGCCACTGTAGTCTCTCCTCCCTGGCTGCAGCCATATTTCTTCCAGCAAACTGCTGTGATCTTAGGGTAGCCTGCTCTGGGTTGTGAAATGCCTGGAGATTTGGGGGTTGGAGCCTGGGGAGGGTGGGGTTTGGGGAGGGAAGGGGCGGGACTTCAGCAGGCTATAATGCCACAGAGTCCACCCTCCAAAGCAGCCATTTTCTCCACAGGGACTGATCTCTGTAGTCTGGAGAGCAACCGGAGAGGTCCAGGTGCCACCTGGAGGTTGGCAACCCTATGTGATCCCTCCCTTTCCTAAACTCTACCTTCCCCAGGCTGTCCCCTAATTCTCCAGGAATTCTCCTGCTTGGAGCTGGCAACCCTACTTTGGATTCCTATCAAAGAGAAAAGCAGGGCATAAATATCTAAAAGAAAACAAGCAATAACCTGCCACAGAGGGGGAAAAAATGTGGTGTTTTTTTTTTTGTCCTGGACTCAGTTTGGAGGATAAAGGGGGCTACAGGCCTCTCTGTTCCCTTTCTGTGCTTTTTGATTCTGCGGTGTTTAAACTGTGTATGTGTTATTATTCAGTAAATTAAACTGAGTGCCAGTTAGGAAGTGAACACTACATTAACACCATCGTCATAATTATGAGCCATAACACCAAGCTTTACAGGGGTACTGAAACGGTGCTTTGCGTTCGTTTTCTCAATAATCCTTGTATGAACCCTATCTGATCCGCCAGTATTATTATCCTATAATCTTGCAAATCTGCATATGTGTCGGGGGAGAGAGGACAGATGCTGAGAGAAGGGTGGTTTATTCGAAGCCACTAACAGAATTCCCAGATCCAGGTTGGGAAACTCCCGTAGATTTGAAGACGGTCCCTGGGGAGGACAGGGACTTCATTGGGGTATGATGCTGTTGGATTCTCTGGACTAGGGACTGCCAGGGAACCACGAAAGAATAGCAGAGCGCTCAAAGGCTGTGATGCCGCAGAGCTGGGGGCTAGACGTGGCAACAGACATATAAAGTTACACCGAGTCAGCAGTCAATTCCAAAACCAATAGACAACTTTTATTAAAGGAAATACATGCTTGAGAGTGCAGATGAGAGATAGATATGGATCACCTACTCTAACGAACTAGACAGTGTTGGATGCCCCTGCAGACCATCAGTTCCCCTGAAGAAAATGGCTGCTTTGGAGGGTGGACTGTACGGCATTATCCCCAGATGTCCCCCCTGTCCTCAAACCTTGCCTCCCCACGCTCCACCCCAAAATCTCGAGCTGGCAACCCTAATACTACATGGTTTTGTTTGTGTGTTTGTTTCCTGAGATGTGGAATGGGATGGTACAGCACACTCTCATCCGATCTTGGAGACTGAGCAGGCTTGGTACTTAGAAGGGAGACCGCCAAGAAAGGCTCTGCAGAGGAAGGCCATGGCCAACCCCCTCTGCTTCTCATTGGCCTTGAATCCCCTTGCTAGGGGAAGCTAAACAGGGTTAGTACTCGGAAGGGAGACCACTGAGGAAGACTCTGCAGAGGAAAGCCGTGGCCAACCACCTCTGCTTCTCATTGGCCTTGAATCCCCTTGCTAGGGGAAGCTAAACAGGGTTGGTACTCGGAAGGGAGACCACTAAGGAAGACTCTGCAGAGGAAGGCCATGGCCAACCCCCTCTGCTTCTCATTGGCCTTGAATCCCCTTGCTAGGGGAAGCTAAACAGGGTTGGTACTTGGAAGGGAGACCACTAAGGAAGACTCTGCAGAGGAAGGCCATGGCCAACCACCTCTGCTTCTCATTGGCCTTGAATCCCCTTGCTAGGGGAAGCTAAACAGGGTTGGTACTCGGAAGGGAGACCACTAAGGAAGAGTCTGCAGAGGAAGGCCATGGCCAACCACCTCTGTTTCTCACTTGCCCTGAAACAGGCCCGTGCTACAGTGGGGCATCTCGGGGCTAGGCACCCTGATTTACTGGTAAGGCCCCACAACTTCCCATCCGGGCCTGGTATCCCTAACAGTGGCAGGTGCAGGTAAGGAGCCGGGTTGTCCTTTAATTCAATTAGCCAGTGCCCCCTAAGAAATCTAAATGCCCCCCTGACTTTAAAAAATCCTGGCTACGGGCCTGCCCTGGAAGCCCGTTGCTAGGGGAAGCCAAGCAGGGTTGATATATGGATGGAAGGCCACCAAGAAAAGCTGTGCAGGGGAAGGCCATGACCAACCACCTCTGCTTCTCATTGGCGTTGAAAGCCCCTGGCTGGGGTTGCCATAAGTCAGCTGTGACTTGACAGCACTTTACACACACACACACCTGTGGCTGCCCTGAGCTGATGGCTGAGGCTCGCCAGTATCAAACCTCAGAAGCTAAGGAGGGTCAGCCCTGGGTAGTACTTGGATGGGAGACCACCACAGCAGTCTCTGCAGAGGAAGGCAATGGCCCAAACACCTCTGCTTCTCACTTCAGGCAGGCTGCTCCATGAGGTCGGAGCCACAGCAGAGAATATGCATGTACGGCGTGCTGTTGACCTTACCCATTTGCAAGGTGGAACACTCTGTCCAGGGCGGTGATGCTCTGTATTCTTGGTGCTTGTGGGGGGGGTAGTGGGATGGCTTGTGGAGTTCTGGCCTCGCTGGTGGTTTTGGCCACTGTGACACAGAGTTTTGGACTGGATGGGCCATTGGCCTTTTACAGCATGGATTCCGTTATGGTCTTACGTTTGCTCAGATGAGTGAAATTCCCGTGGCAGAGCACAGTGGGGATGGGAGTAGTCCTGCAGGCATGTGGATCCAAGGTCATTAAGGCCTATGTTGGTGATAACCTGCACCCTACACACTGAACCCAATAACTGATCGATAACTAGTGGAGTGACTGTAACTCTCCTTGATTCAACAAGGCAGACACCCGTTTCTGTCCTCTGACAGAAACGGGCATCTGTGCACGGATTGTTGATGGATGTGGTTGGTACATTCAAAAGCACTTTGCATCAAGCAATGTTTCCCTCATCCAGACCTAGCGGATGTGTCCCTAGTTCCCTTTTGCTGGACTGGGAATGTGCCCACACCCTCTTAACAGATGGTTAAAACCATCAGCATTGATGATGTCGGTCATCCGTTTCAGCATTCCCTTCCCCTTCTGTCCATCAACAGTGGGTCAGCACCTGTCAATTACTGGATAAAGCCAAAGATCTGCTCTGTGGGTGAATATCTACCCTAGTCTAGCTAGATGACTTGGCCATCTGCTCAACAGTGAGGGAACTGCACGCGGCGGCATGGGGCGCAAGCTACCTGTGAGCCTTCTCATATGTGTGCCGTCAAGTCACAGCTGACTTATGGCGACCCCCGTGGGGTTTTCAAGGCAACGGACATTCAGAGGTGCTTTGCCATTGCCTGCCTCACGACCCTGGACCTCTTGGTGGTCTCCCATCCAAATACTAACCAGAGCAGACCCTGCTTAGCTTCTGAGATCTGACAAGCCGGGCTCTTTTTGTAGCAGGAACTCCTTTGCATATTAGGCAACAGGCCCCTAATGTAGCCAGTCCTCCAAGAGCTTACAGAGCTCTTCTTTTATAGGGGCTACTGTAAGCTCTTGGAGGATTGGCTACATTAGGGGTGTGTGGCCTAATATGCAAAGGAGTTCCCGCTACAAAAAGAGCCCTGCCAAGGTTAGGCTAACCTGAGCTATCCAGGTCAGGGCCGGTCATATGTAGTTTTGTAGAATTATTATTAGCACGTTATGATGTGTATCGAGGAAGAAGGTGTAGGACGTTATTATTCACTTGTTACGATGTGCATCTAGGAAGATGATGGCGCGCATGCTTTGTGTACGGAAGGTTCCTAGTTTGATTCTCAGCGCCCAAAGGTAACAGAGCTGGGGAAGACCTTGGAGGACCGCCCCCCATACCAATTCAGAGTAGATGCTACTGAGCCGGATGGATCAACCTTCTGACTTGCTGCAAGGCAGGGCCAAATGGCTGCATAAAAAATTTATGCAGTAACCGCCAATAAAAAGAAATCAAGTCGAGATCCAGAACGGCACTTCCCTTACGTAATATCTAGAGAAGATTATCACCGTGGTGGGTTTTTTTTCTCTTTGCACTCCTTTCCCTTCTTTTCCACCCCAGAAAAGAAGAAAAGAATCTTTGCCACGCACACACACACACACACACACACACACAGACAGACACACAAAACCTTGGATGTATATATCAAACGCATTTTATACATATTCATTCTCATAACTTGACAGCTGGGAGGAATCTTCCCCGTCATTGCCGGCAGCAGACAAAAGGGCCGTTGGCTCAGCTCTGCGCGTGCCGATTTGCAAGGCGGGATATCACCCACTTCCATTGATGATTATATAGTTCTACCTATCTGTCTGCCACGGAAGGTTGTGAGAGTGAGATACCGCTCACACCGTCTTCATAAACAAAAGTGGATTGTACTGTCAGTCGTTAGACACGCCAACTAATTGGAGCTGTCGACAGACACAATATTCTGTGTCAACAGCGCTGGTAACAGTTTGAAACAGCAATGATATGTTGGCTGATGGTGCAGTTGACACATGCGTTCGCTTAATAGTGTGCTTGGAAATCTGACATCGCCAGAAAGGAATGACTCAAAGTTTGTTTCCCAGCCTCTAGCAAGGCTGCGAAAGGTTCCCGGAGTCTATATGGGACTGGGAGGGGAGGGGACCGGGTGGGCGAAGACAGGAGGGAGGGGGCAAAGGTCCTCCCCCATATTCCTTTGGCATCGAGTCCCCCCCCCCACCGCCCCATGTTGACAACTTAATTTTATACTCTTTCTGCTTCGCTTTAAGATTCCGCTCGCCTCCCGGCCAATTTTCCAAATTTCTGGAGCTCTAATAAAGCAGCGGGGGGAAAACAATAATTGGGTTGTTTGCTGAGCTGGAACCACGATAACGTCTTCCCCAACAGTTCACATGTCAATGGGGGGATGCCTGTTTACCTTCCTCTAACTTTGTCGAAGTGATCGGCACAAATTTCTCGAGCCACGTTCTCGTGTATGGCGTTAACCTGGCGTGTGTAGACTTATCGGTACGCCCACTCCTGCGATGAATCAAGGGAAAATAGACTTCTGTAAGCAGGTTGTCTCCAGAAAGATAAGGAAAGGGTGGGGAAGGATATACTTCAAAGCATGAAAAGATTTGCACTTGTCTGCAACCGACTGCTGGCCCAACACGCTTTCCCCTTTCCTCAGCTTTCCCCTCTGACCCCGTGGAATGTTTAAACTTAGGCAGAGCCAGAGGCTCTGTGAGTGGGGGGGCAGGGGGGGGCAGAGTGGGGGGGACACTTTTTCAGCCAGCTGCTTTCCTGCTCTTCCTGTCCCCAGGTATCAATTTGGACATAGACCAAAGGGCAAGAACCAAAGGACTCTTAGCTCTTGCCCCTTTGCCTGTGGTCCATGCCCTTGAATGAGCTGGGCCACTGTTTTAAAGACCAGCCCGAGTTATAGTTGGTTTGGTTTGGTTTAAATAGCATTCTCCCCCCTCCCCTCCTGCCAACCTAGCAGTTCGAAAGCAAGAAATTGCAAGTAGATAAATAGGTACCACTTCACTTCGGTGGGAAGGTAACAGCGTTCCATGCGCCTTGGTATTTAGTCATGCCGGCCACATGACCACGGAAATGTCTTCGGACAGCGCTGGCTCTTCGGCTTTGAAACGGAGATGAGCACCGCAACCCTAGAGTCGGATTCGACTGGCTTTCGAGCAAGGGAACCGTTACCTTTAAGCCGCTTTGGTTTATTAGTCTTGTAAACCAGTTTGGTGTAGTGGTTAGGCGTGCGAACTCTAATCTGGGAGAACCGGGTTCGATTCCCCACTCTTCCACATGCAGCTGCTGGTGTGACCTTGGGTCAGCCACAGTTCCATCAGAGCTGTTCTCTCAAGAGCAGTTCTCTCAGAACTCTCTCAGCCCCACCCACTTCACAGGGTGTCTGTTGTGGGGAGGGGAAGGGAAGGCGATTGTAAGCTTCTCTGAGATTCCGAGTGAAGGGCGGGGTATAAATCCAGTCTCCTCCTCCTCCTCCTCCTCCTCCTCCTCCTTCGCTTTTTCTTCTCCTTCTCCATCTTCTTCTGGAAAAAAGCAGAAAATAAATTTACCAAATAAGTAAGTATGATGCCTGGAGTAGCAGGAACTGCATGGTCAAAAAAGCCACGCAGGTTGAAGAAGAGAAGAAGAAGAAGAAATCGGATTTATACCCCGCCCTTCACCCCGGGTCTCAGAGTGGCTTACAAACTCCTTTCCCTTCCCCTCCCCGCAACAAACGTCTTGTGAGGTAGGTGGGGCTGAGAGAGCTCTTTCGAGGACTTCTCGTGAGAGAACAGCTCTGAGAGAACTTGTGACTGACCCAGGGTCAGACCAGCAGCTGCAGGTGGGGGAGTGGGGAATCAGACTCGGTTGTCCCAGATTAGAGTCCACGCTCTTAACCACTACAACAAACTGGGCTGCAGTGGGGAGGGGGAATCAAGTGAAGTTGGCCCTGTCTTCCCTCTTCTGTTTGCAGAGCTCCGTTGGCAAGAGGAAGGAGGGGGATGGCTTCCCATGAGTCCCCTTGGCCTCAGAGACCTCTTCAGGCATGCGTGAGAACAAGAGCATGCAACACTGCCTGCCCCCATGATCAACAGGCAGTTTAAAAGCAAGCTGGAATAAATAGTAGAGGCTTGGCTTTCTGTCCTTTCTTGATTAAGAAAGCTGAGCCTGTAGCCTTCTGCATGCCAGCTAACAGATTATGGACTTCAGATATTTTATAGTGTTCAGCGTTTCATTTGTTTTTCCCATTTATTTTTAGATGTTATATTTTCCTGCAAACCTGGGACTTTCTTTAGGGTTGTAGAGAAATCCCCCCTATCTGTACCTAGCCCCATTCTTTAAATCTATTGATCCACTCTCCAGGGACTAGTTTGGAATTAGAAGAAGAAGAGAAGAGACTGGATTTATACCCCACCCTTCACTACCCAAAGGAGTCTCAGAGCAGTTTACAATTTCCTTCCTTTCCTCTTCCCACAACAGACACCCCGTGAGGTAGGTGGGGCCGAGAGAACTCTGAGAGAACTGCCCTTGAGAGAACAGCTCTGAGAGAACCTGTGACTGACCCAAGGTCACGCCAGCAGCTGCATGTGGAGGAGTGGGGAATCAAACCCCGTTCTTCCGAATCAGAGTCCACACTCTTTACCACTACATCAAACTGGCAAATTAGATGTAGGATAAACAGGCCCGGCCCCAGGTTTCTGGGCGCCCTAGGCAGGACTGCCTGGGGCGCCCACCCCACTGGGGATGCCAACCTCCCGGTGGGGCCTGGAGATGGCCCAGCGCCTGGAAGAGCCAGGGAAGGGGCGGGCTTAGAAGCCCCCCTTCCCTCCCAGCAGGGGCGGCGCGCGCGGCTCTCCCGGGTGTCTCGCAGCCGCGAGGCACCCGGGACAGCTGGGGAAGGGGCAGCGCGGCTCTCCCGGGCCCCTCGTAGCTGCGAGGCGCCTGGGAGAGCCGAGGAACGGGCGGACTTGCAACGCCCGCCCCTTCCCTCCCAGCAGCAGCGCAGGCTCTCCCAGACCCCTCGCAGCTGCGAGGCGCCCGGGGAGAGCCGGGAACGGGCGGGCTTGGAACGCCCGCCCCTTCCCTCCCAGCGGCGGCGCTGGGCTTGGGAGGGCCGTGGGGGGGGGTGGAGAAGCCGCTCCGCCACCGCCTGCCCGCCCCACGGCCCAGCCCAGCAACCGCAGCCCCACGGTGGGCTTGGGAGGGCGGGGGTGGGGGAGAGAAGCCGGCTTTGGGGAGGGCGGCGAGCTCTGCTGCCGCCTCCTGAGCCCCGGCGGGGCGCTCGGGGAGGCGGTGGGAGCAGCAGGGGGGACTTTTTCTGGGAGGGGCCGGGGCACGGTTTGGCGCCCCTGCAGCCGGCGCGCCCTAGGCGAGCGCCTAGCTCGCCTAGTGGGCGAGCCGGCTATGAGGATAAAACAGAACTGCTGAGTCACCTTTTGCAGAAGTTAGGTCATTGGGGAGAGGCTTATACTCATGAAACCTGGAGCTTCCTGCAGAGGAGAAGTAATAGGTTGAGAGAGGACATGTATGTGTACATAGATCAGGCCCGTAGCTACAGTGGGGCGTCTTGGGGCAAGGCCCCCCGACTTGCTGGCAAGGCCCCCTGATTTCTCATCCATCCCAGGGCGTCACAGCCTTCTCCCCTGGATTAATTTGATTAGCCAGTGCCCCCTAAGAAATTTAAATGGCCCCTGACTTAAAAATTCCTGGCTACGGGCCTGACATGGATGTATGCACATAAATGTATAGATGCATACACTTACACACACACACACACACATTTCCTCTTAGGTAACACTAAAAGAGTGCTGCTCTGGGCATACAAGATGTAATGAGCAATCCACTTTTACCTCTTGGTTTCCACAGTCCAGGAAGGTTATCATTACACCAGCTCAGACAGAATGTGTTAGGAACAATAATAATTGCTTTGTTTAATCTGAGGAAATGTCATTAATTGTACTTGCCAATGGAGTGCAGCTAGAAGAAAAATCTATCGGGAGGGCTTTTGGGGGGAGAGAAAAAAATTAAAACATTCTTTAAAAATATAGCAGTATACCCCCCCACACACACACATGTAGGTAGACAAAGAGCAAATTATTAAACACACTAACAAGAAAAGTATGTAAATAGCCTGGCAGCCATTCACTTCACCTGTAAGCTGAACAGCCGGGTGGGTTAGGCTTGCCAAGAACTTACCGTATTTCAGCGGGGGACGGATATGTCCTGGCAGGACCATTCCCAGGGGAAGGAAAGACGCACACACGATGCCGTCACCAGGACATGACACCGGGCAATGCTCTGGCAATGGGGATGGAAACTCTTCCTGGCGACGGCATCGTGTGGCGTGGGTGTTGCCCGGGGGAATGTTCCTGCTGGGGACTGTGCATCCCCCGCCGAAATATAGTAAGTACTTGGGAACCCTAGGGTGGGTACAGAAACAGAGGAATGGCTGAAGAAAGCAGGAATCTATGGCTTTGGCCTTAAAAAGGTAAACCCTGCAGGTTGAGACACACAAAACAACAGCCACATGTGGTGGGGGTGGGAAATGCTGTCAAGTCACACCTGACTTATGGCAACCCCATCAGGTTTTCAAGGCAAGAGACGGTTCAGAGGTGATTTGCCATTTTCCTGCCTCTGCATCAAGACCCTGGTATTCCTTGGAGGTCTCCCATCCAAATATTAGCCAGGGCTGACCCTGCTTAGCTTCCAAAATCTGATGAGATTGTGCTAGGCTGGGCTATCTAGGTCAGGGCTGGCCACATGTGTGTAGGCTTTCAATGTTGTCCTGCAGCTGCTGCCTCTATGTGGCAGTAGCACGCAGTAATCCAACGCAGCAGTTGGAGAATTTCCTCCATATAGCCACAAAGAAGCAGGGCTTGGAGAAACCCCTCCCAAAGACCTTGCAGACTTGCTGCTGATCACATTAGACTACACTGGGGATGATGGACCAATGAACTCATTCAACGAAACCAACCAGATAAATAACTAACCTGTGTTCGGGTTGGATGTCAATAAACCTCTCTCTTGAATCTACAGGTAATTGCCTCACACTGAGACAGACTGTTGGTCAATCAGGATAGTAATGTCTACTCAGATGGGCAGTGGCTCTCCAGGGTCTCAGAGGTCTTTCACATCACCTACAACCTGATCTTTTTAACCAGAGATGCCAGGGTTTGGACCTGGAACTTTCTGCATGTACAAACAGAGGCTCCACCACTGAGCCACAGCCCTTCCCCAGAGTCTTCTTTGTGGCTTCCTGCCCATGACTGACGGGTGAACTCTTCCAGATGTCAGACTGATGAAGCCACTCTCATGTTCCATAAATGATTGCCACAGAAAAAAGGAGGAGGGGCATTCAAATCCATACCTAAGATCTGGATATCATTTTCAGATCAAATGCTGCACAAACAATTATGCCACATAATGAAACAGCACATGCAATAGCAGAATTACCAAAAAAATTAACAAAAGAACACATGAATTCACCTTATAATGGATCAGACCATTGGTCCATCTGGGTCAGTTTTCAGACCAGCACTGGCTATCCAAGGTCTCAAGCCAGATGTCTTTCACATCCCCTACTGTCTGATGAGAGCCAAACTAGTGAGAGCCAGTTTGGTGTTGCGGTTAAAAGTGGTGGACTCTAATCTGGAGAACTGGGTTTGAGTCCCCAGTTCTGCACATGCAGCCAGCTGGGTGACTTTGGGTCAGTCACAGTTCTCTCAGAGCTGTTCTGTCAGAGCTCTCTCAGCCCCACCTACCTCACAAGGTGTCTGTTGTGGGGAGAGGAAGGGAAGGAGATTGTAAGCCACTCTCAGACTATGAGTAGTGGGGTACAAATCCAATCTCCTCCTCGTCCTCGTCCTCCTCCTCCTCTTCCTCTTCTTCTTCTTCTTCTTTTTCTTCCCTGGCCCCACTGCTGGACCTCCTGATGGCACCTGGTATATTTTGGCCGCTGTGTGACAGAGTGTTGGACTAGATGGGCCATTGGCCTGATTCAACATTGGCTTCTCTTATGTTCTTATCTTCTTCTTCTTCTTCTTCTTCTTCTTCTTCTTCTTCTTCTTCTTCTTCTTCTTCTTCTTCTTCTTCTTCTTCTTCTTCTTCTTCTTCTTCTTCTCCTCCTCCTCCTCCTCCTCCTCCTCCTCCTCCTCCTCCTCCTCCTCCTCCTCAACTGGAGATGCCATGGATTGAACCTGGGACTTTCTGCATGTTTGACCACTGAACCACGGCTCCATTTTATTTTGGTCAGTCAGACTCACGGAGGACAACTGTAATGACCACGCTAACTAAACGGGACCTCCACATTTAGAGGCAGTCTACCTCTGAAAGTCCAGATGTCTGGAGCCATGAGACGTTACAGAGAAAGACAGAATCCCGACAGTTTTTTTAAAAATTGCTTTTTAGTCCTTTCTGATTATTATGCTTATGATAATTATTATACACAGAGAGTAATTAATCCCCGCATTGCTCTTCCAACCTGATGCTTTTTAAAGCACCCGAGTTTCGCTGCCCTGTAATAGTGGGACTTAATAATTATACGCGCTGTCCCTAAACCCACTTTCCCTGTATCTTGTGTGGCACACCATGCGCCGCATGGGTTCTCCAGGTACAAATTGCTAAACAATTACCGAGGAGAGAAAGGTCATAATAATAGGTTGCAGCAACCTTTGCTGTCTGCCTTTACTCCAGGAACGCTTATAAAAGAGCCATTTCATCCCATTGTTATAACGATGAGGAGGAAGTAGTTTAAGGTAGTTAAAGACAAGCAAACAAAAGGCAGGAGTGCAGGGCTTATAACAGCTACTTTCACTTCCTGCCTACTCCATTATGTCTGGCATTATGGGAAAAATAACATGATTGGAGTGACCCAAAGGGGATAAGGGTGGTCCAGGTTTGCCTCGTGGAAAGCCGAGCAGACAACTGTTGGCAAAACCGTTTTTTTTTTTTGAAAGCTTGAAAGCTGTGCTTTTCTTGCAAAAATGCTATGCTGTTGTTGGAAAAGTACATTACCCAGAAATACTATTTTCTTTCAGCTACCAAAAAACCCTTCTCCTTTGGCTATTTTATTTTTTTAATCGGGGGGGGGGGTTGGAAAAATTGAGCTGTAATTCCCCCCCCCCCATGACAAGGAAGAATACAGATTGCACGCTGACCTCAATTTTCCCGGAGGAGCTCCTATGAAACAGCACCGAAGGCCGGCCGAGATGGGATGCTGGGAAATCTGTGAATGGCTCTAACTCGGCCATTTTTCAAAGTCCGATTGTGGCGGTGGAGAAGCTACGATCACACTGACGACGTTGCCAGGAGGATTAGTTTTCATTTTCATTTTCATCATTCAAAATCAACCTCCCTTCCTGGTGTAGGGCCAGTTTGTAGTGGTTAGGAGTGGCAGACTCTAATCTGGAGAACTGGGTTTGATTCCCCACTCCTCCACATGCAGCCAGCTGGGTGACCTTGGACCAGTCACAAGTTCTCTCAAGAGCAGACCTCTCTCAGCCCCACCTACCTCACAGGGTGTGTGTTGTGGGGAGAGGAAGGGAAAGAGGTTGTAAGCCACTCTGAGTGGAGGGTGGCGTGTGAATCCAATCTCTTCTTCTTCTCCTTCTTCTTCTCATTCACCCTGATAGTGGGACATAACTAGGGTTGCCAACCTCCTGGTGGGGAGATCCTGCTGTTACAACTGATCGCCACGATACAAAGATCAGTTCCCTTGGAGCAAATGGCTGCTTTGGAAGGTGGACTGTATGGCATTACACTCAACTTAGGTCTCTTTCCTCCTCCTCAAACCTCACCCTCCCCAGACTCTACCCTCAAAATCTCTAGGTATTTCCCAATCCAGAGCTGGCAACCCTAGACAAGATGGGCATAACATAGCATAAGAACATAAGAGAAGCCAATGCTGGATCACCCCAATGGCCCATCTAGTCCAACATTTTGTCACATGGTGGCCAAAATACCCGGGGCCATCAGGAGGTCCAGCAGTGGGGCCAGGACACTAGAAGCCCTCCCACTGTCGCCCCCCCCCAGCACCAAGAATACAGAGCATCCCTTGCCCCAGCCTGAGAGTTCCTATCTATACCTTGTGGCTAATAGCCAATGATGGACTTCTACTCCATATGCTTATATAATTCTCTCTTGAAGCTGCCCATGCTTGTAGCTGCCACCACCTCCTGTGGCAGGTGAATTCCATGTGTGAATCACTCCTCCTCCTTCTCAAACCTCACCCCTCCCCAGACTCCACCCCCAAAATTTCCCGGTATTTCCCAATCCAGAGCTGGCAACCCTAGAAAGGTTGGCAATTCCTCTTTTATACATTTATTTACTTACCTGATGTATTGCCCACTTTTCTGACTGGAACTCAAGGCGGATCGGTGGTGGACAGTGCCATCAAGTTCTGGCACCCCATATAATTCCCAAGGCCAGAGATGAGCAGTTCAGATTAGGCCCCTGTAGTTGCCATTTATCTTTAAAAAAAATTGCCCCGGAGTTCATAAAATTTATTCCAGATAGTGAGATTACTGTCCATATTTAATACACCCAGGGCTTTTTTTTTTGGTAGAAAAAGCCCAGCAGGAACGCATTAGCATAATAGGCCACGCCCAACAGCAGAAACTCATTAGCATATTAGGCCACACCCCTGACAGCACAGCTCATTAGCATATTAGGTCACACACCCCATGCTTTCCCTTGGGTTGCCCAGGAAGGCATGGGGAGGCATTTAAATGCCTCCCCAATCCATCCAGGGCCCCCCCAGCCCACCCGCTTTGGAGTTGCCAGGGGGGGCTCCCAGGCCTTCCCTCTGTAGCCACACACACAGAGGTTTTGGCTGTAGTGGGCGTGGCCAACTCTGAAGCCAACCGGAACTCGGTTCCTGTGCCTTCCTGCCCAAAAATAGCCCTGAATAGGCTGCCCGTTATCCCCGTTGTTGTTTATTTGGATATTGGAAATATTACTAACAGCGATAAGAAAAGATGACAGTATTGAAGGACTTACAGTGAAAGGTTTTGCCTATAAGTATAGGGCATTTGCAGATGATGTAATGTTTATGATTCAAGACCCAATTGAGAAAATACCACAATTGATGGAAAAAATTGAAGAATTTGGTTCAGTTGCGGGATTTTATGTTAATAAAAATAAAACTAAAGTGATGTGCAAAAATATGACGAAACAAAGACAGACAGAACTTCAAGAGAAAATACAATGTGAAGTAGTCACAAAGACTAAATATCTTGGAATTGATTTAACTATGAAAAATATTGACTTGTTTAAAAACAATTATGAAAAGGTGTGGCATAAGATTCAGCAAGATATGAAGAAATGGGACACTTTGAATTTATCATTGATGGGAAGAATCGCGACTGTAAAAATGAATATCTTGCCGCGTTTGATGTTTTTGTTTCAGACTATTCCAATACTAAAACAAAGGAAAATACTGGATTTGTGGCAGAAAGAATTATCCAAATTTGTATGGGCAGGAAGAAAGCCAAGGATTAAAATGAAAATTTTATGTGATGCAAGAGAGAGAGGAGGCTTACAACTACCAAATTTAAGACTGTATTATGATGCCGTCTGTTTAACATGGTTGCAACAGTGGATTAATTTGGAGAATAAGAAGTTATTGGCTCTTGAAGGACATGATAATAAATTCGGATGGCATGCATATTTATGGTATGGAAAAGTAAAAATGGATAAATTTTTTAAACACCACTTTGTAAGACAATCACTGTTCGAGACATGGACGAGATATAGAAAATTCTTCTCAGAAGAAAGACCACTTTGGATTGTACCAGCTGAAGTGATTAATCCATATTCAAGAAACCAAGGACTAGACTGGCTACCTTACAAAAATCTTTTAAAATCTGAAGGGAAAAATTTTGTGTTAAAAGATAGATTTGATGTTGAATTTGAATATGATTGGTTGAAGTATAGACAGATTTATGACTTATTTAAGACCGATAAAAGAGAACATGGTTTTAGAGAAAAGAATATTGAAATTGAAACTGTATGGCTTGAGAAAGATAAAAAAATGATTTCTAAACTCTACAAGGTGTTATTGAAATGGTATACTGAGGATGAAGTTGTAAAGGAGCAAATGATAAAATGGGCAGTAAATGTTAATAATGAGATATTAATGACATCTTGGGAATACTTGTGGAAAAAGTCAATGAAAATTTCAACGTGTGTAAATGTTAAAGAGAATTGTTATAAAATGATGTATAGATGGTATATGACGCCTAAAAAAATTGCTATTATAAATGAAAGTATGTCCAACAAATGTTGGAAATGTAAAAAACATGAGGGGTCTTTTTACCATATGTGGTGGACATGTGATAAAGCAGTAAAGTATTGGACAGAGATCCACAATGAGATACAAAAAATTTTGAATTGTACTTTTAAGAAAGACCCACAGATGTTATTGTTAGGTCTTAAAATGGAAGAAATAAATGTAGCCAAGAGAACATTATTATGGTACTTGACTACAGCAGCAAGACTGACTTTTGCTCAATGTTGGAAACAAGATAAAGTACCTGAAACATGGGAATGGATTAAAAAGACGTTGTTCTTAGCAGAAATGGACAAATTAACAAGAAAATTAAACAACGAAGAAGATGAAACTTTTTTTGAAGACTGGAAAGACTTTCAAAAATACTTGTTGAAAAATTGGGACATTAAGCGTGGTTTGGTTTGTTTTGATAGTTATTAAGTGGAAAATGAAATAGAATTAGATTTTTGAATTGTTACCGTTTGATAGAGAAAATAAGTTTAGAAATAATTGTAACAGAATAAGAGAGATATTAATGGGGTTGGAGCGGTGCGGGAAGTCTTGTTTGGGGGGGGGAGGAAAATTAGAGAAATGGGTATGTAGGTGGATTGAAAATGTCTGAACGTGTGATATATCCAATAATAAATTGTATTTACCAAAAATAGCCCTGAATACACCACAGTATTAGATGGTTAAGAACCACATATTGATCCAAGGGCACCAGTTGGTTTAAAAAGAGCCTGATCTGCCCTCTCAAAATATTGTCGACAAAATTATCTTGACATAAACTATACTAAAACAAAAGTAATGGTATTTTCTAAGAAACCTAAAATATACAGTTGGAGTATTGATTCCCATCCTATTGAACAGGTTTGGTGCTATAAATACCTTGGTGTAATTTTCCAATTAACGGGTCCAATGAATGGTCATAAAGGATATGTTTTAGCAAATGTGCAGAGAAGTACTGGCACCATACTTAAGTTTTTCTGGTGTAAAGGTGGTAGAAATATGGGAGCTGCTATAAAATTATTTGCTACCAAAGTTCTTCCACAGTTGCTATATGGAGCACCTTTATATGTTCATTTGAATCTCCTTGTAATTGAGAGAATACAATCACAATTTTTGAGAACAATATTCCAGGTTTCGACGACAGTATCAAATGCTGCAATTCGTTTAGATGCAGGCCTGGTTACAGTGGAAGCAAAGCTTTGGATTAATGCCTTTAGTTACTGGTTAAAATTGATCTTTTTTGCCACTTGGACTTATCCAGTTTGTGATGCAAGGTATGCGTTTACCTTTATAGAGAAGAAGAAGAAGAAGAAGAAGAAGAAGAAGAAGAAGAAGAAGAAGAAGAAGAAGAAGAAGAAGAGAAGAGATTGGATTTATACCCCGCCCTTCACTACCCAAAGGTGTCTCAGGGCGGCTTACAAACTCCCTTCCCTCCCCTCCCCACAACAGACACCCTCTGAGGTAGGTGAGGCTGAGAGAGCTCTTGACAGAAATTGCTCTTTTTCAAGAACAGCTCTTATCAGAACTACAGCTTGCCCAAGGTCCAACTGCAAGTGGAGGAGTGGGGAATCAAACCTGGTTCTCCCAGATTAAAGTCCGCGCACTTAACCACTACACCTAACTAGAAGATAAACTGACTTATAATGGCCTTACTGAACAATTCATACACTCCTTGGGATATCTACAGGCCAAATCAGTTATAAAGCAAAGAGATTTGGGTATGGAATTGCAGATCCAAATGGGTGAAATTAAGAATCTTTTATTTGATCTAGCTACTTGTAGTAAGTTAACTTTGGTAACATGCGTTAAAACACTAGAGAACGCCAAACACAGAAGCATTTTTACAATCCTAAAATACAGTGCTTTGCCCTCTGTCATTTTAGAAGCCAGATATAATAAAAACCATGCAAAGGGAATGTGTTTGTAGAAAGGGAGAAGAAACTTTAGAACATGTGTTTTTTTATTGTAGATTATACCAGCACAATAGAGAAATATTTATAAATCCCATTATTAAATCACATACAGAGCATAGTAGGGGGACTCTCCTCTCAATTATGTTGGCAGATAAAAATCGGAATATAACTCGTATGGTGGCTAAATTTAGTTGGTTAGCTATTGTATTAGGAGAGAGTGGAGGGATCGTAATTAATTGGTTAAATTGATTTTATCTGATAGGTAATGGAATTTGTAAATACTTTTAATGTTTTAACATTTTAACATACCTTGTCACATAAGAGATATTATTTTACAATTGTTCTGATTGCTGCTATATTATCTGTACTTGCTGCATTATGGTCTTTGACTGCAATAAACTGTTACACCACAGTATCTTTTTTTCCCAGATTTGGACTATGAAGATCTGTATTCGAGTCTATGCTGTACCATGACACACACTGTGTTACTTGGAGCCAATAGCAGCCACAGGAGGTGGCAGCAGCTACAAGCATGGATGGCTTCAAGAGAGAATTAGGTAAACACAAGTGGAGACCCGCAAGAAACTTGCGGGATGGTCATCCCATTCCTCACACCTTTGCTTCCTCCCCTCTACCTTTACCTATCTCACACTCCTTCTCCCTTCTGGGGGTGGAGCCATGGACTCAACCCTCCAAAGCACCCATTTTATCCAGGGGAACTGATCTCTGTCACCTGGACAACAGTTGTAATGCTGGGTGATCTCCAGCCCTCACCCAGAGGCTGGCAATGGTAGTTCTCATGGAGGAAATGGCTGGTTTGGAGGGTGGAGTCTGTGGCATTATACTGGTCTGAAGTTCCTCCCCTTCTCAAACCCCACCATCCCCAGGATCCACCCCTTAAATGTCCAGGAGTTTCCCAATCCAGAGTTGGCAACCCTATTTCCTTCCCACCCAACAGCCAACTTAACCTTTATCTGCCTTTGTCTGTCTTCAGCTTTTTGTCTCCACCCCCTCCCCCACAGCTTCTACCAAGGAAAATTACAGTCTTTCTCCACAGTGGGGACCAAAGCAGCTTACATTATTCTCACCTCCTTTTTATCTGCACAACAACCCTGTAAGGTTGGTTAGGCTGAAAGTATGTGACTGGTCCAAAATCACCCAGTCAGCTTCCACCGCAATATGGGGATCTGAACCTGGGTCTTGCAGACCCTACTCTGAGGCTCTAACTGCTGCACCACTGCTGGCTTTCATAGGGTGGCTGCTGAACAGCAGCAAGCAGCCAGGCCAAGTTGAGTCATGCAAATTAGGTGGCATCAAGTCACCCAGAGGGTGCTGCCTAGGGATGCCAGCCTCCAGGTGGGATCTGGGGATCCCCTGGAATTACTGCTCAGCTCCAGACTACTGAGATAACTTCCCCTGGAGAAAATGGATGCTTTGGAGGGTGGACTCTAGGGTATTGTACCCCACTGAGGTCCCTGTCCTCCCCAGGCTCCATCCCCAAATCTCCAGGAGTTTCCAGACCTGGAGATGGCAGCCCCACTACCCCATCCCCTGCCAGTGCCCATGGGGGGACCTGGCAACCCTAGACTGCTGCCAGGCCTAGGGTTGGCAACCTCCAAGTGGGGCCTGCTGGAGAGTGAACTCCAGAGATCTGTGAACAACAGAGATCTGTCTCCCTGGAGAAAATGGCTGCTTTGGAGGGTGGATTCTGTGGCATGATACCCAGCTGAGGCCTCTCCCTTCCCCAAATCCTGCCCTCCTTGCACTCCACCCCAAAACCTCTAGGAATCCCCCAGCCTGGCCCCAAGGCGCCCTCCCCCCTCCCTCCCTCCAAGGCCGAAAGAGGCCTGGAAAGAAAGGGCCCTTCCCCCACCCTTTGACTGACAGAGCCAGTCAGAAGCCTCTCCCGCCCCCCCCCTCCAACGTTCTAATCTCTCACCGTTGCTGCCTGGAGTCAGGTCCCTGCAGAGGCCATTTCAAAAGGCTTTTGGGGGGAATTCAACCGTCCCTGAAGGGATTTCCTTACTTTTCGGATTTTTCTACAAACCCAGGAAGTCTACTGACTATGTAGAAAAAGCTGTTGGGGGACAGTGAGGCCCCTGTTGGAGGGAATAGGTATCCGCACAGAAAAAAAAAAGTCTGGGATTAGAATATAAAATATGGAGCAGAGGTCCATCAGTGGCTATTAGCCACAAGGGATAGATAGGAATTCTCAGTCTGGGGCAAGTGATGCTCTGTATTCTTGGTGCTTGGGGGGGCATCGGTGGGAGGGCTTCTGGTGTCCTGGCCCCACTGATGGACCTCCTAATGGCACCTGGTATTTTTGGCCACTGTTGTTGGACTGGATGGGCCATTGGGGTGATCCAGCATTGACTTCTCTTATGTTCTTAGCATATCCTACCGCATATTGTAAGGGTAAAGGGGGGGGGGGCTCATGAGTGCCTTGAGTTCATTAGAACCAGAGGGAGTTTAACAGATAAAAAACAAACAAACCAGTTGAGTTTCCTGCAAACTCTGATATGTATCCAGTGCTCATTTCCTCTAACAGAACAGATTCCTGTTAGATGAATGGAACATCATTTCCATCATTTCATCACTATTCATCGCTTCTGATATGTTTCATGACTCACGGCTGAAGCCTAGTAATTCAGGAGATAGGAGCTGATATGAAACACTTGCTTGATGGTCCCTGTCCCTTTACTGAAGCATTCTGTTGAACCATTTCATGACAGTACAGCCCGATCACCTGTGCAAAAACAGCCCTCCTGAATAATTTGGTCTTGCAGCATTTGCGGGAACCCAGGGGGGTTGAAGCCTTCCTGACCTTATTGGACATACCATTCCAGAAGGCGGCGGGTTTCCCCCCCACACAATAGACAATGCACAGGCACTTGTTGATTTTGCCCATTTGCAGGGCAACACCTACAGAAGCCCCTGCTCAGATGAGTGAAGGGGTCATGATGGGGCATAGGGGGGGCATGACGGCCAGTACCTTGAACTGAACCCAGTACCTGATGGGCAGCCAATGGAGTGACTACAAATTGGGAGTAATACGCATGCTCTTCCCTAGTTGTCTTTGAGGGGAGACCTATGTAGAATGCATTGCAGTAGTCTAGTCTTGATGTTGCCATGGCATGGATCCAGTTGGTGCGGAAGAAGAAGAGGAGGAGGAGGAGACTGGATTTCTACCCCACCTTTCACTACCCAAAGGAGTCTCCGAGTGGCTCACAATCCCTCCCCCTCCCCACAACAGACAACCTGTGAGCAGTGTTCCCTCTAAGCTGAGTTAGTGTGAGCTAGCTCACAGTTTTTAGTCTCTGGCACGCACATTTTTGTCTTAGCTCAGGAAGAAGGGCTCCAGGGCAAACTAATTTATGCAGTAGCCAAATCGCTTGCTCACAACTTGAAATGCCAGTAGTTCACAAAGTAGAATTTTTGCTCACAAGACTCCACGGCTTAGAGGGAGCATTGCCTGTGAGGTAGGTGGGGCTGAGAGAGCTCTCTCGAGAACTGCCCTTGAGAGAACAGCTCTGAAAGAACTTATGACTCACCCAGGGTCACACCAGCAGCTGCATGCGAAGGAGTGGGGAATCAAACCCGGTTCTCCCAGATTAGAGTCTGCACTCTTAACTATTACACCAAACTTGCTCTGTTAAGGTTAGGGTACGTCTTCTGGGCTAAATTGTGTTGGATGAAGGGGGGGGTTGCAGCTGCATTGACTTGCTTCTCGAGCACCAGTGCTGGATCCAAGATAACCCCTCGGGTATTAAACAAGTCAGTGAGGGTCAGCTGAACCTCCCTGAAAATGAGAGGCACGATGTCCTTCAAGATATCCTCATTCCCAACCGGCTTCACTCCCATCTCGTCTGAGTTCCATTTCAGTTTGTTCACTTTTAACCCTTTGGCCATGGCAGTCAAACAGTGGCTGGAGACTTCTACCACATTTGGATAGAGGGATACAGAGCTGAATGTCATATTGACAACAGCCAATCGATGACATCCAATTCCATAACTATGAATGATTTCTCCTAAGGGCTCTATATAAAGGTTGAATAATATGGGGGAACCCCATAAGACTGCTCCTACAATGAAGTTAGCTGATCTCCAAAGGTAACCCTTTTGAGTCTAATCTATGAGGAATGATCTAAAGCAGTCCCAGGCACCTTCCTGTGTTGGAATATATAAGGTCTATCCTGCACCTGCTGGAAGAAGATCAGAAGAACAGCCCATAGGGGACAGCTGAAGGACTGCTAGTTAGCATAGCTAGATTAGGGACCTCCCACCATTTCAAATTGTGTCCTTCCTGTCCCCTGATTGGCTCTTTGGAGACTTCCTGCTCCAGCTGAGCCCTCCCCCTTCATTCCTGTCTCCCACAGCAGTTAGTCAGTTAGTTGAGCCTCTCTCCCTCTCCTCTGTTCTATCAGAGTATATTTCTTCTTTAATAAACCCAGTTATGTTCTATCAGAGTTTATTTCTTCTTTAATAAACCCAGTTATTTTCTTAACAGTTGGTGCTGTGCTCCTCTGCATGTTTAAACTCTGCCAACGTCCTGATGCCTACTTCTGCCTCCAAGCACCTGAACCGGATAGCATGTCCTACTGTATCTGAAGAAATAGGCATGCACATGAAAGCTTATACCTTGAATGAAACTTTGTTGGTCTTACGGGTGCCACTGGAGCAAAACTTTGTCCTACTGTAGGACAGGCTGCAGAGAGATCCAGCAGAAGCAACAAAGCAGCATGGCCTGTGTCTACATTCTGATGGAGGTCATCAGATAAAGCTCACAGGACCATCTCTGTCCCATAGCCTGGCCCAAAACCAAGGTTGCCAACCTCCAGGTGGAGACTGGAGTGTACACTTCTGGTCACTACTCCTCAAAAAGGATATTATAGCTTTGGGATAAGTGCAGAAAAGGGCGACTAGAATGATAAAAGGGTTGGAACACTTTCCCTATGAAGAAAGGTTAAAGCGCTTGGGGCTCTTTAGCTTGGAGAAATGATGGCTGAGGGGTGACATGATCGAGGTTTATAAGATTATGCATGGGATAGAGCAGGTGGAGAAAGAGGTACTTTTCTCCCTTTCTCACAAGACAAGAACTCGTGGGCACTCCATGAAATTGCTGAGCAGTCGGCTTAGAACGGATAAAAGGAAATACTTCTTCACCCAAAGCGTGATTAACACATGGGATTCACTGCCACAGGAGGTGGTGGCAGCTACAAGCATGGACGACTTCAAGAGAGAACTAGATACGTGTATGCAGCAGAGATCCATCAGTGGCTATTAGCCACAAGGTACAGAGAGGGACTCTCAGTCTGGGGCAAGGGATGCTCTGCATTCTTGGTGCTTAGGGGGCAGCAGTGGGAGGGCTTCTAGTGTCCTGGCCCTATTGGTGGACCTCCTGAGGGCACCTGGTATATTTTAGCCACTGCATGACAGTGTGTTGGACTGGATGGGCCATCGGGCTGATCCAACATTGGCTTCTCTTATGTTCTTATGTTCAGAATTACAACTGATCTCTAGACTACATAGATTTTTTGTTATTCATTTATTTATGACATTTACTCCACCTGGAGAAAACGTCTGCTTTGGAAGGTGGACTGCGAGGCATTATGTCCTACAGAAGTCCCTCCCTTTCCTAAAACCCACCCTTCCAGGCTCCCCCATCCATTGCCCAGGTATTTCTGAACCTGGAATTCTCAGTCCTATGAAACCAGACTGTTATGGTCCAGAACACCCAAGAAGACCTGGAACTGAACTCCTGCTGCTCTCTACACCAGTTTGGGGTAGTGGTTAAATGCGTGGACTCTAATCTGGGAGAACCGGGTTTGATTCCCCACTCCTCCACTTGTAGCTGCTGGATGACCTTGGGCAAGCCATAGTTCTGTCAGAGCTGTTCCCTCAAGGACAGTTCTTGAAAGAGCTCTCTCAGCCCCACCCACCTCACAGCGTGTCTGTTGTGGGGAGGGGAAGGGAAAGGAGATTGTAAGCCACACTGAGACTCCGAGTGAAGGGTGGTGTATAAATCCAATCTCTTCTTCTTCAATTGCTTTTCCCAGGAATGCTTTGCATGCACCAGATCCCAGGCATAGCCACCAGTTTAGAAGGATTTCACAGATCGAAAAACATGGGGAGACCCTTTCCTAAGATGCCAGAGACCTGCCCCCTGGTAGAGTAGATAGCATTGACCCCAGCTCACCGTTTGAGCAATTCGGCATAAGGCTGGCAGGAAAACCCCACCCAGAATCCACACCGGCTCCAGGTAACACACCCAAGCTCAAACCAAGAGCCAACACTTGGATATCATTTATTTGAGGCCCCATTACAGCTCAGTCATCAGGCCCAACACCTTGACTCCCTTGGCTCCCTTGGCAATGTCCCTGCAGAGAAAGAATTTGCGGCTCCGATGACACGCCAGCCAGGAGCAAATTGGCACGCAGGTAAGTATTGAACGTTGTCTAAGTGAACCCTGACAGGACACACAAAACTTGTCACGAGAACAAACCAGTCCAGGTGAGTGAGTGTGTTTGTCCAAGTCTGTCAGTGATCGGATAGAAAAGGTCCCTGCCCATACGACGGCAGGGGCAGGCTTCACGATCGAAAATCAAAACCTACACGATACCTTTTACTGCAACCAACCGAAACAACACAAAACTGTGTGCTAGCTTTCGAGCACTCCGAAACATTTCTGCAGCTCGTACATGGTTCGGTGTTGTTTTGTGTGTGGAAAGTGCCATCACACCCCACTCGTGGTGGCCTTACCGTGTTTTCCAGGTAAGAGAATAACATCTGTGGTTCGCCGTTGCCTGCCTCTGCATAGAAACCCTGGACTGCTTTGGTGGTTTCCTGTCCAAATATTCGCCAGGGCCGACCCTGCGTAGCTTCCGAGATCTGACAAGATGGGGCTAGTTTGGGCCCTGCAGGTCAGGGCTTGGTGCTATTTTAGTGGGTTCTTAATAAAAGGTATCATGTGGCTTTCCCCCCTTAGATTTTGCTTTGCTCTACATGACTCCTCTCTCTGCTTTGGAAAGACATGAATTCAGTGGAGAGGGAGGCGGATGCTTCAATGGGAGGGGAAAGGAAGGCCACCAAGCAGGCCCATAGCTACAGCCAGTCTGGTGTAGTGGTTAAGTGCGTGGACTCTAATCGGGGAGAACTGGGTTTGGTTCCCCACTCCTCCACTTGCACCTGGCTGGATGACCTTGAGCAAGCTATAGTTCTGATAGGAGTTGTCCTTGAAAAAGAGCAGTTTCTGTCAGAGCTCTCTCAGTCCCACCTACCTCACAGGGTGTCTGTTGTGGGGAGGGGAAGGGAAAGGAAAGGAATTTGTAAGCCGCTCTGAGACACCTTTGGGTAGTGAAGGGCAGGGTATAAATCCAATCTCTTCTTCTCTTCTTCTTCTACAGTGGGGCATCCCGGGGCTTGGCCCCCTGACTTTCTGCCAAGGCCCCCTGACTTCCCATTCAGCACAGGACCCCCAACTTCCAATTTTTTATTTTATTTGTGGTGCTCCCTTGGGGTGGATGGGATGCTCCCTGACATACTTAAAGGCCCCCTGAATTAAAAAAAAATCCTGGCTACAGGTCTGCCACCAAGGAATCCCAGGGTGGTGATGCAGAGGCAGGCAATGGCAACCACCTCTGTTAGTCTCTCACTTTGAAAACCCCTCAGGGTCACCCTAAGTCGGCTGTGACTTGACAGCTCTTTACATTCGGATTTTAACAGGAGGTCATAGGATCATGACCTGAGACATCTTTTTCTGTTCATCCTCCTCTTCGACATCCAGCCTGTTGAAGAGCTCTCTGGAGAAGTTGCAGGTTTCCGCTGTGCATTACATAAGAACATAAGAGAAGCCAATGTTGAACCAGGCCAATGGCCTATCTAGTCCAACACTCTGTCACACAGTGACCAAAAATACCATGTGCCATCAGGAGGTCCAGCAGTGGGGGCAGGACACTAAAAGCCCTCTCACTGCTGCCCCCCCAGCACGAAGAATAGAGTGCATCACCTGCCCCAGACTGAGAGTTCCTATCTATACCTTGTGGCTAATAGCCACAGATGGACTTCTGCTCCATATGTTTATCTAATTCCGTCTTGAAACTGTCTATGCTTGTAGCTGCCACCACCTCCTGTGGCCGTGAATTCCATAAGTTAATCACTCTTTGGGTGAAGAAGTACTTCCTTTTATCTGTTCTAACCCAACATTGTTAAGGTTGCTCCAGATGGGGCCTGGAGAGCTCCCAAAATCAGGGCTCTTTTTGTAGCAGAAACTCCTTTGCATATTAGGGGTCTTTGGGGGGGGAGCGCACCGGAGCACAGCTCTGGGAGCTCAGAAGCCAAGCCCCGCCCCCAGCCGGCTTCCCCAGGAGTCTTTCAGGCAGCCGAATGTCAATTTCAGCTCCATTATATCCTATGGGCCACTGAAGTCAATAGTGAAAACATAGGGTATATTCTGGGGGCTGGAGGGGAGGGGGTTTGAGGATGGAGCCTCTCCCCAAGATACCCACCAAGTTTCAAGAACATTGGACTAGGGGGTCCAATTCTATGGGCCCCTAAAGAGGTTGCCCCTATTCCCTCCATTGTTCTCTATGGTGGGAAAAAAGTTAAGGGAAGGGGAGGCTTTTGAAGATGCCGCCCCCCCTTTTGCTTCCCCTCCTGACATCACTTCCGGTGATGTCAGGGGGCGTGTCATATGCTAATAGCCTAATGGCTCATTAGCATAACATATGCTAATGAGCTCCTGCAGCTGTTTTTCTATGAAAAGACCCCTTGGTGACACACCCCTAATGTAGCCAATCCTCCAAGAGCTTACAGAGCTCTTCTTGCAGGAGCTCTTGGAGGATTGGCTACATTAGGGGGGGTGTCGCCTAATATGCAAAGGAGTTCCTGCTATGAAAAGAGCCCTGCCCAGAATTACAACTGATCTTTAGATTACATAAATCTGTTCCCCAGGGGGAAAGGGTGCTTTGGAGGATGGACTTGATGGTCTCTGCTGAGGTCCTTCCCGTTCTCAAACCCCACCCTCCCTAGGCTCCACCCCCAAATATGAAGGGATTTCCCGGCCTAGAGTTATGCTATTTTGGTTGGAACCAATAAAAAAGCTATTACTTTGCTTTTGTTTTTTATTTTTTAAAACTTTTTGTTTTGGATCAATGTGGTCACCTCAGGCTGGTGCTGTTGAACTGGTCATATGCCTCCCACTGGATGGAGACAGGCAGACAGGAGATGAGCAGTGTTCCCTCTGAGCCGAGTTAGTGTGAGCTAGCTCACAGTTTTTTAGCCTCCGGCTCACACATTTTTGTCTTAGCTCAGGAAGGAGGGCTCCAGCACTGACTAATTTGTGCAGAAGCCAAATCTCTCACTCACAAGTGTAATGCCAGCCACTCACAAGAGTTGCATTTTTTGCTCATAAGACTCCACAGCTTAGAGGGAACATTGGAGATGAACAGATAGAATTTCCTTTAGCCATTTCCAGAATAGATGGAATGAATGACAGAAAACATGCATGGGGAATGGAACTCTCTTTTACAACAGACCTAGCTGAGCAAAGAAGATTAGACGGCAATGACGAGATTCGTTTTTCCAAAGTGGATAACCAGTTAACTGCAGGCAGAAATGTTGCTAATGTGCACCTCAGGTTATTGTCTGTCTAAACAAGAATTAGATTTCCTCGGCTGGAAAGTAGACTTCATTGCATTTGATACAAGATATTTTTCCTTCCTTCCTTCCTTCCTTCCTTCCTTCCTTCCTTCCTTCCTTCCTTCCTTCCTTCCTTCCTTCCTTCCTTCCTTCCTTCCTTCCTTCCTTCCTTCCTTCCTTCCTTCCTTCCTTCCTTCCTGAACCAGCTAACACTTTCTGTATTTGCTGAGCTAAACATACAAAAATATGTATATGGTTCTCATGGATGTGCAGACGTTCACTCTGAGGTCTTTATTCATTAGGTATAGATACCTCTGACAGGGCTCTTTTTGTAGCAGGAACTCCTTTGCATATTAGGCCACACACCCCTGATGTAGCCAATCCTCCAAGAGCTTACAGTAGCCCCTGTAAGAAGAGCTCTGTAAGCTCTTGGAGGATTGGCTATATTAAGGTTGTGTTGTCTAATATGCGAAGGAGTTCCTGCAACCAAAAGAGCCCTGCCTCTCTACCAAAATTAAGTAGGTTAGGAAAGGGCTTTGGCTCATTTGGTAGGGCATCTGCTTGGCACGCAGAAGGTTCCAGATTCAATCCCAGGTACCTCCAGTTAAAAGATCTGGCAGGAGGTGATGTGAAAGACCTCTGCCTGAGAACTTGGAGAGCCGCTGCCAGTCTGAGTAAACAATATTGACTTTAATGAACCAAAGTCTAATTCAGTATAAAGCCGTTTCAGCATCCACAACAAAGATTATGCTTGGAAAAGAGGCCACAGGGAAAAATTGTGTTTATGCTGTATGGAATACTTTCTGCATTGGTACAGCTGTGGAATCTAGTACAGGGAATTGACTCTTGCTAGCCTATACCAATTAAAAATTGACCCTGCAAATTGACTACTGCAGTCTGTGCAAAAATTTTTTCAAAAACTAAATGAAAGGGAAAAACAGTTGGGTGAATGGGTGGGGAAGGATGAAGATGGGAGAGATGCAGGGAGTGATATAGCTGAAGGAACAATGGGGCAAGGACAGAAAGAAAGAGAAAGAATGGAAGAGTCCAAACCATGATTATATTGGGTAGGAACCTTCTTTTAGCATAGACGTCAACGAACTTCAGCCATGTTTGTTCTCTAGTCTTTTCCGAATTTCCTCCAGAGCCAAAGGAAATATTTCAAACGAATCCTTTAATGCATTTTAAAGTTTTGCAACTTAGATTCTGACATCCACACATAATATTCAGTTATCAGCATTTTAAAATTTGACATCCAAATCTGAAATCTGGCTTAGTTTCTTCTCTTGTTCAAGGCGTTTCTTGGTTGGTTAAATGAATAAATAGCTGGAATGAAATTTATGAAATGCAAGCCAGGTATTATTGACTATGGGCTGTTTAGACTATCAGCTGTCAGATAAGCTCTGAAATATCGACTGGTAATTGTCAGACATTGTCCAATGCCCACTGCTACCTCATGTCAGCAATAAGGTACTGTCAAAGGGAGACAGTCGCATGTCAGAGAGTTTACCAAACTGTGATTGCTATTGAATGTCAGCTGTCAGGTACCCATCCCGAGTTGATTGCTACTCTACCATCTTTCCAATCCCAGTGCTGATACTGAGATATTCTCAAAACATTTTTTTCCATCTATATATTTATTATTTTAAATTACATACAACACAACTAACACACAACACTGAACAAGACAAACATTAAAAGGGAGTACATTCCGTTAATTACACTTAAAGTTATCTTACTAAACAAAAAAAATACTTTTCTGTATCTAACGTTTTATTCTATATTTTTGCATGTTTTATTTCAACTGTTCTTCTTTTCCATTTATGTTTTAGTTGGTATAAAAGGTTCATTTTAAGTATTTCTCCAGCCGTTTATAAAATCCTGACCATGAATTTTCAAAAACCTCTTCTCTTTCGCCACATAATATTAAAGTTAATTTGTCCATCTCAGCTGTTTCCATTAATTTATAGATTATTTCTTCTCTTGAGGGTGTTTCTTCTTTTCTTCTCAAAACATTTAATCACACAGGAAATATTCGGGAAAGATTCGCCATCACAGGACAATTCTGGGAGCAGATTCGTTCCATTTCTTCTTTATTGTTCTAGCACTAGAAGGGTTTTGTTGTTGTTTTTAAGTCATCCTGGTCCTCAAGTACAAAACATATATTTATACAAGCAATGTAAAGAGGACATATTCGCTCCATCATCACTTCTCAGGTCCATGAGGAGGCACTCAGAACTGAAGTTACCAGCATGTCAGTTTGGACATGTGACTGGACCCCTATTGGTGGAATCCTAAGTATCCTTGGAAGTAAGTCTTTTTGAAATCAATGGGAATTATTTCTGAGCAAACACGATTAAGTTCAGGCTGTGAGACCATCAGTCCAATTGATTTCAATGGAGTCGCTTCTAATCAAGCATACTTATGACCCTCAGCCTTCCTCTGCAGTGTTGAGATTTATGTAGGAATGATATACTCGAATATATATATATATATATATATATATATATATATGATTTTTCTCTAATCACTCAGACTTAATCAAAGTAGCTGGTGTTCAGGTCTGCCGCAATCAAATTCAAATTACATATACTGCTGCTAAAAAAAAATGCAGATAGGAAAGAGAGAAAGATGGTCAAAAATGTAAAAAAAAAAAAAAAAAAGGATAAAAATCAAAGCTGGGAGATGTTTTTCTACATTTTCTAAAACTTTATTTTAATAAGCGTGCATGTAGATTTCTCCCCCTTCCTCTCCCCCTACAGCCTCACTTTATTATAAAGAGAGCCTGAAGCATTTATACCAAGACGTCGGGGTGCCCGTCTGTAATATTCCAAATAACAGTGCTTGTATCATATTAACATGAAACCACAAATGCTATAATTAGCGTTCTCAAGTAATAAGAGTGTAATCTACTTGATAATACTGCACTTAATAATGTCCCACATGAATGATATCAGTCTGGGTGTTTAAAAAGTAGCTTAGTTTCTTTTGGCAATTAAAAAAAAATGTGATAATGAAATGGTTTCTGGAAACTAGATCTTTTTTGGGAATGAATCAAATACAGGCGTTGTGACTGTCGGGTCCCTGGAATAATTCTTAATAGAACAAAAGTTAAGTTTGCAAAAAAGGCACACTTGGGTGAAATTATAAGTTTTGACAGATTGGTTCTGAGATTTCAAGTTTCTAAAATACGAATTTGGAGAATTCTTTACTTCCCCTCCATGGGGACCCAAAGGAGTTGACATCATTCACCCCATCCTCCATTTCGTCCTCACAACAACCCTGGGAAGTGGGGTAGGCTGAGAATATATGACTGGTCCAAGGTCACTGTGACAGACAGCCCTTAATCATAGACTCATAGAATGTTAGAGTTGGAAGGGACCTTGCAGGTCATCTAGTCCAACCCCCTGCACTCTGCAGGAGCATAGCCGAAAGATAGCCCTACATACCTACAACACACCCAAAAGATGGTCGTTCAGCCTCTGCTTGAAAACGTCCAGGGAAGGAGCATCCACCACCTCCCAAGGCAGACTGTTCCACTGCTCAACCACTCTGACAGTTAGGAAGTTTCTCCTGATATCTAGCCGGTAATGACTCCCTTGTGATTTCCACCCGTTAGATCTAGTCTTGCAACCTGGAGCAAGAGAGAATAGATCTGCTCCATCTTTTACATGACAGCCCTTCAAATACTTGAAGACTGCAATCACGTCCCCTCTAAGTCTTCTCTTTCCCAGGCTAAACATACCCAACTCTTTCAGCCTTTCCTTGTAAGACTTGGATTCCAACCCTCTTCTGGACACGTTCGAGCTTAAAACAGGCTTCAAAATGTTGCACCATCAGGGTACAAGGACGTGAAGAGTTGACTCTCCTCAAGAATTGAGAGCTTTGAGTGGCAAGCTAGTCCAAGCACTCTGATGGTCCAGCTTTAGCTAAGGGCAGAAATTTTTATTAGCTGGGTGCTGAGGGAGATTGGGGCATTATTCTGACAAATTCCTGATTTGAGGGAAGAGAGACAATTCTGTGCCTTCACTGCTGAAAATCTGCCTGAGGAAGAATTCAGTTGAAGAACTGAAAGAGTCTGAGTTTCAGCCTGTGCTGAAAGCTGCCTTACACAGACACAAGAACCGAGAATGAGATTTGGCAAGGCTGTTGGGTAGTGAGTTGAGGCTCCCATTCAGGCCAAAGGAAAGGGGATATGTCTTCTGGGGAATTAAGAAGAATCCCTGCCCAGATAAACTGGGAGCATTATCTCTGGGAGGAGGAGATCCTGCTTCTGTTGTGAAAGGAAACTGCTCAAGACACCAATTCAAGAGGGAATTAGATAAACATATGGAGCAGAAGTCCATCAGTGGCTATTAGCCACAGGGTATAGATGGGAACTCTCAGTCTGGGGCAGGTGATGCTCTCTATTCTTGGTGCTGGAGGGGGCAGCAGTGGGAGGGCTTCTGGTGCCCTGGCCCCACTGCTGGACCTCCTGATGGCACCTGGTATATTTTGGCCGCTGTGTGACAGAGTGTTGGACTAGATGGGCCATTGGCCTGATTCAACATTGGCTTCTCTTATGTTCTTATGTTCTTATGTTCATCTCAAAACCAAATTAGGGATTAAAAGGGAGTTAGGTACTGAAAGAAGGTACCGGCCTCAAGAAAATAAGAGGAGAAATGGGGAAGTGTATTAAGAAGCAGAGTATTGTTTGAGCAGGGGAAAAGCCTCTTGATATTAAGTTCTCAATAACTAAGAAGAGAATCTTCAATAATTCTCATTTGCCCGTTTAAAGAATTACGATCTATACAGCCACTGATTTTTGCCTCAAAGTTAACAACTCTGGGTTACACCTGCCCTCCCCCTGTCTTTTAAATAAAATCTTTTGTTTTGTTTTACTTTTACATAATTTTAAGTGCCATTTGAAGGGGTTCGGCCCAAGAGGGCTCCTTATTCTTCCCTCAAGTTCCAGGGCTGGGCTAAAAACCAAATTATACCTCTGTGACCGAGTGGGACAGACAGTCTTTTAAAGACAAAGGAGAAAACTAAATTACTTGGGGTGGCTCAGTCACAGAAGGGGACAAAATTTTGGAGGGATAATCTACCTCTGAGGGAGGGAACTAAGGCTGCAGTCATACATGCGAAATAATCCACTTTCAGTCCACTTTCCAACTGGATTTTTACTGTATGAACTGGATTATTTAGTGTGTGTGACCGCAGCCTAAGTGTGAGGGGCCGTCATAGTCACCCAGCAAGCTTCCATGGCAGAGTCGGGTCTTGAACCTGGGATCTCCCAGATCTTACTCCAGTACTCTAGCTACTATCCCACACTGGCTCAGAAATTCTCTCTCCTTTCTAACTTCAACAATCTAGGCAGGCTGACCCATGCTACTGTAATCTTTAGTCTGGACTACTGCAACACACTCTACATGGGGCCACCCTTAAAGTCTACTCAGAATGTTAAAATGGTAGGAAAAGTGCCAACCCACCTGTTGATTGGCACTGGCCAATTTGATCATATAGACTAATTCGCAATAGACTTAACTGGCTGCCAAAGTATCGCTGATTCTTACCTCTAAAGCTCTTTGCCATCTTGTAGCTCAGGGACCTTCTCTCCTTGTTTGAGACTGTGTTAGGTTCATCTCAGACTCACCCGTTCTCCCTTGTGTTCCCTTCTATCCAGCCATTAAGTTCCTTCATGGTTCATACTTGGGCCTTACTGCCATGACTCAAGTTCTTTGGCATGGCCTGCCAGATGGAGGGGGGCATCTCCTTTGTTGTCCTTTAGGAGGATAAAACAAAGCTGTTTCATAGAACTTTGAACTGAATTTGCGGTTTGGCAGAGTTCTATCATTGTGGATTGGTCTGCTGAGGCTTGGGTGCTTCTGTTTCACATTTGGGATTAGAACTTTGGCTGAGTTCTCCCCTAAATAGGTAACTATTCCAGAACAAAATGATCATAAGAACATTAGAGAAGTGTGGATAAGTTTTTATTGTTAGTGAATACTGAATGAAATAATAATAGGGGTGGAGCATTGCTGGAAGCCAGGTGGTGGGGAGGAAGGGGGTATTAGAAAAGGATGTTATCTAAAAATATTTTGAAACATGGAACATGTTAATATATCCTATTAATAAAGTCCTTTTTTTTTTTAAGAACATTAGAGAAGCCAATGCTGAATCAGGCCAATGGCCCATCCAGTCCAACATTCTGTCAAACAGTGGCCAAAAATACCAGGTGCCACCAGGAGGTCCACCAGTGGGGCCAGGACATCAGAAGCCCTCCCACTGTTGCCACCCCCAAGTACCAAGAATACAGAGCATCACTTGCCCCAGACTGAGAGTTCCCATCTATATCTTGTGGCTAATAGCCACTGATGGACCTCTGCTCCATATGTTTATCCAATTCCCTCTTGAAGCCGTCCATGCTGGTAGCCGCCACCACCTCCTGTGGCAGTGAATTCCACATGTTTGGGTGAAGAAGGACTTCCTTTTATCTGTTGTAACCTGACTGCTCAGCAATTTCATTGAGTGCCCACGAGTTCGTGTATTGTGAGAAAGGGAGAAGAGTACTTCTTTCTGTACCTGCTCTGTCCCATGACTAATCTTGTAAACCTCAGTCATTGTTTCTCCAAGCTAAAGAGCCCGTAGTGCTTTAACCTTTCTTCATAGGGAAAGTGTTCCAACCCTTTTATCATTCTAGTTGCCCTTCTCTGCACTTTTTCCAATGCTATAATATCCTTTCTGAGGTGTGGTAACCTGAATTGCACACAGTATTCCAAATGGGCTCACACCATTGACTTATACAGGGGCATTATGATACTGGCTGATTTGTTTTCAGTTCCCTTCCTAATAATCCCCAGCGTCTCGAAATGTTGACGTTGCAAAGGCATGTGAAATTTTTTTCCTACCAAAGGATGCAAAGCTTTTATTTGAGCGTACATGTGTCTGTGTAACAGGCAGCAATCCTAATCAGGCCTACTCAGGAGTAAGTCCCATGTTATTCATCAGGGCTTCCTCCCAGGAAAGTGCCCTTAGGACTACAGGCTGTGTGTGAGAGTGTGTGTGTGTCTATATATATATATTCATGTATGTGATTAATTTCTGCAGTAATGAAAGTTGAAAGACCAAGGAGCATGAATGCCTCTCTTTATGCACAGGCCAGCTGAATTTGCGGCTCAGCTCAGCTATCTCTTCGCTAATGCGGAAGGCCTTCGCCTGATGCAGGGTGGGAGGACAATTAAAATTTTATGCTCATTTAATCTTGTGCCCTCTCGGAGCAAAGGCTGACAACTGTGCCCGGTTTTCCCCAAAGGCTGGCATTACATAACCTCGACGAATCCACCAAATGCAATTCGCTGGGCTGCTGTCGCGACAGCCAGTCTCAGACAAACATGGGATTGTGTTCCCCCTTCTCATGCTGTTACCAGGTCCCCAGAAACTTGAGTTTAGCGGCTCAAACAAAAACAGATAGAACTTGAAGGGGATCTTCAGAGCTCTTTTGGTTTCCTTTCACCCCCCCACCCCCCCAGCTTTAGTTTGTTTCAGATTCCCCTTCCTTTCCAAACTTGGCCTTGACGGATTGATTTTTGCAGGAGATAGAAAAGGAGAAAAGCTTATGCCTATGGAACGGCCGCCCTATGAGTCGTTAACGTTTTGCTCTGGTACACAGCAAAATTGATTCTTTTTACAGGTTGATTTGGGGGCATATCTCTCTCTATATTTTTTTTTAAAAAATGTCCCCTCTTTCCATCCCCAAGAGGTGCACTCTGTTTTCTGGTCATTTCCTTTAACAGAGGGTTCATTGAAGAAATCTGTATTGTGCCATTATCCGCCTGTGCTGCTGTGGTTTTGAGTGCAAAGGCAGTTTATCTTATTAAAGTTACGCTGCCTGAGAGATTCGTTTAAGTGTGACCTGGTGCATTATTCTTGGAGCCTCTTGTGGGCTGTATTGGACATCTGAGAGTTGTAGAAGTCTCTCGTGTGTTTCAGCGAGGGCACTTTCCCGATGCAATTTCGATAATTTCCGTTGAGTTTAAAGGGCTCTTCTGTGCCTTCAAAATTGCTTGAAGGCTCTCTGTGCCTTCAGAGGACTGCAAATATTTGAACAACAGTTTCCATATAGATGGATAGATACGTAGATGGATAAACCAGAAGGATGGGGGTGAAATCAGAAGGGAAATAGCTTGGGATCGGGGGTGGGGGGGAGAGAGAGCTGAAGTCCAAATAGGGGTGAAAAAAAATGATAGAATCATAGAATGTTAGAGTTGGAAGGGACCTTGCAGGTCATCTAGTCCAACCCCCTGCACTCTGCAGAAGCATATGGCTGCGGTCACATGCACTAAATAATCCACTTTCAATCCATTTTCAGTGCACTTTCAAATTGGATTTTGCCAGTTCAGGCAGTAAAAATCCATTTGGAAAGTGCATTGAAAGTGACTGAAAGTGGATTATTAAGTGTGTGTGACCGCAGCCAAATGCTGGGGAGATATTAGTTCTCCAAGAACTCCAAATCATTGAGCCAGGAGAGCCTAACTGTTGTTGCTGCTGAGGTTCATGAAGACCTGAAGCTACACAAGAAAGCTGGAGGATCTTTCTAGTCTCGAGGAGTTGGGAGGTGATCTTGGAAGAACTGGCACTTCATCGGCATGAGGCCTGACAACAAGGGGGGCTGCGAGGAATTGCATAGGGATATATGATTGGGATAAGTACATTAGAAGCAGGAAACCAGCCAGGGAGGCAATGGGGACCTTGGATGACCAAGGGGTAAAAGGAGTAGTGAAGGATGACAGCGAAATGGCTGAGAAGCTGAATGCATCTTTTGCCTCTGTCTTCACTGTGGAAGAGGAGAAGTGCTTGCCCACTCCAGAAGCACCGATTTCGGGAAGGGGTTTGAAAGACCTGAATCAGATTGCAGTGACGAGGGCCTACGACTGATAGACAACATAAAAACTGATACATCACCAGACCCGGATGGCATACATCTGAGAGTTCTGAAAGAACTCAGATGTGAACTTGTGGATCTCGTGACAAAAATATGTAATCTTTCATTAAAATCTGCCTCCATTCCTGAGGACTGGAAGGCAGCTAATGTCACTCCCATCTCTAAAAAAGGTTCCAGAGGAGATCTGGGAAATTACAGGCCAGTCAGTCTGACTTCAATACTAGGTAAATTGGTGGAAACTGTTATTAAGGAAAGAATTAGTAGGCACATTGATGAACAAAAGCTACTGAGGCAGACTCAACATGGGTTCTGTAAGGGAAGATCTTGTCTCACTAACCTGTTAGTGTTCTTTGAAGGGGTGAACAAACATGTGGACAAGGAGGTCGTTGGCCTGATCCGACACTGTCTTCTCTTATGTTCTTACGTTTCCCTTGGCCAGCCCAAAATTTCCCTGTCCAAGATACTATTTAAGTTCTTGTGAACTTGAACTACCTAGTTTCCACATCCCTTCCCCACTGTTTTAACCGACTCTCAACATTCCAAAGGCCTTGAGTGTGAGGCTAATGATGTGTGTCATTTTTAATTTTACAGAGTAATATTTTACTATATACTTAGAGAATCCCCTAAGTATGCAGAAATTCTTACAGTATTTGTGGGTGGGTCCTTTTCTTTTCCTGTATGTAATAGATACCTGACCATGAATTTTACTATTAGAAAGAACAAACTGGAGGCCATGAGGAATTGGGGGTAATATTTTGCTATATACTTATATTTTACTATATACTTAAAGAATCCTCTAAGTATGCAGAGATTTTTACCATATTTGCAAGTGGGCCCTTTTCATTGCCTGTTTGGTAGGTACTTGACCTTGAATTTTATTATTAGAAGGAACAGACTGGAGCCATTAGGAACTGAGGGACTTAAACAATTTGGCAGTGCCCCCCCCATCTCTTCCCTCCAGACTCTATAAGCCAGGGGTCTACAGCCTTTTTAAGCCTTTGGGTACCTTTGGAATTTTGACACAGGGCACTGGGCAAAACTACAAAATGGCTGCTGCAGTAGGTGGCAGCAATCTCAAAATGCCTGCTGCTAGCCCTAACCTGGATAGCCCAGGCAAGCCGATCTCGTCAGCAGAGTCGACTGTGGTTAGAACTTAGATGGGAGACTTCCTTAGAATACCAAGTTCGGAGGACAGAGACAGGCTTTATTCAGACACCTCTCTGAATATCCTCCAGGCCCCCAGTAGGGGTCAGTCAGCAGAGGTCAACATGATGTCCAAGTTCAGACATACACACACAAATACCAAAAAATACCAAACCCCCCAAATGCCTGCTGCAGGAGGCAGAGCCAACCACAAAGTATCAGGGATCAAGGTTATATGTACCTCAAACAGTGGTTCTTCAACATTTCAGACAGAAGTTCTGTTTAACAGGATGCCTTTTTATCTACATAGCCAATCAGAAGTCCTGCTTGGTAAAAGCCCCACTTGACCCTGCCTGATCTTCTCCCCACTTCTCCCCACTTTCTAAAAGCACTTGGAGGAGGCCATGTGTCAGCTACACTGCCATTGTACGTGGGGGTTCAGGAGGCTGCTGGGTGAACGTCTTAATGTACTGGAATGTTAACTTTCACTCCTTCTTGCTAAAGTCTTATCTTTTAGCTGGGCGCCTGACTTTGGTGCTTCGTGCCCTTTGCTCTGCCTGGGAATGTGAACCCGTTAGTTTAGGCGCAATCCGTTTGCACCCCTGATTGGCTTGGCTCCATCAGGGGACCCCACTTTGAACACAGTATATCTTCCCCCTCTCCCGCCATTAGGGTTAACTCTAACACAGAATGTAAGTAAAGATGACCTGCCTTTACTGTACTCAATAAACTTGATCCTTTTGAAGGAACATTGTTGAGACTGATTGCTGTGGGACTCTTACACCATGGTGCCCACAAGCACCATGCTGGGGACCCCTGCTCTAAGCTTTTAAGAGTTTGAGTGAATTTCTTTCACACGTTCCCCCACTCTCTTAACTGGCTCTCAACATTCTGTGTCTCCTTCAGCATGTTTACTCCTAATCAGGCCTATTTTGGGTTTTCATTAGGAGTGTTTGAACAGCCACCTGTTTGGCTCACATCCAGCTCGCCAGTCACAAACAAGGAGGTGATTTTTCAGTGGTCTGTTCAACTGTTCATCAGCCAGTTTGTGCCTGTTCAGCAGGCTGCTTTGCTGCATTCCTTCCTAACCACAAAGTACAGCACAACTGGCTTTTCTTACATACGTGTTCTCACACAGCCCAACTGAGTTCTGCTACACTGCAACCAGTGTTCCCTCTAAACTGAGTTTGTGTGAGCTAGCTCACAGTTTTTTAGCCTCTGGTTCACACATTTTGTCTCAGCTCAAGAAGGATGACTCCAGAGCAAACTAATTTATGCAGTAGCCAAATTGCTCGCTCACAACTTTAATGCCAGTAGCTCACAAAGTAGAATTTTTGCTTACAAGACTCCACAGCTTAGAGGGAGCATTGGCTGCAACCTAACTATTCTGCTCAGCAGGCAGTTCTTCAGGCAGACAACTAAATCAGGCATGAATCATGCAAATCAATCATAAGCAATACAAGAACTCGGAAATGAATGAAATTGCTGAGCAGTCCAGTTAGAATGGATAAAAGGAAGTACTTCTTCACCCAAAGAGTGATTAACACATGGAATTCACTGCCACAGAAGGTGGTGGCGGCTACAAGCATGGACAGTTTCAAGAGGGAATTGGATAAGCATATGGATCAGAAGTCCATCAGTGGCTATTAGCCACAAGATATAGATAGGAACTCTCGGTCTGGGGCAAGTGATGCATTGTATTCTTGGTGCTTGGGGGTGGGGTCAACAGTGGGAGGGCTTCTAGTGTCCTGGCCCCACTGCTGGACCTCCTGATGGCACCTGGTATTTTTGGCCACTGTGTGACAGAGTGCTGGACTGGATGGGCCATTGGCCTGATACAACATTGGCTTCTCTTATGTACTTATGTACCTTTTACTAAAATCCTACCCCTTTGGTGCTTATCTAAGTGGTCCTGAGGCTGATGACCACCGATCACTTTGAATCAACAGCATTATTGCACATGCACAGTCTTACAAAATCCTGATGCAAACTTTTTTTGGAAGGAATTTGTGGCTGTTTGGCATGAACCAAACGGACTGGGTGACTGGCCCACATCTGACTGATGCCTTTTAAATATATGGTATGTTTGACCCTCAAATATAGTTGTGATGAAATTTGCAGTATCCAAAATGTTGATGTATAAAGTCATATTTTGCTGCATACCAGGGGAGTCGATCATGAATGTATAATCTCCTACCTTGCCTGTGGCTGGCCATGTCATGCTCCTTTTGTAATTGGTGCAATACGTTTGTTTGTTTGTTTGTCTGTTTATCAAATTTATATCCCGTTCCCTCTCTCCCAAACAGGAAGACTTAGGCCAACTAACAGCATATATAAAATACACCCAATTAAAAACAAACCAAAGATACAATAAATGGTCTTTAAAATAGAAAATGATTAAACATCTATCCAGCTTGCTCTCAGATGTACAGAGAAACCTTTTGATATCTTTTGATATTTTAGGGGACAAAAATCACCCAGTAATGGCTCGCAGATCATACTGGTGGAGAGGCCAGTTTTTAAAAACCCAGCAACCCTACCTAGCAGTGGCAACATCTTCCTGGTGCTAATTATTTTTTAATCGATTCTATTTGGATGCTTATAACCTGCTTGCTTATTTCTAACATTTATATGCCCCTCCTTTCTCCTGATTGAGGTCCTTTCTGCATTTGCCAGCCACTCCGGATTTTCTCAGTGTTCGAGTCGAGGCAATTTAAGTCCACATCAAACAGCATCCAAATAACATGGGGGCAACAGCAGGCTGAAACCGGGCTGACTGCTGAAGGGAGGGAATGTAATGCAGAATGGGTGGAAAACCCGGAATGAAAAGAAGGTCGAACTTTATTTTAGGACAGAATGGTGGGGGGGACGACCCTGGATTTAAAAGAAGTTTGAATTCGATTTGAGTGCAGAATTGCTTGGAGGACGCTGTGGTGAACATGAATTAAAAGGAGAGTGCAGAAAGGGCCATAGTCAGGACCCTGCAATAGATACAATGCAAAAACAATCATCTTTTAAATTAATTAAAATCAATCGTTAAAGCAGTTAAACCAGAACCCATTCAAATCGCCTCATGTGCCCTTTGAAATCATTCTGTCTTACAGTCTGGCCAGAAGGCCAGAAGGCCAGAAGGCCCCAAGTATGGATGCCTGCCTCACTCCTTCTGAGAAACTGTTCCATAGCTGTGGGGCAGCAACGAGGGTTGCCGGCATCGCCACAGCAAATGGGGGGAGATTTTGAGGGCAGTTCTCGGACAGGGTGGAGTTTGGGCAGGATATGATTTTATTGCATTTATTTATTTTATTTTATTAGACTTATATCCCCACCCTCCCCACACTGTCGGCTCAGGGCGGGTTCCAGAAACGTAGATCTGCATTTAATGCAGATTTACAACCAAAAACAAATATCAAACGTTCTAATAAAAGCTTAACATGGAAGCAGAGATCCTTTAATAGGATAACTTGTGTACCATATCTGTCACGAGCCAAATGTTACTGAGATGTACCTCTGGATCAGGAGTTAAATGATCTGATACAGGAAAGCTAACTAGATGCCCAGGGCATCTTAAGTGCATGCCTATATTTGAATTAGAGTAAACCAAAGAAGGGGTCACAGTTACAGGCAGGGGTCATTTAGTAGAAAAAGAGGTGCAGGAGCTCATTTGCATAACTCTTTTGCATATGCCACACACCCTGACAAAGGGCAGGCATGCAGGCAGACCTGGGTTCCCTGCCTGATCTTCTCCAAGTGCCCCGCAGCTGCAGGGCTCCTGGAGAACATCAGGCAGGGAACACAGGTATGTGTAGAATGGCTGCCTTTCTCTCCCTTCCCCATGTGAGGAAGGGAAAGAAGGGCATTTAAATCCCCCCTTCCCCCAAGTCTTTCCGCAAAAGCGGAGAGGCTCAGAGGAAAGGGGGGCATGTCTGCCTGCCTCCCCTCCCCTTCTCTGTCTGAGGTGAGTGATGCTCTGTGTTCTTGGTGCTTGGGGGGGGCAGCAGTGGGAGGGCTTCTAGTGTCCCGGCCCCGCTGCTGGACCTCCTGATGGCACCTGGTATTTTTGGCCACTGTGTGACAGAGTGTTGGACTGGATGGGCCACTGGCCTGATTCAACATTGGCTTCTCTTATGTTCCTATGTTATGAAAGGGTTAAGTTTGTTAAAAGCTCCAGGTTCCCCCCCCCACTTCTCCCGAACCACTAGCCGTGGTATTCTGGGTAATTACTACAGCTTAAGCAAGGAGGCCGCACCTTAGATAAATCTCCAACACAGGTGTTTGCCGCAAACATTTTCTTTTCCTACAAGCCACAGCTTGCCTTTCAGATATAGTTACGTTCTGTTTCCAGCTTGCTTCTTCTTTTTTTTCTTTTCGCCCCCCCTTCATCTACCTTGTACTCGGTTGAACTAACAAATCAAAATGTGTTGACTTAGCTCCGTGCCTGAGGCAACCGTCCGCGCCAACTATGAGGTAACTTATAGCGCGCAGGCAGAGGACTCCCCCCCAACAAAAAAAATCCCACTTCCCCAAAAGAGAGATTATTATCCACATTAAGAAGGTTTCATTGCTTTCTTTTCACGCTGAAAGGACCATAATTTCCGGGGGAAATACACATGAGGCCTCATTTCCCAAATTAGGATTGTCAGGAGGTTGATGGGAGATGGTGACCCTTTACTGAAATCCTCTAAGGGGCCAAACCAAATGAGATCCTGAGGTTTTCTGTGAACTTTTTGTTTTTCTAAAAAAATCAGTTCTCAGGGGGATGGGCCCCTGACTGGGACCACAATCAAAGGGGACAGGGAAGGGATCTTTAAGCTTTCCATCCAGAGCTACTTTCTCAGTTCTCAAGCGCCCCCCATGGAACTGGTATTTTCCCCAGTGAGTGAAGGGGTACCCACATCAGTACCAAAATAGATCTTCAATAGAGCAAATATCAGCAGCCCTGGGGCATTTTAGATAGTGAAAACATGGCAGGGGGGAGCATAAACTCCCTCCCAGCACATAGGGTGTGCCTTCGGGTGTGCGCACAGCACGAAGGAATGTGTGCCTTTGGGTATGCACACAGATATCCGTAAGCATTCAGCCTACATAATTAAACGTCAGCCAACGTATTCCGAGGACTGCAGTCCTAACCATGCTTAAGGTAAAGTGTGCCTTTGTGCTGCAACCAACTCATGGCCTCCCTATGAAGTTCCACCTCATGGAGTTTTCAAGGCAAGGGATGAGCAGAAGTGGTTTGCCATGACCTTCATCTGAAATGTTTTCATTGGTGGTCTCCCATCCAAGTACCGATCTAGCTTAGCTTCTGAGTTGTGACAAGATTGGGCTAGCATGAGCTATTAGGGCACCTGGCAGGCATACTTGGCAGCGGAAAGTGCCGTCAAGTCACAGCCAGTGTTCCCTCTAAGCTGAGTTAGTGTGAGCTAGCTCAGTTTTGTAGCCTCCAACTCACACATTTTTGTCTTGGCTCAGGAAGGATGGCTCCAGGGCAAACTACTTTATACGGTAGCCAGATTGATTGCTCACACCTTTAATGGCAGTAGCTCACAAAGGCCCCGGTCACATGAGAAGATTTGCCCCGTGAAACGAATGGGTTGAGGGCGCATCAAATAGGTGGGATCATACGGCAACATCTGGGAAGCGTAGTGCACCCGGCACCAACCCGTATCGTTGGCCCAAAGAAGCGGATTTAAAAAGTACCAGCAAAAGGGTAGTAGCAACCAGAAGACGTGGGTCACAGGCAAGCGTTGTATCGCGGAAGTGGAGGTAATCCGGCACATCCAGCACCCGCATGCGTCCTGTCACACCAGATATGTTTTTCCCAAGCCTCCACAGTATGCGAAGAAATGTCAGAGTGCGCATGTGCAAGACCCTTTGATGCGCTTCAACATTGTTGGTGTGATCGCTGGCTATCGGCATCTAAGCGGCATCTCGGGGACCGTCTGATCACGCTACCGTGCATCTTTTTGCCCCAACTCTACTTTGCCTCCCTTCAGCGGCGCAGTATCCCACTCGTGTGACTGGGGCCTTCGTAGAGTTTTTGCTCACAAGACTCCACAGCTTAGAGGGAACATTGGTCACAGCTGACTTACAGCAACCCCATAGGGTTTTCAGGGCAAGAGATGTTCAGAGGGTGGTTTGCCATTGTCTGCCTCCATGTCACGCCCCTGGTATTCCTTGGAGGTCTCCCATAATAGCCAGGGCAAGCCCTGCTTAGCTTCTGAGATCTGATGAGATCAGGCTACTCTTGGCAATCTAGGTCAGGGACAAGTTTGTTTATCTGGGAGTAAATACTCTTGAATAGAGTGGGACATAGTGCTGTTTAGGAGGAATGCTCATTTAGCTCCCGCTCTGCCCCGGATCCTCAACCTCTGGGGCTGCCTGTAGGCCTCCAACTCTTTTGGTGCCCCCTCCACAGTTCTTGCTCCCTAGGCAATTGCCCAGGTTTGCCTAGTGGATGGGCCAGCCCTAACTGCTTGTTCCTTGTTTCTGTAACTAGGCTTAATTCTCAAAGATCAACATGTTAACTTTTCTATCTCCATTTCTATTTGCTTAATTGACCAACCCACCTATGGATCTGCCTTCTCTCAAACCAGACCATCTGATGGTATCACCTTCTTTGGCCAGCAGCCCCTCTCCAAGGTCTCAGGCAGTCTTTCTCAACACTAGAGATGATAGATCTGGCTTGGGAAATTCATGGAAATTTGGAGGCAATACCTGGGTTGGGGGCTCAGCAAAGAAGTGATTTCACAGAGACCACCCTCCAGAGTTCGCATTTTCTCGGTGAGAACTGTTCCCTGTAGAACAAATTTAGAGTCCAGTGGCACCTTTAAGACCAACAAAAGTTTATTCAAGGTATGGGCTTTCATGTGCACGCACACTTTTTCAAATATAATGGAATGGGAAGTGAGGTTCAAACAGGCTGAACAGCAAATTAACACGTAACATGCTGAAGATGTTTTAAGATATGCAAAAACAGAAAACATCTTCGTATTAATTGCTGTTCAGCCCGTCTATATTCAATTTTTTTTTCCAATTCAAAACCTTTATTGGCATAGATCAGAATCACAAACAGTCGCCATTCAGTTCATAGGTTTAACACATATCTTCCTCATTATAAGGCAGTTACAAAACTTAGCAACCGCTTCAATAACCGCTATATTTTGTGAGGCCAGTAGACGGTACATCATTCGGTCATCGGATTGCTTAGCATCTTTCTTAAGAATGGCTTCTAAATAGACTGCCCAAATGTCGTCATACAAACTACAATAGAGGAATACGTGTTCGATTGTTTCAATCTCCTCTGAATCACAATCACAAAACCTAGCAGAGTAGGGGATTTTCTTAAATCTCCCTGCTAAAACAGCAGAGGGGAGCACGTTAAAGCGGGCCAGCATGAATGCTCTACGCAGCTGTGGGGAGGTCAGACCCTATAAGTATTGTGCTGGGGCGCTGATCGGAAAATGTGCCCATCTTAAAGGTGAACATCTACCAGAAGCCAAGGCTCTAAGCTCTTGCATCTATAAGTTTGAACCTTACCTCCCATTCCAATTTATTTGAAAAAGCGTGCATGCACACAAAAGCTCGTACCGAGAATAAACTTTTGCTGGTCTTAAAGGTGCCCCTGGACTCTAAATTTGTTCTGCTGCTTCAGACTAACAGGGCTGACTACCTGGATCTATTCCCTGTAGATCAGCTGTACTTCTGAGAGATCTCCAGGCCCCACCTGGAGATTGGTAACCCTATCCACCACCTACAACCTTTACCTAGCAATGACAGGGACTGAACCTGGGACCTTCTGCTTGCAGAGCTGGTACTCCAGTACTGAACCCCGGCCCCTCCCCGCATTAAGAAACTCTCCCGGTGATCAGATACCTTGACCTTTGACCTCTCATTCTGTCAGTAGCACAGAAATGGCTGGTGCGGAAACAGGTGCCCAAAGCTGCCTAGGGGGTATTAAACAAGACGCTTATGCCACTGTTCCCTGTTACATGCTCGCTCTTCAAAGAAACAAGCAAATATGTTGTGGGTTTAGCTATTGGTTTATAATTGGATTATGCTGGCAGAAAGGGGGGGAAACAACGAAAGGTAATTATAGCCGCAGGGAACGCCATTCAGGAGCAGCAGGACTGGGAGGCTGAGGCCGTCGATCCACCATTGGTAGCGTTTGCCTTAATTTAAGCCTACTGCGTTAGCGTGTCTCAGGAGATATCTGAGCTATTGATTAATTACTTTGTGTTCGGCCTGTGGTAAATGTAGCTAATTGGGTGTCCCATCCTTTGGAAGTTATTGTTTTATTCTTTGCCGTGGCACAAGGGCCAGTTTGGTGTAGTGGTTAGGAGTGCCGTGGACTCTAATCTGGGAGAACCGGGTTTGATTCCCTGCTCCTCTACATGCAGCCAGCTGGGTGACCTTGGGTCAGTCACAAGTTCTCTCAGAGCTGTCCTCTCACGAGCAGTCCTAGAAAGGGCTCTCTCAGCCCCAACAACCTCACAGGGTGTCTGTTCTGGGGAGGGGAAGGGAGACTGTAAGCAGCTCTGAGACTCTGAGTGAAGGGTGGAGTATAAATCCTCCTCCTCCTCCTCCTCCTCCTCCTCCTCCTCCTCCTCTCGCTAGGCCCACATAATCTGGGAGACTCCACAAGAAACACAGCCTAGGGTCTCTGTTTAATGGGCTTGAGACTCTGCCACTGTGGTGTAATGGTTAGAGCAGGGGGGTCCCCAGTGTGGTGCCTGTGGGAGCCTGTGGGAGCCCGCTGAAACCTTTCATGCCGTCCACCAAGAGTTTTTCAAAAGTGGGTGGGGCCAGGTAGGGCTCTTGCTCAGCTGGAATTTGGATTGCCCACTGGAGATCCAGTTGGCTGGGCAGATTAAGATGACATTGGTTCAGCAGGAGCAACTGCACAGTACAATACAATATAAGAACTCGTGGACACTCCATGAAATTGCTGAGCAGTCGGGTTTGAACGGATAACAGGAAGTCCTTCTTCACCCAAAGAGTGACTAACATATGGAATTCACTGCCACAGGAGATGGTGGTGGCTACAAGCACGGACGGCTTCAAGAGGGAATTGGATAAACATCTGGAGCAGAAGTCCATCAGTGGCTATTAGCCATGAGGTATAGATAGGGACTCTCAGTCTGAGGCAGGCGATGCACTCTATTCTTGGTGCTTGTGTGGGGGGGTCCACAGTGGGAGGGCTTCTGGTGTCCTGGCCCCACTGCTGGACCTCCTGATGGCACCTGGTATTTTTGGCCACTGTGTGACACAGAGTGTTGGACTGGATGGGCCATTGGCCTGATCCAACATTGGCTTCTCTTATGTCCATATGTTCTCTTATGTTCCTAACTGCCACCACAGTATTGGTTTTATTCTCTCTCACTCCTCTTTCCCAGTGTGCTTTTTAAATGACCCTTCATCTCCCCTGCCCTTCGGCTTCTTCTGCACGGCTGGCTCTGCCTCCTGTGGCAGCCATTTTGCGATTGGCTTGCTTCTTGTGTCAGAATTCTGAAGAGGGTTGGGTTAGAGTGTTGGGCTACCAACTGGGAGACGTCGGTTCAAACCCCCACTCAGCCATGAAAGTCACTGGGCCAGTCACTCCCTCGCCACTTAGAATCATAGAGTTGGAAGGGACCTCCAAGGTAATCTAGTCCAACCCCTTGCACAATGAAGGAAATTCACAGATACCTCCCCACACACACACCCAGTGACCCTTGCTCCATGCCCAGAAGATGGCAAAAATCTCTTAATTTATATCATCATCATCATCTGGCATTGTGTGTAGAATAGCCAGGAGATCCTGAGATTGTCTGGTGGCCACAAGTTCTATCTCTTAGCGTTATGCACTGCTAGGTGGTGAGCTAGACTTGTTCTGGGGGGCTGAGAGAGCTCTGAGAGAACTGCACTTGACCCAAGGTCACCTTGCTGGCTTCATGTGGAGGAGTGGGGAATCAAACCCTGTTCTCCAGATTAGAGTCCACCGCTCTTAACCATGACACCAAACTGGCTCTCATTTATCTCATAGGGTTGTGAAGAAGATGGAGGAAGAACCATATATGCTGCTACTCTCAGCACCTTAGAGGATGGGCAGGGTGAAAAATGTATGAGATGCTGGTGCGCTGTGTTTGACTTGATCAACTACAAGTTGTATAGGCTTGGGCTAGACTCAGAAAGCTTCCTGGCCACAGTGACATAGACTGGGGAGGGACTGTGGCTCACTGGCAGAGCGTCTGCTTGGTATGCAGAAGATCCCAGGTTCAATCCCTGGCATCTCCAGTCAAAAGGATCAGGCAGTAGGTGATGTGAAACATAGCCTGAGACCCTGGAGAGCCACTGCAAGTTCGAGTGGACAATACTGTCTTTGATGGACCAAGTGTCTGATTCAGTATAAGGCAGTTTCATGTGTTCAGATCAGCCCCGGGGAAAGGGGAAGAAGATGGCTACCTGCCTGGAGTCCAATGTCCTTCTAAAAAACACCGTCCTTCAATGTGGGATGGATCAGTAGCTCAAAGACTATATGAGCTTCTTCTCCTTGAGGGACTGTGGCTTGGTGGCGAAGGGCATGAGGTCCCATAGTTAAATCTCCGATGAAAGGACAGCAGGTGCTGAGAAAGACCTTTCTCTGTCTGAGAACCTGGAGAGCTGCTGTCAGATTGAATTCAGTCTTCATCTGCCCATGGAAAGGCTTTTCTAGAAACTGTTTCTATAATGCATATGATGATCCTGAGAGATCTATGAAACCGTTGATGATGAATCAGTTGAAATGAAATAGGGAGACATCACATGTCATACATTATTGTTCAGAAGAAGACTTGTGTCGAAACGACAGAACATTCCGGAGATCACCGTCTTCACCTACATTTGATATGTTATGTAAACATTGTGCACTTTTTTGTATGAAATGTTTTTGATCAATATTTAAAATTTATTAGCGCAATATTCTGCATGGTTTTTGTTATCTCTTCTGTCGGTTGACTCCATATAAGTCACTGTACATTTCCTGCAGTGAATACAATTGCAAAGGTTTGAGCACATACAGGCTGTGGTCACACACACTAAATAATCCACTTTCAATCCACTTTCAAACTGGATTTTTGCTGTGTGAACTGGCATGATCCAGTTGGAAAGTGCATTGAAAGTGGATTATTTAGTGTGTGTGACTGCAGGCTCACATGCATAAAGTTGTGTCATACCAAGTCAGACCACTGACCTATCAGGGTCACTGTTTCCTGTTCTAACTGGCAGCTGCTCTCCAGGGTTTCCTGTCGAGGTCTTTCATGCCATCCGTTACCTGAACTGTTATACCCGGCTTGAGCCAGGTAAAACAGCCACCCTGAGCCTGCTTTGGCGGGGAGGGCAGGGTATAAATCACATACATACATACATACCATGGAATCGTGGCTCCTGCCCGTAATGTTCCAGCATTTTAGTTGTGTTTTAAATGATTGGTACTTTATGTTATATGTTTATATGTTATGATAGTTTTTAATAGATAGTAGATAGTACCCTACTGCTGGACCTCCTGATGGCACGTGGTATATTTTGGCCGCTGTGTGACAGAGTATTGGACTAGATGGGCCATTGGCCTGATTTATTTATTTAGTTATTTATTTATTTTATTTTGAGATTTATACCCTGCCCTATCCGGTAGCTCAGGGCAGCTAACAAGCGGCCAAGCCAAGTTTCAGGACTAAAACAATAAACAATATTTCATATAGTAAAAAATTCAATACAACAGTAAAATTCAGTACAACAGTAAAATTCATATGAAACCAAGATGCACGATATCCCACACTGGTGGCGAATTTCTTAATTGCATGGGCACCAGGAGTAGTATATCCCAGCTCACGGGCGGCATCTATCCCTCCTTCCCTCAACATTGGCTTCTCTTATGTTCTTAGTAATTGTATTTTTATGAAATACTCGTAAGCCGCCCTGACCCCGCCTCAGTGGGGAGGGCGGGGTGAATCAATAAAATAAAATAAAATAAATAATGAAGTTGCTAGAATTCATTTTCCAGACATTTATATCCTGTGTTCTCTCTGCGCTAACAGAAGAATTGACGAATCTTGATTCTTTGTGCAAACTGAAGAATCTCGATTGAACCGAGTCAGGTTCAAGGTTATGGTACTAACCTTTAAGGCCCTGTGCGGCCAGGCACCGGCATACCTGCAGGACCGTCTCTCCCCGGATGTACCCCAAAGAGACTTGCGTTCTTCAGACCAGCTCCGTTGAGTAGTCCCCAGCCTGAAAGGCATCCACCTTGCCTCAACCAGGGCCAGGGTGGGACACACTCCCAGTGCAGATCAGGGCCTACAGGATTTGTTACAATTCTGCAGGGCCTGTAAAACGGAGCTCTTCCCAGGGCCGGCTCGCTCACTAGGCGAGCTAGGCGCTCGCCTAGAGCGCTGGCCCTCAGGGGTGCCAAACCGGCGCCCGAAAAGCCCACCCACCGCCCTAAACGGGCGCCCCTGACTCTCCCCGCCACCCCCGCCACCCCCGCCAGTCTGAGCGCCCATCCGGGGTGCTTCAGAAGGCCTTGGGGGGGGTGGAGAGGTGGGGCGGCATGGCGGCGGCTGGCCAGCAGGGACTATCCCTGCTGCCGCCGCCCCCGCCAGTCTGAGCGCCCTTCTGGGGGTGCTTCAGAAACCCTTGGGGGGTGGAGAGGTGGGGCAGCATGGCAGCAGCTGGCCAGCGGGGACTCTCCCCGCTGCCACCGCCTCCGCCAGTCTGAGTGCCCTTCCGGGGCGCTTCAGAAGCCCTTGGGGGGGTGGAGAGGTGGGGCAGCATGGCGGCAACTGGCCAGCGGGGACTCTCCCTGCTGCCACCGCCTCCGCCAGTCTGAGCGCCCTTCCGGGGCGCTTCAGAAGCCCTTGGGGGGTGGAGAGGTGGGGCAGCATGGCGGCTGGCCAGCGGGGAGAGTCCCCGCTGGCTGGCTGCTGCCAGTTTGAGTGCCTGTCCGCTGGGAGGGAAGGGGCGGGCGTTCCAAGCCAGCCCGTTCCCCGGCTCTCCCCAGGTGCCTCGCAGCTGCGAGGGGCCCAGGAGAGCCGCGCCGCCCATTCCCTGGCTCTCCCCGGGCGCCTCAAAGCTGCGAGGGGCCCGGGAGAGCCACACCGCCCCTTTCCTGGTTCTCCCCGGTGCCTCGCAGCTGCGAGGCGCCTAGGACAAGGCGCTGGGCCATCTCCAGGCCCCACCGGGAGGTTGGCATCTCCGATGGGGTGGGCGTCCCAGGCTGTCCTGCCTAGGGTGCCCAGATACCTGGGGCTGGCCCTGGCTCTTCCACCAGGCCTTTGGTTGAGTCAGCAGACATCAAATAACATCCACCTGCCCGGCTTCAAGTGCTCCGTGGTGCTTTTCTGCAATGGGCTCCAGGAGCAACTGATTTATTCCATCAGAGTGATCCTCCACCCCTCCCTGGCATGAGCTTAGCAAGTACTGGATTGAAACCAACTGCTGAGCTGCCATTAGGCATTTAATTAATTAATTTATTTAGCTTCTGTCCCACCATACCCCACAGATGGGCTCAGGGCGGCTCACAACATTACCGGGGGGGGGTGTTTCCACGTAACTAGCTCACAATTGCCTACTGACTGGCAGTGGCTCTCTGGCCACTTTCCCAACACCGACTAAATAAATAAATAAACACTTCAGATCTTTTGAACCAGATATATCAGGGACTGAACCCGGGACCTTGCATGCAAAACGTGCACCCTGACACACATGAACGTGGCACGAAGATGCCTTCTTCTGAATCAGACGGTCAGTCCTTCAAGTTCAGTAGTGTCTACGTCGGCTGGCAGCGGCTCTCCTGGGTCTCAGGCAAAGGTCTACTACCGCCTGGTCCTTTTAACCGGAGAAGCCAGGGAATGAGCCTGGGACCTTCTGCATGCTGAGCAAGCGTCCTGCCCCTGAGCCATGGGCCCCTCCCCAAAAACATACACAGGAAGGTGCCTTACACGGAACCAGTCATCAGTCCATCAAGGTCAGCATTGTCTGGGAGTGGCTCTCCGGGGTCTCAGGCAGAAGTCTTTCACGTCACGTACCGCCCAGTCCTCATTAACTGGAGATGGCAGGGATTGAACCTGGAGCCTTCTGCATGCCAAGCAGGGGCTCTGCCACTGAGCCACAGCCCCTCACAGCCGCCGACTATCACTAGGTTAAAGCACCTCCACCAGCTTCCTGCTCATTTTTATAGAGGGAGAGATGTGTATGTGCAGAGGGGAAATGTTGGGGGGCAGGGGGGGGTCAAGAGAACAATATTTTACTTATCCATTTTAAAAGTTTCTCGCTGTAGCGAGTGGGTGGGCTGAACTGTGTCGAGGCTCTGTGTACCTTGTAAATTGCTTGTGTTCCTATGGGGATGAAAGCAAAGTGTATCACTTTGTAGAAATGATCTGAAAAACTTTAAAGGTCAGAAGTTTATATATAAGTACTTACTCAAGGGAGGGGAGATGTGGGCTTTGTGCACTATCTGTCTTCCCAAATTCTGTCCTTTTGAAGAAGGGGGAAAAAACTAATATAATGGGGAGAAGGAACTATACCAAATCTCTGCATGTTGCAAGGAAAGCAGAATTAAGAGCCGCTCTGCATCCTTTGATTTCCCTAAATCTCTGTTTTCAGATCTGGCGATAGGCGGGGGGGGTGGGGGTGTTGTTAAGTCCGTGCCTCTAGCAGATGTAGCTCTCTCTCTTCCTGCATGCTGTTTCATGATTGGCACGTCCCCTATCCCAATTCTCCTTCTGAACATAATTCTCTTCGGTCATTTCTATAATGGATGGATCACAGGTTGAGAAGGGAGGAATACGCAAGGTATTGAACTTGAACAGCGAGTTTTAAATGCCGACCTATTTCTCGACAACCTGCTATCGTAGAGTTCTAGAGCAAGGTGAATATATGACGATGAAGGGAAGACTGGGAGGTTTCCCTTCTCCAACCAGGCCATTGGTTAACTTAGCTTGGCGTTTAGGGAGAGCTGTGGCTGAGTGGTAGAGCATCTGGCTTGGCATGCAGAAGGTCCCAGGATCAATCCCTGGCATCTCCAGCTAAAAAGGGACCAGGCAGTGGGTGATATCAAAGACCTCTGCCAGAGACCTTAGAGAACCACTGTCAGTCTGAGTAGACACTACTGACTTTGATGGACCAAGGATCTGATTCAGTAGAAGGGAGCCTTATGTATTGTCCGTTCGGAGTAGAAGTGGCTCTCTGGAGAAGAGGGACCTTTCCCAACACCTGCAACCTGGGAACCTTTGGCTGGAGATGCCAGAGATTGAACCTGAGGCCTTCTACATGCTGCTGTATTGAGCCCTGACCATTCATGAAGACCATCTGAAGATTTCTTGGAATTGCACCAGGAAGCTTCTCTGGTCTGCATCGATATATTAATCTCTCTTTGTTGTATGTCTTAGTATGGTGTACCCTGAGTGGCAGAAGCTCTGTGGGATCTCATCCCACCAGAAATCCTGTAACCAGGAGATGATAGAAGTGAACATGTGGCTTTCTGCAGGCAAGCCTGGTGTGCCCCCATGGAGCTATGGACCTTTCTAAGTTCTTCTCCAGTTGCCACTAAAAATGTACCTAATTTGAAGCAGTTGTGGGGGGAGAGTCTTCTCAGCTGTGGGATGTCATGGGGACATCTCTTAGGCAAGTCCCACACATTCATAGACTAAAGTTTGAGTCCAGTGGCACCTGTAAGACCAACAAAGTATAATTCTGGGTATAAGCTTTCTTGTGCATGCACACTTCTTCAGATACACTTCTGCAGATATTTCTTCAGATATCTTCAGATATCTGCTTCAGACCAACAGAGTGACCCACCTGAAACATTCTTCAACTATTATCCATGTCCAGAGGCAACAGACTGTGATCATCAAACAACTGGGGATTACTATCTCCACCTTGTTCTGCTTTCTTCTTCCCAGGGACATCTGGTTGGCTGCCCCCTCAGGGGAGGGGCGATGACTCAGTGGCAGAACATCTGCTAGACATGCAGAAGGTCCCAGGTTCAATCCCTAGACTCTCTGGCTGAAAGGAGCAGGTGGTAGGTGATGTGAGAGACCTCCATCTGAGACCCTGGAGATATGCTGCCACTCAAAGTAGACAACACTGACCCTGATAAATCAATAGTCTGATTTAGTATAAAGCTGCTTCACGGTTTCATGGGTGACCATGTGCTGAAGAATGAGAACACTGTATTTTGATCCATTGAGACATTTGTCCCATAATTCAGGTTAGAGTTCTTGTTCCAGGTTAGAGACTTCTCCTCCTCCTCCGTCTCTCCCCCTTCCTCATCACCAGTGCCACACCAGAATGTACCTTGATTATCTCTCAAAATGCTGTATCCTAAACTGGTTCCCCACTCCTAATTTGTTCTCTGTGTTCCTCAGCAGTTATAACTGCCGTTCCTTAGCAAGTTATTGGTGTGTGACAAATTGTGATCTCCTTACCTGCCTTGGGCTTTCAAGTGCACCTGCCTGTGGAAGAACTTCTAAGATGAACCGAAACAATAAAGTTAATAGGGTGATCTTTGTCTTCATTTATGTCAATAGGCTTCTTTTTACAAGAAATGATTTCTTTTTAAAGTCACAGTTCCTTAGGAAAAATGCAGTTAGGGTTTGCATGTCCCGATAGGTGAATCCTTGCTGCACTCTAGAGAGATTTGACCTCATAATTGAGCCGGTCAAAGATACAGTCAGCGACACAGAACAAAACCTGCCATGGTGCAGAGTCTCCTTTGTAGACACTGTCCTCCCTTTTATCTTTAGTCGATGTATTTAATATATGTTTGGCAAGTTCATAAAAGCTTTTAAAGGAAACAAATTAAGATCCATAACTATTCCTCAGTTCAAAGCGCTTGCCCTTGACTTAAATTGCATATTCTCGCCCAATAAGAGACAGGGGCACCATTCCTAGCCAGTAGTAAGTTGAGCCATGTAGCCCCGTGGGTTCCACTTGGTTGGGACCTGGTCCTGGCAATGATGAATATGGATGTTGAGGTCCCACCCAAGAAGAACCCATTGGGACACTTGGCAGAACTAGTTCTAGAGCTGTTTTAAGGCCCCAGTCCGCCCCTCGTAATCCTGTATAGAATTACAACCTTCGAAGTCTGTTGTCTCTAGAACTGCTTCTTCCCCAATCCGGGTGGGTGATGACCCATTTCCCCTCCCATTTCCCACTGCCATTCTAAGCAGCAGTGGGAGGGGAGGAAAAGTCATGACAATGGCTGCAGCATCATGTCCCTTCTGGTGAAAACCCAGAAGTGACACCAGGTGGCTCTAGGAATCGTCAGAAAATGTCTGGCTTTACCATAGAGTTTCTGGCGGTTCCTAGAGCTACCTATGTCGCTTCGATTTTGTTACTGGAAGTGAAGTGATGCCCTAGCTGGTGTCATGCCTCCTTCACATATCCCCACCTACAGCCCTGATTGACTCCAAGGGACTTAGAAGGGTATAACTCTGATGAGGATTGCCTGCCAAAGTCCTCCCTCAAATCACACACATACACACTGGCCAGTAACATCCCTAGGGTCTCCTCTCTCTCCCCTGTGATCTGTGCTGTTAAATCTGACCTCCTGTTTTGTGAGTGTGCAGATGTGGTTTCCTCTTGCATGGTAGTGTTTTTAATTGAGACCAAGGATTGTCACTGTTAAGAGCCCTAACTACCAGAGTACAACAACATTAACAAATTTACTTTGTGTCACTCTTATTATCGTGTATCTAGCAAATGGCTGGTTGCCGCATACATGTCTCAGACAAGTTAAATCCTTTGAGCTACAAATGGCGCTCCTGCTCTGCGGAATAGCATAAGACAGGCGTTTGAGAGATCTCTAGTCCAACCCTTGGACAAGGGAAAAAGCTGGGAAGAACGTAGGAGGCATGAGTCAGTGGTGGAGGGCATTCAGAATGTTCTAGAAAGCCCTGACCTGGATAGCCCAGGCAAGTCTAATCTCATCAGATCTCAGAAGCTAAGAGGGCCGACCCTGGCAAGTACTTGGATGGGAGACCTTCAAGGAATAACAGGGCTATGGCACAGAGGCAGGCAACATCCCTTGCCTCCAAGCCCCACTAGAGGTCACTAGAAGTCAGCTATGACTTCCAGGTATGCACACACACACCCCAAAAAGGAAAAAACCCCAGAATGTTCTAGAAACATCTCCATTAAAGGATCTCTTTATGAAAGACTCTCCCATGTCTGCTGGGGTCCTCAACTTTGCTGAGCCTTTGGGTGCTTTCAGCACTTTGAGAAAGGTTAGAGGGTGGCACCACAAAATGCCTGCCATAGGAGGGGGGGACCAGCCACAAAAGGACTTCCATAGGTGTTGTTACAAGAAGTTGGGAGGTTCCAAGTCAAGCAACCAGCAACTATTGCTGAATGGGTGCTCTTTGCAGAGCCAAAGATGATGCCTCCTGGTGTCTTCTGAAGTATCTCCTGTCCGAGCGAGGTGGAAGATAGACTGGATTGGTTCTTTGTCTGGGGAAGGAGTAAGTGGGTGCCAGGAAATTCGCTGGTGGGCACCCATAGGCACCAGGTTGAAGATCACTGCCTTAGAGAGGTGAGGACAGGAGACACAGTAGTCTGACCTGGTACAAGGCAGCTTCCTGTGTAACTTGAAATCTTAATTCCCCCCCCCCCAAAAAAAAAAAAGATTTAAAAGTCTGGAGAATAACCTATTCATTTGGGCAACTGTTAGAATAAGGCATGTCAGATGACAACCCTTTCAGGATTTCCTTCCCATCATTAAGACTGCAAGTGAAAATCAGTGATCATTCCACGGGATTTTTAACTTCAAAACTCTTCTTAAAAAATAGACTCATTTTTCTCCAAAATGACAAATATGGCAGCAAAAATGTGCAATGATGAACAAAAAAAAAATAGACAAATCAAAAACAGCAATCAAGAAAGGAGAACAGAGTGGGGAATCAAGACACAGTTTTTGACTGTGTTCACTGCTGTTACTCTATTTGTAACGCTCTTAACCACTACACCTGGCTGGCTTTCAAGAAGGCGCCAGTTTGGGTAAATAGTACTCAGCCAAATGGACAGCAATAGTGAACCCCCTCGGCTTGTCTCTTGCCTGGAGCACCCTGTGGACGGGGTGGCCGTGAGTTGGTTGCAACTGAACAGGACATCATTCTCCTCCTCCTCCTCCTCCTCCTCCTCCTCTGTCATCATCTTTGTCTTTGTCTTCCTCTTCTTCGTTGTTGTCTTCTTCATCATCTTCTTTGACATCTTCTTCATTCTCTTCTTCACCTTCTTCTTTTCCTTCTTCTGGATCAATAGTCTGATCCAGCCTAAGGCAACGTCACAGACTCACACGATGCCACTGACTCATCCCTGCAGCCCCGCAGGCTCCAAATAACAGCGCTTATGTCACCAAACGTTCCCTGTCAATTGGCAATAATAGCCAAGGATTGTTTTATGCACTGGCACAAGAGCTTTCATAAGCTTTTCAGTTTTGGTTCATCAAAATACTTCCCAGCCTGTGAAAAATAACTATTTCTGCTGAGGATGGGCAAGGCCAGGTGGGGCGATTGCCCCAGCTAGGCTTCTGATTGGCCACTGGTGCGTTGATTGGTGTTATGTATTAAGATGGCCACGACTGAGCTAGCCTGGCCATGTGGTCGCACCGACCTGCAGACCTGCAGACCTAGAACAATAGCCACCTCGGATTCTAGCGTGGACCAATAGGGTCGCCCGGATCCTGAATCGGACCTATAGGAACCTGGACCGTATATCACGGGAATTGGGGTGTGTGTTGGGTGTGAGTGTGAACATGCATATAAGCTGGCCTCGGATTGGCTAGTTTATCTTCCGTTTTGATGTAATTAATAAACTTGAGCTGATTTCACCACGCTGAGCCTCAGAACTCAGTACTTTACACTGGCGATGAAGGTGGGATCCCGATGAGCGAGCCTGACTCTAACTCCAGGCCGGCACCACTCATCGATCTACAGGAGGACACTGCACCCCGCACCACTCTTTTGCAGCATCGCACTCCACTCCCCTGATCCTCGCTCGCTGCGACAAGTCAAGGCTGCAGCAGGAATCATCGAAGTCTTCGACCTCACTCACCCTGAGTTCTGGGAAGCATGGGTAGAGCCGCTGACAAACTACCTCACCTTTCAAGAAATTACTGACACCGGTAAGAAACAGGCCCTACTCCTAAGCACCATCCTCTGTAGAGATTTTTTTTTTTAAACCCATTGCTTTGGCCACAGCTGCCACAACAGCATGTTCACTGTCTGTGGCTAGCTGTGCCTCCTGTGGCATCAATTTTGTGGCAGCCACTGTGGGCTGTTTGGTGTAGTGGTTAAGTGCACAGACTCTAATCTAAGAGAACTGGGTTTGATTCCCTGCGCCTCCACTTGCACCTGCTGGATGACCTTGAGCTATTCTCTCAAGAGCAGTTCTCGAGAGAGCTCTCTCAGCCCCACATGCTTCAAAGGGTTTCTGTTGTGGGGAAGGGAAGGGAAAGGAGTTTGTAAGCTGCTCTGAGACTCCTTCAGGTAGTGAAGCATGGGGTATAAATCCTGTCTCTTCTCTCTTCTTCTTCTGTGCCCAGCACACTGTGTCAGAAGGGCAAAAATGCTCGCAGACTGAAAAAGGTTGGGGACCCCTGTTGAATTGCCACTCTATGAATCCCAGCACAGGATATGCACATACAACCTGGCAGTGTTCTAAGGAATAAAACACAGGCATTAAAAAAAAAACCCCTCCCAGATGGCCCTCTGCTTTAAAGGAAATTATTATTTTCTATTCTGTTCCTGGCTGTTGGGCCCAGATTGTGTTAAGTAACTTGTATGGGAGACAGAAAACTTAATTTTTATATTTTAAAAAAAAATTCATTTAAACACGCCAGGTGCGAGCCTCTTGTCATTTCTTACCCTCTAAACGGTGGGCAATTATTTTGTTTAGTTGGGTTAATACGGGAACTCTGTTCCGAGTGACAGCGAGAACAACTTAACCGCCGTTGCGCTTTGTATCGCGCCTTGGCAATCAGCTCGTTAATAAGTCGGGAAGATTGATATCGGCTTGAAAGGCAAGACCCATACAAAACAATTAATTAAGAAAGTTAAAACAAATTAACTCCTCAGAATGGAGCCGGATCCCAGAGATGAGGTGGTAAAAACCCAGAAGGAAAAAAAGCTCTAATTGAAATCTGGCGCTGGAAGGCACGCGGTCTAGCTTTTACATTATCTTATCAGAAAATTAGCAAAATGTAATTTTATGGGTTTTTTTTTTAAAAAAAACAGATGTTATTTTTAACCACATCAAAAAAAAAATTCCCCACCTCCTGGCTATTGGCACAAACTGTCATAATTGCTATAATTTGAAGTCTAGGCTGCCGAATGACAGTTCTGATAGCTATCTCAGACCTGGGATATATTAGGGAGACAGCTGGGAGACATATCTTTGCTAGAAGGTTTTTTAATGCTACATTTGGACTTCATTTGCGCCTATTATTTAATCTCCTTCTTGAGAATATACTAAAGAATGCTATTCCCCCCACTTGCCGTGCAGGAGAAAATCAGGAGGTTAATAATATTGAGAGAGGTAAAGTTGACTGCAATTAACGTACCAATAATACTCGGGCTTTGTGAAGAAACACATTTTTTTTCTTTGGAGGTTTGAAATGAGCAAAACCTTCTCTCTGAATTTTAGAAGTCTTCCCCCCCTCTCTCTGGGCATAGAACAGGCAGGAAGGGAGGAAGTCAGTTTAATTGCTTTCCAGAGTTACCTCAGCCCACCTTCGTACAAATGCTAATAGGTGTAGACAATGGGATGGTCAAGTTCTCTCCAGCCCTTCAGGCAGGGAACAGAAACTTGGAGGTGTTAAATGTTAGAGAGACTTCAGGAAGGAAAGATAATCTCCAGGAAAGGTTCTGTAACCAGGCCTGACCTGGTCAGTGGGTGGGGAAAAGAGAGGTGATAAAACTCCTAGAAGCAAGGAGGAAAGGCTCTTTTGTGCTGAGTCCATCAGAGCAATAAGTGCAATACACTGCTTGACCCAAAATGACACAAAACAGATGCCCGTCAAAGGCAAGCCTGGACATGTAGTTTAGAAGCATGAGAGAGAGTGGCTGGCTAGCTCCTCTGCACCCTAGAGAGACACATAATTTAGGGCAATGGGTCTCCCAAGAACCTATCAACTAATCTCATCAACACTGAGCCTCACTTCCCTGCACCCATTTACTTTAATTAAATAACACTTAATACTATTCACCGAACCTGGTATCTTTTCCTAACTGGTACTTACAGGATTATGTCACCATTTGCACCTATAGTCCACCTCAGAAAATCCCGACAAACTTCTCCCAGATCATTGTCCACCTCTGAAAAAACCATCAAGTTAATGTTTTGGGGGCTAAGACAACAGCCTGCTCTAGGGAGCATTTCACCCTATATATTATGGTGTCCTGCTCCATTACAGTGTATGTGTGTTCTCGAATTCATATGTGTACCCTCAAATCTGTTTGGGCCTTCTCTCTTTCTCACCATGAAACACTGGTTGTTTTGCTGCCTCCACGGATCTCTTTCTTTGCAACTAGTAATTATAGCCTTACCCAAAATTGCTTTCCCCCGCTCCTCCCTGATTTCCTCTTAGTTAGCCTTGTATGCATTTTCAGTTGTTTGTGTGTGTTTTGCCTTTTTATTTCTCTTTCAATAAAAAAATCTTTCTGATTGAACATCAGCCTGGTTTATTTCAAGAGTTCTCTTAAGGAAAAAATCTACGTAAACATTGCTGGAGAACCCCAGTTACTTCCTCTCACTCTTTCTCCTTTAAAGCTAATTTCCCCCAAGTAATTAGGAGGCTGCCATTTTGGATAACACTTAAAGCCTCCTATCCTTGTGTACCAACGGTCCCAATCCAAATTAGGCTTGCATATTCCTGGGATTATGTTCTCAGCACAGAATATACTTATACATCATCATGCAAACTCTGGGAAGATGCAGGTAAAAACTTAACCTATAGATAGGCTGCTCATAAAACCGATCTGTACTTGTGATGAATTTGAAGTTCATATTGAAATGTGGGACTTTGACGGGGGGAAAGCCCCATCTCTTGGCAACCTGCTTACTTTCCACTTCCCAGGAGACACTGCTCTTTCTTCCCATGGCATCTGGCAAGGAGAGAGGAGTTGCTGTAAGTCACCAGGCTGTGAAATTGTGCAATTAATTCAACATCAAGGATTCGGAAGAATATGTGCAATTGAATGAAGCTCTGGAGTGTGTGAGGGAAACAGAAGCTTCTCTGATCTCTTAGCAGGCTTATTTTTCTAGTGCATTGCTGATGGTTTGGGTGGTAATCTGACGGAAAAATGTGGTTCATAAACATCACTGGGTGTGAGCAATATGACAGGCTGATGTGGTTTTGCTTCCTCTTTCAGCACTGGTTTTTCCAAGTACATGGATTCCTTTTAGCATCATATGAACTATGGCTGCGGTCAGATGAAAGGCTTGGCACGGTCTGGCCAAACCTCTATTTTATCCATTGTTATTTGTTCCGGAAAGGTTTCTCCAAACATGCCACCCTTAACCTGCCTCACCACACACTCACTCCATCATTGACCATTCAGATTATTGCTGCACAGTAACCACGGAGTGGGTGGTTAGGGAGCATCCTTTCACACAAGTGCAGAAGTGCTCATTTGAAGCATCACTCTGTTTTGACAGCTCCACGATCCCTCTACCATGTACCACGACCCTTGTCAGCCTCCTCAGCTTTGCCTTTCTTCCTTGGAATGCAGATTTGCATGACAGTAGCCCCATTGACTTACTCTTGTGTCAATCATAGAATGCTCTCAAACAGCAACTCTGAAGCAGAAAACAGGAAAGTGGGATGGGGAGTAGGGTTGCCAGCTCCAGGTAGGGAAACTCCTGGAGATTTGGGGATGGAGCCTGGGGTAGACAGGGACCTCAGTGGGGTACAGTGCCATGGAGTCCACCCTCCAAAGCATCCATTTTCTCTGGGGGGACTGATCTCTGTTGTCTGGTTAACATCCACTCCCCTCCCCCACACACACACACTTTAGCCAGGGTCCATGCCCAGAAAGCCCTGCGCACACTTTGGGGGCAGATATTCAGCCCCTGTTTGCTTAGAAGCAAGGCTGCCTGGATTTTAAAAATTTTCCAGCTTTACAGTCCCTGAATCAGGGATGCCAGCCTCCCTAGGTTCCCTGCTGATATCAGAGCCTAACACGGGACTATTTTCATGGCTTTCCAACGCCAAGAAACAAACTAGAGGGACTTGGGGGGTGGGGTTCGTCACTCAAAAGCAACTCCCCCAGGAGCTCCTGATCCCGATGGAATGTTTGGGTGCCGAAACACACGAGTGGTGATTCATAACCCTGGGGTGAAGATCCACTTATGTGCACATCGCTAGCTGAATTTTTAAAATGGCGTCAAGATAAAAGTGTGAGATCAAACTTTTCAAACAGCTTGAGAGTGCAATGGATTGATCAGACATCTGAAAATTTTGGGGTGAAAGACACAGTTTTTGAATGTGTTCACTGCTGTTACTCTACTTGTAACACTCTTAACCTCCGACTCGAAGATGGGTGGGAACAGGGTGCCGATGACTGTGGAGGACAGATGTTGCCATCAGAACCTGCATTTTAAATCTGCAGGGCAGCAGCACCGACGACAGATCAAACAGCTCATCTGATTGCAGCCTATGATGCCGGGGAGCGGGGCTGTGGCTCAGTGGTGGAGCATCTGCTCGGCAGGCAGGAGGTCCCAGGTTCAGTCCCTGGCATCTCCAGGTTAAAGTGGTCGGGTAACGGGTGATGACAAAGGCCTGGAACTGGGACTCTAGAGATCTGCTGCCCAGCCTGAATAGACAATACTGAGCTTGATAGACTAATGGTCTGAATCAATATAAGGCAGTTTCGTGTGCTCATAAGGGGAAGGACTCTGGTTCAGTGGCAGAGCTTCTGATTTGCATGCAGAAGATCCCAGGTTCAGTCCCTGGCATTCTCAGTTCAAAGGGATCAGGTAGCAGAGGGTGAGAAGGAGAGCAAAGCAATAGATAATATTGACCTTGTCGGACTCAGTATAAGGCAGCTTCGTGTGGGGAGGGGGCCATGTCTCAGTGCTAGAGCAATCTGCTTGGCCTGCAGGAGGTCCCAGGTTCAATCCCTAGTAGTGCCAGCACCTCTGGTAAGGATCAGGTCATAGGTGATGTGAAAGACCTCTGCCTGAGACTTTGGAGAACCGCCAGTCTGAGTAGACAATGTTGACTTTGATGGACTGATCGTGTGAGTCAGTATAAGACAGTTTCATGTGTTCATCATGCCAACATGTATGCTCATTTGTTCATATAGGAAGGGTCTCCGGGTCAGTGGCTGAGCATCTACTTTGCATGGGGAGGGACCCTGGTTCAGTCCCGAGCACCCCCAGTTGAAAGGGTAAGGTGAAGAGCCTTTCTGTGCTGAGACCTCTGGAGAGAGAGAGGGCTGCCAACCAGGGTAAGAAGGACTGACCTTGAGAGACTCAGTAGAGGACAGCAATCAATCAATCAGTTATTGGCATATAAAATAGATAAGATGGAACATGGAATATAGATTGCTTTTAGATTACAATTGGGTAAATATGTCATCAGACTGACTCTTTATATCTTATCACAGCACAAATTTATAGCACGTTGCAAAAATTATAGCCACCTTCTCAATCCTACCTGGAGAGGAGTCATTTGGGATAAAATGAACCTTAATGTGATCAGTGGAGCTGCGGTGGCTCAAGTGGTTAAGACGCTGAACTGCAGGCTGTGGAAGGTCAGTAGTTCAGCAGTTCGAGACCCGGGTGCCGCATGACAGGGTGAGCTCCTGTCTCTAGTTCCAGCTCCTGCCAACCTAGCAGTTCGAAAGCAAGAAATTGCAAGTAGATAAATAGGGACCACTTCGGTGGGAAGGTAACAGCGTTCCGTGCGCCTTGGTGTTTAGTCATGCCGGCCACATGACCACGGAAACGTCTTCGGACAGCGCTGGCTCTTCGGCTTTGAAACGGAGATGAGCACCGCAACCCTAGAGTCGGATTCGACTGGCTTTCGAGCAAGGGAACCTTTACCTTTACTTTAATGTGATCAGAGAATCCTGTCTTATTTGCCAAAATAGGGTTTAGATATTTAGTAGGGATTTCTACATAAATAGGACAACAAGAAAGGATATGTGAAATTGTTTCAATGCAACTTAACTTACGGGGACACTATCGAGCTGAATATGGTACCTTTGGAAATCTTCCAATTAGGCTGCGCTCACACACGCTAAATAATACACTTTCAATCCACTTTCAATGCACTTTCCAAATGGAATTTGCCAGTTCACACAGTAAAATCCAGTTGGAAATTGCATTGAAAGTGGATTGAAAGTGCATTATTTAGTGTGCGTGATTGCAGCCATAGGATTGCAGATGGCATAACATTAAGTCTGGCCAAAGAAAAATCTCTACGTGGTTGTGGGATTTGAAGAGCGTGGAGGTATGGAGCCATACGGCCTGCTTTTAATGGAATCTCGAAGTCCAAGGGAGAGCAAGTTTCATTGGCTAGGCAGCAGAGATTTTGTGACTTAATATCCAAAATCTTTGTGTTGAATCCTATGGAATACATCTGATTGGGAGAGAATAGTGAATCCAGAGATCGACCAGTAACACTAACTTTCTTGTCAGTGATTTAGATTCCGATAACATTTGATAAATAAAACTAGAGGGATCAGAGTTATAATGTAGTTGCAGCCAGTATTTGACAGCATCATGTGTTCAACAAAAGGTTGCTAACTCTAGGGTTAGGAAATTCCTGGAAATTTGACAGTGGAACTGGAGAGGGAAGGGTTGGGGGAGAGAGGGACCTCAGTGGTGTATAATGCCATAACGTCCACCCTCCAAAAGCAGTCATCCCCCCCCAGGGAACTGACTTCTAGTGTCTGGAGATCATTGGTAATCCTGGGAGATCTCCAGGTATCACCTGAAGGTCGGCAGCCCTAGTTCAGCAATGATCATGAAGGGAATTGCATGTAACAGCAAGGCTTTTCCATGCTGCCGGTCTTCCTTGGGGTGCCAAATGCCTCCCTGCACCTACTCGGTAATGCTGCTTGCTTTCTGGAAACACCAAGTGTCTGCCACTGAGAACTTTAAAAAGCTATCGGGGGAGGGGAGGTCCTTCTCTGCCTTGAAATTTGGCAGGAAAGATTCCCCCAGATGAAGGGTACAACCCCTGAGAACATCATCCCAAATCGATGGAAATCTGACTTATACGTGTTTCTCGGCGAAATCAATGGGGGGGAATAATGAATAGGATGATGACAAAACATAAATGATGGGGGGGGTTAAATTGCTTACCCCTAGTTCTCAATGGGGGCTGCAGTGACTCAGAGGTTAAGACGCTGGGCTGCAGACCGGAAGGTCGGTAGCTCAGCAATTTGAGACCCTGGTGCCATGTGACGGAGTGAGCTCCCGTCTCTGGCCCCAGCTCCTGCCAACCTAGCAGTTCAAAAGCAAGAAATTGCAAGTAGATAAATAGGTACCGCTTCAGTGGGAAGGTAACAGCGTTCCGTGCACTTTGGTGTTTAGTCATGCCGGCCACATGACCACAGAGAAGTCTTCGGACAGCACTGGCTCTTCAGCTTGGAAACGGAGATGAGCACTGCCCCCTAGAGTTGGAATTGACTGGGTTTTGAGCAAGGGAAATCTTTACCTTTTGTTCTCAATGAAGTAGTAAACCTGAGTCCATTCTGTACTACTTCACACAGCAAGTGAAACTCACACAATAGACTGCTTGTTCTTGTTCTCTCTCTCTCTCTCTCTCTCTCTCTCTCTCTCTCTCTCTCTCTCTCTCTCTCACACACACACACACACACACACACACACACACACAGATTTGTATAGAGACAACTGGCATGTCAGAGAACAGGTTCTGCTGGAAGCTGTCTCCCTGTCATACTGATTTTCTGTCGGGAGCCAGAGGGGTGTTGTGGTTAGGGTGTTGGACTAGCTAAGCTTCAAAACCCGACTCCGCCAGGGAGCTTGCTGGGTGACTTTAGGCCCCTCCCCCTCTCTTCGCCTAAACTACCTCACAGGGTTGCTGTGATGACAACATTTCAGGGAACTTCTTGTTGTTCTTGATCTTGTACAACTTTGCCACAGGTTAGTATGTCATGGGTCAGAAAGAGAAGGTCTACAATGTAATCTCACCCAGAACAGAAGCTGAGTTCAGACTGGCAGTTTGCAGCGGGGGCCAGTCGTGGCAACAAAGCCATGGAATAAACTGTTCCGGGTTTTCCCAGTCGCAAGGGGACGACAGATGCGGGAGCATACCAGGAGGAGGCATGTGGGAGCGTTCAGACTGCTGGCCCAGAGGTGCGGCTGTAAATGGCTTTTTCCTGGTAAATCGACTGCTGGCCAGATGTGTGGCTGTAAATGGCTTTTTCCTGATAAATTGGCTGGATGCCTATGTGTGTATGAGCACATGTGCACTCATGTGCTCATACACACATAGGCATCCAGCCGATTTGGAGAGGATCCCGTTGCACACTGGGTGGTAGAGCGGAGCACAATCATATGCACCAATCATATGCACCAGGAGCAATACTGGTTGCTCCTGGCTTTTCGGCTGAGCGTTCACACTTCCCGGGAAGTGGACTGACACAAGATAAAGGCACTCGCCGGGATTTGCTACCACTTGTAACAGGCATCTTTTTAATGCGGGAGCGAAGCAGAACAGCACGGGTTGCCTACAGGTGGGGAATGCCAGGCAGATGTGCCTGTGTGAACGCCTCCTTTAATCCGCTTGGGACACGCAGCTGCAAAGTGGCTATAGCAGGGCACATTGTCAGTCTGAACTCAGCCAGAAAATCACTAGCTAGGATCAAAACACATTTTCCCCCCCAATAGGATTCTTGTACTTTTATCACTGTCTGAGCTACAGGATATGGAAATAGAAACCATACTGGATGGGGGATATGTTTCTGGGTAGCAGTGTGTGTGAACAAGATCTTGGGATAAGGGTGGACAGTTAAATATGAGCAGCCAATGTGATGCAGGGACGAAAAAGGCTAATGTGATCTTGGGGTGTATCAACAGAGGCATAACATCCAAACCACAAGTCCTGCCGTACACTGCCTTTGTCGGGCCACACCTGGAGTCTTGTGTGCAGTTCTGGAGGCCTCGCTTCAAAAAGGATGTCGGCAGAATGGAGCGGGTGCAGAGGGAGAGCGACGAGGATGATTGGGGTGGGGGGTCTGGAGACCAAGGGCCCTAAGAGGAAAGGCTGAGAGGTTTGGGAATGTTTAGTCTGGAGAAGAGAGGGTTGCAGGGGAACATGATGGCTCTCTTGAAGTATTTGAAGGGCTGTCACTTAAAGGAGGGCAGGGAGCTGTTCCTGATGGCAGCAGAGGAGAGGACTCGCAAGAATGGGTTTAGATTACAGGCAGGCAGGTACTGGCTGGATATTAGGAAAAATTTACAGTAATTTTACAGCAAGAGCTGTTCAACAGAGGAATCGGCTGCCTCAGGAAGTGGTGAGCTCCCCCTCCCTGGCAGTCTTGAAGCAGCGGCTGGACAAACACTAGTCAGGGACGCTCTGGGCTGATCCTGCATTGAGCAGGGGGTTGGACTAGATGGCCTTTATGGACCCTTCCAACTCCGTGATTCTAGGAGTCTAAGCTCACTTATGAACCTGCCCAACCACTACAGTCATCTTTGGAGGCCTTGCTTCAGGTTCCCCCACCTTCTGAGATTAGGCGAGTGGCAACCCGGGAGAGGGGCTTTTCGGTCGTGGCACCAAAGCTCTGGCACTCTCTCCTTAGGGGAAATTCGTCTGTCCCCTTCTGTTACTGTCTTCCACAAGTGGGTGACGACTTTTTTTGTTTCATGTGCCATTCCCTCAATGATCCCTCCTTCCTAACCAATGTTTTAATCACAATTTTTGTGTTATGTATGTATTTTAACTGTTTTTTAATTGTTTTAATGATGTGTGTGTCGGGGGGACTGATTTTAAGGGCTGCAAAATGTGGTTTTATCATGAATGTTTTGAACTGTTAGCTGCCTCGGTGGCCCTTGTAAGGGCAGCAAGGCAGGATACAGATTTTGTCAATAAAATAAATGAAAAAATAAATTGAAGACACAAATCTGCCAGGGTAACCTCTCTCTCTTACCTGTAGCAACTTTTTGAAGTTAATCTGTTCACAGTAAGTACAATATACCTACCAATGCTCCCTCTAAACTATGGAGTCTTGTGAGCAAAAAAATCTACTTTGTGAGCTACGGGCATTAAAGTTGTGAGCGAGCAATTTGGCTACTGCATAAATTAGTTTGCTCCTTCCTGAGCGAAGACAAAAATGTGCGAGCCAGAGGCTAAAAAACTGTGAGCTAACTCACACTAACTCAGCTTAGAGGGAACACATGAATATGTCATGTAAAATGTGCTTCTGTTTTTGTAAATAACAATTCTCTTGTCACCATTGAGGTCAGATCATCTTCGTCATTTCTTTGAACAGCATTTTTCCCTTAACCAGGAAACATGGAGAATTGGGGATAAAGAAATATGATTTAAAAAAAAAACATTTAACCCAATAATCAGGGCTATTTGGGGGCAGGAACACACAGGAACGGAGTTCCAGCCAGTTGTTCCCGAGTTGGCCACACCCAGCAGAAACTCATTAGCATAATAGGCCACACCCAACAGCAGAAATTCATTAGGATTGGCTACATTGCGGGATGTGCGGCCTCACATGCAAAGGAGTTCCTGCTGCAAAAAAAAGCACTGGGTCTTGACAATAAACAAGGTAAACAGAATAAGAAGCAAAAGGTGGGTGTGGCTGGATGACTGCACTTCTGGTAACATGGGGGTGTGGCATTATATGCTAATGACCTGTGCTGTCAGGGGTGTGGCCTAATAGGCTAATGAGTTTCTGCTGTTGGGTGTGGCCTATTATGCTAATGAGTTCCTGCTGGGCTTTTTCTGCAAAAAAAGCCCTGCCAATAATAATGCCAGAAAGTCCACCTTCTGAAGGGGCAATTTTCTCCACTGATCCTGGAGATGAGTTGTAATCCCAGCAACCACCTGGAGGTTGGCAACCCTAGGAACAATCAAGGTGTCAGTGAGGGGGGGGGGCTGGCAAAAGCAGAAGGCAGTTAACGCTGTTCTCCTCTCCTCCATTTTATCCTCACAACAACCCTGTGAGGCGGGTTAGGCTGAGAGCACATGACCAGCCTGAGGCCACCCAGCAAGCTTCCACAGCACGAGTGGGGATTCAAACCCAGGTCTCTCAGATACTAGTCCAACTCGCTTAACCACCACACCACACTGGCCCTCGACTGGATCTGCGAGCAATTCCCAGGTGATGTGACTTAGTTCCAAGCCATGAAACGCTTCAGCTGCCCATTTCTGCCTATGAAATCTCTGTCCAGCTGGCAAGAACTTCTGAATCTGAATCTGGTCGGATTAGTTCTTTCCTTTGTTTATTGTCCGTCATTCTTGTTGAGTCTCGGGGGGGATGACACAATTAAACACAATACAGTAGGAATAGAGTTGCCAACAACCCGGGGGGGGGGTGTGAATGTCCTGTCCCTTCCACAGTGGTTTAATGGGATGCTATTTACCAAGTGATGTTACTGGCCTCCATGCCACAAAAAGCTTTGACTGCCCATTTCCACCTATGATGTCTCTGTTAAAGGGGCAAGATGTTTTTTTCCAGGTCACTGGCAACCATAAGGAACACTATATAACATACAACCAACAGTGAACAATAGTAGAATACGGTGCACTACAAACAGTACGATGTATACAGAAGAAGAGTATTTACTATTTATTTAGAATATTTCTGTGCTGCCTCCTGCTCAAGGCGACTTACAGTTCAACATTTTTTGCTGTTTTGTTATGGCTTTGAGCAAATGCAATTAAAAACAATAAGAAAACAGTCTAAATGTTATAGATGTATGAATGTCGCGACACAGGTCTACGCATTCACACTTGATTCTTGTTTTTTATGTACACAATAAAGCCACACAAACCTGTTCTTCCAAGTCTCACTTTCAGTCTGGTAAGGAGGGATGGGCACGAACCAGATCACGAACTACAGTTCATGATGAATTTTGGCCGGTTCATGGTTCGCAAAGTGAAGTTCATAGCAGGTCAGCCAGAGCAAACTTTCAAGCTGTTTGTGGCAGTTCATGGTGGTTAGTGAACAGATACATTCAAAGCAACCAGGGGAAAGAATTTGGAGGGCATGTAGAGCAACATCCAGGGGAGGTCTCCCGTGACTTTGATGTCTCTAGCTTGCACAGGATCCATTCTATACATTCCTGAACCTCCTGAACCTGTGCCTGTCATTTCCCCAGAAAGCACTTTCTTGGGGGCACCTTATTTGAGGGGCCATAACACAGACCCTGTAAATCCTCACCAAACTTAGAGGGCAGGTAGAAGAAAGTCATTCAGAGATCCCCTGTGTGTTTGGTATTTCTAGCTTCCACAGGATCCATTCTATGCACTCCTGAACCTCCTGAACCTTATTTCCCTGGATAGTGCTTTCCTGGGGGCACCTTCTTTGGGGGGCTGTAACTTGGACCCCGTAAATCCAATCCTCACCAAACTTGGAGGGCAGGTAGAGGAGAATCAACCAAAGATCTTCTGCAAGTTTGACATCTCTAGCTTTCACAGGATCTGTTCTGCTGCATCATGAACCTCATGAACTGAACTGTTTTGTTTGGTGGCTAAAAGTTTGTGACAGTTTTTGGTTTGCAAACCAGGCACGTCACAAACCACGAACTGAACCACATTTCCCAGGTTCATGCCCATCCCTACTGGCAAGGTTTAACCTCATCCTTTCTTAGCTGCAACCTCTCTTCTTCATTATCTGAGAACACTCAGACTAGGCACAGGGTTACCACGTCCTCCCTGGCCACCAGCAGGGGATAAGGGGTTAGGGTTGTCTGATCCAGGTTGGGGAACTACTAGAGATTTGAGGATGGAGCCCGGGGAGGCAAGGGACCTCAGTGGGGTGCAATGCCATATAGTCCACTCTCCAAAGCACTCATTTTCTCCAGGGGAACTGACCTCAGTAGTCTGGAGATCAGCTGTAATTCCAAGGAATCCCCAGGAACCACCTGGAGGCCGGCATCCCCAGGCTAGGCTAAGGGTTTTGTTTTTGTTTTTTTAAAGCAAAGTCCAAAGAACTCATCAATTTTTGTAGCTGTCTGGACCCCCCCCCCATTAATCCCTCCAACCAAATTCTCAACTCACCAAAGTGGTTTAAGGAGGAGAGTTATTGAGTCAAACAACAAAACTGATCTTTTTTGGGAAAAAAAGGCAATGCATTTTATGAACCCCAAACCACTAAGCCACCTGGGAGAAGAAAATGACATTGCCGATCCTCTCCCCTTTCGCATATTTCCCCTTCACTTCACTTAGCCTTTTCTCCCTGATCCCTCCATCATGGGGGGACTTCTAGTGCCGAATGGATTAGCGGTGATCTTTGCAGATTGCTCACACCTGCGCCTCTGTCACTCCCCTGTTCCACTCTGTGCAATCAGCCATACCTGGGTAAGTCCCAAATGACAAGCAAACAGAAGCCCACCTGACAGCTCGGGCCTGACACCTGGGCAGGAGGGGAGAGCGGGGGGTGGGGGGAGATGGTTGGACTTGCACAATTCAAACCACCAGGAGAAGGGCTCAAGAGAACAAGGGAAACTTTGTACAGGAGGGGATAAGCGGGAAGAACAGAACCTCCAGGGTTGGCACGGATTTGCAAAACCATCTTTTTTTCCGACAAGGGCCTAAATCTGGAGGTGCAGGTGTCCCAAGGGTTGCCAGCTTCCAGGTGGTGCCTGGAAATCTCTCAGAATTTACAACCAATCTCCAGACAACAGAGATCAGTGCCCCTGGAGAAAATGGCCGCTTTGGCAGGTGAACTTTATGGTACTATACCCTGATGAGGTCCCTCTCCAGCCTCCACCCTTCCCCAGGGTCTACCCCAAAATCTCCTGGAATTTCCCAGCCCACAGTTAGCATCCCTATTTGGTCCATCAGTGGCGATTAGCAATCATGGTGCATCTCCAGTTTCAGAGATCTTTTTTCCCCCCTCCCCATTCTTAATCCCCAAATAAGGGACCTGGATGGCCTGGGCTAGCCCAATATCATCAGTTCATGGAAGCTAAGTAGGGCCAGGCCTGGCTAGTATTTGGATGGGAGACCACCCAGGAATACCAGTGTCGTGACACAGAGGCAGGCAACAGCAAACCGCCTCTGTGACGTCTCTTGCCTTGAAAACCTTGCAGAGTTGCCATAAGTCAGCCGCGACTTGACAACGCTCTCCACCACCCCCACCAAAGGCCCAGAGCTCTTTTCTCTTGGCCTGGTTGCTAAAGCAACTGGGTGCGAGGGGAACTGTGCCAGCGAGGGAAACTGAAATGTTCCCTTGCATGCATGGAATGCCGTGTGCAGCGTTATGTGTCCTGGCGAAGGGAAGTTTGCCTGTTTTTACTTGCTTGGTGGTTCTGCCGTGCCAGATTCAGATGAGCTCATGAGCAGATCGCTCTCCCTACTCATCGGCCTGGTGCTCCCGTGCCCTTAAGAGCAGCCTGACTGTACAAGCCTAAGAACATTTTCCTGGGAATAAGTCCTATTGAAGGTCTCCGAGTCAACCTGTTTAGGATCACTCTCCATTGGCTGTAACAGATTAAGAAAGACGCCACTCTGTTTAGGGTTCCAAGCACGTCGTAATGGCTGTGGCTCGGTGTCAGAGCATCTTCTTGGCATGCAGAAGGTCTCAGGTTCAATGCCCAGCGTCTCACGAACACGTGAAGCTGCCTTCTACTGAATCGGAGCCCACTGAGAACAAGAAACTGTGATATGGGGCACGAAAAACAAAGTTATCAAACAAGTTACGTATTTTTCGTACAGTGTTCTTGCTTTTTAACACATTCACTAAGCAGAAGGTGGCGTATAAAAATGATAGGTTTTTAGTTCCTTAATGGAAAACCATAGAAGTCCAGTCCAAATGGAAAGCCATATAAGTTCAGCACAAAAAAATTTCCGGTGTAGAATCCAAAGAGATTTCTGTCCAAGGAGTCCAAAGAGGACGAGGTATCCTGGTTTGAATGTTGCTCGTTTCAAGTCATGGGACTTCCCCTCCACTTTGGATAATTGTCTACCATTGAGTCTTGGCTGAGGAAAAGTCCCATGTCTTGAAGTGAGCTGTTAAGTATGATGCTTAACATGATTTCAGAAAGTGATTCAGCTTTATTCAGCAACAGCTCAAGTCAACCAGAACAACAAACAGCAGATCTAACAGATGACAAACAAACAGTGGAGCTTTGCTCCTTTTAAACATTCCCGGCTAATGTAGCCACGCCTATTTACAGAAAAGTAACCAATGCGATTAGTCGGATAACAACCAATAAGGTTCATTCCCCCCAAGAGTTTGTGGTTCGTCCGGATTGGACGGCGATTCCTAGACAACCAATCAGAAGTGCGGGATTTCAATCCTTGTCTAGCAATGAAGCTTAACATAGGTTTTCAATGGGTGCATTACACTTCCACAGAATACATTACGTGAACAACATTCAAATCAGAAATCAGGATCTCTCGTCCTCTTGGGACTCCTTGGATAGCAATCTCTTCAAAGTCGAAAGACCTCTGCCTGGAACCCTGGAGAGCTGCTGCCAGTTCGGGTAGACAGTGACTGGCCTCGATGGACCGGAAGGTCTGACTCAGTAGAAGGCAGCTTCGTGTGTGGTCCCAAACACCGAGCCAAGCAAAGGTTCTCCTGAAACAGCTTCACCAGATATGGAGACTGCCTGCTCAGCCTGTACAAACCACTTCTCAATCCCACCCCAGCCAAACGTAAAACCCTAAATCAAGTTTTGGGTGGGGAAAATGCAGGGAGGGGCTTACCTAGCCGGGGTTTACAAGGTAGCGATACATAAAGAGGTGGGTTGCCGTGGGTATTTGCAGATGAAGTTTTGTTGCAAAAATGCCAACCTCTGGGGAAAAGCTGGCAGAAAACGCACACAAACACTGTGAAAATTCACTTATGAACAATGTGTGAACTAAATAATGACCATTACAAATTCATATGTCGTTAGATTTATATGAACTTCAAGAATCTTATATCAGGGCGAAAACTTCTAAAGTGCATTTTTTAAACATGTGCAACACCATGGCTGCAATCACACACACTAAATAATCCACTTTCAATGCACTTTCCAGCTGGATTATGCCAGTTCACACAATAAAATCCAGTTGGAAAGTGCTCTGAAAGTGGATTGGAAGTGGATTGCTTAGCATGACCGCAGCCCATGTCAGAGAACTAAACACATCAGTCCCAAAGCTACATCCAAATCATGAAGGTTACTCAATTCAACAAGTACGTCTTCTGAAAAAATAGTGGCAACAAGGCCACCTGAAACTTCTGTGCTCCACAAATAACAATTCACTAGCAAGCATATACAGATCTTCCAGTAGGCTGTGTAGCTTTCCAGCAGACGAATTCAACAAGCAAGTCTTCCAAAAATCACTTTGGAAGTTTTCGCTCTAGTATGAGATCCTTGAAGTTTATATAAATCTAATGACACATGAATGTGTAGTAGTCTTTATTTGGTTCACGCATTGTCCATGAGTGAATTTCCACAGTGTTTTTTGTATGCTTTTGCCATTTATAGCGCTGTGTTCCCTTACATAAATTTTCCCTGGGAAAAAAGCTAGCAGCACTCTTAACACAGAGATATCCCCAGCAAGCAGTTGGCACCGAGTGTTAGATACACAGTGAGTCACATGTCAGCTCGCATTGTGCTAAAATGCTGAGTTATCCTGGCAGAGCTCAGCAATCAAGGAGAAGCCACAGTGCACCGTTCTCCCTGGGTGGTCTGCTTGTCTCAGCGCACTCTGGTCCGGCCGTCTGTTATTGCCCTGACCCGCATACCTGGCATAGACTCTCTCAAGCTTATCCGTCAAAGTGCCCCAGGTCTGCTCTGGCTTCTTGCTTGTGAACCAACAGGAAATGAGATGACATCAGCAACCAGCTCAGGCCACAGTTGCACCAGCAGGCAAGCCATTCCAGTGACCCTCAGGAAAAAAATAACACTGTACGCATACATAAAGTATTAGACAACAAATTGTGTCCTTCAAATGAATTAGTATTTTCTTTTACAGTCCTTTTTCACTGAAGTAATTGATCAGTCCCTTTTTTGTGTCTGAACACAGTCACAAATAAAGCAACTACGGATCGCCTAGGTTGCCGTCCGTTTCTTCTGACTTCGTCGGGCTGCTAGGGTTCCAAATGACCCTAGTTGCGATGGGGACTCTGGAGAGCATGGATCCCAAGCTGCACACACACCACAAGATGCACTGTTTTGCCCTGACCTGGATAGCCTCGGCCAGCCCGATCTCATCAGATCTCAGAAGCTAAGCAGGGTCGACTCTGTCAAGTACTTGGATGGGAGACCTTGTTGGAATACCAGCAGCCAGAAGGCAGGGGCAGGCTTTATTCAGCCACCTCTCTCAATATCCTGCAGGCCCCCAGTAGGGGTCAGTCACCAGAGGTCCCCATGACTTCCAGGTGCACACACATATGCGTGTGCGCACACATGCACATATGAAAAATAAAAGATGCTCTGTTTTGCATTCATTGCTGCTGTGGGCAGTGGAGCTTCCACATAGGAATTTTCTATGTGGAAATTTCTGCACTTTCCTCCCAGAGCCACCATTTCCCCTCCTGTACAATCAGTGGGTTTTATTTTTTTAAAAAAACCTGTTAAATAGGGTTGCCAGCCTCCAGGAAGGCCCTGGAGGTCTCCCAGGCTCACAACTGATCTCCAGACTACAGATTTATTTATCGTATGGCAGAAAGCAGATAATGATATCAAATACATAACCAAGTTGATACAATGGGTATGTAGACCGATTGGGCGATCCCCCTAAATACGAATATCCAGACTACAGAGATCTGTTCCCCTGGAGAAAAAACGGCTGCACTGGAAGATGGACTCTGTGGTGTGGTCCCTCGGCTCCCCCCAAACTCCACCTTTCCTGGGCTCCACCCCCAAATCTTCAGGAATTTCCTAGCCCAGAGCTGGCAACCTTGGTGCTGTACAGAAATTACTACTTTTTTCCCGAAAGCCCTCGGACAGCACAGTGGGGGGGGGATGGAAGCTTCGAGAGGCCGATAGAAGGAAAACAGCCTCTTTCTAAATGTCTCCCCCTTCCCCCTCAAAAAAAACTTGGAGAAAAGTAGATTTCTGAAATGGTGCACTGAGTGTGGAGCAATGTTCCCTCTAAGCTGTGGAGTCTTGTGAGCAAAAATTCTACTTTGTGAGCTACTGGCTATTAAAGTTGTGAGTGAGCCATTTGGCTGCTGCATTAATCAGTTTTCTCTGGAGCCCTCCTTCTTGAGTGAAGACAAAAATCTGTGAGCTGGAGGCTAAAAAATTGTGAGCTAGCTCACACTAACTCACCTTAGAGGGAACACTGGTGTGGAGGAAGTAACCACTGGAAGAAGATTAGACCACAATGCTGTGCGGAGGCTCCAATCAAAACCAGCCCCATTTGGGTAGCCAAAGATGAGGAGGAGGAGGAGGAGGAGATTATTTACCTTCACTCAGAGTCTCAGAGTGGCTTACAAACTCCTTTCCATTCTTCTCCCCACAATAGACACCCTGTGAGGTAGGTGGGGATGAGAGAGCTCTTTCCAGAACTGTCCTTGAGAAAACAGCTCTGACAGAACTATGACTTGCCCAAGGTCATCCAGCAGCTACAAGTGGAGGAGTGGGGAATCAAACCCGGTTCTCCCAGATTAGAGTCCGCGCACTTAACCACTACATCAAACTGGCTCTCCAAACCGAGGAAAAAATCCTGTGAGGAACCAGCCTCGGGGGCGGAATCGTGTGGCTCCGTGCTGAGCTTCCGTGAGGTACAGTCAGTTTTGCCATCCTGAGCAGCGACTCTTTTCCAGATCCTGGTCTGTTTGATGTGGGCAGGGAGGTGGCAATTACTGAGCAGGGAATTGGAAGCGGTGTCTATAGAGGAGGAGAATATGGGAAAGGGTTTTGCCTAGAATCTACGGCATCCCATACAATGTGCCCTCTGACATGGGCATTTGCTCCAGAGGAACAGATCTCTCTTTAGCGTAGTGGTTAGGAGCACAAACTTTAATCTGGGAGAAGTGGGTTAATGATTCCCCATGCCTCCACATGCAGCAGCTGGTGTGACAGTTACAAGCAATGCTCCCTCTAAGCTGTAAAATCTTGTGAGCAAAAACTCTGCTTTTTGAGCTACTGACATTAAAGTTGTGGGCGAGCGATTTGGCTACTGCATAAATTAGTTTGCTCTGGAACCATCCTTCCTGAGCTAAGACAAAATGTGTGAGCCGGAGGCTAAAAAACTGTGAGCCAGCTCACACTAACTCAACTTAGAGGGAACACTGGTTACAAGTTCTGTCAGAGCTGTTCTCTCAAGGGTAGTTCTTGAGAGAGCTCTCTCAGCCCCACCTACCTCACAGGGTGTCTGTTGTGGGGAGGGGAAGGGAAAGGAGATTGTAGGCCACTCTGAGACTCCTTCGGGTAGTGAAGGGCGGGGTATAAATCCAATCTCCTCCTCCTCCTATTCTTCTTCTTCTTCTTCTTCTTCTTCTTCTTCTTCTTCTTCTTCTTCTTCTTCTTCTTCTTCTTCTTCTTCTTCTCCTCCTCCTCCTCCTCCTCCTCCTCCTCCTCCTCCTCCTTCTTCTAGTCTGGAGATCCATTGTCCTTCTAGGGAATCTCCAGGACCTACTGGGACGTTGGCAACTCTGTGAGCAGGGCTTAAGGAAGTCCACCCATTGACTATTCATTATGTTCCAGCCTAACTGGTTCTCCTCAGCACTTCCCCATTATTTCCACACTTTCCTGAACAAACATGAGGGCTGGCAAATTAAGGCTGTGGTCTCACACACAATAAAGAATCCACTTTCAATCCACTTCCAAAGCACTCCCCAACTGGATTTTGCCAATTCACACAGTAAAAATCCAGTTGGAAAGTGCACTGAAAGTGGAACGAAAGTGGATTGTTTGGTGTGTGTGAGTGCGGCCCAAGTGTCATGAAACAGGAAAGCTGAGTTCTTTTGAAACGGCAGTCAGATCACAGTGAGACTCGCCACCCTCAGTTGTGGGGTGACCGAGCAACTTCAGGATTTTGCTCAGCTTGTTTCGTTTCCTTGAAATTTAATTCTCCTGGAGAAAAACAAACAAACAAACAGAGATGCCAGGAGGAGTAAACGGTTTCAAGTCAAATTCCAGAGTCAGTTCTAAGGCAGTGACATCAGACAAACAGAGCGGACTTTCCCTTCAGGTTTCTATCACGCTCCCACAAAGCAAATAGAAAGGAGCCATAAAACCTGATGAAGTCATCTCAAGTGAAGGCAGGATGTCCCTCATGGCAACATCAGAAGCTGCCAGATGTGGTTTCCGACTTAGCCGGAGGATTTGAAGGAATCAGGCAAAAACCAGACTCGGCCCTCAAGCAAACCCTCCGCAGATAGTGTGGAGCCCACCTTCCACCCAGAAGCCCGGCTTCTTCCGCCAGAGTCTGGCAGTGCCGCTTCCATTTTGTTCAGTTGATCCACCCTAGCATTGCGGTATGCCTTTCATGTGATTGTTAATACTAATCAGGGCTTTTTTTGGTAGAAAAAGCCCAGCAGGAGCTCATTAGCATAATAGGCCACACCCAACATCAGAAACTTGTTAGCATGTTAGGCCACACCCCCATGTTACCAGAAGGGTGGTCACCCAGCCACACCCACCTTTTGCTTCTTATTCTGTTTACCTTGCTTGTTGTCAAAACCCAGGGCTTTTTTGGAGCAGGAACTCCTTTGCATGTTAGGACACACACCCCTAATGTAGCCAATCTGAATGAGTTTCTGCTGTTGGGTGTGGCCTGTTATGCTAATGAACTCCTGCTGGGTGTGGCCAACTTGGGAGCCAGGTTCCTCTGCGTTTCTGCCCCAAAATAGCCCTGATTCTAATAATTGTGTGCTGAAAAGTTGCAGTTGACTTCTGGCAACCCCGTGGGGTTTTCAAGGCACAAGACAACCGGAGGTGGTTTGCCCTTGCCTGCCTCTGCATAGCAACCCCAGACTTCCTTGGTGGTCTCCCATCCAGGTACTAATCAGGGCCGACCCTGCTTGGCTCCCAGGATCGAATGAGATCTGGCTTGCCTGGGCTATCATGGGATGCTGTTTCATGGGCCTGCCAAAAAGGCAAAGGTCCCTTGCTAAGTTACCATTCAGCATCTTTTCAAATGAGAGAAGAAGAGAGAGAAGAGAAGATTGGGTCTATACCCCACCCTTCACAACCTGAAGGGGTCTCAGAGCGGCTTGCAATCCCTTTCCCTGTAAGGTAGGTGGGGCTGAGAGAGCTCTTTCGAGGACTGCTCTTGAGAGAACAGCTCTGAGCGAACTTGTGGCTGACCCAAAGTCACACCAGCAGCTGCACATGGAGGACGGAGGAATCAAACCCAGGTCTTCCAGATTAGAGTCCATGCTCTTAACCACTACACCAAACTGGCTGGCACATTCATTCCTTGATCAATAAACTCTCATTATGTTAGTATGCCTGTCCCCCTACTGCAGGGATTCCCAGCCTTTTCGAGCTGCTGGGCACCTTTGGAATTCTGACACAGGGAGGTGGGCGCGACCACAAAATGGCCACCACACCAGTCACATACACAGAGAGGAAGTCCAGGTGCAAAAGATGAGCAGTCATTTTTTAAAAAAATGCACTGGGGAAAAGGTGTGTGAGAAGGAATAAAACCATCTGCCGCAAAAACAATGTTATTTTCATCTGCACAGCCCAATCATTTTTCCAGCGGCCAGTCAAAAACTCTGCTGGGCAGGAGCCCCACTGACCCCTACGCACTGCCTACAAACACCGGGCAGCCCCCAAGAAAGGTGTTAGTAAGTGCCACGGTGCCCCTGGGCACCATGTTGGAGACCCCTGCCCTACCCACAATGCTCCCCACTGCTGGATGCTGCCCTGTGTATGAGGGTGCCCGATTGTCCCCGCCTACAGACGGGTAACTGGAGAATATGGTGGCCCTGAGAATATAAACATCGACTGTCCGTCCTCTACGCAAATCTCTCGCAAGTTTAAGGACATTTCGGTGCAAACCAACTGAGTCCCCAAGTTTCCATGTGGACCCTTTTTTTATTGTTGCAATCGCTTCCGAAATGAATTTAAAACCATTAAGCTACCAGCGCTTTAATGCCAAATAACCAGGACGACGGGAGTGTCTCTTTTCCCTCCACTTTAATATATATATATATTTTTAAAAAAAACTTTTCCCCCCAGACTTTAACTAAACTTTATCCACCGCCGTCAGTCGAGGCAGACAGCTGAGAGCAATATTAGACCGAGTAATTGTGCGGATCCATCAACAGCCTTTGTCCCCCGGAGCGACTGAGTCTTCTAGCAAAGCGGGCCCTGAGCAGCACCGGAGTAGATTAAAGGCGAGGGCTCTTTCTCCTGTTGCCTCCTGCCTACCAGCTGTTACCTTCTACAGAAGGGGACAGGAGCGGCCGGAATATCTATCCGGATAATCTAACCTGCTCCGGAGTCTCTCTCCCCCCCACCCCCGCCGCCGCCCTTCTAAAGTCATGAAGCGGTTTTATTCCTCCCCCCTTTTAACGTCAGACTTCTCTCTTCTCTCTTGTCATCTGGCCCTAAGTTGTCAATTGTGTGAGCCAAGGATTTTAACTCTCTGTACGGTTATGGGGGGGAGCCGACCTCACCCTCCTTCTCCCTCCCTCTCTCTCGCTGCTTCTCTGGGTTTTTCTTTTTCTTAAAAAAAAGAGAGGAAATATACAACAGCTATAATTTCTCGACTCTTTGATCTTTGGTGGAGGGATTCCTGAAAAAGGCTTGCGGTGGGAAGTTGGGTAAACATGATGTAAGGCACAGGCATGTTTTATTAACATCGAAATCGGGGAGTTGGAATGCTTGGTGTTGGGGGGGAAATAGACATTGTGGGTATTTCAGAAACTTGGTGGGATGAGGAAAATCAGTGGGATACGGTGATTCCTGGTTATAAATTATATCGGAAGGATAGGGGGAAAGGGTTGGAGGTGGGGTGGCTCTGTATGTCAGAGAGGGTATACCATCCAGTAAGATTGAGAGGGTAAGAGAATTGGATTCCCTTCTGGAAATGCTATGGGTTGAAATAGTGGGTCCAAAAGGAGGCTTAACAGTGGGAGTTTGTTATCGCCCACCAGATCAAAAGATAGAGGAGGATTATAAAATGATGAATGAATTAAAGATAGCGGCTAGACGAAATAACTGTGTTGTAATAGGCGACTTTAACTACCCACACATTGATTGGGTCAATATGAGTTCTAGTCGGGAAAAAGAGATTGCGTTCTTAGACACTCTCAATGACTGTGCTGTGGAACAGATGGTCACAGATCCTACCAGGGGAGAGGCGATCCTGGATTTGGTCCTAAGTAACACCCAAGACCTGGTGAGAGATGTAAAAGTGACTGCACCACTTGGAAACAGTGACCATAATGTCATTGAGTTTAACATTTGTACAGATAGGGAGTTGCCCAAAAAGACTGACGCAACCACTTTTAACTTTAAAAGGGGTAACTTCTCTGGTATGAGGGGACATGTGAGGAAGAAATTGAAAGGAAGAGTGGAGAAGGTCAAAACCATTGGGGAAGCTTGGAGACTATTTAAAAAGACAATCCTAGAAGCTCAGAAAAAATATATACCGCAGGTTAGGAAAGGTACAAATAGGTATAGAAAAAAGCCTGCATGGTTAACAAATAAAGTAATGGAAGCTGTAAAAGGTAAGAAGGATTCCTTTAAGCGGTGGAAAGCTAGTCTTAGTGAGGTTGATAAAAGGGAACACAGACTATGGCAAATAAAATGCAAGTCTGTGATCAGGCAAGCAAAAAGGGAATATGAGGAGCATATCGCAAAAAACATAAAGACCAACAATAAAACTTTCTTCAAATACATTAGAAGTAGGAAGCCAGCCAGGGAGGCAGTGGGGCCCTTGGATGACCAAGGGGTAAAAGGAGTAGTGAAGGATGATAGGGAAATGGCTGAGAAGCTGAATGCATTTTTTGCCTCTGTCTTCACTGTGGAAGAGGAGAAGTGTTTGCCCACTCCAGAAGCACTGATTTCGGGAGGGGGTTTGAAAGACCTGAATCAGATTGCGGTGACAAGAGAGGAAGTCCTCCGACTGATGGACAATTTAAAAACTAATAAATCACCAGGCCCGGATGGCATTCATCCGAGAGTTCTGAAAGAACTCAAATGTGAACTTGTGGATCTCCTGACAAAAATATGTAATCTTTCTTTAAAATCTGCCTCCATTCCTGATGACTGGAAGGTAGCTAATGTCACTCCCATCTTTAAAAAGGGCTCCAGGGGAGATCCAGGAAATTACAGGCCAGTCAGTCTGACATCGATACCGGGTAAGTTGGTGGAAACTGTTATTAAGGAAAGAATTAGTAGGCACATTGATGAACAAAAACTATTGAGGCAGACTCAGCATGGGTTCTGTAAGGGAAGATCTTGTCTCACTAACCTGTTAGTGTTTTTTGAGGGAGTGAACAAACATGTGGACAAGGGGGACCCAATAGATATTATTTACCTTGACTTCCGGAAAGCTTTTGATACAGTTCCTCATCAAAGGCTCCTAAGTAAGCTCAATAGTCATGGGATAAAAGGACAAGTCCTCTTGTGGATCAAAAACTGGCTTATAAATAGGAAACAGAGAGTGAGTATAAATGGGAAACTTTCTCAGTGGAGGGTGGTAAGCAGTGGGGTACCACAGGGATCAGTACTCGGTCCCATGCTTTTTAACTTGTTTATTAACGATTTGGAATTGGGAGTAAGCAGTGATGTGGCTAAATTTGCAGATGACACGAAGTTGTTCAGGGTGGTGAAAACCAGGGAGGATTGTGAGGCACTCCAAAGGGATCTGTTGAGGATGGGTGAGTGGGCGTCAACGTGGCAAATGGGGTTCAATGTGGCCAAGTGCAAAGTGATGCACATTGGAGCCAAAAATCCTAAATATAAATACACGTTGATGGGGTCTGATCTGGCAGAGACTGACCAAGAGAGAGATCTTGGAGTCGTAGTGGATAACTCGCTGAAAATGTCTACACAATGTGTAGCTGCAATAAAGAAGGCCAACGCTATGCTGGGGATTATTAGGAAGGGAATTGAAAACAAATCAGCCAGTATCATCATGCCCCTGGATAAATCATTGGTGCGACCTCATTTGGAATACTGTGTACAGTTCTGGTCACCACATCTCAAAAAGGATATTATAGCATTGGAAAAAGTGCAGAGAAGGGCAACTAGAATGATAAAAGGGTTGGAACACCTTCCCTATGAAGAAAGGTTAAAATGCTTGGGGCTCTTTAGCTTGGAGAAACGACGGCTGAGGGGTGACATGATCGAGGTTTATAAGATTATGAATGGGATTGAGCAGGTTGAGAAAGAAGTACTTTTCTCCCTTTCTCACAATACAAGAACTCGTGGGCACTCTATGAAATTGATGAGCAGTCGGGTTAGAACAGATAAAAGGAAATACTTCTTCACCCAAAGAGTGATTAACATATGGAATTCACTGCCACAGGAGGTCGTGGCAGCTGCAAGCATGGACAGTTTCAAGAGGAAATTAGATAAACATATGGAGCAGAAGTCCACCAGTGGCTATTAGCCACAGGGTATAGAATGAGAACGCTCAGTCTGGGGCAGGTGATGCACTCTATTCTTGGTGCTGGAGGGGGCAGCAGTGGGAGGGCTTCTGGTGCCCTGGCCCCACTGCTGGACCTCCTGATGGCACCTGGTATATTTTGGCCGCTGTGTGACAGAGTGTTGGACTAGATGGGCCATTGGCCTGATTCAACATTGGCTTCTCTTATGTTCTTATGTTCTTATGAATTGTCAATCACCGGCATCGACAAACACGCTGTTCTGAGCCGCTGCTGAGCCGCTGGGGGGACGTCTGCAGTCGCGAGGGGAACCTTTTATCTGCCCAGAAATCTTAGCGTTGTCGTGGACTTTTTTCAATCGGCCTTTTACAGCTTCACGCGGGGAAGAAACGCGCCGGTTTTTCGATCCGTTGTGCGCTTTTTTTTCCTGCTGTCCTTCGAAGGATCTCCAGGTAAAATAGGTAGATCACTCCTCTGTTTTATCCTCACCACAACCCTGTGAGGAAGGTCAGGCTGAAAGAGAGTGGCCCGAAATTACCCATTGAGATTCATCGCAAAGCGGGGATTTGAACCCAGATCTCTCTGGCCTTAGCCCAGTCCTCTAATCACTACACTACACTGGCTCTTTGAGGTAATATTTGCTCCTTGCCATGGGTGGCAATGCTGTTAGAGGACGAGTGGCAGAGGAAAAGGTGTCCACCCTAAAAATAGACCAAAGGGGGAGAAGTGTAATATTTTATTGGGAGGGCCGTTCTGGCTACTGTAACCCCCTCCTTGACCTCATTTTCTCCCTCAAGGCTGAGCTGCTTAACCTGCTCTTCTGCAGATGTTTTTTTTTTTTTTTAATTTACCTATTTTTAAAGGTTTCATGTCCACAAATAATTTTGAACAGAAAATAAAAGAAAAAAGAAACAGTGCCTTATCTAGGGTGGCACCATTTTTCAGGGCCGCTTTGATGTCAATAATTGTGTGTGTGTGTGTGTGAAGTGCTGTCTAGATGCAGCTGACTCATGGCGACCCCAGCCAGGGGCTTTTCAAGGCAAGTGAGAAGCAGAGGCGGTTCACATTGACTCCATCTTTCTGGAGCAAGTTTGGTGTAGTGGTTAAGAGCGCGGACTCTAATCTGGGAGAACTGGGTTTGATTCCCCACTCCTCCACTCACATCTGGCTGGATGACCTCGGGCAAGCCATAGTTCTGGCATGAGCTGTTCTTGAAAAAGAGCAGTTTCTGTCAGAGCTCTCTCAGCCCCACCTACCTCACAGGGTGTCTGTGGTGGGGAAGGGAAGGGAAGGGAGTTTGTCAGCCACTCTGAGACACCTTTGGGTAGAGAAGGGCGGGGTATAAATCCAATCTCTTCCTCTTCTCTTCTGTGTTATACCTTTGAGGATGCCAGTCACAGCTGCTGGCGAAACATCAAGTCCTGCAATGCCAAGAAATCTACAACCGCTCGTGGTTCACCATTGCTTCTCTCTGCACAGTCTTCCTGGTGGTTTCCTTCCAAGAACCATCTCTGCTGAGCTTCCAAGATCTGATCAGATCCGGCTACACCGTGCTGCCTTCCCTCTCCAATAATCTTATAAGGTAAAGGTAAAGGTTTCCCTTGCTTGAAAGCCAGTCGAATCCGACTCTAGGTGCTCATCTCCATTTCAAAGCCGAAGAGCCAGCGCTGTCTGAAGACGTTTCCATGGTCATGTGGCCGGCATGACTGAACACCAAGGTGCACAGAACGCTGTTACCTTCCCACCAAAGTGGTACCTATTTATCTACTTGCAATTTCTTGCTTTCGAACTGCTAGGTCGGCAGGAGCAGGAACTAGAGACAGGTGCTCATTCTATCAGGCGGCGCTCTCGGGTCTCGAACTGCTGAACTACTGACCTTCCACAGCCTGCAGTTCAGCGTCTTAACCACTTGAGCCACTGCAGCTCGATAATCTTATAGGTAACCATAAATCTTGCAAATGTGAGCCAGGTTGCTCTCCATACCGAGTTGCAAACAGTGGCTGCAATCACACACACCAAATAATCCACTTTCAATCCACTTTCAATGCACGTTCCAACTGGATTTTGTGGTTGTATGTTGGTGGTTAATTGTGTTGCTGCTTGGGGGGGGACACTACAAAAACAAGGGAGTACAGTGCGTCCGAGTGGGAGCGGTGATTTGGCCATGCACGTATGCGCATGAACAAAGAATTTTTTTAAAAAAAACTTGTGCCGCCACTTGGGTGGCACAGCTATCTGGACCTGTGCCTGGAGCCTTGTCACACGATGCAAGCAGTTTGGGGAGGGATGTGTGATCATCCCAACCCGCAAAAAAACACCCCCAATCAAATATACAGCGAGAACAAATCGCTGTAAGCTTGCCATGTGACCACAGCCTCAAAGTGGCTGACACTCTCCTTCCCGTCCTCTCCCCACGACAGACACCCTATGAGGTCAGTGGGGCTGAGCAAGCAGCTCTGAGAGAACTGTGGCTGACCCTAGGTCACCCAGCTGGCTGCACATGGAGGAGTGGGGACTCAAACCCAGTTCTTTAGAGTCCGCCACCCTTTACCACTACACCAAACTGGCCCACACGGTATTTGCAGTTCTGCTCCCCTGGGATGCTATTTCAGAATCTCTAGGGGATTTTAAGGAAACAGGATTGCAGCTGTTTGATAAGCTCCCTGGCAGAGCACCTTGCCTGGCATGCAGAAAGGTCCCAGGTTCAGTCTCCAGCATCTCCAGTTAAAAAGGATCAGGCAGTAGGTGATGTGAAAGACTCCCCCCTGAGACCCTGGAGAGCCGCTGCCAGTCAGACGACACCAGCCTCGCTATACTGACTATGATCCAGTATAAGCCAGCTTCATGTGTTGCTGTGTGTGACATTCGAGCTTTCTCCGGGTTGAATATCGACGTGTGGTCTGGCAGTGCCCGAAAGAGAGAAGGCAGTGGAACCAGCGCTTGCTGCCAGTCAGAGCAGACAATGGACCAGGTGCTCTGATTCAGTCTTTGCTCACTCGTTTTGTTTTTGAAAGGCAGTGTGGTGTAGTGGCTAGACTGAAGGACTAGGAGCTGGGTGACCCAGGTTCGATTCCCCGCTCTGCCGTGGCAGCTCGCTGGGTGACCTTGGGCCAATCACACACACTCAGCCTAACCTACCTCACAGGGTTGTTGTGAAGGGGGGAAATGGAGGAGAGGAGAATGACGTGCCCCGTTGTGGGTCTCCAGTCACACACTCAGCCTAACCTACCTCACAGAGTTGTTGTGAAGGGGGAAATGGAGGAGAGGAGAATGACGTGCCCCGTTGTGGGTCTCCAGTGGGAAGAAAGGTTGGGGGTATAAATGAAATGAAATATTTATTTTAAAAAAAAACACCCTTTGCCTTTGGGATGTTATTTACTTTAGGAGAGAAAACTTTTAAGGAGCAGGTTGTTTAAGGGCACGTTTAAAAACTCTTCCCCATCATTAAATTTAAATAAAAAAGGAAACTTCTGGGGGGTTTTAATACGTAAAACGCTTTTAGAATAAACACTGCCCTGCTGCCGATATGCACATAGCTCATACGCTCTGCGTGAATGTGTGTGCTTAATTTCCTTTCGATGGAGGGTGGAAATGTTGCCGTTATACGGGATTATTTAGAAATCAAGTCGATTCAGGTTCATGCACTCCCTCCGCACCGTTCTTTTCGGCTTCTCTGCTGGAGGCTGGAAAGAACAAGCGAGAGCAAAATCCTAAATCAACATATTTGTATTGCTAAGCCGCAGCCCACTGCATTCAGTACTTCATCCTCTCTTCGTGGCCTTAGAAAATTGAAATCTGAAAGTTGTATGGGAGGCTGGGGAGGGAAACTTCCCACCGTATTTCCCAGCCCTCCCCTTTTCAGGATTATATCGTTGGTTATTCAGTCTGGTATTTTTTTAAGATGAGAGTACAAACATTATGCTGTCAGACTCTAATTGATACTACAGCTCTGAGCTCCAGTCCCTTCTCTCCCGACCTCTATAGATGTAGGCCTCTATAAAATCCCCTGTGATCCTTATGGAAAGTGAACACGGCAACCCAAGTGTACACAAAGTGTCCCACCGATTCAGGCCTTATCCAAAAAAGAAGGCCTTAACAAAAATCTGAAGGCATCGAATACTGTTGAAACTTCAGCCTCTGCAGAGCGGGAGGGATGACCTGGGAGCCCCCATGTAAGCCATTCTGAGCTTCCAGAAGAAGAAGAAATGGCATACAAATGAAATTACTAATTCCCCCTAGGCTTTGTTCATATTATTAATTTGCACAAGTTGCTTCACTGTATTGCAAGAGCCGTGGTTCAGCAGCTAAGCATCTGCTTTGCGTGTAGAAGGTCCAGAGTTGATGCCCTCTATTCTTGGTGCTGGGGGGGGCAGCAGTGGGAGGGCTTCTAGTGTCCTGGCCCCTCTGCTGGACCTCCTGATGGCACCTGGTATTTTTGGCCACTGTGTGACAGAGTGTTGGACTAGATGGGCCATTGGCCTGATTCAACATTGGCTTCTCTTATGTTCTTACATTCTTAAAGTTTGGTCCCTGGCATCTTCAGTTAAAAGGGGTCAGGTAGGTTCAATAGGGATGCCAGCCTCCAGGGGGGACCTGGGGATCCCCGGGGATTACGACTTGGAAAAGAAACGTCACAAAACGTAACTCAAAGCTATTCGTTTTGGGGTCCCTCTTGGCCTGGTTTTGAACAGTCTATGTAGGCCTGCCAGCTGCCAGTCCTGCAGGTTACCAGCTGAAAGGAAATGCATTCGTTTTCCTCCTCCTCTATGGCGTTGTACCCCGCTAAGGTCCCTGTCCTCTCCAAGTTCCATCCCCAAATTTCCAGCAGTTTCCCAACCCAGATCTGGCAACCTGACACCCCCCCCCCGCCAGTGGCCAAGGGAGACTGGCAGCTCTCAGCACGTGATGTAAAAGGTCTACGTTTAAAAACCCAGAGGGCTGTTGGCAGTTAGAGTTAGATTTGCCAACTAACAATGTGTGCTCAGGTATAGCTGGTCCAAATATATATCCAAAAATACCTTATACTTATTACCTTGTAGATAGTAGAAGAAGAAGAGGGGGAGATTGGATTTATACCCCACCCTTCATGCAGAGTCTCGGAGCGGCTTACAATCTCCTTCCCCTTCCCCTCCCCACAACCGACACCCTGTGTGGTAGGTGGGGCTGAGAGAGCTCCTTCGAGAACTGCTCTTGAGAGAACAGCTGAGAGAACTCTGGCTTGCCCAAGGTCACTTAGCAGCTGCATGTGGGGGAGTGGGGAATCAAACCTGGCTCTCCCAGATTAGAGTTCTCACTCCTAGCCACCACACCAAAAGTATTTTTGGGTATCCAGATAGTATTTGGGATTTTTTTCAGGATTTGATTAACCGAGTCCAAACAAATCCAGAAATAACCAGGTATACCTGGGACTATCTGGGGCTGCCATTTTAAGACTTCCAGGACTTTAAAAATATTTTTTAAGTTTACAGACTTCCTGGGTAATGGGAGGGAGATTGGACAGAGGCGGCTTTCCCAGTCAATGGGACCAGGCCATAGGGGGAGCGTGGACTGTTTGCCCAGTCATGACAATTCACTCGTGTCTCCTTGGCTCTCTGAGCCTGAAACACTCCAGCCCCTTCCCAGCCCCCCATTGGGAATAAAGGAACCCAAATTATTCCATAATTCTGAAAAAACAATCCTGGAATGGTATCAGGGGACTCAAATAACCCCCAATACTGACATTTATACCCTTCCTGAAACCCAGACCCCCAAAATGTTGCTTGTTTGTTTTTAAGACGCACATTCCCATTGCCAACGTGAGCCCGGGAATTCCTGGAGTTTATTTTTCAACTTGGAAAAGAAATGTCACAAAATGTAACTAAAAGCTATTCATTTTGTGGTCCCTCTTGGCCTGGTTTTGAACAGTCTCTGTAGGCCTGCCAGCTGCCACTCCTGCGGGTTACCAGCTGAAAGGAATCGCATCTCGTTTTCCTTCTGCTCTCACACCAAACCTGTTTGCCCTGAGGCCTTCTGGGCTTGCTTCTGAAAGAGGCAGTGCTCGAGAATATCAGTGAGGGCTTCCTTAGGAAATCCTTGATGATTTGGGGGTGGAGCCCGGGGAGGGCAGGGTTTGGGCAGGAGAGGGACCTCAGTGCTGTACATTGCCATCAACTCCACCTAGGGTTGCCATCCGCGGCTCTGACACGCCCAGCACAATGTCATCACCTGGAAGCGATGTCATCACGCTAGGTACATCAGGGGGGGGGCGCTCTAGCATTCAGCAAAAAACTCTATGGTGATCATAGAGTTTTTGGCCAAATGCTAGAGTGTCCTCCCCCCCACACGCAACATGCCCAGGGCCAACATCCAGAGGAGGAGCCTGGAGCTGTCCACCAGGAAGAGGTAACCCTACCCTGGCAACCCTAACTCCACCTGGCAAAGCGGCCATTCTCTCCAAGAGCACTGATGTCTGTCATTTGGAGATTAGCTGTAGTCCCAGCAGATCACCAGGCCCCACCTGAAGGCTGGCAACCCTCGTATCCCCTGCACTGAGGGGAAATGTCCAATTTATTATTAGGAGTGACCTGATGCTGATTTGTGGGGGCTCCCCTTCTTCATCCTCAGCCTTATGTGAGTCTACCTGGCAGTTCCCATGGAGGAGGGATGTGCACTCGGATATATCCAGTCCAGATATCTGGTCCATGCAGCCTTTTCATCATTCAGGAAATACAAATTCCCATAGCAGGCCGGGACAACTTCTACCTCAGTAAACAAAAATGATTCTTCCAGTCACACCCTCTCCAGTGCCCAATGACAGTGCAATTCTAGGCATAGTTACACTAGGGGGCTTCAGCACCCCCATTCCCCACCACCACTTCATAAGATGGTAGGGGGAAATTGGAGGGTCTTAGGATTGTCATCCCCCCAGTTGGGGCAAGAGATCCCACCTCCAAACAGCAACATACCACGATGATGACGCCAATGTGATGGCATCACCAGTAGTGGCGTCATGCTGGGGCCATTGCACAGTGATGCTCTAGCATTTTTGGGGGGGAATTCTATGGTTACTACCATAGAGCTTTTGCCCCAAATGCTAAAGCATCACCAAGTGATGGCCTCAGCATGATGACGTCACTACTGGTGACGTCATCATGCCACGTGCACATTGTCTTTGTTTGAGTCTAATCACATGATACCTTTAAGACCAACAGAGTTTAATTCTGGGTATAAGTTCTCATGTGCGTGCACACTTCAAAAGCTTATACCCAAATTTAGACTTTGCTGGTCTTAAAGGTGCCACTGGACCCAAACTTTGTTCTATTGCTCTTCAGACCGACACGGCCGCCAACCTGAATCTATCGAGATCCCAGCAGAGTACCCAAACAGAGGTGGCAGGCCCCTTTTCGGCTTGGTAGGTTACAACTAGGGTTGCCAGCCTCCAGGTGGGTGCCCCGGGAATTATAACTGATCCCTAGAGTACAGAGGTCAGTTCCCCTGCCAAAAAGGACTGCTTTGGAGGGCAGACCCTGTGCCATCACATCCTCTCTCAGCTCCCTTTCTTCTCCACTCCCTGAGATCCACCCCCAAATCTCCAGGGATTCCACGATCCACAGTGGATGACCCTAATTACCAGGGCTTTTTTGTAGAAAAAGCCCAGCAGGAACTCATTAGCATAATAGGCCACACCCAACAGCAGAAACTCATTAGCCTATTAGGCCAAACCCTGACAGCACAGCTCATTAGCATATCTGGCCACACCCCCATGTTACCAGAAGTGTGGTCATCTAGCCACACCCACCTTTTGCTTCTTATTTTCTTTACCTTGTTTGTTGTCAAAACCCAGGGCATTTTGTAGCAGGAACTCCTTTGCATGTTAGTCCACACACCCCTAATGTAGCCAATCCTAATGAGTTTCTGCTGTTGGGTGTAGCCTGTTATGCTAATGAGTTCCTGCTGGGCATGGCCAACTCGGGAGCCAGCCGGAACTCCGTTCCTGTGCGTTCCTGCCCAAAAATAGCCCTGCTAATTACAACTGTCCAACAGGAAACAAGAATAAGACCCCCTCCATCCACAAAAAAAGATTGTGTCACCTTGACCTGGATAACCCAGGCAAACCTGATCTTGTCAGGTCTCAGAAGCTAAGCAGGGTGGACTATGGTTAGTACTTGGATGGGAGACTTCCTTGGAATACCAAGTCAGGAGGACAGAGGCAGGTTTTATTCAGCCAGGCCCACAGTAGGGCTCAGTCGCCAGAGGTCAATGTGACTTCCAGGGGCAGAAACACAGAGACACAAATACAAAAAAAAAATGGATTGTGTCCATTCTTCCTGTTCAGTTTGAACATCCCGAGTAAATATTTGTATCGTTGCCAGCCCCTTTGGGATTGCAATTGAATCTCCAATTATATGAACAGGTACATGATGACAGTGTTGTATAGCAGAGGTATTATGGGGAAAATAAGAGGTTCTTTATGGTGAATGGAGGCATTAGTGAAAAACAGATTAAAGCTTATGTAGAGATCCACAATAATAGATAGGCTAATTCTATTGTCTGTTTCTCCCAAATTATTTTATTAGAGGCAACGTATTCCCTGTCATGAAAGCAAACCCCTGACTCTGTTGGCTTCTAATGAAAATTCCTTTGTCGAATCACGGCAGGATTTCCCATCATTTCTGCATTCTGATGAAATTAACTCCCTGCGGTTGGTCATTGTGGTAATCTAATTTCGGCCAATCGGCTCAGGAGACACCGTTTACCTCACACACAAGAAAAGGTATCCGCTGTCATAGCAACAAGTGGCTTTGCTCTGATCATATTTGGGCTCCTTTAGCATAATGAAAGGTGCCGGCTTGCTTTTTAGATGATTAATCTTTTTCCCCCGTGAGCCTACTTGAATACATTAGCAAAACAAGTATGAAAAATTTGTTTATCCCAAGACAATCAACAGAAAATTACCTGCAAAAGTAATTCTCATTAGGGCACAGCCGGTGAATGGCGCACCATATGGTAAATGAGAAGCAGCGAGAAGCAATAAAAATCTTTCTGGGCTACAACAGGTTGTGAAAAGTTTATCAGCTTTTGCATCCTGAAAGTTGAAAGCGACTGAAATTAGAGGGAGATGGATTGCTTTAAAAAAGCACAAATAGAATTTCAAGAAAGTTTTTAGCAAGTTATAAATTCTTCCCTTAACATGTCGGCAAGAGCCTTTCAAAGACATGATAGGGCTGTCAACTTTCAGGGGGCCCTGGAATTCTAGTAGAATCATACCTGATCTTTTCAATCTATATATCTCTAATGTTCCCAAGATGATATCCAGGAAGTTTGCTTATGCCAATGACATGGTGATTGCAGTAAGACACAAATCAATTGAAAGGACTGAGGAAATACTGACAAGGGACCTCAAAATTTTGGCTGACCACTCCCATAAATCCCAAGTCCAGGAAAGGCAGAATGTTTCTGTTTCCAACTCAATAACAATCTTACCAACCATGAACTGAATGTCTACCTTAATGGCACCCAACTTACACACAACCAAACACCTAAGTACTTTGACATTACCCTGGACAGGACCTTGAGCTATAAACACCATCTTACCAATGTAGCAGTGAAAATACGCATGCAAAACAACATTCTCCAAAAATTATGTGGTACAACTTGGGGTGCATCTTCTACAACATTTAGATGCTCAGCTTTGCGGTTTGGTGTATGGTACTGTGGAATGGGGTGCTTCAGTGTGGCTCAACAGCCCCCATGTCCACAAACTTGATGTCCAGTTCAATACAACAATGAGAACCATCAGCGGATGTATTAAACTCACTCCAACCTATTGGCTACCCATGTTGTGCCACAGCACTCCCCCACATCTCCGAAGACAAGATGCTCTTCTTCGTGAATATAGAAAGATAATTGAAAACAGAGACCAATTCCCCACAAGCAGCTGTGCCACCGTGGCTCTTCCATTTCCCCTGGTAGTATTGGTCAATTTCACACTATTCACTGTGTGGCCACATTTCAACCCGCATCTCCCCACCACCACCCGATTTCCCCTGCATCTTCTCAATCCTGTTTTTTTTTAGGTTCAAGAACACGCGGAGGAAATCGGAGGGGGAGATGAGGGTCAAAATGTGAAATTGACCAATACAACTGGGGGAAACAGAGGAACGACTGCAGCACAGCTGCTTGTGGGGAATCGGTCAGAGTTGCCCATCCACAAGGACACGGCTGACGCAGGCCTATCCAGGCTCAGATCCCAACACTCAGCAATAAGATCTTCACAAATCCTTCAATCACAAGATTTTAATCTAGGGAATGAATGGTTGTGAACATGGATGCAATCCGTTCCGTCTGATATCCATAACCTGATAAACACCAACAAGATGTAAAGAATGGACAACAGCTAATAGAATACGAACAGGCTTCAGCAGCTGCACAGCCCTGTTGTTTAAATGGGGCAAAATACCAGGACTCAAATGCAATTGTGGTGCAGACCGCCAAACTATTTTCCATCTTTTACAGGAATCTGAGCGTCGTACTTTCCAGGGAGATATGACAGAACTCTTTGGGCTCTCCCCAGCTGTGACTGAATGGATTGAAAATGTAGATCCACAAGGCCTGCAAGGCAGAAATGTTCCATCAGGCTTTTGGTTGAGAACAGTGACAATTCCATCTTGGCTGGCACCCTTCTCTGTTCTCTGCTACTTACATCTACCTTGCCCTCTTCCCCCCTGTCCACAAAGTAGGCGACAGTTGGAAATGGGATTGGTTAATTATTCGCCATCTGATTGTCAAAATGTTTTGTTAATGTTCTAACTGATTTTGTTTTGTTCTATGGCTTTGGTACATCACCTAGAGCCCTGCTGTGGCAGGAATTGGGTGATTCATAAATACAATAAATAAATAAAAGATAGATAGATAGAAGAGATTGGATTTATACCCCACCCTTCACTACCCAAAGGTGTCTCAGAGAGGCTTACAAACTCCTTTCCCTTCCCCTCCCCACAATAGACAACCTGTGAGGTAGGTGGGCCTGAGAGAGCTCTGACAGAAAGTGCTCTTTCTCAAGAACAGCTGTGCCAGAACTATGGCTTGCCCAAGGTCATCCAGCCAGGTACAAGTGGAGGAGTGGGGAATAAAACCTGGTTCTCCCAGATTAGAGTCCGCACACTTAACCACTACACCAAACTGGCTCTACACCAAACTAGATAGCTAGATAGATGATAACTAGATAGCTAGATGATGATGATGATGATGATGATGAAGATAGATAGATAGATAGATAGATAGATAGATAGATAGATAGATAGATAGATAGATAGATAGATGAAGATAGATAGATGATAGCTGGATGGATGGATGGATGGATAGATAGATAGATAGATAGATAGATAGATAGACAGACAGACAGACAGACAGACAGACAGACAGACAGACAGACAGACAGATAGACAGATAGATATTAGGATTTAGGGGATTGGCCAGTTGGTCTACATACCCATTGTATCAACTTGGTTATGTATTTTATACTATATTAGTATATACTTCCTATGTATACCTCTGCCATACAATAAATAAATAGACTACAGAGGTGAATTCCCTTGGAGGAAATAGCTGCTTTGGAGGGGGAACTCTCTGACATATTCCCACAGTGCTTCCTTCCCTACCCAAATTCTGTCCTCCCTGGGCAATACCTCCCAAAACTTTGGGACTTTCCCAAGCCAGAGTTGGCAACCCAACCCAAGCAATAGGCTACGAAGGAGAGGGGTGAGACAAGGGGAAGGGGCCAGGTCATTGGGTGGCTGCATGTTCACTCCTACCACTTTGAGTGGTAGCCCCGGCTAGCCCAACCTCGTCAGATCTCAGAAGCTGAGCAGGGCTGGCCTGGGTTCATATTTGGACGGCAGGCCACCAAGGAAGGCCAGAGTTGCTATGCAGGGGAAGGCACTGGCAATCAACCTCTGGACAACTCTTGCCTTAAAAGACCTATAAGGTAAAGGTAAAGGCTTCCCTTGCTCAAAAGCCAGTCGAATCCGACTCTAGGGGGTGGTGCTCATCTCCATTTCCAAGCTGAAGGGCCAGCGCTGTCTGAAGACTTCTCCATGGTCAGGTGGGCGGCATGACTAAACGCCGAGACTCACGGAATGCTGTTACCTTCCCACCACCCATCTATCTATTTATTTACTTGCAATTTCTTGCTTTCAAACTGCTAGGTCGGCAGGAGTTGGGGTCAGAGACGAGAACTCACTCCATCACATGGCACTAGGGTCTTGAACTGCCGAACGACAGACCTGCCGGTCTTGCAGCTCAGCGTCTTAACCTAGCCCTTTAAAAGCCCTATAGGGTAGCTATATGTTGGCTGTGACTCAACAGCACTTTCCACCACCCCAGCAAATTGCTGCAATCCCAGTTTCTTGGAAGGAAGGATCTGATTGGACCTAATCTTGAACAAACCTCAACGTTCACAAAACCAGTGCCCCACAGATCTCCACCTCTTGGGACTCAACAACACCTTCAGCAACTCTCCGGGCTCAACAATATTTCCTGTGTTTCTTTTAAATAACGTAATTCATGGAAGGAGAGACAAACGAGGGAGATCTGGCTGGCAGCAGCTGAAATCCATCAGGGCGGTTTTCCTCTGCTTGCAGGTATTGAAACCCTGGCCAGGACCAGAGGCACCAGCCAGAGGGCTCTTCACCCGAGGCTCTCAGCCTGGGGCTTTGAGGTGAGGATTAGATTAAGACTGGCACCTGTTATGTATCGGGATGTGAATCCTTGCTATACATTTCCATGTTAAGTTTGAGTTTGAACGTGGCACTTCAGCTGTCGCATTACCATTGGCGGATTTCGGCGAAACCATTATAAATACCCAATCGCTCTGTGAGAATGTTGCAAAGAGGGAACGGTCCTGATTGGCCTTTATCCCTGTGTTATGATTGGCTTTTATCTCTGTGTTGTGATTGGCCTTTAGCTAACTGTGGGTATGGCTTTGACAGCCCGGGAGAGTTTAAAAAGGGAGCTGTGCTCCACTTGTTTGTTATGTGTTCCTGAGTTGGTGTTTGCTGTTCAATAAATCTGAAATCACTTTTTGCTGAAATCCTTGTTGAGTTTTCCATACTTAACAGCACCCTCTCTCCTTTTCCTTCTATGGCCCCCACAGACCCTGCCCTGCGGGGACAACAGTGTGACAGGCAATGACAGTTTAAACTGCCATCTTGATGGGTTTTAATTTCTGTTACTATTAGTCATTTTAATCATATATCAATTGTATTTTTAAATGTCTAAAATGTTGTTAATTGCCCAGAGCCCGCTTGCGGGGTGGGCGATCCATCGATTTAAAGAAATAAATAAGGTAAGAAAAAGAAGAAGAGATTGGATTTATACCCTGCCTTTCACTCGGAGTCTCAGAGCGGTTTACAAACTCCTTTCCCTTCTCCTCCCCACAATAGACACCCTGTGAGGTAGGTGGGGCTGAGAGAGCTCTTTCCAGAACTGCCATTTCAAGGACAGCTCTGACAGAACTATAGCTTGCCCAAAGTCATCCAGCAGCTGCGAGTGGAGGCATGGGGAATCAAACCTGGTTCTCCCAGATTAGAGTCCGCACACTTAACCACTACACCAAACTGGCCTTGTCTGATCAAGACCAGCCAGAATGCATTTCTTCCGTCTGTTTGGTTTGTTTAATTTGTACTATTTGCTTTAATTGGTAATTGTATGTCAGTATTTTTCTGTCAACTGCTTTGGCTCCCTTTGGGGAGAAAACCAGCATAAGCGTGCCATAATATTTTTTTAAAAAACTAAATAAATAGGGTCCCCCGCCTTGTGGTTTCACCCTCTGAGACTGATTTATCAAGGAAGAGGATGTCATGGCGGGGGTAGAACAGAGGCTAGACATGAGCATGCACGAGAATCGCCATATTGCCCCTGTGGAAAAATGCCCTCCATGCAAAAGTTCACCCAACATTTGAGAGTTTGGAACTGAAAACGAGTTTGGCAAACAGTCTGCAAAGGCTTACAGCTCTTGCCTCTGCCTCTGCAGGAGCCGAAGTCTGGCACTCCTTCTTTGCTCCTGCATAGTCAGCCTCTGGCGTGCCCTACATCTGGGGCAGTGTTCCCTCTAAGCTGTGGAGTCTTGTGAGCAAAAATTCTACTTTGCGAGCTACTGGTATTAAAGTTGTGAGCAAGCGATTTGGCTACTGCATGAATTAGTTTGCTCTGGAACCATCCTTCCTGCGCTGAGACAGAAACGTGTGAGCTGGAGGCTAAAAAACTATGAGCTAGCTCACACTAACTCAGCTTAGAGGGAACACTGATCCGGGGCACTCAGGACCACTATGCAGGGAGTCTGGCCTCGGGGTGTCTGCAACTGGGGGTGCTGGGCCAGGCTTAGGATCGGCCTCTCCTTCTGGCTGCATCTCCTGTGCAGCTGCTGGGGACTCTTCCTCCTCAGGGATTGAGGGTTCTTCTTCTTCTTCTGGGCTGACTCCAGAGGAGGCTGGGTTGCTCCCTGCCTCTTCCTTACCTGAGGAATAGTCAGCCTTGGCAGACCTAGTACCTATGACAACTCCCAAGCCTTCTGAATGTGCCAGGAAGCAGATGGCCATGGCAAAAAAACCAAACTTTTCCCAAAGAGGGGGAGGCACCAATGGCTGCAAGAACACGGGAAGAACAAAGTTTGCTCTAGGGTTGCCATCCCCCCTACAGGGGTGGAGAATCACCCACTTTTGGGGGGCCCAGTCTGCTGCCGCCCAGCCAGCCAGTGGGGGAGCCCCACCCCTAAACAGTTCCGTCTGCTCTGCACCAAATGTGCCCAGCGAAATGACGTCGCCCAGAGGTGACATCGTCACGCTGGGCACATTGCAGGGGGATGCTCTAGCGTTTGAGGAAAAACCTCTTATGGTTGCCGAAGAATCCCAGAGAAGAAGAGGCTCGCCCTGCCGGCAACCAGGTAAGACCTGTGAACCCTAGTTTGCTCCTGTGCCTTCCTATAGCAATATATAAATATTTCTACTGAGCATAATACTTGTAAATTTGCTGTCATACAGGACAGGAAAGAAGAACCTCCTGGTGGTCCCTGGCCAGAGAGAGATCCGGCTGTCATCAACTAGGGCTAGGGCTTTTTCAGCCCTGGCTCCCCGCCTGGCGGAACTCTTTGCCCGAGAACAACTGTGCCCTGCGGGAGTTATTACTTTTCCTCAGGGCATGCAAGGCAGAGATGTTCCGCCAGGCACTTCGTTGAGGACAGTGATGGGACCGTATGAAATCTGACACTCTCATACCCCCTCCCCCCTCCATAACCCCTCCCCTCTAGAGGCCTGTAGGAGCTGAATTTTTTTCTTCCGCCATCTTGGAATGTGTATGGCTTTAATTGTAGATATGTTTTAGGCACTTGAATGTTGGTTTCAAATTAACTGTTTATTGTATTTGTTTCTGCTGTAAGCCACCCTGGGCCCTGCTTGCAAGGAAAGGCAGCCTAACAAATTCAGTTAAATAAATAAATAATAAATACTGAGGTACAGGGAAAAGAGCAGGGGGTGGGGTTATCCCACAGCCCTGGTCCAATCAGCAGGAAGTGGGTGGGAAGTGGGAGTAACCACCAAAAGTGCAGGAAACGTCACACACACAACCGAACGTGACTCAGATCTGATTGCTAGGAAAAGATCAGGGTAAAAGTGGGCCCAAAGAACCAGGGGGAAATGCAAGATGAAAAGCAATGGCTCAAGTGAACGTACAGAAGACAGGGGATAAACCAAAGCAGTGTGGGGCAGAAATGACGCAATAATACAGTGCAGAGAATCTTATTTTCTCATCAGTAAAAAAAATCCACCCTGAGCTGCTTATCCAAAACAGAACAAATAGAATGTATCATAAAGAGTAAGCAAAATGGCATCATTTATCCAGACTGCCTCTTGGGTTATTCTTGTACAAAATATATACTACCACCACCCACTATGGAGCAAACACAGGTTATTGCTCTTCCCCTTCTGGAAATGGGGATTGGTGTCAAGAGATGGCATCTTTCAGAACCCAGACCAAGGCCAACTCTCTGCCCAGGCGTCCAGGTAACCCTGTGCTTAGGACAGCTTCCACTGCATTGAAAGGTATCCAGAAGCCCATTTGCTGGAGATGAGCCTAGCTCATTTAGCGTGCAAATTTTCCTGGGCCTGAGGGCATCATCGTGTTAGCACAGCCTCCCAGTGAAAGCGAAGCTGTAACAGATGCCTCATCATCTCTGGGGTGGTTGCTGACGTTTTCATCCATATGAAGTAGTGAAACCTCATGGGAAGAAAGAACCTCTGAGTTATCACTGACTGCTTGAATACCTCTGATCTCTTCTTTACAAAGCCCTGAATCCCACATTCAAATGGTCAGTGCGAGAAATCCCTTGCACGGAGCCTAGCTCGGGGAATAATTTCCTAAGCACCATTGATAATTTTTTTAAAAACAGCTTTCTTTCCCACCCACCCCGGTTCTCTCAGCCTGGATCTATGTCCCACCGACCCAACGAAGGGTTGAAAACTGTTCTCGAGCGATTAGCGGTAGAGTAAATGGTAACTATGCAATTAGAAGGAGCATATTTATAACCTGACAACAATTGGCGCATCATTCGGCATTTTTTAAAAAAAGAAAAGAAAAAAAGATTCCGTTATTAATCATTCATGCTCAACACACCCATATGTGGGTAACGAAGCAGAAGGAAGCATCCAAACAGAGGCTGATCTGTGAGTAACCTTACATCTGTACCGAGCCCGGTAGAACCAAGTTACAACGTTCAGCTTCCCGTGACGTCTGTCCCAATTCAACGGGAAACTGTCACCCCGAATATTTGTTTGTCAGCGCTGCTTCTGAGGTGTTTAGATAATAGGACTGCTCCTGGCGTACACCCAGGGAGATGGGGAGATAATATTATCATATATGTATCAATGGTTCCTTTAATTATGGGGGGAGAGGGGGAGCGAGAGGTGCTTAGGGGGTTAGAGATCTGAAAGCGTTTAATTAAACGGCATCTTCCCCTTTATTGCTTCAGCCTTTTGGAGAGGGCGGGCTAATAAGGCTGGGATTTTGAAATCTTGGATTCGTTCTTTTGGCTGGTGTTTGGGTTTTCCGATTTAGAAGGAGGTCCAGGTCAGGAAAGCCGAATGCATTTTTCCATAAGCAAGAGTCTATTAGTCCTGGATTAAATGTGGCACTGCCATACTGAAAGGCCAGCTCACAGGAATTAGTGTATGTGGGCAGAGTTCGTAAATGTGGCTCTAGTCCGCCTAAATCCTTAGAATGCTAGTTTATTAATACGGTCAACGGCCAGCACAAATCACAATACACAGTATGCCAGAATTACAAATTAATCAATAGGACACCAATAAATAAATAAATAGATGAGCTATATAAAATGATTTAAAATAGGAAATTACAGATTAAAATGAATATCGTTAGAAAATTGATGTACCGCATAGAAAATCTTTGCAAATTTTACAGGCAGCTGCAAAAAACAACAACACTTTGCACAAGAAGCTGTAGCCTGCAAATTGACACCCAGAAGACGCTTCCTTAAAAATTCAGAGCCGGAGCAGCCCGGGAACCTTCTGCACAGAGGGAAAATAAACTTAACACGTGTTTCCTGATAGAACCGGCAGGAGAATGTAACACGTTCGTTTGTTTCAAAATCACCAGCACCACAAGGACAAACCCTCTCTAACATACATGTCCCGTCCAACACCACAGAGGGGGGTACATGCCACCCGGCTAGAGAAAATGTTCTATGATAGGTAAGAGACTCTAGAGACAAAATATAGGCTGCCAGAGCGACAATTCGTCCGGTGTTGTCTGGAATGTGAAATCTGCTTTGATTTGAGAGAAGGGGATTTGTCTTCCCTCTTAATAGGTTATGTGAATTCATTGTCTCAAAAAAAACAAAACATCTGGTTTTTCCTTGCAGATGAGGATCGGAAAGCTACCTTAGCAGTCGCTATATATTTAGCTGTGGTAATTGCCTGTAAGAGGGTTGGATCTGGATCTGTTCAGGACCTTTGGGTGAAAAGAACAGAAAGATAAGAAGGAATGGGGCACTGGCTGAAGTCTTCCAGGGTGCCTCAAGGAAGCATTGGGAACAGGGTTGCCACCCCCAGGTGGTATCTGGAGTCCTCCTGGGATTACAACTGATATCCAGGCGACAGAGATCAGTTCAGCTGGAGAAAATGGCTGCTTTAGAAGGTGGACTCTCTGGCATTCTGCTCCATTGAAGTCCCTCCCCTCCCCCCAAAAAAATCTCCAGGTATTCCCCAACCTGGGCAACCCTAATTGTTAGGGGATTCTCAGCCTGAAGTCTGCACCTGGATCTTGGCCTCTTGTTCCGGGTGCTGGTGTTCTAGAAGCAGAGATTATTGTTTCATCAGCTCCTCTCTAGCAAGTAATCAAACTTGCTGATATCTGAGCTGTTTACAAATTGAGGAGCTTTGGTTTGAATAATAAAGGGGAAAGGCTCTGGAGATTAAAACTGGGAAAAGTGGGGCAGGGGAGTGATAAAAAAAAATTATTATTACATCTGTAAAAGGGTAACAGTAGTGAAGATGATCCAGCACACGTTTAAGCATACTTAAGCCCATTGAAATCAATACCTTTAAATTCATTTAACTCTATTTGTCTTGTGGCCAGCATAGATAGGGAGTAAGCAGTGAAGTGGCTAAATTTGCAGATGAAACGAAATTGTTCAGAGTGGTGAAAACCAGGGGGATTGTGAGGCACTCCAAAGGGATCTGTCAAGGATGGGTGAGTGGGCATCAACGTGGCAAATGGGGTTCAATGTGGCCAAGTGCAAAGTGATGCACATTGGAGCCAAAAATCCTAAATATAAATACATGTTCATGGGGTCTGAACTGGCAGAGACTGACCAAGAGAGAGATCTTGCAGTCATAGTAGATAACTCACTGAAAATGTCTAGACAGTGTGTAACTGCAACGCTATGCTGAGGATTATTAGGAAAGGAATTGAAAACAAATCAGCCAGTATCATAATGCCCCTGTATAAATCATTGGTGCTACCTTATTTGGAATACTGTGTACAGTTCTGGTCGCCACACCTCAAAAAGGATATTATAGCATTTGAAAAAGTGCAGAGAAGAGCAACTAGAATGATAAAAGGGTTGGAACACTTGCCCTTTGAAGAAACGCTTGGGGCTCTTTAGCTTGGAGAAACAGCGGCTGAGGGGTGACATGATCGAGGTTTATAAGATTATGAATGGGATTGAGCAGGTTGAGAAAGAAGTACTTTTCTCCCTTTCTCACAATACAAGAACTCGTGAGCACTCAATGAAACTGCTGAGCAGTCGGGTTAGAACAGATAAAAGGAAGTACTTCTTCACTCAAAGAGTGATTAACATATGGAATTCACTGCCACAGGAGGTCGTGGCAGCTTCAAGCATGGACAGTTTCAAGAGGGAATTAGATAAACATATGGAGCAGAAGTCCATCAGTGGCTATTAGCCACAAGGTATAGATGGGAACTCTCAGTCTGGGGCAGGTGATGCACTCTATTCTTGGTGCTGGAGGGGGCAGCAGTGGGAGGGCTTCTAGTGTCCTGGCCCCACTGCTGAACCTCCTGATGGCACCTGGTATTTTTGGCCACTGTGTGACAAAGTGTTGGACTAGATGGGCCATTGGCCTGATTCAACATTGGCTTCTCTTATGTTCTTATGTTCTTATGTTCTTAACTTGCACAGTTATGAACCTTGCATTTCTTGCTTCCAAGGACTGTGCTCTTTGTAGACAAGTGAGGTCAGGGTAGCCAGCCCATGGCCCCAACAAGCAGAACAAGCTGTATAGCATCTGACTATACAGCATACTGACTATACAGCATACTGACTATACAGCATACTCCTCTGCACTTTTCCTTAGCAGCACCATCTGCATTGTCCACTACCAGCACTTTCCGCTGCCACCACTTTTCCCTACCGTACTTCCTGCACCTCCTGTTTTCGGCACTTTCCGCTACCAGCACTTTTGCCTTTCTGCATTTTCTGCACTTCCCACTGCAAACACTTTCTACCCTTTCCCCTACCAAAGGCAAAGGAAAGTCATAGTTTCCCATAATTCTACAATCACACGTCCCATGCTATAGAAGCAAACAGAGTGATGTCTGGCTCCATACAGTTAATGTCATCTCATTAGCTATGGGTACGAGCCTGGATGTCCTCAGTTCAAAGCTCAGCTCATCTGTGAACTCAGTAGCAGGGGTGGTTTTGCCACAGGGCAACCAAGGCAAGTGCCCCAGGCTCCGTGCTGGCGTCCATGATGGGAAAGCTCTGACTGCTGTGTATATAGCAAGCTGCCTTGGTTGCCTGTTTGGTTTATGAAGGACAGGTGTGCAGGCACGGGGTGGCAAGGGATAGAGGCTGGCAACAGAGGTGCCATTCCCTGGTCAAAGCAAGGGATTCCCCCACCTTGAGCTCCCATTGCCGCCACCAATCCAAGCAGCAACGGGGGGAGGGGGGAATAGAAAAAACAACAACAGCACGGGAGGCATGATGGTGTCTCTTCTAGGGGAAATCTCAAAGTCGCGGTAGGTAGTTCTAGGATTCCCACCCACACAGAGAGGGGAAGAAAAACTGAACCAACCAAGCAAAAACCTCCGAAGGAAGTTTAGAAAACTAGTCAAGGGCCAAAAGTTAAAAACATCAGCATTTTTGTAGCAGGAACTCCTTTGCATATCAGGCGACACACCCCCTAATGTAGCCAATCCTCCAAGAGCTTACAGACCTCTTCTTACAGGGGCTACTCTAAGCTCTTGGAGGATTGGCTACATTAGGGTCGTGTCGCCTAATATGCAAAGGAGTTCCTGCTACAAAAAGAGCCCTGTCAATAGGTATAGACAAAAGTACATGTGTTTATTTCAAAAAACTTATAAAAACCTTCCAGGGGGCCAAATAAAGCCTCATAAAATGTTCAAAGTGACAAAAGCACAAAAAAGAACAATATATGACCTGGCAATGCTTCGGCCCACAAGAGCCTTCTTCAGAGGTCAAATAGTTCAGAATACAACATGCCACAAAGACCCCGTTACACTTGTAAGGCAGGAAATAATCGATATAGGACCAAAAATGGAATGTTCCAATCTGGAACTGAATGACACACATACACACAAAACTTGTTTGTGGGGCCACAAATGCATCTGGCCTTGTGTCAGAAGCAATTACATATACTGGAGATAGTAAAAGTGCCAATATGTACCCTCCAATTTAAGTCCTAAGGGTATAAGTACAATCGCCTCATCAGGGACAACGTTCTAGGATTCCTACAGCAACCCATAAGAACATAAGAGAAGCCAATGTTGAATCAGCCCAATGGCCCATCTAGTCCAACACTCTGTCACACAGAGGCCAAAATATCCCAGGTGCCATCAGGAGGTCCAGCAGTGGGGCCAGGGCACCAGAAGCCCTCCCACTGCTGCCCCCTCCAGCACCAAGAATAGAATGCATCACCTGCCCCAGACTGAGAGTTCCCATCTATACCCTGTGGCTAATAGCCACTGATGGACTTCTGCTCCATATGCTTATCTAATTCCCTCTTGAAACCGTCCATGCTTGCAGCTGCTACCACCTCCTGTGGCAGTGAATTCCATATGTTAATCACTCTTTGGGTGAAGAAGTACTTCCTTTTATCTGTTCTAACCCAACTGCTCAGCAATTTCATGGAGTGCCCACGAGTTCTTGTATTGTGAGAAAGGGAGAAAAGTACTTCTTTCTCAACCTGCTCAATCCCATTCAACCCACCATCACTTCAGGTTTTCCCCGGAAGTGACAACATCCCTGTTATGTCTTCAAGTGTGAATCCATCCTATTACTTGCAATGTTAAGCTTGATTCTAAATGTGGCTCTTCATCTGTCGCATTACCATTGGTTGGTTTCTGAGAAACCTCTGTAAATATCCAATCACTGTGCGTAAATGTATCAAAGAGGGAACGGTCCTGATTGGCCTTTATCCCTGTGTTATGATTGGTCTTTAACATGTTCTGGGAGTGGTTTTGAAAGCCTGGGAGAGTTTAAAAAGGGAGCTGTGCTCCACTTGTTTGTTGGTGTGTTCTGAGTTGGTGTTTGCTGTTACGAATAAAGCTGAAATCACTTGCTGAAATCAAAACGTTGTTGAGTTCGGTACTTAACAATCCCACTTGTGGGAGCCCTCCCCACCATGTTCCCAGCCCTCCCTCCAGTTGCCAGGCAACCCTCGTTGGCAGGATCCTCCAATTGCTCTGCAGCTGATTGCCAAGCCCCTCCAGGCTCCGCCCCTCATCACCACTTTGCCACCTTGAGTCATGGCCACAGTGGCTGGTCTAGAAATCAGCCGGCAAGGGCAGTGAGAGCGGGCCTCCCCAGCTTCTATGCCTCACCCTTGCCACCACTGGAGTCCCAATGGCTTCTGCCCTGAAGGCCCTCCTCCCACCACCCAGAAGTGATGAGGGTAAGGGATGGAGACTCCCTCCACCCCCCTACAAAGGTCTACCATGTCAGCTGTCCACTACTCAAGTGGCAGCATGACCTGGTGACAGTGAGGGGATGGAGGCTGGAGCTGGGGTTGGAAATCAGCAATAGGGCAGCCAGAGGGGCCCCCAGCCACCATCCTGCATCTGCTAGGGCTACCGAGGCCAAGTTTGGGGTGGGACATTCCCTGTTCCCAGACCCCATTTGTCCACCACCGTGTGGCAGTGGCAGACATTTTTTTAAAGCACAGCCTCATTTAGTTACTGAAAGTGACAAAGCTGTAACCATAGATTCCCCCCCCAATGATTCCTAGAGAGCAGGTTTGGTGTAGAGAGCCAATTTGGCATAGTGGTTAGGAGCGCAGACTCTAACCTGGGAGAACAGGGTTTGATTCCATACGCTTCCATGTGCAGCTGCTGATGTGACCTTGGGTCAGTCACAAGTTCTCTCAGAGCTGTTCTCTCAAGAGCAGTCCTCGAAAGAGCTCTTTCTGCCCCACCTTCCTCAGAGGGTGTCTGCTGTGGGGAGGGGAAGGGAAAGATTGTAAGCTGCTCGGAGACTCCTTCAGGTAGTGAAGGGCAGGGTATAAATCTAATCTCTTTTCTTCTTCCTTTTGACCCTTCCACAGCAGTTCTAGGAATCACCAGGAACTCTGTGGTTTTACCATAATAGAGTTTCCAGTGATTCCGAGAGCTACCCTTTGTTTCTTCTGATAAGAGCTTCCGGAATGTACATGAGGCGGCATTTTTAATTATTTTTTTTCTCGTGCAGTGTTGCACCCCACCCACCCTCCCTACCACTGTCCAGCCAGCTGGTTACCCAACCCTCTTGTACCAGGCAGGCAGCAGCTGCATGCCAGGAAGCCAAGCGCACGAGGTCACAAAGTCCTTTTCATCCACGCCAGAACCCCTGCATCAGCACCTGGACTGGCCCCATCCATCACCATCCTTGTCCTCCTCTTGACATCCTCTTCCTCCTAGCAAGTTAAGACAGGTAAGTCAGGTGAGGGGTATGGAGGCCCCATCCTCGACCTTTGCTTGGGACCCCAGGATCACTAAGATTGGCCCAGTGTGGCAGATGGCCTTAGAGAACAGTTTGGAAACGCAGGGCGTCATTCTGACACTGATGTTCAGCAGATTTGGCTCTATAAATAGCCTATAGGAGACAGCGATGGGGAATCATGTGAGAACTACTGTACAGCAGTGTTCCCTCTAAGCTGAGTTAATGTGAACTAGCTCACAGTTTTTTAGCCTCTGGCTCACACATTTTTGCCTTAGCTCAGGAAGGACGGCTCCAGAGCAAAGTAATTTATGCAGTAGCCAAATCACTCGCTCACAACTTTAATGCCAGTAGCTCACAAAGTAGAATTTTTGCTCACACAACTCCACAGCTTGGAGGGAGCATTGCCATGCAGTCCTTCTAGGATGAAGAGAGCATATGTGCCACTAATATTTCTCTCTATAGCAATACCAACCTATGTCACAGAGGTGTCGTTACTGAGCTAATACAAGTAAAGCGATTTGAAAACTTGTATATTCCGTACATATGCCCAGTACCCAGATTATTTTCCCAAAAGGGAATTACAGAGAAATTTTCTTCCCCATTACAAAACCTAAATGAAAAAACTAAGACGTGAAGATGTGAACTAAAAGCACGCAGTGCAACTGTGAGAAGCTGCAGATGGAAACAGAAGCAGGCAGTGTGACCGTGAGGCAGTACCGAGGAGAACAAAAGCGTGCGGTGCGACTGTGAGAAGGGGCAGATGAAAACAAAAGCATGCAGTGTAACTGCAAGAAGGGATGCCAGTTAAAGGGTTGTAGGAAGCAACATAGCCATAAGCTCCCACACATGAGGATAGTTTCAGCAACCAAGCAGCTTAAGCAGTATTATTACAGATTTATTATGGATGCTGGAGGAAAATTTCTTTTAAAAACTTCCATCATCAATACTCTCCAATGTGTGTGATCTGATTATGTATTCGAGAAGCCCAATTCATCATTGATCTAGGTTTGATTATTTGCCACACCTGCTAATGCCCCCCCCCCCCCAGTTCTCCTTGCTTTGGGGAGGGGGATATTTTTTTTTTTCATTTTTGATGAGTGGAGTTAATCTTGTTACTTTCTCCAGTGTACCTAGCTTCTGTCTACACTGTTTAATCAAACCTGCTGATTGATTTATTTCAAGCATTTATATATATTTTCTCAAGAGGTTTTCTGCTAGGCAGGTGCATATTGGTGGCGCAGCTCATGAGTCAGATAGTCCAGACTGCTAAAATGTGTCTTATCGGGAGCAATTTCCATTCCTATGAAAATCCATTGGAGTCTAATTCTGGATTGTCCAGCATGACGGAGCCATCATGTTTCTCTGCCCCAAAATATCCTCCTAAGAACTGCTTTGATGGATCATCCCAACCCTCATTCAGTCTACACTTGATCTCCAGCGATGGCCAACCAGAAGCCCTTTCGGTCTTCACCAGCAAGGTACGATAGATGGAAAGTCACCCCAGGTTGCTTGTCACTTGCATCCATTGGCCAAAGGTCTACAGCCTCTCAATACAGGAAGTTCCCTTTTTTGCTGCCATGGTGACGGGACACCCATTGGTTTAATCCTTGCTTACAATGAAGGAACAAGAGAGGAGAGGATGCCAGCATGAATGTGATGCTCTTATCTATTTTGTAAACTGCCTTGGAGTCCAGTTCATTTGTTGCAAAGTCCTCATGACCCCCCATGACCAGTTGACCGATGTGACCCTGGGATACCGAGCCTGGAATTTAATTCCCACATTCCCATGAGGAACCCAGTTCAGATTGGAACCTTGGCATGGGCGAAGATGTGGTCTAAGCCTTCTGCCCAGTGCCATTTCCTGACCTGAGGCACTTTGTGTGTGTTATGCGCACCATCACGTTGCTCTCGACTTACGGTTACCCTCCACCTATATGTAATGGTTGGCGACTTCTGCTTCGGTGTATCTGATGAAGTGTGCACATACACGAAAGCTTATCCCTAGAATAAAACGTCGTTGGTTTTAGAGGTGCTGCTGGACTAAAACTTTGTTCCTGGGAACAAAATGAACAAAATGTCCTGTCAGCCTTGCTTAAGTCCTGCAAACGGAGGGTCGTGGCTTCCTTTACTGAGTCAGTTCATCTCGTGTCGGGTCTTCCCTTTGTCCTACTGCCTTCAGCTTTTCTAGGCCACGTCCGCACTGTCTCTTTTGTCACTATTGCAACTATTGCTTTGGGTCCCCCCCCCCGCCCTTTCCACATGTGTTTTGCTCCTTCTGGGACTGCTAGAGAGAGCAAAACACTTTTTTGGGGGGGGGAACCCTGAAGCAATAGGGGCAAACGCGTGGCAAAAATGACAGGGCGGAATTGTCTGAAGAAGGGAGCAGCGACTCACGAAAGCTCACACCCTGCCACCAATGCTCCCTCTAAGCTGCGGGGTCTTGTGAGCAAATATTCTACTTTGTGAGCCGCTGGCATTAAAGTCGTGAGTGAGAGACCTGGCCGCTACAGGAATTCGTTTGCTCCAGAGCCATCCTTCCTGAGCTAAGGCAAAAACGTGTGAGCCGGAGGCTAAAAGAACTGTGAGCTAGCTCACACTAACGCAGCTTAGAGGGAACACTGCCTGCCACAAATTTTGTTAGTTTTTTAAGGTGCTCCTGGACTCTTGCTCTTCTCTAGTCTTTTCCAGTGAATCTTCTCATGGGAGGGCCAAAGTTTGATAGCCTCTGTTTAGACATTTTAGCTTTCAGGGAGAATTCAGGCTCGATTTGACCTGGTGGTGGAACATGCTGTCAAGTCACAACTGATTTATGGCGACCCTGGGGGGTTTTCAAAGCAAGAGACGTTCAGAGGCAGTTTGCCATTGCCTGCCCCCACAGCTTCATGACCCTGGGATACCCTGGAGGTCTCCCATCCAGATACTAGCCAGGGACAACGCTGCTTAGCTCCCAAGATCTGATAGGGTCGGGCTAGCCTGCGCTATCCAGGTCAGGGGCTGATTTGATCTTGTTGTTGTTGTTGTTGTTCAGTCGCACAGTCGAGTCTGACTCTTCGCGACCCCATGGACCAGATTTGATCTAGCAGCCACTTATTTCTCTTTTTTTGGCAGTCCATAATATCTGTTAAAGGGGGCTGCGGTGGCTCAGTGGTTAAGATGCTGAGCTGCTGACTGGAAGGTCGTTAGTTCAGCAGTCCGAGACCCGAGTGCCACATGACAGAGTGAGCTCCCGTCTCTGGCCCACCTGCCAACCTAGCAGTTCGAAAGCAAGAAATTGCAAGTAGCTAAATAGGTACCACTTCGGTGGGAAGGTAGCAGCGTTCCATGCACCTTGGCATCTAGTCACGTTGGCCACGGAAACGTCTTCGGACAGCGCTGGCTCTTCAGCTTGGAAACGGAGAAGAGCACCGCCCCCTAGAGTCAGATTCAACTGGCTTTCAAGCAGGGGAAACCTTTACCTTTTACTAATATTTGTTAAACTTTCTCCCAGTACCACATTTCCATTGAATCAATTCTCTTCCTGTCAGCTTTCTTCATTATCCAGGTTTCACATCCACACCCAGCAACGGAGAATACCAGAGTATGAACTATTATAGTATGCATCATCTTGATCTTGGTTTCCAGAGACCCGGAATATCTCTTTGCCCTGTTGGAGAAAATTATGTATAACGCATTAATATGTGTAATTTTCCATAATGGGGCAAATAACAGCTCCCTACGGTCATTTCGTTTATGAGGTGGGTTAGAAATATTTTTAAGGAAATAAAGGTATCGAGTCAGGGAAACAACGGGATGCCGGGAAAACAGAAGAATCAATGAGACAAATTCTTTGGGCAAAATACAAAGCAGAAAGGGTCCTCCTGAGGGAATACAGTTCATCTTCAGGGCCAAGCAACATAATACGCCAGCTCATTAAAAAGTGTATCATGGAGTTTGGCCCCAACAGATTCTCCAAGTTTTCTCATCCTACAATAAGAAACACCTTTTCCTATCATCCTTCACCTAATCTGCCCTCTGATGCAATGTTTCTCTGCTGATGCCTGTCTGGTAATCTTTCTCTAGAGAGGTAGCCTCTTTCCTGTATGAAGCACTGAGTTGCCCAACCTCAAGATGGGTAGACATCTGGCATAGTAGCTTTAAGAAACTATGGAGTGCTTAAACAGAAATAGCAGTTAAGCTTTTAAATGTATTAGTGATTGTAATGTTAATCATAAACTTGAGCGTGAATGCCGATTGACGAGAATACATCCTGGAGATGTTGTGTCTGTGTTTAAATCTTTGGATAGTAAGAATGAAATTGTAAAAAATTGTTTGGTGATTGGTATATATATGTACATGGATTGTTGGGCTTATCATCATCATCATCATCATCATCATCATCATCATCATCATCATCATTATTATTATTATTATTATTATTTCCATTTTTACCCAACCATCCCCGCAAACGGGCTCAGGGTGGCTTACAAGAGGGCAACCACGTGTCAAAGGATAAAACAACATAAAAACAAGATAAAAGATTCCACATTAAAGTGTTCAATAGTTACAACAGACTTCAACCAGATGGGATCAATTTCACAATCAGACTCTCCAGTATCTTATATAGCAAAAGGCTGCCACGCGATGTTACTCGGCCCCATCCAGCGGTATTGATCACAGCGAGGCGTGGTTGATCTTCATAGGGCCTTCCCTTAAGTCTACCGCAGATGGTAGTGGTAGCAGTAGTGGTGGTGGCGGCTCCTACTCAAAAGCCTGGCGGAAGAGCTCTGTCTTGCAGGCCCTGCGGAACTGTAAAAGGTCCCGCAGCGCCCTGACCTCCTCCGGGAGCTCATTCTACCAGGTAGGGGCCGCCACTGCAAAGGACCTGGCCCTGGTTGCAGTAAGCCTGGCTTCCCTGGGGCCTGGGGTTACCAGGCGATGTGTCCCCAACCGAAGTGCTCTTTGGGGCATATGTGCGGAAAGGCAGTCCCTCAGGTATGTCAGACCCTGGCCATTATTTTGATATTATAATATTGTAGTTTGGAGTCCTGACCGTGAGGAAACTAGCAGTGAAAAGGGTTTTCCAAGTCAACTGCTTATCACTGGGACCATTGATTTTTCTATCATATGGACTATGGATTTTTGAAATTGACTCAACTAGTCTTGAGAGTATCGCTTTGCAGAGACAGTGAGAAGTTATATCCTATTTGGGACTCTCCATTAGGCATCAGCATACCTTTAGATCGGGCCTGTAATGATGTTATATGACTCTACAAAAACTAACCTTTGCATATGAAATTTGTATTTGAAATTTATGGAATACAGTTGAAAGAGCATTAGTAATTTGGTCACGACAACTTGTGTTTTTGTGATGCTATAGCCCCAAGTTCTTCCAGACCCCCAGATGACAGAGATCAGTTCCCCTGGAGAAAATGGCTGCTTTGGAGGCTGGACTCTATGACATTAGGCCATACTGAGATCTCTTCCCCCCACACACCCTGCCCTCCCCAGACTCCACCTTTTGTTTCTTTTTTTCTTTTTTTTCTCCCTTATTTTCTTTTTTGGTTGAAGTCTGATTTCCCCTGCAAACTTAGGTTATTGCCATTGCAGTTTAGTTGCTGTAGCCTCCCTGAGGAAATACTCAGAACTGCCATCTGGCAAGGCTATTAAGAATATTCTGTTATTGGTTTTGGTTATCATGTCCCATTAATTCCAGAACTAACGTTATTGAATCATAGTGGGAATTCTGAGTAGATTAAGAGTTAATCAGCCAGTGCAGTCTACCACTGCTGGGCCCATAACCCTGTTGGGTTGTAAAAATAAGAAGCAGGAGACCACCCAGATATGGAGGTGCACAAAGAGTTTATAAAGGTGAATATCTACAGAATATATACAGATATTTACCAAGTCATTTGAACAGCATGGCACGCCTTAGTCTTTGAGAGCTGAATCCCCTTTTATAGCTGACTAAGCATACAGCTATTATGCCAATCCCTAACAATCCCTGACCTGAATGAACAACACCTGGAGGAAGCACCTGTCTGTAGTTACATGACAGCTAGTCTGACAGCTAGGTTTGACTCATCTATAGTAACTGCTTGCTACCTCTCACATTCAGATCCATATCTCAATAGTACTATATGCACATGGTTGGGTTTTGCCCATTATCGCAAGAACAACTCAAGTCTTGACGTAACAAACAGGGCTGAAGAAACGGAAGGACTTTAATAGTACTCTTAGGGTGCCTTCAGACACTCCATTTGAACCACTTTCGGCACGCTTCAGGAACGGATTTTATGTGCACGTTCACACATCTAACATCTGCGCACTGTCCCCAGCTGTCATTTTCCAGATCAAACCCCCTTTAAACCAGAGTATTTTGATACCGCTTACCCAAGTGGTGTTTTCCTGATTCTCTGGCTTTAGCCGCACTTTTCTGATGTCTGATCACTCCTGCAGTGTCGAGCCACTTCCAGGCGCTTCAACCCCCTCCCCTCTAGAAAGCTGCCGCAGAAGCCTCCGGCTTCCGCTTTTCATCTGCCATTTTTTTATGCCTTGGCGGTGTGTGCATAGGCAGAACTCCGCTCCTAAGTTAATAAAAGCAAAGTTTAAATGGTGCCTAGTTTTAGCATTTAGACAAGTTTCGGTTCTCACAGAGGCCAGTTTTGGGGTAAAAGTTTAAAGGGAAGTGTGACAATCGTTGTTCTGCGCACGTGCGAAAATTTTAGTTCTACAGATGCCGCCTGTGCGCATGCTCAAACTGAGAGAGAGGAAAAAACACCAATGCATGCTCCTGCGTATGCACAGTGGGGAGTGATGTGGCTGCACAGCGATCCAGAACAAGGCGGTGAGTGTGATCGCGATTTTCCGGGTTAAAAAAAAACAACACATTGGGACCAGAGCAATTTACGCTGCTCCCAGCACGCTGTCTGAATGCACCCTTAGACTGACTTGTCTATTGAGATCCAAAAGTCTGTGGAATGTAAGTAACTAATGATTATATGCATGGGTAGGGTTACCAAACGTCCTCTTTGGGGATGAAAATGTCCTCTTTTTGGGTTGGAAGGCCAGGAATATTCCTAGTTAGTAGCAATGATCACAGCTTAAATAGTAGGAGTATTTAAAACGAGACTTGTCATAGTCATCACTTGTTTGAAGTAGTCAGTCGGGAAATATGTCCTCTTTTTTGCTTTTCAGAAGAATTCACATGCAAAAGAACCTCCTCAGGAAACAGGAAACCTCCTCAGGAAAGCTCCTCAGGAAACCATATGCAAAAGAACCTCCTCAGGAAACAGCTAATCCATATGCAAAAGAACCTCCTCAGGAAGCTCCTTCATTAACATGTTCACAGCCTGGGGAACTCCTACAAGACAATTGACTCAGCCCCACCCCACCTTCCTGAGTAGATATAAATTACCTGCCTACCATTTTTCTTCTCACTTTGACACAGAGAGTACTACATCTTTCTGCGTTATACCTCTGAGGATGCCAGTCACAGCTGCTGGCGAATGCCAAGACCATGGCCAAGACAATGCCAAGACCATGGCCACACAGCCCAGAAAATCTACAACAGCTAATGAACTCCAGCCGTGAAAGCCTTCGATGATCTTCCTAAATGTTGGGAGTAACTGGTTAGTTAGTCCAGTATCCCTTCTCAACCTACCGGAGTGCACTTGGGCTACCCACAGTAGAAGCCCTTTGTTCCCAGTGTGCTGGCAGAGTTACAAAGTTACACAGAGCCGCTCTAGAATTTCAAGACTAATAACAGTCCTTTTATTTAGGAACTACATTCTATATAGGGAAGCTTAAGAGCTGGAGATTGAACTAATCTAAACTACCTTGGATGGACATGAATCCAGAGAGGGACCCTGCTAGGGTTGCCATTCCTCCAACGGGGGCAGGGGTTTACCTGCTTTGGGGGGCTCCCGATCCACCACCAACGAGCCAGATGGCAGGGGGGAACGCTGCCCCCAAAGAGCCCCATCCGCACCAACGTACCCTGCAAAATGACATCACCCAAAGGCAACGTCATCATGCAGGTCAAGTTGTGGGGGGGGGGATGCTCTAGCATTTGAGAAAAGACTCTATGGTTACCATAGAGTTTTCCCTCAAACGCTAGAGCATCCCCCTGCCCCATGCCCCGTGCAATGACATCACTTCTGTGGGCACTGAAAACCTCCAGGACATGGAGAAGGACACCTCCCCACACACACTGGCAGCCACGTAAGACCTGGCAGCCCTACACCCTGCATCCATTGTGCCAAAGAGAGCAGCATGCTCCTCCCTGTCATGTGGTGTGAGAAAGGGAATGGAAGCAAGAGAGGCACTTTCCCTGAGTCTTCTTCAAAGGGACAGAGATGGGAGAGTAAACAGGAAGAACCCCCCCCCCATCTGCCTGTCTATCTCACTGACTTGTTTGCAAATCCACGCCTCCCCTTGGAGGCTGAGGCTTGAGACGACGTCTTGGTCTCCTCTTCCAACACTAAGTTCCCACGATAACAGTTGTGATGATAAAATGGAGGGTGGGAGAACCACGTAGGCCCACCTGAGCTACCTGGAGAAAGCGTGGTGGGGCAAATATGTCATTGCAGAAACAGTTTTAAGTCTGGCGTGGCTACGTCCTCCGTCTCCTGAGTGCTCAATGCACCTCACAGCTGCTCCGTGATTTCCCCTGTGGGGCTGGCTTGCACAAAGTGAGGCAATTGGCCCACCGGGGCTAGCCGATCGACTCCAACGAGGCAAGCATGGTTCTCCTCTTGAAAGCAGAGGCCTTGCAGACCCTTCCAGCTGGGGCAAACCAAGACATTCTACGTGCAACACCTATGAAACTGAGCTACAGCCCTTCCGCCAGGATGGATATCTTCTTTTTTCCCTTCTTTGCTCTAATCTTGATTGACGTGGGACAAGTTGCAGATCCTAAAGAACAAGGGAAACCTTGGAGGCCACCGGAGCCTTGGGGCTAGATTCACGGGGGTGGGGGTGGGGGGGAGGAAGGGAGCTCTTTGATCTTCCCTCCAGACCTCCTTCCCCTTCCCCACCCTTTTAGTTATGAGAGTAATAGACAGGCAGCTCTCGTGTTTTCACTTTCCCCTCTGCGATGTCACGTACCCTCAGGTGCACGGCCCATTTGTGAGGGGCAGGAAAGATCCGTCACCTGAGTTAAAGGCTTGCTCAAGGCCGCAATGTTCCCTCTAAGCTGAGTTAGTCTGAGCAAGCTCACAGTTTTTTAGCCTCCAGCTCACACAGGGAGCGCTCAGGAAGGAGGGCTCCAGAACAAACTAGTTTATGCAGCAGCCAAATCGCTCACTCACAACTTTAATACCAGTGGCTCACAAAGTGGAATTTTTGCTCACAAGACCCCACAGCTTAGAGGGAACATTGCTCAAGGGATGCACAAAACTTGTCGCAGATTCTGGCAGACAATGTGAACCTCAGGTCTGAACAACAGGAGTAACTGCACACGGATGGAGTTGCCCGCAGGCCCGGAGAGGGGGAAAAGTCCCCTCCCTTTCGTGGAGACTTGGCAACCGAAGCTTGGTCATGACGTGGAGGGAAACAGCATCCAACTGAGCCTCTGTTAAAAGGAACTTTTCCCTCCTCCAGGCGGCTGGCAACCCTAGATGGAAACAGCAGCCAAGGCAGCAGATTCATATATCGTTTGTCACTGGGAAAGGAAATGGCATTCATGAAAAGTTATAAAACGATTGTGAAATTTCTGTTAAAACAAGCAACCTAATCTGGATCCCACCCACCCCCAAGAAATTAGGAGGACGGCTGTGAACTCCCTTACAAGAACCAAAAAGACCCAGCACAAAGATATCCCGGAACGGTCTTCATTAATGTACAAAGAAGCGAGCGATGTTTTTGGCACTAGAGGCCAGTGTGCTCAATGCGCTGGGTCTTTAAAAAAATTATTTTGCCATCGAGTAGCAACCAAGTTATGGTGACCCTGTAGAGCAGCGGTGCCGAACTCATTTGTTACGAGGGCCGGATCTGACGTAAATGAGACCTTGTTGGGCCGGGCCCTGTGTGTCATAAAAGGTAATGCCAGGGAGCAGAGAGATAAACTTTATAAAAGACACAAACACAAAGGGTTTTTTTACTTAAAATAAAAACAAGCTTAAAACATTAGCTCTGTAAGCTGCAGGCCTACTTTTGATTTATTGACATTCACCACAGAAATCTTGTGCTCAGAGTTCTGAGTCTAGGATCCAGGTTAAAACATGAACTGGCTGAGTGATTAAGAGAGTCTGGTGAATCAAGCTATGATGCAGCAGCGGCAGAACTGGAAGCAGGAGAGAGCCAGTTCCACTGCGGGCCTGATAGAACCCCTCCGGGGGCCTGATCCAGCCCCTGGGCCGAATGTTTGACACCCCTGCTGTAGAGTTTTCAAGGCGAGAGATGTTCAAAGGTGGTTTGCTATCCCCTGCCTCTGCGTAGCGACCCCAGACTTCCTTTCTGGTCTCCCATCCAAATACTAACCAGGGCTGACCCTGCTTAGCATCCGGGATCTGGCAAGATCAGGCTACTCTGGGTCACCCACGTATGCGCTGATAATGGTGTCCCTGTACACATGCCTGGCCGTTCCTGCACATTCCCATTTCATCCATGGTTGTGCAGCATCATGGGATATGTAGTCTTTGCAGTTCTCATAAGACACGACAATTGTGAATGAAGCAGATGTTAAATCATGGTACAGAGCTTTGAAAAATGTCGGTTTAGGGCTGCAGGAAAACACGCACGTGTATACGACTTCAGAAACAAGCCACTGCAGATACGCAGTGGGAACCACAAATACAAATCTTCAAATACCCTCCCACCCCGCTAGTGCTGTTCACTTCCAAAATCTGAATGCCTGCACCTTCTGGGGTTTTATGTCTTCGTCAGCTTAAGGAGAGACGAGTTCTTCTGTTTCTGTGCATTGTTTGCCCCTGGGCTGCATGTTGCCTCATGCCGGAGCTCAGAGATCCTTTTAGATATTATAAATGTTCAGACACTTAAATTCCTAAAGTAAACATTGCCGACAAACATGGCAGCCCACACACCTGAAGGACACCTACATCACAGGCTTCTCGACCTGTCAAAAAAAGGTTTAAGAGGGGATCAAATGGAGAGGCACAGGTTCGAAACCTAACATGTTCTCCCTTCTCACATTTTTCAAGAACAACAGAGAAAGGTATTTTCAGGAAGCTCAAGGTAGGAGATGAGGCAGCAAAGGATGATCCAAGATCTGTGGAGGGGCTGGATGGGGATACAGAAGGCCCGCATAGACTTCCCCATCCTCATAACGCCCTGAGTGTCTGTGCCTATCTGCATTAGGTATGGCCGCCAACTGGCCAGGGGAAAAATCTCCTCTGACCTGGGTGGCTTCGGTTAGGAGATCCATCTCAGAAGCTAAGTAGGGTCGGCCCTGGTTAGTCCTTGGATGGAAGACCACCGAGGAAGTCCAGAATTTTGCCACACAGAGGCAGGCAGTGGTAAGCCACCTCTGTTTGTCTCCTGCCTTGAAAACCCTCCAGGGTCACCCTAAGTCAGCTTCAACTTTCCAGCAAAAAAAGAGGATGGGAATGGGAAAGTGAAGGTTTTCGCGGCACGGGGGTATCTAATGTTAGCGAGTGTTTGCTGGAGATCAAACTAGTAAAGGGACTGCCTGTGGGACCAGTTTAAAAGAAGGAAACCGTAACGGTGGCTCTGTGTGTGTGTTCCATTGTGCTTTTGGGGACCCTGCTAGGTGCTGCTTCCACAATCCTGGGCCACACAGGAACACTGCTTGTAATTGTGTGAATGCATCAGTGTCTGCACATGCTCATCCTTTTTGACAGGACCAGTCAGTCCTGAGAGTTTCTCCTAAAAGCATCTGAATGTGTGTGTGTGCATGTAATTGCTGACAAGTCGCTTCCAACTTGTGGTGACCTGGTGAATTCATGTCCTCCAAAACATCCTCTCATTCACAGCCTTGCTCAGGTCTTGCAAACAGGGGGCCCTCGTGGCGTCCTTGATGGAGTCCACCCATCTCGTGTTGGGTCTTCCTCTTCTCCTAGCATGATGGTCTTTCCCAGTGACTCTCGTCTTTTCATAATGTGACCAAAGTACAATAGCCTCAGTTTAGCTACTTTAGCTTTGAGGGAGAGTTCAGGCTTGATTTTGATCTAGAACCCACTGATTTGTTTTTGGTGGTTCATAACAACCATAAAACTCTCCTCCAGCACCGCATTTCAAATGAATCAACATTCTTCCAGTCAGCTGTCTTTATTGTCCGACTTTCACACCCGTACATAGTAATGGGGAATACGATGGCGTGAATAAATTTGATCTTGGTTTAGGGTTGCCAGGTCCCCTCATTGCTCTAGTGGGGGATTTGGGGTGCGTTCCGGGGGTGGTTGGGGAAGCCATGCAATGTCCTCAATGTGATGACATCACCCAGAAGTGACGTCATCTCATCTGGGACATTATGCAGGGACACTCTGGTATTGCGGCAAACTCCATGGTTTTTTTCACTCTCAAACCATAGAGTTTGCCCGAATACCAGAGCGTCCCTGCATGACATCCCCTACATGATGACGTCACTTCCAGGTGACATCATCGTGTTGAGAATGCCATGTAGGGATGCTCTGGTATTTGGGTGAAACTCTATTTTTTTCACCCTCAAACCACAGAGTTTTTCTGAGTACCAGAGCATCCCTACAGAAAGTCTCCAACGTGTTGGCATCACTTCCAGGTGACGTCATAGCATCGGGGACATCGCACGGTGATTTCCCTGTTTAGGGGAGGGGTTTCCCCCACCAGCCAGCTGGTCTGCAGCAGGGAGAAGACCCTGAAAACGGGGAATCCCCCACCCGGACACGGGCTGGCAAGCCTATCCTGGTCACCAGCAAATGTTGCTTTTCTTTTATATGAACATACAAATCTGCCTAACGCCAAGTAAAACCAGTGATCTGTCTAGCTGAAGACTTAACAGGCAGCAGCTCACTGAACTCATTCCAAGACCTGTTAACTGTGATCTATGTCAGTCAAAACCAAAGAACCAGGTCATTTTTAAAAACTGCACCCAAAGTTTCCAACACTGAAATCCACCTCAGCAAGAAAGGAAAATCATTTCTCTCCACTAACTTCTGATTGTTTATGTCCGTTTTCTTGGAAATGGAAGTAGACCGCCTTAAAGCACATCCTCTTCCAGGTCCACAGGTGAGAGGGAGAGAGGGAGAGAGGGAGAAGTCCAGTCCCTCCGGGATTAGCTGTTCTATTTTTTTTTCCAGAAAACTCGGTAATGACTGGAAATCTGAAGCTCTCCTTGAACTTTTCTACTAATTCAGTAATTACTGCTCTGCCTGAAATTGGCCCCTTTTCTGCAATTACTCAACGGGCGCTTTCAGTCAAAGAGGTTAGCACCTGAATCAAGATTCTAATTAACACCTCAGGTAGACTTTTTTGTTTAAAGCTTAATAAAACAGGGACTTCTCCCGGCATAAGATTTCACCTGTTGCCCAAGGTAAACACCTTAGAACCGTCTGACAGGTTCACTTCCTAGTGAAATGTTGCAAAGATCAGCAGGCAGATTCTACAGCAATGCCTCCTTTTGATTAACTGTAACCCAGGATACATTTCTTCAGATGGCTTGATGTTTCCCAGGTCCACCTTGTATGAATAAAGCTTTCTTTCAGTATATGAAAATTTTACAACACAAAAATTTAGAATGCCAGAGAGACCCAGACCCCTGACTTACATGTTCATAGCTGTAGAATGTTAATCTTTTTAAAAGATATATATTGACCTAATATCTTGGGAAATTCTTTTTAAACCCTAGCTCAACTGCTCACATGAGTTCCCAGTACTGAATAACTTAGCCAAGAAGACGAAAGACACTGCAGACTTGGCCAACCTGAAAAATCAGCAGTGGCTGAATATAGCCTAACTCAAACAGGAAACGACATTTTGTTCCAGGACGCTGAAAGGCTGGACAACACTTCCAATTACCATATCAGATTACATAGGGAAACCATTGAAATTCATAAATATAAACACAACTTCAACAGGAAAGAAGAGAGTTTAAAAATAAATAGGGAATGGTTTCCTATCCTGAAAAACACAAAAGGCTCTACATCTGACAATAGCACTACAGACAAGATTAGAATTTCAACAGCCAATCCACATACAAAAGAACCTCCTCAGGAAACAGGAAACCTCCTCAGGAAACAATCCATAGACAAAAGAACCTCCTCAGGAAAGCTCCTTTATTAGCATATTCATAGCCCGGAGAACTCCTACAAGATAATGACTCAGCCCTACCCCACCTCCTGGGATAGATATAAATTACCTGCCTACCATTTTTCTTCTCACCTTGACACGGAGAGTACTCCATCTTTCTGTGTTAAACCTCTGAGGATACCAATCACAGCGGCTGGTGAAATGTCAGGTCCTACAATGCTCAGACCACGGCCACACGACCCGGAAAATCTACAGCAACTTAGCAATTGATATTTATTTCTGTATTTATTAATGTTATTATTTATTTATGCTCTGCTTTTCCCACCGGGATTACGCAGAGTAAGACGACACAATCAACAGGATGGGGCCTCCAATAAACAGTGTGGTAGGATTTGGAATATAGAAATCTGGAACCGAGATCTGGAACCAGCCAGCCAGCAATCTGTAACAGAAATGAAGGAAAGAATTAAGGATTAACACAACATGTTAAACACTGCAAAAATACAGGGTCCTAGTTAAACCAATGCACTGCATGAGCTGCCCACAGTAGTACAGACCACAGACCCTAAATCTTTATCCCAGTAGCTTTGTAAACCATTCTGTACAATACAGCCCTATTACTTGCCTAACCTAACCTCATATCATTTCAGGCAGTGCGAACTGAAGAGAAAGTTCTGTCTTCGATATTTGATGTGTAATTTTAGCCATCGGGGAGCCAGTGCGGGGTGGTGGTTAGATCTGAGGAGTTTCAGGTTCAAATCCCCACTTGCCATGCAAATTTACTGGGTGGCTTCAAGCCTTTTGTTCTTCTTCAGCCTAGCCTACCTTGCAGGGTTGTCGTAAGGATAAAATGGAGGCCAGAGAACTCTGTGCGCTGCTCTGAACTCCTTGGAGGAAGGGGCAGAATGAAACGCTCTAAATAAGTAAATAAAATCTGTCCCGGTCAATCAAGGGATGAAAACGCATGGGTTGGGTGTACAGTGGTTAGGAGCAAGGACTCAAATCTGGGAGAATCCCCGCTACTCCACATGTAGTTTCTGGATGATCTTGGGTCAGTCACAAGTTCTCTCAGAGCTGTTCTCTCAAGGGCAGTCCTCAAAAGAGCTCTCTCAGCCCAGCCTACCTCACAGGGTGTCTGCTGTGGGGAGAGGACAGGGAAGGAGATTGTAAGCTGCTCTGAGACTCCTTCCGGTAGTGAAGGGCGGGATATAAATCCAATCTCCTCCTCCTCTTCCTCTTCTTCTTCTTCTGCAGAAAAAGCACAATATTTTTGTTTCTTCGTTTACATTATTTATAGTCCGCCTTTCTCCCTGGGACTCAAGGCAGATTAGACAAAGTGAGTCGATACATTCAACAGATGAGACATTCAATAAACAAAGAAATAGGATTTGGGCTGAAGAACCAACCAGAAATATATAAAAAAAACCCCAAACCACAGCAAAGTGTGTTGACATGATACATTGAATGACGCAAGATTCCGTAGTAGGATCCACTTGCCGCAAACCATACACCGTAGTCTAGACCACAGACCCCAGTTATTTGTACAAGGATCTTTGGGAATCATTTTGTACAGTGCTACCCTATTTTCCACATGGAAAAGTTCTCTCAAATAATTCAGTTTTGCACAGCTTGTGGAAAGGCAGGAGAAGGGGAGGCTTCCTGACCTCCTCAGCTGGGCCGTTCCACAAGGTGGGGGGGGGGGGGCACCACAGGGAAGGCACCGTGAGCCGTGATTTGGCACCTGCGGAAGGCCCTGCTCAGATGACCGAAGGTGTCATGGCAGAGCACAGGGAGGAGAGACGGCCTGACGGATGTGAGGGTCCAAGGCCACGAAGGCCATCGGGTAACCAATACATTCAGTCAGTTCCAGTCACTGACGAGCACCCAGTGGGGTGACGACAGAACGGGGGTCATCTGCACGCTCCATTGAGCTCCCGGAAGTAGCCGAGCTCTGGCACTCTGCACCAGCCGGGGTTTCCAAACTGATTTTGAGAGGAGACCAACATACAGTGCGTTACAGATGTCACCCCCTATGCATTTAAAAATTCCGCACGCTGCCCTGGCCTGGATGGCCCAGACAAGCCCGATCTCATCAGATCTCAGAAGCTAAGCAGGGCTGACCCGGGCAAGTATTTGGACACGGGACCTCCAAAGAACACCAGGGTCGGGAGGCAGAGGCAGGCCATCAGCACCCTTCTCTGAACGCCCTCCATGCCCCAGTAGGCGTCACCAGAGGCCACCGTAACTTCCGGGCACAGGTACACACACACAAACATGCACATGCCCCCCCAAAATGCAAAAGATACCCCCCCAAAAAAATTTTTTTTGCATGCATTTAACCAATCTGTAGGCCGCCTCTCCGGAGACCTTCTCAAGGTGGTGAACTTGAAAAAAAATAACCATAAATCAAACTGGCCATGAGCAACAACATTAGCCCAGACTCAGCAGCTCCAAAAAAGCATCGGAGCACTACAAAGCGATCTCAAAAGTGGGTCGTAAAAACATCAGCGTTCGCAGGAGGAGAAGAGGATGTCAATAAATGGGTGGACCACAATAGACTCACCCACCAGCCTTGCACACGTTTTGATCCCTCCGGCTTAGTTCCTTTTAATTTCACTGGGGGGGGAGGGTTGTTCAAACATCCCTGCCCTCCCCCAATAACAGAGCTGAAACTTAAGCACAAGCATTAATCTGACACGTTAAACAGCGCAAGGATCCATCGTAGTTACAGCAACAGATAGTTCATACAAGTAGTGCAGACCAAGCCCCTTAACAAAACATCGTTCCGAAAAACATTTCATTATGGTATAGCCCTGGCCCCGACTTATTTTTGGCTATCGAGTCACAGCTGACTTTAGGCCAACCCTGCAGGGTTTGCAAGGCAAGAGACTTTCAGAGGCGGTTTGCCATGGCCTGCCTCTGCATAGCAACCCTGGTTTTCCTTGACAGTTTCCCATCCAAATACTAGCCAGGGCCAAAACTGCTTAGCTTCCGAGATCTGACAGGTTCAGGCCAGCCTGGTGTCCGGGGCCAGACCTCCCACTCCGGCGCTTACCTCCACGGAGACAGAGGCCTCCAGACCTGCCAAGGAAACTGCCCAGGGAGGGCTACAGAAGCCCAAGGGGATGCCACAGCGGCACTTTCCCAGCTCACCATGATGCCCAGAAATGCCAGGTGGGCCAAGGGCCAGCCAGCAGCCAGGCCTCAAGGCCCTGCAGCAGAGGCACAGGACACAGGACAACAAGGGTGGCAGAAGAGCATCAGGTCACCAGGTCCCTCCGTCACTCCGGCAAGGAGATTCTGGGGGAGTTACGGGAGTGGGCGGATGTCCCAAGCCCCACCCCCCAAGTCACAGCCACCCCTCTCCCTTCCCTCCTGCAGAAATTTAAAGGGCTTCAGCTGATCAGCGGGGAGCACATGGCCCGCTAGTCAGCCAGAGGGCCCGTTAAATCTTTCAGCAGGGAGGGAGAGCGGCTGTTGCCGACAGGTCTGCGGGCCACGTGCTCCCCGCCGATCAGCTGACGCCCTTTATAGAGATGCAGGAGGGGAGGGAGAAGGGTGGCCATGGGCAGCTGCTCTTGGGGGCGGGGCTTCCCTCACCAGCTAGCTGGCTAGTAGTGGATTGGAGCCCCCAGAAGTGGAGGGACCCCCACCGGGGCCTGGGGCCTGGCAACCCTAGAAGAGCGGCAGAACCCACCACAAGGGATGGCCCTTTCCTCATCTGTTGGGGGCACCAGGAAGGCTTCTTTGGACAGGCAGGGCAAGAAACAGGCTGCAGTGACCTCCTTAGTCCAGTAGGGGGCAGAGGAGAAACCTTATAAGGCTTCCCAGGGGGCAGGGCAGAGAAATAAGATCCCAGGCAGGCCACCACCCATTGGGCCTGGGACCTGCCACTCCCATAGGCCCATCCCCCAGGATCAAGGGAATGGGTGAGGCCAGAGTTGCTACCCCCCAGGCAGTGCTTTAAAAGATACACCCTGGGAGAACTGGGGAGGAAGGGTGAGACTTCACCGAAGGCAACTAGGGAGAGGTTGCTGGCAGAAGTGGGAAGAGGCTGCTGTAGAAACACTCCTCCTTGTTGTTTTCTGAGGTTCTTTGGCCAAGGCAAGCCCTGGAGCAGGAAACAGCCCCGGAGTCCACGCTTATACTCTGACACCTGAGCTATCCAGGTCAGGGCTGGTTTTAATTAAGGACATCCAGCCCCCCCAACTTTATCTCACTGCAGAGCTTGAGGAAGAGAAAAAGAGATGCTGGCGAACGGGAGGGGAGAAAGCTAACCGCCAGCTCCCTGCTTTGGCATGCCATGTGTGTGTGTGTGAAGGAAGCTGGTTTGAGCTGGATTTTTTCTTTAAATTAAAAAAAGGATGGAAATTGGGGGGGGGGGAGTTTGGAATGAAAGAGAGCGAGGTTGGCAAACCGTTCCAGACAGCTGACACCGTGGCAGCTCAGGATCAAATTTTAAACGCACTTAGCACTAATTGTCAGGAAATGGATGAGATCAGTTTATGAACTCGGGAGTCAAAAGTTGCAAGCCCGAGTTGTTGCCACCGAGGAGCTGAAAGGCTTTTCTTGCTCAGAAAGATTAAAACTTCAAAAGGATCGCCGAATAAGATACACAAGAAGTGGCATGTGCTTTGGCTCAGTACCGTTGGATTTCTTTCTCTTTAAAAAAAAAAATAATAATAAACCACCACCATGGGGGGGGGGAGGGTTGCCCACCCCCTCGTCTCCCTCCCGGCTTTCCACTCCGTCCGTCTCCGTGCAAAATTCATAACACTGAAGTTGCAACTAAGTCGTTGTTCTCGAAGATAAATGGCTTGGAGCCTGAAAGGCTTTTCCCGCACATGTGCGCACGGGGGGGGAGGGGGAGGAAAGGGCAGCATAAAATGGATTTGAAATAAACATCCATTGCCGAAAGCATCGCCTTGCGATGTGGGCCAGGGTTTGGGGGTTTTATTATTATTTTTCAGAATACTTGACCAAAGAATGTAGAGCACAAGTGCCGAAGCAGGGTTTCGTAATAACCACTCTGCAGAAAACCACTAGGCACTGATCTCTGTAGTATGGAGAGCGTTTGTAATTCTGGGAATACTCCAGATGCCACCTTGAGGTTGGTAACCCTATAGTTAGATGTGGGGTGCAGCCATGGCCTTCAACACTCCATGAGACCAGCAATGGCCGTCTGGATTCCAGGGGCAGATCCATACGAGTGCTGGGAAGCAACAGCAGAAGCAGACTTTTGGTCTTGATGCCTGGCATGTAGACCTTCCAGGAACATCTCGCTGGACATTTTATGCAACAGAAATGCTGGGTGACTAATCGGATCCAGCACAGGTAGGCCTAATCTGCTTTTCGTGTTCCTTCAGACACTACTTTCCCCAAATTACTAATCTTCTGACGCAGTTCACAGGTGCAGAAGAACAGTGAATCACACTCACAATTTAATGCAAAAACAGGGTTGCCCAGGAGGGGGGGAGGCAGATTCCAGCAAGAAAAATTAAAGAGACAAATAAGGCCGTCACCACTTGCTGGAAGTTCTGACCATAGAGTTTATGGCGATTCCTAGAGCTACCCAGAAATAAGGGTCATTCTAGAAATCACAAGAAACTCTATGGTAAGATTACCATAGAGTAAGATTAGCACAGAGTTTCTAGAGAATGCTAGAGCTATCTTTATCACTTCTGTGTAGCTCTAGGAATCATCGGGAGCTCTGTGGTCACAACTTCCTATAAGTAGACAAGACCTCATTTTTCTATTAAGAGCCAGTTTGGTGTAGTGGTTAAGTGAGCAGACTCTAATCTGGGAGAACCAGGTTTGATCCCCCACTTCTCCACTTGCACCTGTTGGATGACCTTGGATAAGCCATAGTTCTGTCAGAGCTGTCCCTGAAAGAGTAGTTCTTGAAAGAGCTCTCTCAGCCCCACCTACCTTACAGGGTGTCTGTTGTGGGGAGGGGAAGGGAAAGGAGCTTGTAAGCGGCTCTGAGACTCCGAGTGAAGGGCGGGGTATAAATCCAATTTCCTCCTCCTCCTCCTCCTCTTCTTCTTCTTCTTAATTTTTCTTCCCAGGATGTCACCGCCTCCTCCTTAGCCCTGGTTTCTGCTGAGCATCATCAGGGAAGGGCTATGATTTGCTGGAGGTCCCCTGCCGTAAGCAGACAAACGGGAACCAAACAGAGAAGGTCCCAGCACAAACTGAACACTAGAATATGACTGAACTCTTCTGCAGTGCGATGAACCAGGTTTGTTTTATACCTTTTGGGGTCCTTTATCAAAGCAGAAAGGGTTCCATGACAATTTGAAAGCCCCCGGAGTAGTAGATAGCAGGGCTATTTTTGGCCAGGAACACATAGGAACGGAGTTCCAGTTGGCTTTGTCTTGCCCACTACAGCCAAAACCTCTGTGTGCGTGGCTACAGAGGGAAGGCCTGGAGAATGACCCCCCCCGCAACTCCAAGGCGGGGGGGGCTGGAAAGATTGGGGAAGCTTTTAAATGCCTCCCCTTTGCCTTCCTTGGCCTGTCAAGGGCCGGCTTCCCTTCCCTTCCCTTCCCTTCCCTTCCCTTCCCTTCCCTTCCCTTCCCTTCCCTTCCCTTCCCTTCCCTTCCCTTCCCTTCCCTTCCCTTCCCTTCCCTTCCCTTCCCTCCCCTCCCCTCCCCTCCCCTCCCCTCCCCTCCCCTCCCCTTCCCTCCCCTCCCCTCCCCTCCCCTTCCCTCCCCTTCCCTTCCCTTGGGGGGGGCTTGCCTGGGCTTCCCGCAGCCGTGGGGCACCTGGGTAAGCCAAGGGAAGGCATGGGGTGTGGCCTAACATGCTAATGAGCTATGCTGTCAGGGGTGTGGCCTAATAGACTAATGAGTTTCCACTGTTGGGTGTGGCCTATTATGCTAATGAGTTCCTGCTGGGCTTTTTCTACAAAAAAAGCCCTGGTAGATAGGGCTGGATGTGGGACTCGAAGACCTGAGTTCAAGAGCAGCATGCATTGGGCAGTGCCTGGCTGTACAGCAACACATTCTCTCTTGGGCAGACCAACTCATACAGTCCTTAGGAGGCTAAACGCAGACAGAGTATGTATGCAGCCATCGACTAGTAAAGGTAAAGGTTCCCTTGCTCGAAAGCCAGTTGAATCCGACTCTAGGGTTGCGGTGCTCATCTCCGTTTCAAAGCTGAAGAGCCAGTGCTGTCCGAAGACGTTTCCGTGGTCATGTGGCCAGCATGACTAAACACCAAGGCGCACGGAATGCTGTTATCTATCGACTGCCTCCAAGGAATAACAATTAGCACATCAAGTAATAAGGCTGCAACCCAGCATGTTTCCTGATGTGCTCGACTTCTATTTGGTGGGAACTGTTTGTTTATGGAAACACTGGGAAACCGGATCTCCCCAGTGGCAGTGTGCAGCGGGCCTGCCCATTGTATCCCCTCAGGACTCCGTGACCTCATCCCAGCCTCATTCTGAAGCAGGTACAGACCTGGCCTCAGAGAGTTGCCAACTCCCTCTTGGGGAATTCCTGGAGCGGTGCTTAGAAAGTGCAGGGTCTGGGGAGGGAACGGGCTCAGTGGGGGCCTGGCCCTGTCCTTCGGATCCGCCCGTCTCCTCCAGGAGAACTGATCTCTGTGGTCTGGAGGTCGGTTGTAATTCTGGGAGAACCGTCGGCCCCACCTGGGGGCTGGAAACCCAACCAGAATCACAAGCGAAAGAGGCTTGCCATGCAATGGGAAAGGAGGAAGATGAGGTTTTTGTAATATGCATTTTGGAAGCGCTGACAGCAGGAGGCAGGCAGGCTTTTGAATTTTAAGTAACGCAACCTGAAGATTACAGCCCTGCTCCTTAAGAAGTCGATTTTTCAAAAGCATTAGAGACTGCCTTCCTGTTAAATTCTATTTAAAAAAATCCCCACATCTCTGAAAGGGGAACAATTCTTGGCCTCAGTTCAGTGGGATTGCCCATAAAGGTTCTCGTCTAACAATGTTTATGCTGAATATTCAGAAGACGCCAGCAAAATGTTCACTGAATACCTGTGTAGCCGATGGTCATGATATCTGAATTGCAATACTTGCCATTTGACATTGTTCTCTGATACCAAGCCACTGCAAGGGAATTTAGCAATTGGTAAGGCAATTGAGAGGCTGTGTGGTGTAGTGATCGGAGCCTCAGGCCAGGATCTGGGAGACCCAGGTTAGATAACCTGCTAGGCTTGCCAGCTCTGAGTCGAGAAATACCTGGAGATTTTGGGGGTGGAGCCTGGGGAAGGCGGGGTTTGAGGAGAGGAGGGACCTCATCCAAGTGACATGCCATTCAGTCCACCCTCCAAAGCAGCCATTTTCTCCAGGGGGACGGATCTTGGTCATCTGGAGACCAACTATAACTGTGGGAGATCTCCAAGTGCCACCTGGCGGTTGTCAACTCTACCTAGTCTGTGGTGGGAATTAGCTGGGTAACCTTGGCCCAGTCACACCCTCTCAGCCTTATTTACCTCACAGAGAGGAGGAGGAGAAGAAGAAGAAGAAGAGTTGGATCTGTACCCTGCCCTTCCCTCAGAGTCTCAGAGCGGCTTACAATCACCTTCCCTTCCTCTCCACAACAGACACCCAGTGATGTAGGTGGGGCTGAGAGACCTCTCTCTCAAATTACCCTTAAGAGAACAGCTCTGAAAGAACTTATGACTGACCCAAGGTCACCCAGCAGCCGCATGTGGAGGAGTGGGGCATCAAACCCGGTTCTCCCAGATTAGAGTCTGCGCTCCTAACCACTACACCGAACTTGATGGCAACAAAAAAAATTGAGACTATGAGAACTAAGTGGAAGAGTGGAGAATGATGCAATCCTCTCTGGGGCCCCACTGGGGAGAAAGACTGGGTATCCCTGAAGTAAGCGAATGAAAGATATTTACTAACAATTGGCTGTATTTGACAGCTCCCAGGTTAAAAGACTTCATCCTTCCCACCAGGGCTTTTTTTGTAGAAAAAGCCCAGCAGGAACTCATTAGTATAATAGACCACACCAAACAGCAGGAACTCATTAGCATATTAGGCCACACTCTGGCAGCACAGCTCATTAGCATATTAGGCCACACCCCCATGTTACCAGAAGTGTGGTCATCCAGCCACACCCACCTTTTGCTTCTTATTCTGTTTACCTTGTTTCTTGTCAAAACCCCAGGGCTTGTTTTGGAGCAGGAACTCCTTTGCATGTTCGGCCACGGACCCCTAATGAAGCCAGTCCTAATGAGTCTCTGCTGCTGGGCGTGGCCTATTATGCTAATGAGTTCCTGCTGGGTGTGGCCAACTCGGGAGCCCTCCGGAACTCCATTCCTGTGTGTTCCTGCCCCAAAATAGCCCTGCTTCCACCTGCCGGAGTCAAAACCAAGAAGAGATGCCCAAGCACTTGAATCCGATGGCAAAACTTCAAATGGTGAGACTGGCCTTTTTTTTTTTGCCAAACTTTAAATATTTCTTAATTATTGTTTCTAAATCTATTATGAATCTTATTCCTATCCATACTAACCTGCTTTCTCAGTGAATTAAATCAGATCGATAAACCCTGCCAGGAAAACTGGGGGCAGCAGCGGGCTTGCCTTGGAAGACATACCAAAAGCACCCGGTTTCGTTGTCATTGGAAATAATCCCAGTGTCACAATGATGGGCGTAATAATCTGGGTCTGCTAATTAACCCGGGGCAATTGCAAATGGGGGAGGGAAGGCCAATTTTAAGGAGATTACTAAATGGCATAAGATTTTCATTAGACACGGATATCATTTTTATACCTACCTCCGTCCGTCTAAAATTTGTAAGCTTAAATACTATAATAATTTTAAATATTTTTTTAAAAAAGCATGATAACTCCTGGAAGTTTTGAATAGGCCTATGTTGCAACGGGTTTTCGCCACGGAATGGGTTGTCAACCTGGAAGTCAACCTGACTTGCTACGACCTGTTCTGGCAAAATGACAAATTGAAGGCTTAAGTTCTCATGGAGGTGGAAAACCTGCGTCTTCTGGGCCGTACCACCTCTGAATGTTGATGGGGCGTGGACCTGACAGCTTAGCTTACCGCCTGCCTAAACGGTGTAGATCCTCATTTAGGAGAGGCTGTGCAATGGAGTGGCTGGTTGGTCTACTGTGTAACTATTCAGGGAAGGGATATAAAATAATTAGGGGAGGGTCCCCAGTTCAGTGGTGGGCCTTTACATGCGTGAGGTCCAAGCAGGGTGACAAACCTCCAGGTGCGACCGGGAGATCTCCTGCCATTACAGCTCTCCAGATGACCAAGATCAGTCGCCCCGGGTGAAAGGGCCGCTTTGGACAGTAGAGTCCATGGCATTAGACCGTGCTGAAGTTCCTCCCTTTCCCCAATTCTGCCCTTCATAGGCTCCACCCCCAAAGTCTCCAGGAATTTGCCAACCCAGAGCTGACCCTTGTGTGTGGCATAGGGGTTTGCCAACCTCCAGGTGGTTGAGAAGAAGCAAACAATCGTGGGTGTATTCTGCCAAAAAAGTCTCCAAGGACTAGAAATTTCTTCTTCCAACATTCAGTTTACTTGTCCTTGGAGACTTTTTTGGGCAGAATACATCCATGGTTGTTTGCTTCTTCTCGACTTCCATCCGGTGATCTCTCTCATTGGCGAGCAACCTCCCGGTGGTGGTTGGAGATCTGCTGGGATTACAACAGATCTCCAGGCAACAGAGATCAGATCCCCTGGAGATCCCCACTTTGGAAGGTGTCCTCTATGGCATTACAAGCCGCTGAAGTCCCTCCCCTCCCCAAGCCCCACCCTCCCCAGGCTCCATCCCCCAAATCTCCAGGAATTTGCCAACCTAGAGTTAGCAACCCTATGTCCAAGGTAGAAGAAGAAGAAGAAGAAGAGATTAGATTTATGCCTCGCCCTTCACTTGGAGTCTCAGAGTGGCTTACAAACTCCTTCCCCTTCCCCTCCCCACAACAGACACCCTGTGAGGTAGGTGGGGGCTGAGAGAGCTCTGACAGAAACTGTTCTTTTTCAGGAGCAGCTGTGCCAGAGCTTGTGACTGACCCAGGGTCACATCAGCAGGTGCAAGTGGAGGAGTGGGGAATCAAACCCGGTTCCCCCAAATTAGAGTCCGCACACTTAACCACTATACCAAACTGGCTCTCTGTTTTGGCATCTTCAGTTAATGGACTGAAGGCAGTCAACCTGGGGAAGACTCGTTCTTCACAGAGCCTGAAAAACACTGCTGGACAGAAAAGAATACTAGGCAGAGATGCTACTGAATTTCATAGATTTCAATCTGAAATTCCTCCCATTTGGGACAAAACTAAGTTGCCCTGAGCCTGCTGCAGTGGAGAGGGTGGTGCATAAATCTCATAAAATGAATAAAACTAGCCATTGTCTTTTTATTTTCAATCATACCAACCAAATTTGGCGGGAGTATCCTTAAAATCAAAGCCTAGCTGTTCGTTGCTTTTGTACGAATATTGTAAATACAGCATAAGATTGCAGGCAAAGATGACACAAAAGAGAGGAATGAAAAAGAAAAGCGACCGCAGAATATTGGCCGGGTGAAAACGCAGCAAATGCTTATGAAAACTAAAACAAATGCAAGAGGCTGTATTCACGCATCTCTGATGGAGAGCTGCAGGAACCATTGGTCTGGCTCAGTATAAAGCTGTATTGCAGTCTCATATCTGTATTATAGTCAGAAAATCACCAGTAGCAGAGACTGATGACCTGGCCTAGATGGCTCAGGCTGTCCTGATTTTGGAAGCTAAGCAGAGTCAGCCCTGGTTAGGATTTGGATGGGAGAACCCTCGAAGAAATTCCAGCACTGCTACACAGAGGCAGGCAAGAGCAAATGACCTCTGCCAGTCTCTTGCCTTGGAAAAACCCCAAGGGGGGGGGGCACAAACTGTCTGAGACTTGGCAGCCACAAAAAGTAGCACCTTTTAATGTCTTAATTATTAACTGGTTTTATGACTCTACTATTTATTGCTAGTTCTGTAGCTTTATCTTGTTGTCAGCCACCCTGAGCCGGCCATGGCTGGGAGGGAGGGGTATTAATATAATAAATAAATATATTAATTAATTAATTAAGAGAGAGAGAGAGACGATGTATGTATGTGTAGCATGTACAGATTCCTGTGTTATTTTTTTTCTTTTGTGTTACTTTTAAAAAAAAAGTGTTCCAAGAAACGAAATGTTTTGGTTACTCATTCCTCGCTTCATAAGTAAGTGACTGATCTGTGCCCCCGGAAAGCTCTTTCTTTTGTTACAATTTGGCTTCAAATTGCTAATGTTGTGTGAAAAAATATGCAATGTTATTGTGACGAAGAAGATTAATTCTTGTGCTCTCCTTTCCCGGTCATGACAAAATGGTACAGGCCAAAGCTGTACGAGACGAGGCGCCACCCTTCCTGCGCACACGGTCGGTTGCAGGGCTGTGATGCCCACGGGAGATGTCTCAGTCCTCGTACTGGGGAATCCACCCTCATCGATCGCGTGCAAAACTAAATTCTGGTTTCCTAAAAGAAGGTGATACTACCTGGGAAATTATTTGTTTATTTGTTTATCTGATTAATATCCCACTAATGAGGCCATTTGGCTTCATAAACGATAAAACAAATTAAACAAATTAAAAACCGTTCAAATCATTTAAAATTAACTTTTTGTGGGGGCAGGTGCCTGGGATTCATGTTTGGCTTCTGGCGACCCCTAGTGGGGTTCAGACATTTCAGAGAGGTGGCTTGCTGTTGCCTGCCTCGGCGTCCCAGCCCTGGTATTCCTTGGAGGTCTCCCATCCAAGTACTTGCCAGGGTTGGCCCTGCTTAGCTTCCAAGATCTAGCTTCCCTGGCCTATCCAGGTCAGGTCCTGGGAAACTAACTTTGGACTCTTTCGTTAAAACAGAAGCTCAGCATATGCGTTTTCCCTCAGTTATGAGAAGTATGAAGGTGGGTAGCCAACTCTGTGTTGGGAAATACCTGGGAATGTTGGGGGTGGAGCCTGAGGAGGGGAGGGTTTGGGGAGGGGAGGGGCTTCAGTGTGCTATAATGCCATAGAGTCCACTTTCCAACATGACCATTTTCTCCAGGTGGACTGGTCTCCGTTGCCTGGAGAACACTTGTAATCCCAAGAGATCTCCAGCCACTGTCTGGAGGTTGGCAGCCCTAATGTCCAATCTGGAATGTACCCCCAACTGGACCCAGGGGTAGCACTGGCTCTCCCTAGAAATCTCTAGATTGTCGTGTGAGACAGTGACATCATGGCTCTGGGCCTCGGCCCGGTGACCTCAGATTCATTTCAGACCATGAAGGATGTTGTGGGATATGTTTGATGTCATCACCTCAGACCAGAACCCAGAAGATGACTCTGGGCCTACAAAGAGGAAGAAGACGAGTAGATTTTTATACCCTTCTTTTTTCTCCTTAAGGAATCTCAAAGCAGTTTACAATCGCCTTCCCTTCCTCGCCCCACAACAGGCACCTTGTGAGGCAGGTGGGGCTGAGAGAGTTCTGAGAGAACGGTGACTGCCCCAAGGTCACCCAGCAGGCCTCCAGATTAGAACCCACCGCTCTTAACCACTACACCATGCTGCCTCTGAACCTACTCCAAACCCAGACTGATTCCAGCAATTAAAAATATATGTAATGTACTCCAGATGATTTGGAGGGACAGGTTCCATAGATTTTTCCAGGAGAGTGGTATGAATAGACTAGATTTCCACCTGCCCATGTTCCCCTCTCCCCCAGGAAAATGCACTTAGATTTTGGCGCACTGATGGCAGAACACGCTGAAACGACTGGTTGTCACTCGTTAGCACGCTCCCATCATATTTCTGAAGTGAAGTGTCTATGCGGGAAGGGAGAACTTCAAGAATGAAGCAAATTTATTCAAGAATGAAGCAAATTAGTTATTAAGCGATGGAAGAAATAATTACCCAGCGACTCATTTATGATCAGACCCCATTAGTCATAAGGACGCTGAGGTGCATCCAAACTTTGAAAGTGGCTTACTCATCCAGGTTTGTGTGTGTGTGTTTTCCCCCTCTCTACCAAATTCCATTTTTCAGCTCTGTTTCTGCATCCCAGTTCCAAAAGACATGATGAGGGTGTTTTTCTTTGTCCAAATCCACACATCAAGTGTGAATATTCATGTACTTGCACGAATGCATCAATATGAATGCGCATCAGTTGAGAGAGATTTTTTTTTACTGAATGAACTTGAATTCGAAAAGAATCCACATCATAGTCTTTTGAGCTAATTCAATCTTGTGTGGGGTTGCTTTTTGTCACCTTCCTGTGCTGTCGGCAGTCATCAGCAACCTGAAGGAGGTGCCCAAAAGAGGTCCCTCAGTGATCCTTCCTTCCCTCCCAATGTTGCAATTGCTGTTTTTATGGTATGTGTATTTTATCATACAATGTGCATTTTAGCTTGGTGGTAGCTGGAGATCTCCTGGGATCACATCTGATCTCCAAGCAGCAGAAATCAGTTCACCTGGAGAAAATGGCCACTTTGGGCAATCTTTGGACAAGCTCCCTTTCCCTACCAAACTCCAACAGAGGTAGGGTTGCCCAGTCCTACCTTCCTCCCAGCAGGGGGCTCCAGGCTGCCACTTGGGACCCGGAAGTGACATCATAGCCTTGCCAGTGTCAGGGGGTAATGGTCTAGTTCTTGAGCAAAACTCTACCGTTTGTTTGCCCTGAATACCATCGAGTTTGCCCAAAAACTAGAGCGTCAGCTCCCCCACCATCGGCAATGTGTTGATGTCACTTCTGGGTGATGTCATCGTGACAGGGATGTCACGTGGCAGTGTCCCTGTTCGGGGGTGGGGCTTCCCTCAACAGCCAGCTGACCAGCTGTGGATTGGAGCCCCAAAGACCAGGGGAACCCCTGGTCAGACCAGGGGGTCTGGCAACCCTAGACAAAGGGCCAAACCCCTAGGGTTACACTAGTGTAAACTTTCATGGACTAAAGTCTATGTCATGGTGATATTCAGGCGTGTCAAAAGTCTCTTGCTTATGTTAGCATTGCCATCTCTGGGTTGGGAAACTCCTGGAGAGTTGGAGGTAGAGCTTGGGGATGGGAGGGTTTGGGAAGGAGGGTGGACCTCAACAGGGCTAATGCCATAGAAGCCACTCTCTGAAGTCGCCATTTTCTCCAGGGGAGCTGATTTCTGTTGTCTGGAGCTCCACTGTAATTCCAGGACCTCTCCAGACCCCACCTGGAGGCTGAGTAAGCATAGAAAAACACCGCATTCAAACAAAACACACAATCCTAATATGCTACTAGGCCTTCACATATTCGTTTAAATCATATACTGAAATATACAACAAAGACCCTTTATTGTATATTTCAGTATATCTTGTTGTATTGTATCTTATTAATTATAGTACATTGACAACAAAAACCTAGTTTACCTTCATATATATTACATATATTCTTCTGTAATAAACAGGCTTATTCTGTGGCATTTCAATCACTCCCCCTACTGTGTTTTTGTTTAAAATTGAGTATTTTCCATTAAAATGGCTTTGGGTTATGCCCTAGTTAAACTAAATGGGGGGGGAGGATATGAAACATTGTACTTCACAGCTACTAGGGAGAGGACCCAAATGAGCCCCGTATGCCAAAAACACCCATTTCACTATGCAATGGCTACTTAAGACTGAAATTGTTAAAAGGAAGGATTAAGTGTTCTGCATGCAAACTAGGAGCACTTCCACTGAGCTGCAGCTCGAATGCGAGAAAAAGTCTGCAGCTGAATTTCAAGTTTTGACGTCAAGGGCCACCGCAAGTTCTGCCTTGAGCCAGATGGCCCAGGCTAGTCCAATCGCATCGCATCACAGAAGCTAAGCAGGGTGGCTCCAGGGAAGTGCTTGGATGGGGAACACCAAGGTTGAGTTCAGATTGGCAGTTTGAAGCGCGAGGGGGTCGTGGCAAAAAGACCCGGAACAACGTGTTCTGGGTTTTCCCGGTCACACTGCACCGACTGATGCGGGAGCATACCGGGGAGGAGGCGCAAGGGAGCGTTCACACTGTCGGCCCGCCCCTGGCGGAGGCGCAACTGTAAACGGCTTTTTGTAATGGAATCTGATTATATGCGCAAAAGTGCATCCCTACGGGATCAGCCCGTTCGTGTTCACGCGTCCCTGAAGCGGGATATACGCGGGATAAACACGCTTTCCAGGGTTTGCTACCACTTTCACCAGGTAGTTTGTAAACTTGGGAGGGAAGTGTTACAAGACAGGTTGAGTACGGCTGGGGAACGCCGGACAGATGTGCCTGCGTGAACGGCCCCTTTAATCCATTTGTGAAACGTTTCTGAAACATGCCTATCTCGGGGCAAACTGCCCGCCTGAACTCGGCCCAAGAATGCCCAGGGCTGCTAGCTACGCAGAGGCAGGCAAATGGCAAACCACCGCTGTTCACCTCTGGCCTTGAAAACAATATGGGGCGCCAGAAGTCAGCTATGATTTGGCAGCACTTCCCAGCACCAGTTCTAAAGTTCAAATGTCAAATTTTGCTCTCAGGTTATGAGTATTATTATTTTTAATTTTTATTGCTAGTTCAAGAAAGTACATAACCAAGTAGATAATGTTGTAAATTACACAGAATTAAACATCAGCTTATGGCACAAATAGTAATTACACGTAAGTGTTAACAGCAGTAAAAATAAAGTAATACTTCTTATCATCTTGTTAAATTCTACATTAAACAAATATTTACTTAACTATTTTATGAAGTGTCTCGCTTTCCTAGACGGTCAGTGATGTTACTTAGAGGGTGTGTACTGTTTATTGTTTATGTGTATGATCCAGACCTCCAGCAAAGGACCCCATCCAACTACAGGTGAGTTCACATCTTAATCTCTCCTGAGAACCAGTGTGGTGTCGTGGTTAAGAGTGCTGGACTAGTGTCTGGGAGACCCAAGTTCGAATCCCCACTTGTGCTATGAAAGCTCACTGGGTGACCTTGGGCTGGTCACACTCTCTCAGACTCAGCCTAACTTACCTCACTGGGTTGTTGTGAGGATGAAGAAGAAGAAGAAGGTGTCTCAGAGCAGCTTACAAACTCCTTTCCCTTCCCCTCCCCACAACAGACACCCTGTGAGGTAGGTGGGGCTGAGAGAGCTCTGACAGAAGCTGCTCTTTTTCAAGAACAGCTCTTGTCAGAACTACGGCTTGTCCAAGGTAATCCAGCCAGGTTCAAATGGAGGAGTGGGGAATCAAACCCAGTTCTCCCAGATTAGAGTCCGTGAACTTAACCACTACACCAGACTGGCTAAAATGGAGGGCACAAGATGGCATCCACTTTGGGTCCTCACTGGGGAGAGAAGCAGGGGACACATGAATTAAATGAATAAATACTTGATCCACACATTCAGAAAATGAACCATGCAATATAACTTCCGTTGATCTGTCCCGATTCAGCTAAAACCTACAAGGGATCGACATTTCATGCACGTAGGAAGCAAGGACATCTTCGGAGAAGTCTCGCCTCTTCATCCTGAGATGCTCACTTGATGCAGGCAAGGTAATTATCGGCATGAGGAAAAATTCAGTTATGCCAGTCCGAAACCTAGTCCAAAGTGGTGCAGTTCCAGAAAGGCCATTCTTGTAACTGTTTTGGCGGCATGCATCGAACCTTCTAAATGCACGTGTCCGATTCTGCCTACGTGTGCAAACACACAAAGGGCAAAAGGGCACTGGCAGCAGCATAATGCAATTTAAGAACAAAGTTTCACCTTTGGTATTATTAAAAAAAAAAATCATCAACTTGCTTGCCAGGAACATAAAGGATGTATTTAGCTTGCATGAAATTTAGCCATTCTAAACTGCTGTTTTCGCGGATCAAGTTGGAGCATCACTCCAGAACTGAACTCTCTGTGGACCACACCTGCCCATTAAAGACTGGGGTGGCCTTGGCGGCAGTTGGGAGATCTTTGTAGGCTGCTCTAGGCCGCCTCCTGCTCTGGAGTGTGACGTGGCCTCTTAAGACACAGTTAATTCCAATCTGTTAATTTCTACGGTTAGCTCTCTCTGGTGGCGCTTGCCAAATGCAGCTCAAGTTTGTTCTTGTCTCCGTGCTAAGCACCCCATCCAGGTGTGGCCTTGGCAGAGCGGATAATAATTATACACTTTCCCTGACCTTCCCCCCCCAACCCTTCCTGTAAACAGGTATGATGATCTCGCTCCCCTCACCCCCAATCCCCTTCAGAAAAGAAGGACTGTAACATAAAACTCGGCCGCGCTGGTCCTTCACGTCTCCAGGAATGCTCTCTGTTGCCATCTTGGTGTGGTAGCTAATGAAAGGGCGTCAACTCCAAGGGTGCCTGAACCATAGTCTGGAAATGACGGCTTCGGGCCGTGATCTGAAGCAAAGCCCTGCAGTGCAAAAACCTGTTCCCCACTCGCTCGGCACCCAAATACGACAGAATCTGAATGTCCTGGAGTGGCATAGGAAATACTAAAAGTCTCTGAAATCTGTCTAGTAGGAACTAAATAACTCCAGTTCTGTTCAGGCGTGCACGTTCAGCATCGGATGACAGCTACACCCAGTGGGGATTTCCACATGTGAACGAACCTTCAAAGATTAGTCACCATGGCTGTGGTAAAGAGTTACAAAAGGGTGATACAGTTAAGAAAGAGTTAATGTTAATGTTTGGGGAAGAAGCCAGCAGCCGACTGGTGGTGTCTGGGAAGAAGTAGCTGTGGTCCTTGCTGTTGTTAAGTTGTTCCAGTTAAGGCCTCTAGGTCCCAGTGGGATAGGTGTGAACAAAGCCTGTTGAGTTTCTTCACAAGCAGCTGAGATCAGTTCCTCAGGAATCCAGGAGGTTTAAACAAAGTTTAATTCTGGATATAAGCTTTGTGTGCATTCACACAAAAGCTTACACCCAAAAGTAAACTTTGTTGGCCATAAAGGTGCCACTGGAGTCAAATTTTCTTCTGTTGCTTCAGACCAACATGGCTACCCACACCTGAGTCTGTAGACAATACTGACTTTAATAAGCCAGTGTTCTGAATCAGCTTTATGCAGGGGTCATTTTGTAGAAAAAGAGATGCAGGAGCTCATTTGCATAATTCATTTGCATATGCCACACCCCCTGACAAAGGCAGGCATGCAAGCATGCCTGGGTTACCTGGAGAAGGTCAGGCAGGGAACCCAGGCATCTTTAGAATGCCTTTCTCTCCCTCCCCCATCTTGGGAAGGAAAAGAAAGACATTTAAATCCCCCCAGGTGCTGGGGAGCTCTGTGGACATTCCCTGGCCCATCCACCTGCACAGGTGGACCAGGAATGGCAGCAGGGGGGGCATTCCAGACTCCTTACTGCTGGAGCACCATTGCACTGCGCTCCGGCAGGAAATGACCCCTGGCTTTATGTATGTTCAAGAATGTTCAAGATTAAAATCACTTGCATATGAATAAGCATAAAAGAGTCAAGCGCTACAGCCAAGAGAGGCAGCAGTCTTTTGGTTATGTTCGAGTATTATGAACCCAAGCAAGAAGACAGTATGCTCTTAGTGGGCTGACCACTGGTGATCTTGTCCAAGAACCTCAAAATGTGGATCATGTCCTGAATTTAGATGAAATCAACATATATAATATTTCTGTTCTCATTTCCTCTTCCAGTGACGTACCAGAACGGAGGGAGCTACCTCCACAATGGTTCACTTCTAACCTGCAGCCCCGGCCACTGCAGTTAATGAAACTGCACTGAAGCTGATCAATGATCTCAGCTTGCATCCTAATTTCAAGGCAAGAAGTTTATTTTGGTGCTTTTATACATTTTTATTCCCAATGCCTAAATCCTGTTGCGTTCATAATTAGGAACGTTGTAAAGCAAACTTAGATTATCAGTGCATATTTATTTTTTGGCAAACAAATAAATTAACTGAAATCATTGGGCTGTTGGGCGGTCTTGAGAATTCTTTGAGTAGGTTCTGGAGATTCCGAAGAAGAGGAGGAGGAGGGGGGGAGCGTGATTTGTAGGGCCGTCACTTAGAGGAGGGCAGGGAGCGGTTCCTGTCGGCAGCAGAGGACAGGATTCACAATCATGGGTTTAAATTAAGGGCGGGAAGGTACGGGCTGGATATCAGGGAAACCTTTTTGACAGTAAGATTAGTTCATCCGAGAAATCAGCTACCTGGGGAGGGGGTGCGCTCCCCCTCACTGGCAGTCTTCAAGCAGCGGCTGGACAGACACCCATCAGGGATGCTGTAGGCTGATCCCGCACTGAGCAGGGGGTTGGACTAGATGGTCTCAATGGTCCCTCCCAACTCTATGATTCTATATCCCTCCAATACCCGGGAGTAACAGAGGCCAGTCTTTACCACCAAAGTTACATTTTTATGAGGAATACTGGATTTCAAATGGCCACCTCTGAAGCTTTTTGGCGCATTGCTGCACCAAGGGTTTTTTTTCCAAGTGTGCAATCGGTTCCATTCCTAACCATGAATGGGAAGTTACAGGTCTTGGAAGCATCTCTCCTTCCAGGCTTCCTCCAACACCTTGATTTCCTCCTTAAGCAAATTGATAACAAGGAAAACATCCCGCCGGCTGGTCTGACAGTACCTGTCAGAAAGATAAAATCTTCCAGTGAACTCGAGGAGAGAAAAGGTTCAACCCTCCCTAGTTATCTGGCTGTGATTTACATCAGGATAATTATATCTTCACTGCTGTGGGAAATTGAGGGGGCCCTCCAGGGAAACGTTGCCTGTGCAGAAGTTTCTCCCTTCCTTCCTCAGTTGCCTCTTTAAAAAATTACTGCAGATCTGCTGCTGTAGAACCGGGCCAGTTGCCACAGACTGAAGCCAATTGTGATTAATTCAAAAGTAAAGTTGCTTGCGAGTTTGCGGGGTTCCACAAGCAAAACTCATTATGTGGAAGAAATCCCACACATTTTGATGGGGCAGGTGCTTCTGAGGAGCATGGAACACCCTTCAGTATACGATTCTGTTGCTTCTTTTCACACACACTAAGGTCCCAGTCACACGAGCGGGATAGTGCGCCGCTGAAGGGAGGCAAATTAGAGCTGGAGCAAAAAGATGGGCGGTAGTGTGATTAGACGGGTCCCCGTGATGCCACGCAGATGCCGATAGCCAGCGATCACACACCGATGTTGAAGCGCATCAAAGGGTTTCGCTTTCTCATTCTTGTGCATGTGCAATTTTACGTTTCTTAGCATACTGTGGAGGCTTCAAAAAATACATCCAGTGTGACAGGACACATGCGCGTGCCGGATGCACTGGATTAACTCTGCTTCCGCAATCCAACACTCACCTGCGACCCGCCTTTTCCAGTTGCTACTAACATTTTGCTGGTACTTTTTAAATCTGCTTCTTCGGGCCAATGGTACGGGTTGGTGATGGGTGCACTACGCTTCCCAGGTGTTGCCATATGATCACGCCCGTTTGATGTGCCCTCAACCAGTCCATTTCGCGGGGCAAATCCTCCCATGTGACCGGGGCCTAAATAACGCACTTTCAATCCAGTTTCAATGCACGTTGGAACAGAAATTCCCCTCTGCATTGCATGCTGCTTTCACTTCCTTTGATCATCGGTTTCTATGGTAGCCTCCAGACATCATGCCAATTTCGAGTTCTTTGATCATTGGATTTTATGGTACCTTCTGCATCGATGTATGGCTATTTTATGGCCATTCAGGGGTGACTTTGCACTCAGTATGACACTGCCCCGAGGCATTTGGCCCATTCTGCATCTAGCATTCGCTCCATTGTTTTACCAAACCCACAATGGAACAGAAAAAGATATGGCTCACGTACTGACAGCCGAGTCACCCCTGAATGGCCATAAAACAGCCATAAATCTATGCAGACAGTACCATAAAATTCAACGATCAAAGGAAGTGAAAGCGGCCTGCAGTGTGGAGGTTACCATAAAACCCGACAATCAAAGAAAGTGAAAGTGGCATGCAATGGAGAGGGGGATTTCTGTTCCAGTGTGGGTTTGGTAAGACAGCGGAGTGAACGCTAGACGCAGAGTGGGCCTCTGAATGTGGTTTTGAGCTGCACTTTTTCCTCCCAGTTGAGAAAACGTGGAGCGAATGCTAGATGCAGAATCGCCCTGTGGGAAATGGCCGAATCCACTTGCAAGCGGTCACTGCAGTGGATTGAAACCGCATCATTTAGCATGTGTGAAAATGCCCAATTCAGGTGCTACTCGACTAGCCTAAGAACGAGGTCTCAACCCAGCCGGCAATAGAAAACCCTGTGATACAGTATAACCAAATAAAAAATCGAGGCAACATTATTTTGAAGAAAAACCCCTTCCAACCGCCATCCGAAGAGGCGAGCCAGCGACTCAGGAAAGCTCCCGCCCTGCCACAAATCTTGTTAGTCTTCAAGGTGCTGCCGGACCCTCCCTCTTGTCCGCTGCCGCTGAGAAAACATTGAAAGGAGGACCAAAGACCTTCCTGAGAAGGGGAGGTTTTTCACACAGTCTGTTCCCACATAGAGGGTTTTTCTCTACTTTGGCGTCCAAAATGGAGTGCTGGGGGTGGTCTCCCATACAATGTCCTGCTCGAATTGTCCTCCCTTTGATTATTTACTTGCGTCATTTATAGGCCGCCTTTCTCAGAGGGACTCAAGGCGGATTGACACAAAGTGACTCAAGTACCATCGACAGAATGGAACTCTCCATAACCAAAGCGTGAGGATATTAGACGTTTGGAACCACCAGAAAGAACTGAAGCGCCGCGTAGGTATTTGCAGGACGCATTAAGTGGTACAAAACGGTAAAAAGCCCAGTAGCCCCTTCAAGACTAACAAACTTTATTGTAGCACAAGCTTTCGAGAAACACCGCTCTCTCCGTTGGAAATGGGACAGAAATTACCTAAATAGGATCCCACTTGCGATAAGCTCTATACGGGAGCAGAGACCTCAGTCCCTAACCACTGATCCAAGCATGTTTGTGAAACCATTTTGTACAGTGCAACCTTATTACCTGCTCAGAAAAGCTCTCTCAAACAGTTCGGTTTTGCATAGTTTGCAGAAAGCCAGCAGACTGGCTTTCCAGGTCTCCCCCATCCTCGAGACCCCCTTCCCTCAAAATGCTTTACTCTGATCTTTTAGGGAAGGAACGGTATCCATGCGCCATTTTATGGTGCCATCTGGAAGGAATGGGATGCATTTTCCTGCCCTGCAAAAGTTCTACCAACGAGTAGAGGAAGAGGAGATTGGATTTATACCCCACCCTTCACTACTCGAAGGAGTCTCAGAGCAGCTTACAATCTCCTTTCCCTTCCCCTCCCCACAACAGCCACCCTGTGAGGTAGGCGGGGCTGAGAGAGCTCTCTCAAGGACTCCTGAGAGAACAGCTCTGAAAGAACTTGTGACTGACCCAAGGTCACACCAGCAGCTGCATGTGGAGAAGTGGGGAATCAAACCTGGTTCTCCCAGATTAGAGTCAGCACTCTTAACCACTACACCAAACTGGCTCCCACACCAAACTGGACAATGGCCTCAGTTCCCTACCATCAGCATTTTGCAGGTACCATTCCCCACCATTTTTCTCCCCTGCTGTACCTCTGCCAACTTTATTTAATATATATATATATATATATATTACAGTATTTACTCAGATGTAAGACTGGGGTTTTTTTATGCTGGTATGCCATCCCCCCCAAATATGTGGTTGCCTTATATTCACATATTTTACAGTTATGTCCAATAATATTTGCATGTGCATAACATTTTTAGGGAGGGAAGGCAGTGTGGTACAGCCTGATCTTGTCCAATTTCAGAAGCTAAGCAGAGTTGATACTTGGATGGGAGACAACTGAGGAAAGCTCTGTGTGGCAAAACCACCACTACGTCTCACTTGCCTCAAATGCCCCTGGCTGGGGTCACCATAAGTCAGCTGCGACTTGACGACACTTTATACACACACACAAACAGGGTCAGTACTCAGAAGGGAGACCAGCAAGGAAGGCTCTGCAGAGGAAGGCCATGGCCAGCCACCTCTGCCTCTCACTTGCCTCGACAGCCCCTTGCTAGGGGAAGCTAAGCAGAACCAGTCCTTGGAAGGGAGACCACCAAGGAAGGCTCTGTAGAGGAAGGCGAAGACCAACCATCTCTGCCTCTCACTTGCCTTGAGAGCCCCTTGCTGGGGGAAGCTAAGCAGGCTTGGTACTTGGAAGGGAGACCACCAATGAAGACTCTACAGAGGACGGCCATGGCAAATCACCTCTGCTTCTCACTTGCCTTGTAAGCCCCTTGCTGAGGTCGTCATAAGTCACTTGTGACTTGACAGCTCTTTATGCACACACAGGCAGTGCAGGCACAACATTTTTAGGGGCCATCTTGCATTCAAGGTCACCTTCCTTTCAAGTAAATATGGTGATTGCTGTAGCACAATAGCTTTATAATCTCTTTCCACTTCAGATTTTAGTTCCTCTGGATGCCCAGTTTTCAGTTAAAATAAAATGAAAACACCCCCAACCACATGTACGAACCATTTCCATTGTAGAAACATCAGGGGAAAAGTTCAAGTAGTTTTTGTCCAGATTGCCAGGAAAGAAATAGAGAAAGGATGCTGCAAGACAGTTGGAGTGGATCCATTCAACCAAATGTTTCAAAAATTCCCCAGGACCTTTTGGGCTCTTCATCCTCCCACACTATAGTCCCCAGCAGGATCAGACCCCCGTGGTGTTTTTAAAAATTAAAGGGGGCCTCTAAAATGGTACTGCATCCCTGTGGCAAACTCAGGGAGCTCAGTATCATCTAGTTTGGCCCAGAGCGGGGACTTGAACACGCATCTCCCAGTTCCTAGCCCAAGACTAACCACTACACCACGCAGCCTCTCCACCATGGAGGCAGTGATTAAAAAGAGAGCTCCTTATAAATGAAACTGTAGCATACAACTGAAGTCAAATATCTAGTACATGTAACATGACCTCTCATAAGACGTCAATATCCAAGGGTCATAACAGTGCTTGCAAAAATCTATTAAACATAGGCCAGAAATGTGAACGGCAAGAGTTTTATTAAAATATAGCTGCAAATCTCTGAATCGGGAGATAATTCCGAACTAGTCAAAGATAACCTCTCAAACTCTAAGCAGAGGCCCCGTCTACTGGCATTCTTCAAACTGGATCTTCTTCAAGAAGCTAAAATATTAGACACAAGGAAGGCTGCATTGAAATAGACCCACTAAGAGTGGAAGCCATTGGTTGGTATCGCCTAAAACTCATCCTTGTGCCAGATCATAAACATGTGTATTAAATGTGCACACTCCATACTGAAACCCACGATGAATTTCCTCAGCTTGTCCTAAGGGAATGCCATATGCCCTGCATTTCCCCAAGCATGGAAACAAAATACTGGCAGCGTAAATTACTCTGCATAAGAAATGCAGAGCTGAATGAATGCAAAAATATATCTTCAGTGCCGATCGGAACTAGGCTTGGCCATTTGGGTCACAACTCGCAGGGATTCCATGTCTTCAGACTATGAAGTTGGAGCTGGAGTTATCATCTCTCAAATGGAATATGCAAATTCCCCCTGAATGGGACATACAGCAAAGAAAATAATAGCATCAACTTTGAGTTCAGTCTGTTACCAGTTTGGTGTAGTGGTTAAGTGTGCAGACTCTTATCTGGGAGACCCGGGTTTGATTCCCCACTCCTCCACTTGCACCTGCTGATGTGACCTTGGGTCAGTCACAAGCTCTGGCACAGCTGTTCTCTCAAGGACAGTTTCTGGCAGAAGTTCTCTCAGCCCCGCCTACCTCACAGGGTGTCTGTTGTGGGGAGGGGAAGGGAAAGGAGTTTGTAAGCCGCTCTGAGATGCCTTTGGGCAGTGAAGGGCGGGGTATAAATCCAAACTCTTCTTCCTCTTCTTCTTCTTACCGCCAGATTGAAGTGAAGGATGTTAACCACACATAAACCTCTGGGCATAGATCAGGGGTCAAATGGGAAATGCAGGGGGAGGTAGCTGTGAATTCCCAGCATTGTACAGTTGTTGAACTAGATGAACCTTTGGGCTCCCGTCTATGTTTCTAAATCCATCAGAGGCTGGATAGAAGAGATTACAAAAATATCCTTAAAGGTAAGCGAGTGATAGCAAAGCTAGATTCCAGTCTGGAAGCACCTTCGAGACCAACAAGATCTCGGGGGTATAAGCTTTCAAGAATCAAAGCTCCCTTCATCTGAGCTTTAACTCTTGAGAACTCATACCCCCAAAATCTTGTTATTCTCAAAAGTGCTAGTAGACTCGACTTCCGGTTTTCAGCACCACGGCAGCGGACCAGCTCTGGGAGAGATCCCGAAAAGCTGTGCCGGATCACCGGGTTTGGTGGGGATTCGAGGGCTCTTGAATTCTCCTGGGTTTTCTGAAGAGGAGCCCAAGCAGGGGGCTTGATCCTGGACTCCCCTGAGTGGCAGCAAGCAGATTGAGTCCAGGGTCACCCTGAAGCACAAACCGAAGCGAGAGCATCAGGGGGCCTCCATAGCTGCGGAGCCGTGACTACTGGGACAGGAGAAAAACAGCGGACCTCATATGAAGCTTGAAAAGTGCTAGTAGACTCAAATTTAACTCTTCCACTGCAGACCAATGTGGCTACTCCACCGAAACTAGGGCTACCAGCCCCCAGGTGGCCAATGGAGATCTCCCATTATTGCAATTGATCTCCAAACTACCAAGATCAGTTCAGCTGGAGAAAATGGCTGCTTTGGAGGGTGGACTCTATGGCATTGTTCCTCCCCTCCCCAAACCCCATCCATCCCAGGCTCCACCCCCAAAAAATCTCCAACTATTTCCCACCCTGGAGCTGATAACCCTACCCAAAACCAAGTGATAGCAAAATTTCAAAAGAAAAGAAGTGAAAGGGACAGTTTGTGTGTTTAATGAGAGGCATTATAGGAGATGATTTTTTTCATCATCAATGTTACATGTCAAGTGTTCATTCGAAGAGAAGGAGGAGGAGGAGGAGGAGAAGGAGGAGGAGGAGGAGAATTGGTTTTATACTCCGCTCTTCACTCGAAGGAGTCTCGAAGTGGCTTACAATCACCTTTCCATCCTGTCCCCACAATGAATACCCTGTGAGGTAGGTAGGGCTCAGAGAGTTCGGAGAGAACTGTGACTGGCCCAAGGTCACCCAGCTGGCTTCATGGGGAGGAGTGGGGAATCAAATTTGGTTCTCCAGATTAGTCTACTGCTCTTAACCACTACACCAAGCTGGCTCTCCTCACATGGTTCTATAGAGGCAGTGACCAGGGATAACATGGAATCATTAACAATCACAAAGGATAAAGGGACACAAATCTGACATCCAGAAGCATAAGGCTGAGAAACCCATAGGAGAACACTTCAACCTTCCAGGACATTCAATGGGTGACCTCAAAGTAGCAGGTTTTATTGCAAAGGAACTTCAGGAACAGACTATAAAGGGAAATTGCTGTGTTCCAAGTTATCACAACTCTCAGAACAATGGAACCCCTGGGCTTAACGGGGATATTGGTTTCTTATCTCACTATGTATGCTAACCTCATTCAGTCCTTACATCTGTATTCCCTCCAATCCTCAAGAAGGGTTGTGGCACCAAAATCCTGGAATTCCATCCCCAGGGAGCCCCCCTGGAGACTGCCAGTCCTAGCCCCAGGCCATGAAAAGCTTTAAAGGTAAGTCACAACACATTGAACTGGACTTGGAAACCAATAGGTAATTGGGGAAAGATCGAAAAATAGCAGGAATAAAAGCTATCCCACTTCATCATGGTCAAAGTCCAGCTGCCATGTTTTGTTCCCGTCACTGTTTCTTAATTGTCTTCAAGAGCAGACCCACGTTGGGGTCTCATCTTGCCATCACACAACAGTTGTACAAATGCATTTAGACTGCAGTGAACAAGGCCCTTTAAAAAAAAACATGCTTAAAGTCCTTCTAGCGTTGCCAAGCTCCAGGTGAGGCCCGGAGATCTGACACTACAGCTGATCCTCAGACAACAGAGATCCGTTCCCCCGGAGAAAATGGCTGCTGCGGAGGGTGCACTGGATGGCATTACACCTCTCTGAGGTCCTTCCATTCCCCAAACCCTGGGCTCCCCAGAGTTCATCCCCAAATCTCCAGGATCTTCCCAAACTGAAGTAGGCAAAAATTCTCCTAAGTCCAAAGGATGACCTGGGAAAGTCCCCGAATTCTCTCCATGAGGAGGAAGGGGCAGTAGATCACTTAATGCTCAGCCCCTTTACTCCAGGCGGTGAAGAGTTGCTGACACACTCATTACTCACCAGAGAAGCACGCCTAACTGCTCACCTCTCAACTGCTCCTTGATTAAACCTTGAAAATCATGTCCGTTTCTATGGAAATGATCTTCCTCACAGCCAAAACACCGCCTGGGGCCTCCCTCCTTTGCACTGTCTTCCCCAGGGTACTTGGTCACTCTCAGAAGGGTCAATATTTAGGAGTGCAAGATCCAAAGGGGAAAACACACACAAACACACACACACTCCCAAAAGACACACAGCACTTGATGCCGGTGCGAGAAGTTTCCTGCCTCTAGTTGCAGGAAAGGATCTAACCTTCCTCTCGTTTCTCCCTGACCACTGTCCTGGTTATTACAGAAACCACTTCTCAGCATAAGGGGTCACTGTCTTTGCCAAGGGAAAGTGCATCTTTTGTACCAGAGAAGATTAAAAAAAAAAAAAAAAACCTCTCTGGGGCAGAATCCCGGTTTGCTCTCAAGATTATTATGGCAGCTAATGAAAGAACCTGGTTTCCTGCCTTCGACAATTAAGAAATCGGCTGCCTTCGGTTACCCCTAACAACTCGAGCGGCCAAGGAGATTACTAAGCAAACAGCCTGCTCCTGGTTCAAGCACCCCAGCCAAGGGGAGAGCGAAAAACCAATTGCATTCCCAAGGGAATTGCTTCCCCTTCGATCTCTGGGGACAGGGGGAAGGAAGTCGGACTGCTGAGAGTTTAAAATCTGGGAGGTATTTAAAGAGGGGTCTTGGCTAATTTAGGGCGCAACGCAGGAGACCTCTCGCCTAGACAAAGAAGAAGATCCGTACTACAGTTTTGGCACATACATGTTCAGTGTGCATTTATCACTCCCCTTTCCCTTTTTCAGATGCCAGGGGGAGTCGCGATTGCAAGCTCCCCCCCCCGCCTATGTTTGTTCATTTTACCACTTTCAGACGTACTTGCATAGGACTCTCACCACACAGCTGGGAATGCTGGAAAAGCAGGGTTCCCAATCGCACCCAGGGCACTGCTTCTTGTACACACAAGGGCTTTATGCAGGCATTGAAATAGATGCACACAGATCAGCTAGGCCTCCCATTTACCCACCCAAGGTGTGGAACTTCCACCTCCAATTTCCTGCCCCTGAAGAATTGAGAAGCAGCGGGGGGGATGACTTTCCCATAGTGACACTCTAGGCATTTCCCCTAGTATTTATGGTAAATACCTTAGAGACTAGGGCAGGCAGCCTAGAGCATCACTCAAAAGTGCTTACCTCAGATTGAATGAATATGTACTTAGGAAGGTGGCTTACCAGAAGGAGGGGAGGTCTAGGCTAGTGTTGCAGCAACGTCGCTGGCAGTACAGTGAGGTTACTTCTGGAATGCACTGAAAATGACATCATCACATTGCTGGCAATGCAGGATGCCCTGTTATCCAGACAAAACCTTTTTTACCATAGAGATTTTACCATAGACGCCTTTTTTACCATAGAGATTTTACCCAAATACCAGAGTATCTCCTATCACCAGGGATGCAGTGACATCTCTCCCAGTGCCTGCCCGGAGTGATGTCTCTGCACTGCCAGCAGCGTCGCTGCAACATTGGCCTCCACCTTCCGCCACCGTTGTTAGCCCCCCTGTTCACCAGCTGAGAGGCGGCAGAGGGGCAGCTGGGGAGAGGGACAGAACAGATCGTCGAGCGGGGGCCGATCGGGGCCAGGGCCAAGGAAAGGGCACCCTCTTGCTATCTCCCATCTAGCCGCCACTCACTCCTAAGTGGCATCCCCACGGGTGCATGGGAAACAACCTACAGTTTTTTGGGGGGATACAATTTCGACGTATATTGAATTCAACTTCATTTATTCATTTGATTCATTTATCCCCTGCCTTTCTCCCCAGTGAGAAACCAAAGTGGCTGACATCACTCTCCTCCACTGGCCAGAAGTCACCCGGTGGGTGTCCACGGCAGAGGGAGGGTTTCAACCTCAGTCTCCTGGAGCCTCGTCTAGCACTCTAACCACTATACCATACTATCATTATCTATCTATCTATCTATCTATCTATCTATCTATCTATCTATCTATCTATCTACCTACTCTATATAGATGTATAGCTATCTCTATCTCTATATTAGATGATGATGATGATGATATAGATAGATAGATGATAGATAGATACAGGGCTCCTTTTGTAGCAGGAACTCCTTTGCATATTAGGTGACACACCCCCTGATGTAGCCAATCCTCCAAGAGCTTACAGTAGCCCCTGTAAGAAGAGCTCTGTAAGCTCTTGGAGGATTGGCTACATTAAGGGTGTGTCGCCTAATATGCAAAGGAGTTCCTGCTACAAAAGAGCCCTGGATAGATAGATGATAGATGGTAGGTAGGTAGGTAGGTAGGTAGGTAGGTAGAAAGAAAGAAAGAAAGAAAGAAAGAAAGAAAGAAAGAAAGAAAGAAAGAAAGAAAGAAAGAAAGAAAGAAAGAAAGAAAGAAAGAAAGAAAGAAAGAAAGAAAGAAGGATGGATGGGTGGGTGGGTGGGTGGATGGGTGGATGGGTGGATGGGTGGATGGGTGGGTGGATGGGTGGATGGATGGATGGATGGATGGATGGATGGATGGATGGATGGATGGATGGATGGATGGATAGATGTGGATGGGTGGATGGGTGGATGGGTGGATGGGTGGATGGATGGATGGATGGATGGATGGATGGATGGATGGATGGATGGATGATAGGCGGGCAGGCAGGCAGGCAGGCAGACTGATGCTCTTTATTACTTCATTGTGACTGAGGGATCATAACTTCCTGGCAGACTGCATTTCAACTGGTGTTCACAAATCACTCCCCTCCCCTATATGCAAACAGAAGCTTTGTGGCACCTCAAAGACTAACAGGTTTATTGTAGTATAAATAATTGCCGGATTAAACAGTGGATATACAGCATGATCTTATCCATGTTTACTCAGAAGGAAAGTGTCACGGTGTTGCAGCCTTACTTGTATGACCCAGCCCTAAATTGGCACTGTCACAGGTGTTGTCGGTGGTCACTGGGTTTGGATTGTACTTCTCAGTTCTTCATAGAAATGACACAAAGGAATACCTCTTGTATTTCACGGTGTTCATCCCGCCACTCACGCTTCCCCCCCCCATGTGTGTAGCCATAACTGCTGACTGAGCACTAGGGTTGCCAGCCTCCAGGTGGGGCCTGGAGTTCCCCCAGAATTACAGCTGATCTCCAGACTGGAGAGATCAGTTCCCTCTGGAGAAAATGGCAGCTTTGGAGGGTAGACTCTGTGGCATTAACCCCACCCCCCAATCCATCCTCTTCCTAGACCCTGCTCTCTCCAGGCTCTGCCCCCAAATCTCCATGGATTCCCCAACCGGGAGATGGCCACCCGACCAGCTGTTTCTCCAGGTATTTCCCAACCTGGACCTGGCAGCCCTAAAAACTGAGCATTTACTGCATGCTTCTTAGGAAGCGGCCACTAACCATGAAGTCTTTATTGTGACAAATAAATCAGTTAGTCTCCAAGGTGGCACTGCCTTCCACTTTGGTTTTTGCTGCAGCAGACCGACGGTTGGATATTCTGACTTTGCATGCAAGAGGATCTGGGAGGAGAAGGGTTAAGAGGACTCTCTCACTCCAGTGCACTGAGCAGCGGGACCCACTTTCTCATTGGTTAGATGTTGAGTCTCTTTGGCCCCAGATGGCCTTCTGTGTTTCATCTGATATAGGACCTTTCTTCTTCTTCTCTCCTACCTGGGCTTGGCAGTGTTGCAAGTTAACCTCTTTCGAGTTAATCTGTTCATGGTAAGTTAGATGTCCCAACATGAATATGTCATGTACAGCTTCAAGAGGGAATTGGATAAACATGTGGAGCAGAGGTCCATCAGTGGCTATTAGCCACAAGGTTTAGGTAGGAACTCTCGGTCTGGGGCAAGTGATAGTCTGTATTCTGGGTGCTTGGGGTGGGGGCAACAGTGGGAGGGCTTCTGGTGTCCTGGCCCCACTGCTGGACCTCCTGATGGCACCTGGTATTTTTGGCCGCTTGTGTGACAGAGTGTCGGACTGGATGGGCCATTGGCCTGACCCAACAGTGGCTTCTCTTATGCTCTCTTATGTTCTTACGTAAGAAGTGCTTCTATGTTTGTAAGTAAAATTTCTTTCTCTTGTTACCACTGGAGTCAGATCATCTTTGTAATTTGTTAGAACAGCATTTTCCCTTAACTGGGAAAGATGGAGGACTGGGGGCATGCTTCCAAGGCGAATGATATTTTTTTTACATCTAACCCAATCCCGGCCTGGCTACACCACTAGAAACTGTCATTAGGGTGAATTGCTAAATGTGTGCCAAGTTCTCACCTGAGCTTAGTCCAGGATTTTTTTCCCCCAAATCTAGGGTTAAGAGCTGGAATAAAAGATACCTCTGAGCATGGACAGTTTGCCTTTTCATTGCCATTGGATAACTGCAGTCTTTTGCCTTCCCACACAGTAACTGAGGAGCAGGTTGACTTTGAGCAAAGGTGGGAGGAGGGAAAGATTTTCACATGTGAGGCCTGGACCCCTTCCCTCGAGGTTTTCCCAGGGCAGTGATGACCACAGCCTCCACGCTGTCTGCCAACACTTTTCCTGGAGTCCACCCGTGTTCCCTCTAAGCTGAGTGAGTGTGAGCTAGCTCAGAGCTTTTTCAGCCTCCAGCTCACACATTTTTGTCTTAGCTCAGGAAGGATGGCTCCAGAGCAAACTAATTTATGCAGGAGCCAAATCACTAATGCTGGTAGCTCACAAAGTTGAATTTTTACCTCACAAGACTCCACAGCTTAGAGGGAGCATTGGAGTCCACCAAGTGTTTTTTAGAAAACAAAAGGGGCCAGATGGGGCTTTTACACAGCAGGGCTTCCGACTGGTCGTTGAAGATGTGATTGGCTGTGCAGGTTTTTTAAAAATTTGCTTTTGCAGCAGCTCCACCACAGCGCAAGGAACTAAAGTGCGTGACTTAGGGGAAGCCCTGTGTTTACAAGAAAACGCTTTGAGACAGCATGTTAATGGGAAAGCCTCCTGTTAAGAACAGCTGCTGCTGGAAATGCTGATGGGTTACTCTTCTAATTACACGTGACCTCACTTCCTGACGTGTTATGGTTGGTTCCGCCTCTTGTGACGGCCATTTTGTGGTTGGCTCCGCCTCCTGCGGCAGCCATTTTCTAGTTGCGCCCAACACCCTGGGTCAGAATTCCAAAGGTGCTTGCAGGCTCCCAAAGGGTGGGGACCCCTGCTTCCAAGGAAAGAAAACTCTACTTACGATTTTCTTCCCCTCGAATTCCATCGGCTTAAAAAAAAAAAGATGGGTTTGTGAATAACTTACAAGATCAGTGGGAAATGGTGATTTCGTTACGAAAGTGTTGCTTTGTGGCTTTCTCAATAAAATAACGTTTATATAGATGTCTGAAACAGCTCATCCCTTCCCCGCATTCGCCTCTCCAGCATTTCCCTCCTCCAGAAGCTACCATTGCAGCTCTGGCTGACTTCCCCAACCAGACTTGGGCAGGAGTTAAAAGGAACGAATAGGAAAGCATCTAACTTGCATTTAACGCTGAACCTGCTAGGATGAAAGTTTGAAATGGGGAGGAGCTGCGGTGGCTCAAGTGGTTAAGATGCTGAACTGCAGGCTGTGGAAGGTCAGTAGTTCAGCAGTTCAAGACCCGTGAGTGCCGCATGACGGGGTGAGCTCCCATCTCTAGTTTCAGCTCCTGCCAACCTAGCAGTTCGAAAGCAAGAAATTGCAAGTAGATCAATAGGTACCACTTCAGTGGGAAGGTAACAGCGTTCCGTGCGCCTTGGTGTTTAGTCATGCCGGCCACATGACCACGGAAATGTCTTCGGACAGTGCTGGCTCTTCGGCTTTGAAATGGAGATGAGCACTGCAACCCTAGAGTTGGATTCGACTGGCTTTCGAGCAAGGGAACCTTTATCTTTATCTTTACTGTCATACTAGGAATCAGGCCCGTTGTGGGAATAAATACAATGAGCTCTAGAAAGAGGCTCTGGGGGAGTGGCCTAGCCTTCCCCACCCCCCTCGTTTTCTTCCCACCCACCCCACCCCACCCTTGCTGTCTTATCACCTACCTCTCAACCCTTGGCATTCACTCCCCCACCCTGGCTGTCTCCCCCACACACAACAGAGCCTCTTTCCTTGAGCCCGTTGTATTTATTCACTGAGTGGGTGTTGCAGCGCATCTCTCTCCCTGCCTTACTCCTGAGTAAACAGGCTGTGCATCCACACAATTATTAGAGCTAAAGTTGGGGCCAGCTCACCCATTTCCATTTTGTAGGTGCCGTAAAGGGGCTTTCAGGGGGGAAGGGGGTGCATTTCTCCCCCTCCCTGATTTTGAAAGCAAATAAATGCTTCCTCCTGTGCTCAGCTCCGTCTGTGGCTCTTCTCTCTTCTCCCAATGCTGCAGCAATCCCCAGAGGCTGGTGCAGAGCGCTGGGGCCAGGGGTTTGCTGCATGCCAGCAGGTAACTGATTTCCAGAACAACGTTTGAGTCCAGCGGCACCTTTAAGACCAACAAAATTTAATTCTAGGTATAAGCGTTCACAGGGCTTTTTTTGGAGAAGAAGCCCAGCAGGAACTCATTAGCATAATAGGCCACACTCAACAGCAGAAACTCATTATCATATTAGGCCACACCCCCGACAACACATCTTATTATCATATTAGGCCACATCCCCATGTTACCAGAAGTGTGGCCATCCAGCCACACCCACCTTTTGCTTCTTATTCTGTTTACCTCTGTTGTCAAAACCCAGGACTTTTTTTGTAGCAGGAATTCCTTTGCAGGTTAGGCCACACACCCCTAATGTAGCCAGTCCTAATGAGTTTCTGCTGTTGGGTGTGGCCTATTATGCTAATGAGTTCCTGCTGGGTGTGATCAACTTGGGAACCAGCCAGAACTCCCTTCCTGTGCATTCCTGCCCCAAAATAGCCCTGAGCGTTCATGGGCACGCACACTGAACTGACCTCCAGCTTCTCTGCTGGAGATGCATTCAGGATTTTTTCCTTCCCCTTCCTTCCAACCCCTTTCAATTCCAAAGCTGCTTCCCCTTTAACTGATTACTTACCCTGCTAATGCCCCACAGTCTCTTGGGTCTTCCAAATTGGGAGCTGTAGTTCTAATTCCTTTTGCTATGGTTGTAATAGGGCCAGCTGAGAACTACAACTCCCAAAGTGCAACATATCAAAAGTGAGACATCAGCCACATGGGTTGCCCTTTATATATATATGTATATATAGGATTTAGAGTCTGTGAATGGAAATTCGCGTGCTACCGCTAAATTTTGTTGTATATTATGTACAAATTCTGCAGGAGATGGGGGAGGCAGGTACTTAATGGGGGGTGGGGGTGGCGATCTTCCTCAGGTGCAACAACGTCACTTGCAGCACAACCCAGAAGCACCGATATCACACCAGGGCAATGCTCTCACCCTTGCCCCAATTTGCCGGCCTGCTTCTGCCCACTGACCAGGTGAGCACTGATGGGCATCAGAAAGGAAAACTAGGAGTTTTCCCACCAAAGTGCCCCTTGGGAAATTCCCGGGCAAGGTATCGTGCCAATCCGCCTCTGACTCACAGTGACCTGAAGCGACAGAGAACCGAGCTTTTATAAACACACCAAACATTATATAGTAGATTCCAACCACTTTGCTTGCAGTCTCTTCGACAAGCCCTCCAAGATAGGCCGCTCTTCAGGAACTGAAGCTGGGGATCATTTCTGTATGTTAGCAGACCCAATGCAGAAGAGAACGTTTCAGCTTTTCTTGCTTCCGCGTGGCAAGCTGTGCCTGGCAAAACTCCAATTCATACCAAACTCTTAGTGGTATAGCCCTCCCCCCTTCCCTCCCACTTGGCATCTAGTTTTCCTTCCGTGTGACTATTTCAAAAATCCATCTCTTCTCAAAACCGCTTGCCGGTTTAGCTTGTATCTGTTCGACATACACACACACACACACACACCCAGTCCCACCTCTCTTTATTTCATTTGGTCCACCTGATCTTTTGGGGAAAACTTCACCCTCTCCCGTATGTTCTTGGAAAGGTTTTCAACATTGCACAGATGTTGATTTAGCAGGCCTCTAGTAGTGCTCCAGTGGAGGAAAGTGAATATTTACCTTCTTTCACAAGCCTGTTCATTCCTCATTCTCCAGTGAAGAGTGTATCGTTTTACTTTGCCTTCCCTTTGGGTTCTCTGTCCGTTGGGGGGCGGGGGGAGGGCAGATCAGACATCCTGTTTTCTCTTTCTCTTGTTTGGTGTAGTGGTTAGGAACGCCGGTCTAATCTGGGAGAACCGGGTTTGAATCCCCACTTGCAGCTTCTGGTGTGACCTTGGGTCAGTTACAAGTTCTTTCAGAGCTGTTCTCTCAAAGGCAGTTCTCGAAAGAGCTCTCTCGGCCCCACCTACTTCACAGGGTGTCTGTTGTGGGGAGGGGAAGGGAAAGGAGTTTGTAAGCTACTCTGAGACTCCGAATGAAGTGCCAGGTATAACTCCAATCTCTTCTTCTCTTCTTCTTCTCTAGACGAAACCATTACCTGGATTCAGCCACTTCCCAGATGGTGGGCATGCCCTCCAAGCCGAGCGTGCTGTTCCAAGGGAAATTCATTGTGCTCCCCAAGACTTCTGAAACAGAAACTTTAAATAGCCCCCCTGTACCAAGCCCAGCAGGGCTACAAACAAAGAGTGTCAGCAAATGATTGATCGATCTCGTATGTAATTCCTCCGACAGGGATCAGAAAGAGAGACTGGGGCCCAGTAATGTGAGTTAATGAAATCATATTTAACTAAGGGTGTGTATTTAGGCCTGATCTTACCTTGGTGACTTAGCCATTAGTCGGAATTCACTGTTTACCCTCAGAATTCTTATCAGGACTTGGGTTGCATTTGCACGTGATTCTCTCCGACCTGCCAACCCCCCAAAAAACAATTGCTGAACATTTTCTGCATTATCCAGCTCTGACATATACAAAAACACAGGGAGATCACAGCGGACGGCCGAGAGCAATTATCTGATCTATTTGGAGCGGTGTGACTTCTTTGGCGGACTGAAGCCAGGTCGTGGCTTCCTCTTCCACAGGAGTCACACCGGAGGCGCATCACTGCAGCGGTTCCCAAAAGATGCCTTATGAAAGGCGAGCGCCAAGATGAGAGAGGCCGCTAAGCTATTTCGAAATTACTTTGGAGGTTGATGCCGTCAAGTGAATGGAGTCCTTCAGCTGGGGGGAGGTCTTCAAAAATGGGGCAAAAAATATTAGGGGTGCCAACTCTGGGGTGGGGAATTCCTGGAGATCTGGAGGCTGAGCCAGGAAACAGTGGGATTTGGGGAAGGGAAGGAGCTCGGTGTGATTGATTGATGGATTGAATTTATACCCCGCCCTTCCGGCCGAGGCAGGCTCATGGTGGCTTACATAAAATAATGCATAAATAACCATTAAGATCCACATAAAATCATCTAAAAACAGTTCAGTTAAAACAATTCAATATCATTAGGTGCTAACGATGACTGATGAAATACTTAGCGATGGCCTACTGTATGAGTGCAACCAAAGATTTAACTAAATGTTCTGCTCAATTATCTTCCTGATATGAGTGGCAGCACAGGTGCCCTTTAATGCCACAGAGTCCACCCTGAAAAGTAACCATTTTATCCAGGAGAACTGATTTCTGAAATCTGAAGGGAAGAAGGAGGAGGAGGAGATTGGATTTATATCCCATCCTTCACTTGGAGTCTCAGAGCGGCTTACAATCTCCTTCCCCTTCCCCTCCCCACAACAGACACCCTGTGAGGTAGGTGGGCCTGAGAGAGCTCTTTCAAGGACTGCCCTTTCAAGGACAGCTCTGACAGAACTGTGGCTTGCCCAAGGTCATCCAGCAGCTGCAAGTGGAGGAGTGGGGAATCAAACCCGGTTCTCCCAGATTAGAGTCTGTGCACTTAACCACTACACCAAACTGGCTGGAGAAAAGAGTTAGTGTGAGCTAGCTCACAGTTTTTTGGCCTCCAGCTCATGCTTTTCTGTCTTCGGTCAGGAAGGGAAGGCTCCAGAGCAAACTAATTTATGCAGTAGCCAAATCGCTCGCTCTCAGCTTCAAGGCCAGGAGCTCACAAAGTAGGATTTTCGCTCACACGACTCCACAGCTTAGAGGGAGCGTTGCTCCAGATCCAGAGTTGGGTTAGAAGCAGTCACAGGGCTGTCAACTCTGGGTTGGTAAATTCCTGGAGTTTGGGGATGGAGCCTGGGGAGGAAAGGAACTTCAGCACAGTGCAATGCCATACAGTCCCCTCTCCAAAACAGCCTTTGTATCCAGGCAAATGGATCCCTGTAATCTGGAAATCAGTTTTAACACTGGGAGGTTTCCAAGCCTCACCTGGAGACTGGCAGCCCCAGCAAAATCAAAGAATCACACAGTTCGAAAGACGGCAATGACTCATCAAGCCTGAGTCCTGTCCTGCTGTACAACAACTGGATGTTGTTATAGCTTAACCAGTTCTGTGTCGCCTTTCCTTGAAAGCCTGTAAAAAGGGTGATTCCATAAACCTTGCACAGAATGTCTGTTCCTAGTATTGTCAACCTCCAGGCAGAGGCTGGAGGCCACCCAGAATTACAACTAAACTGCAGAGTATAGAGATCAATTCCCCTGAAGAAAATGGCTGCTTTGGAAGGTGGCATTCTGCCCTGCTGAGAATCCTCCCAGTACCTCAACTTCCCCCAGGCTCACCCCCCGCCCCTGAATCTCCAGGAATTTCCCACTGCGGAATTAGCACCCCCAGTTCCTTGGCCAACTCCCACTGATATCCTGAAGTGCTACAAACGCAAGGAAATGATCAGAAACAGGTGGTGGGTGTTTAAAGAGTTCCCCACCCAGTGACTCCAGGACTTCACAGTAATGTAGGCCAGGGGTAGGGCTGTTTAGCCTGGAGAAACCATGGTGGAGGGGTGACATGATAGATAGAGGTTCACAAAATTATGCATGGGATAGAGAAGGCAGAGAAAGAAGGTCTTCTCTCCCTTTCTTACAATACAAGAATTTGTGGGTGCTCAATGAAATTAATGAGCGGTACGCTTAGAACAGATATAAGGAAGTCCTTCTTCACCCAAAGCATCATTAACACGGGGAATTCACTGCTGCAAGAAGTGGTGGCGGCTACAACCATAGCTTCAAGAGGGGACTGGATAAACCTATGGAATGGAGGTCCATCAGCGGCTATTAGCCGCAAGGTATTGACAGAATGCTATGGCTGGGGTAGTGATGTTCTGTATTCTTGGTGCCTGGTGGGGAGAAACAGTGGGAGGGCTTCTGGAGTCCTCCTGGTGGCACCTGGGTTTTGTGTGACATAAGAACATAAGAGCATAAGAACATAAGAGAAGCCAATGTTGAATCAGGCCAATGGCCCATCTAGTCCAACACTCTGTCACACAATGGACAAAAGTACCAGGTGCCATCAGGAGGTCCAGCAGTGGGGCCAGGACATTAGAAGCCCTCCCACTGTTGCCCCCTCCAGCACCAAGAATAGAGTGCATCACCTGCCCCAGACTGAGAGTTCCTAGCTATACCTTGTGACTAATACCTTGTGACATAGAGTGTTGGGCTGGATGGGTCATTGGCCTGATCTAACATGGCTTCTCTTATATTCTTATGACACCAGGAATGTTCTGGCATTTTGGCAAAACTTTACCTATACAAGTCAAACCATACAGTTTCGCCTAAATGCCAGAGTGTCCCCAGCATCGTGCTGATGTAACTTCTGGTGCACACAGGAAATGATGTCAGTGCATAGCTGGCAATGTTAGCATGTAGTCAGCAATGGCCCCCACAAACCCAGTAAACTCCCCCACACACTGGTTGCCTGGGGGGACTGGCAACCCTACATATAGGCCCAGCATGATTGGAGTGTACATCAAACTAGCAATTTCCCCATTTCTCTCTCCCTTCCCCTCCTGTTTCAAGTAGAATCTGAACAGAGAGCCAGAAAATCCACGGATCTCTTTCTCACAGCATGATTTACTCACAGAAGTCCTGTGGGTTTTGAATGGGCCATTCTTCTCTTCACATGCCCGATTACACCTGAATTTAATTTCGAAGGAACTAACCCCTAAGTCTACAGCTGGCCTGTAAGGGACTGCGTGATCTTGTTTCATTTTCTAAAATGTCACGACAGCACATTAATAGTTTCTGTCTCTTGGATACAGTTGAGTGTGCGTGGTGCAAACTGCACAAATAACACGTGACAATAAACATAAATCAAGGATAAAAGAAGTGAAACTAAATATGGGAGAGTTACAAACGAACGGAGAGGGATGGCAAAATGAGAGCTGTATCCATCGGAGCAGAGGAAACTCCACTGGGTAGCCCATTCATGACTGACTATTTTCTCAGTTTTATACTTTGGTGTTTTCTTTAGCCCTTTTTGAACATTCGGTTCTGGTGCTTCGACCATGCGTAATGGGAGCGGGCACTACATGTGGTCTTCCTGGTACATACAGTCGCAATTTTATATGAACAGGGCAGTTTCACATGTGTGTACAGCTTAGGTACATCTGAACAGAACGTGTTGAAGGAATTAGCGTGCGCACAGTGAAACGGTCCGCACATGGAAAATACCTGCATCCCTCCAGTCACACAAAGCGGTGGCCTACCTTCTTCAGGGGAGGCCTGGAGATCTCCCAGAATTACAGCTGATCTCCAGATGAGGGAGATCAGTTCCCCCTGGAGAGAAATGGCTGCTTGGGGGCAATGGTCCCTTCTAAGCTGTGGAGTCTTGGGAGCAAAGATTCTACTTTGTGAGCGACTGGCATTAAAGTTGTGAGCGAGTGATTGGGCTACTGCATCAATTAGTTTGCTCTGGAGCCATCCCTTCCTGAGCTGAGACAAAAAAATGTGTGAGCCAGAGGCTAAAAAACTGTGAGCTAGCTCACACTAACTCAGCTTAGAGGGAACACTGCTTGGGGGGTGTAGACTGTATGGTATTACACCACACTGAGGACCCTCCCCCACCTCAAATCCCACCTTCCCCAGATTTTAACTGCAAAATCTCCAGGGATTTGCCAACCTGGAGTTGACTACCCCGATTTTTGTCCCATTTCTTGAAGAGCTGCCCCAGCTGAGCAACTCCGTCAACTCAACCAGGGCTATTTTTGGGCAGGAACGCACAGGAACGGAGTTCCGGCTGGCTCCCAAGTTGGCCACACCCAGCAGGAGCTCATTAGCATAATAGGCCACACCCAATAGCAGCAACTCATTAGGATTGGCCACATGAGGGGTGTGCAACCTAACATGCAAAGGAATTCCTGCTCCAAAGAAAGCCCTGGGTTTTGACAACAAGCAAGGTAAACAGAATAAGGTAAAAGGTGGGTGTGGCTGGATGACCGCACTTCTGGTAACATGGGGGTGTGGCCTAATATGCTAATGAGCTGTGCTGTCAGAGATGTGGCCTAATATTCTAATAGATTTCTGCTGTTGGGTGTGACCTATTATGCTAATGAGTTCCTGATGATACCTGAACTCAAAGGTATCAGTCTCCAGGGTCACTTCAAAATAGCTTAGCGGCCTCTTATCTCGGAGCTCTCCTCTCACTAGGTGTCATTTGGGAACCGGTGAAAGGCCCCGCGGTTCCGGATAGCCGGAGCACAAAAGTGGAATGTTTGAAAAGCGTCATTGAGGCTCTGCCATGGTTGGTAGTTTGGTAGCCCACCCAGCAAGATATTCCGATTGTGATACTTTTGATTCAGCCCTAAGTCAGAGGGCTTTTAGACTTGCTGGCATTGTGATTCTTTCTGTTTGGGCAGGACTCCAATGGGTGATTTCGTAAGTGTCAAAAACCAAACTCCACATCGTGCCAGCCCTGACCTGGATGGCCCCATCTAGCCTGATCTTGTCAGATCTCTAAAGCTCAGCAGGGTCGGTCCTGGTGACTATTTGGATGGGAGACCACCAAGGAAAACAAGGAGTTGTTGCCATGCAGAGTCAGGCAAAGGCCAACCACCTCTGGACGTCTCTTGCCTTGAAAACCTACGGAGTCACCGCACGTTGACTACAACTTGAGGGCAGTTGCCACCACCATTGCATGCTGTGGCCCTCCGAGGAAGTCAGACATAAAGTTCTTTTTTTAAAAAAAGAGTCTTTTTGAAGTGGACGCTGGAGACAGTGAGAACCTGGTTGGTGTACTCGGAGATAGTTGGGTCCAATGCTCCTTCGAAGCTGCGGAGTCTTGTTAGCAACAATTCTACTTCGTGAGCTGCTGGCATTAAAGTTGTGAGTGAGTATAAATCAGTTCGCTCTGGAGCCCTCCTTCCTGAGCGAAGACAAAAGTGTGTGAGCCGGAGGCTAAAAAAACCCTGTGAGCCAGCTCACATTAACTCAGCTTAGACGGAACACTGGTTGGGTTCAGTGCAAATTCCGCCATTGGCTCTTCTTTTGGTCTTGCTGGTCTGCCTTCAGTGTCTTGATTTCTGATGAACGCCAGAGCATTATCTAGGAGAACTCAGGTAGAGAAATAGACAGCCAGGCAGACAGACGGATATACAGACTTTCTGTTTCAAAATATCCTCTCCGTTCTTGGGGATCACGTGCTTTCGGATGAAGTGCGTCACAGACAAGCCAAGCAAAGAATACAACATATTTCTGAATGGTTGCAGAAGCGCAAAGAAAGTTCGACTGCCAGAGAAGGGGGAAATATGAACATTGTCTTAGGCAGCCCCGCCTTTGGGGTATTATCACTCCATGTTCAGAAGAGAAATCAAATGTATCACTTGAATGAAGCTGTCAGTCACTGCCGATGAAAATTCTATTCTAAGTTGCTGAGTGAAATCCAGAATGCCGATGCAGAGGAACGGGGAGAGAGAATATCCTAATGCTCTGCCCTACTCCATGGTTTGAATCTCCGCCGACAATACTCCTCCACCTCTGGAACGTGCCTTTTGTTGTGTGGCACTTAGTTCCAATATAACAATGACTCAGGCCCGTAGGCAGGATTTTTTTTTTTAATTTGGAGGGCCTTTAAATAAGTTGGGGGGCACCCTCACACACCCCAAGCAATCACCATAGATAAAACTTAAAAATTGAAAGTTGGAGGGCCTGGGCTGGATGAGAAGTTGGGGGGCTTGGTGGGAAGTTGGGGGGCCGGGCCCTGAGAGGCCCCCCTGTAGCTACGGGCCTGCAATGATGGTAATACCAGTAGGGTTGCCAGCCTCCAGGTAGGGCCTGGAGATCGATTGGAATTATGACTGATCTCCAGACTACAGAGATCAGCTCCCCTGGAGGAAATGGCCATTTTTGAAGGATGGACTCTGTGGCCTTGTGCCCTGCTGAGACCCCCCTTCCCGAATCTCACCCTCCCCAGGCAGGGTATGGATTAAATCAGTAAATAAATAAATAAATGTACCCGTAGTTCCTCAGTGTTCCCGGGGCATCTGACTGGGTAGCAACAGGTAAGGTGACCTGGAGAGCTCCTCGAATTACAGCTGATCTCCACATGACAGAGATCAGTTCCTCCAGAGAACACAGCTGGTCTGGGAGGTAGACTCTATGGTATTATACTCGGCTGAGGTCCTGCCCCAGGCTCCACCCCCAAATCTCCAGGAATCTCCCAACCTGGAATTGGCATCCCCAGCAACAGCAGGCATAATGCCCCACTCATCCTGGTGGGACCCAGTCACAGCCATTCCTGCATCTGAAGGTAGTTAAGGAGACCAGCAGACAGACAAGTAGCGTCGGAGATCTAACCAGTCTTTATTTTATTTACAACGGCCTCAATCCAGCCATCAAAGAGCCATTATCTGTGGCTAGTCAAACAAATTGTCGGGCCATAGATGTGCCTAACTCTGTGAAACATCTGCAAAAGTGTATTTGGAAAGGGATACACCACCTTTAGGAGCATTTTGAAGTTGGCTGGCCTCTCCGCTCCTTCCCGTCAAACGATATCTCCCATCGCCAATGATAGAACGACTTTTGGGTTTGCTTAAAGCTGAGGAAACGTTGACATAGCAATTAAAAGGGGGAGGTGGGGGGAGGGAAATGGGCTGGGAAGTGGTGGGGGGATGGAGAGTTACTTTATACCACCTGAATTCTGGCTGTTCCCGGGGCCTAGACCCTGGCCTTATTTGAGGAAAGATTATCTTGACAAATTGGATAAACATTTTATGCATGACAGGACGCTGATAGAGAGCCCCGTTCTGCAAGCACACCTGTTGGGAGTTTGCTTAGCGTGTGACCAAGGTGTTCGGCTAACCCTAAGTCCTCCCATGGAGTTTTGTTTACTGTCGGACAGGTATGGGCAGATCCAGGCTGTATGCCTTAGTAACAGTTGCCACGGGTGGGTTTTTTTAACCAGTGTCTCCCCCCCCCCGTCCTTTATTCTTTTTTAAAAATAAAATAACTTTCAACTAGACTAGGCTCAGCCAGATGTTGGACAAACAGTTTTCACTTGAGGATGGTGACCTGATTGGTGGGAGACCATTTCGGGATGCAGTCCCAAAGAAAGTCCTTGTTGTGAGAGCGAAGCAAGAGGGGACAGTCCGGATTGTGGCAAGAAAGAAGGCCTTGGGCCCAGGGTAGAGTGGCCAGCCCTGGGTTGGGAAATACCTGGAGATTTGAGGTTGGAGCCTGGAAGACCAGGGTTTCGGGAGGGGAGGGACCTTGGTAGGGTATAAGGCCATGCAGGCCACCTTCCAAAGCAGCCGTTTTCTCTAGGAAAAGTGGAATAAATGTTTTAAATAAATAATAAAATGAGTGATATGTGTAGGGTCACCAGGTGCTTACTGTCTACCAGCAAGGGGCTCCAGGCTGCTCCCCTGGAATCCCTGGAGGTGATGGCATTCACCAGGCATGACATGCAGGAGACACTCTAGCATTTGGTCAAAAATTCTATGGTTACCATAGAGTTTATGGTCACCATAGATGCTCTAGTTTTGGCATCCTGTCCCCGCAGAGCTGCCTCTCCTCCCCAAGCTCCGCCTCCCCCAAATTCCACCTCCAAATTTCTAGGGTTTCCCAGCCAGGATTTGCAACTCTACGGCTGAGCCAAGCGGCCTCTGAGGCACAACAGAATGGTTGGAGCTTGGCCTTGTTTGCTCCTTGCTGCCAGAGGTCCTCTAGGGTGGTAGCCCACCAGGAAATTTCCCTGTAAGTTGAGTGGCCAGTCCACCCCTGCTGGGAGGGGCTATTACCAGGCAAAAAGGATATAAGTTTGGATCCTGCTGGGGGCGGGGCTTGCTGCATGTGCCCGCCCCAGGGCTCATTACTGCCAGAACGCTGTCCTGGGGCATTCCGGCTGGAAATGACCCCTGCCTGTAGCCAATTCTACTGTATTGCTGCCTATCGCTGCAAGTGTTCTCCAGACTTGGTAGTTTCAACGCCACTTAACAAATTGTGTTTAAAGTCTTATAGTTTGTTTCAGGGTTGTTTCAAGATTTCTGTTTGTCTTTAGATTTTTGTTGTTCAACCCTATTGCAGGGGTGGCCAAACTGTGGCTTGGGAGTCACATGCAGCTCTTTCACACATATTGTGTGGCTCCTGGTAGGGCGGCTGGGGAAGCGAAGGGGAGGTATGCCCCCTCGATTGGTCTTCCCTTCCCCAGCCAGTGTTCTCCTACCTGGGAAGGCTTGAGGTGGGAGGGAGCAGAGAAAGAAAGCAACTTTAACTTTAAATGCGTTCTCAAAGCCCCCCCCCCACCTACAAATAGCATTGGACAAATAAATATCATTATCAATATCTGTTTTTAACCCCATTTGTTTTTATTCTTGGCAGTCTCGTTTAATGTTAATAACAAGCAAATCTGTATCTTTTTCAATTAAAACGTGTAATAATTTTTCATGTCTTGTAGCTCTCAAACATCTGATGTTTATTCTATGTGGCTCTTATGTTAAGCCAGTGCGGCCATTCCTGCCCTATTGTGTTGTTCACTGGATTCCCCATCCAGATGATTGTACTTGACTTACAGTACATAATCTGCCTTGAGTCTCAGCAAGGAAGGCAGTCTATAAATAACCCAATAATCAGGGGTCATTTCCTAGAAAAAGAGATGCAGATGCTCATTTGCATAACTCATTTGCATATGCCACACCCCCTGACAAAGGGCAGGCATGTTTAAAATGAGTTAAGGCATATGCAAATAAGTTTAAATCCCCCCCTTCCCTGAGTCTCTCTGCAAAAGCAGAGAGGCTCAGGGGGAAAGGGGCCATGTCTGCCCACCTCCCCTTCCCCTCTCCAGTCAACCCGCCATGGCGGACTGGCTAGAGAGAGGAAGGGCAGGGAGGCAGACATTCTGGCTTCCCTGCCTAATCTTCTCCAGGTGCCCCACGGCTATGAGTGCAACCAAAGATTTAACTAAATGTTCTGCTCAATTATCTTCCTGATATGAGTGGCAGCACAGGTGCCCTGTAATGCCACAGAGTCCACCCTGAAAAGTAACCATTTTATCCAGGAGAACTGATTTTTGAAATCTAAAGGGAAGAAGAAGGAGGAGGAGATTGGATTTATATCCCATCCTTCACTTAGAGTCTCAGAGCAGCTTACAACTCCTTTCCCTTCCCCTCCCCACAACAGACACCCTGTGAGGTAGGTGGGGCTCAGAGAGCTCTTTTCAGAACTGTCCTTGAAAGAACAGCTCTGACAGAACTACGGCTTGCCCAAGGCCATCCAGCAGCTGCAAGTGGAGGAGTGGGGACTCAAACCCAGTTCTCCTAGATCTATAAAGTTGAATGCATGAAGTTACCTTGTACTGAAATGCCCTGTTCACAAGTCAAAGTGAACTCACGTACAATCTGTGTACAGCGTGCACTTAATTTTTCTTTCTACCTGGGTTGAGTCAATCTCATGCTAAATTCAATGCCCATACAGCGGAACATGAGATTTAAAGCCCCACATTTATCCAGGCCCTGGGCCCAGGTTTTGTTTGTCAAGTGAACACACGTTGGCATTTTCGTACAGGATGTACGTGCGTTCACTGTAATGTGAACAGGGCTTCTGTGTACAGTGTACAATTGATTCTTCTTTATACTGCGTTAAATGGTTTTCACGTTATACTTAATGCATGTACAGCAGGGCACATGGTTTAAGCTTCACCACATTTTTCCACATTGGTTCCTGGTTCCAAGTGTAAAGTGAAGACATTTGTTCTCTGAAGAGCGAAAGAACAACGGCGGTGCTGCAGAGTGCATTTAGGGGATCGACCCTGTTTTGTGACTAGGACTGGAGGCCTTCGAACACATTGTACGAACAGTTGTATGTGTGTTCATTCAGTGAAATCTGTTCAGGGCTACTGAGTCAGACTATTGGTCTATCAAGGTCAGTATCGTCTGCTCTGATTGGCAGTAGCTAACCGAAGTGTCACCCTGGGAGGACTTTTACATCACTTCCTACGGACACTCTTGACAGGAGATGCTCAAGGCTTACCCTGGGACCTCCCAGCTGCCGAGCAGTTGCTCTGCTACCGAGCCACGACTGCTCCATATTCAATGTGTCCACCATTTTGAAAATAATATATTTTTACTGGAATGTTTCGAAGAGGGGAGAGAGGATATGGAGTGAACGTGGGCCCAGTTCTGAGGTGTTGTGCTTGCTCGGTGTACGTGGACTCGGTGGTCTCCCATCCAAGTATCGACCCTGCTTAGCTTCTGGGCTCTGGCAAGATCAGGCTTGTCTGGGCTATGAGGGCTGCTGTGGAGAAAAGGTAGCTGGCAAGAATTTAGGAGGGCAACCCAAGGCCCCAAAATCCTATCCACACAACAGGGATGTGTTGGAGTGAGCGACTCAGCATGCCTGGACATTGGGGAGGGGACGGTACATCACCCTAAGGGTGTATAGGTCTTGTCTCCTTTCATAGGATGCCTCTATTTGTCTTCACTTGGGAGCTGCCCTCTGATCTCTCCTCTCCCTTTGTTGTCTCACTCTCTCCACCTGGCCTTCCATGGAGACACAAGTCTCTGCAGGTCTCTCCGGTAGGGACAGTGCCCTCATACTCCCACAAACATGATGCCAGACGAACGGGCCATTTGTGACAGGGGCCTCTTTAGATTAGGCTTCTTTTCTCTTCTTTTGACTGCAACCTGAAAGTCAACTGGATTTACCTGGATAAATGGAAGTTTACCTCTTTTTTTTTGCAGTATACTTCTTGGGAGATTTATTTACTGCATTCAGTATCACGCTTCCATGACTGGGCAAAACTCTGCTATATTAACCAAATATCCCAATAGGAGGCTCCCCTAAGCTTGTTCTTCAGCGCTGGAGTTCTTCTTTCCACCTCTGAAGAAAAATAGAGGGGGGAGAAAGTAATTTAGCAATCATTGGATGATATTGGGCCCCACTGAGAAACTGTGCTTGTCTTACTGAAATCCTTTAGATGTATTTCACACCCTCCAAGATCTATAAATCCTCCACAGAGAGGTTCACATTGAGGAACTTATGGTGGTAACGCTAGTGAAAACAAGGCATGGGGCCAAGGCTTCCACCTGAATATATGAAGCCTCCTTATACTGACTCAGAGCATTGGTCCGTCAAGGTCAGTATTGTCTACTCAGACTGGCAGCAGTTCTCCAGAGTCTCAGGTAAGAGGTCTTTCATACCACCTCCTACCTGAACCTTTTCACTTGAGATACCAGGGATCGAACCTGGGACCTTCTGCACGCCAAGCAGATGCTCTACCACTGAGCCACAGCCCCTCCCCTTTCCCTCACACAATCTATGCAGTTAAACATCACTCCTGGAGTTCCTGACAGAAACAATAGTTCCTCCCCCCTCAAGATAGAAACGCTCTCCTAAACGATGTTGCCCTTTCTAAAATGGAAATCGCTTAACCAAACTTCGTCTTAATCAACAAAATCTCTCCGCTTTTTTTAAAAAAAGTGTTTTCCTTGCGCGTAAGCCGGCGTCTTTCAAATAATCCACAAGCAAATAGCTCTATTCTGAAGATGAGAAATTATAAAAGACCATGTAATCAGCTGACAAAGGCGCTGAAAACAACCCCGGAGGAAACACTTAGAGCTAGTTGTATGGAGCCACAATGCCCCGGTCTGTCTTCCCCTCCCACTCTTTCGGGGGACGCCCCTGACTTTTCTCAACTCGCAACCAGACTTTATGAATGGGACCCAGAGAACGTTTTCTGGGAATGCATCACAAAGGGAAAGAATTAGAGTATTACTGAAGAGTGAGCCATATGCTACTCAGATCTGGATGACTAAGAAGTGGGTCGCTTTTCCCACACGAGTGGCTGCATGAATCACACTTTCTTCCAACACCGAACTGGTAGCTAAAAAGCTTTGATGAGGCAGCCTGGGAGGCAGAAGGAGCTGCGAAACAAAATACGAAACGTTATAGTCAGTGACGTTTTAATGGTTTCCTTAGGGCCACACTGAAGGTTTAAAGTGTTTGACAGCCAGTTGGGTGTAGTGGTTAGGAGCGCAGACTCTAATCTGGGAGAACCGGGTTTGATTCCCCACTCCTTCACATGCAGCTGCTGGTGTGACCTTGGGTCAGTCACAAGTTCTCTTAGAGCTACTCTCGAAAGAGCTCTCTCAGCCCCGCCTGCCTCACAGGGTGGCTGTTGTGGGGAGGGGAAGGGGAAGGAGATTGTAAACTGCTCTAAAACTCCTTCGGGTAGTGAAGGGTGGGGGATACATCCAGACTGCTTTCCCACAAGCTGCTGCTCTGCCCTCGCTCTTCCTTTCCCCCAGATTGTATGTGTCAATTTCCCACTACTTGCTGCATGGCCGCATTTTGACCTGCAGCTTCACCCAATTTTCCCCGCAACCACTCGATCCAGTTTTTTGATGATCAAAAAGATGTGGGGAAAATCAGGTGAAGCTGTGGGTCAAAATGCAGCCACGCAGCAAGTTGTGGAAAGTTGACACATAAATCGGGGGGGGGAGGAAGAGTGAGGGCGGAGCAGCGGCTTGTGGGAAAACGGTCCCAATCTCTCCTCTTTATCCCTTGTCCCTGAACCCTGCCCTCCCCGGACCCCACCCCCAAATCTCCAGGAATTTCCCTACCTGGAGCCGACAACCGTACACACAAACCAATCTGGGCCTAGAAATTGGGCTTGGGGAGGCCACCGAAGACACGACGTGGAATGACTTGGTGCTTTTCAGTCCCCATTTCCGCAAAGCTGTTAGAACAAACTCTCCTCAACTTGTATCGATAAGTGGGCACCAAATGTTTCGAACACATCTCTCATAAACTTGCACGCGTGTGTACCTGAGCAGACCACTGAAACTGGATTCCTTTCCAGAGCCAGTGAGGAGCAGCAGTTAAGAGTGTCGGACTAGCATCTGGGAGACCCGAGTCTGGATCCCTGCTCATGCCATGGAAGCTCGCTGGGTGGCCTCGGGCCAGTTGCACTCTCTCTCATCCTAACCTACATCGCAGGGTTGTTGTGAGAGTAGAATGGAGGGGAGGAGAGGAGAAAGATGGAAAGCCACTGTGGGTCCCCACTGGGGAGAAAGGCAGGGTTCAGATAAATTAATTTTTTTTAAAAAAGTTGATGTTAAATCTGCTTTCCACCACCAAGACAAGTGAGGGGAGCAGCCCAGCCGCCTAACTCCTAGGATTTCTGAAGCAGCGGATGTGCTTGCTAGGGGTGGTAACAGTCATGCATTTGCACGGTATCCCCCAACTCTACAGCCACCTCACAACAGTTATCAGTACGGTTCAAGGTTCTGGTATTAACCTTTTAAGGCCCAAAAAACCCTTTGTATAAAAACTAGATGTGATGCCTTTTATAGATGTAATTTAGTTACAGGTTTGTAAAATGGGCCATACCAATGCCAATATGTATTCTGGTAGTCAGGGTATCTCAGGTATGAATGTGTGTCTCTCCATCCATGCAAGTATTCTTCTGTTTTTTATACAAAGGGTTTTTAAGAATTTGTATATTATTGTATGAATGTGTGTCTAGACAAGATTGTATTTGTGACCACTGAAGAAGGCCTTTCATGGCCGAAACGCGTCTGGTCTTTAGTATCATATGTATTGTCCCATCATGTGTATAAATGTGGGAAAGTCCTGTTTACATGTGGATTTTAAACGTATTTTAACTCGTGTACACCTTATTAAATTTTGAACTGTTTAATATTACATTAGCTCTGTCCTCGACTAGGGCCAGGGCCTTTTCAGCTCTGGCACCGGCCTGGCAGAACTCTCTGCCGAATGGCATCCATGCCCCGTGGGACCTGACGCAGCTCCGCAGGGCCTGTAAGACAGAGATGTTCCACCAGGCCCATAGCTGAGGACAGCCACGGTTCATCATCAAGCCTGACCACCTCTATCTTTCCTCTGTCTTTTCCACACACACACACACACACACACACAAGGGGAAATGGCATAAACAACACCATCTGAAATAATCTTATGTTTGTTTATTGTTTTAGCTGTTTTTGATGTATTTATTGGAATGTATCTATCGGAATGTTGTTCACCACCCTGAGCCCCACGCATGGGGGAGGGTGGTCTGTAAGTCGAATAAATAAATGCTAAGACCTGCGGTTCCTTGTCTCCCATCAATCACCCCCATGGCGGTGACCTCCCTTCCCAGCCAATGGTTAGGTAGATCTTCATCCGTGGTGAGTAGAGTGTCCAGAAGGTTTGAACCAGACTCTTATAGAGCAGAGGGTGATTGCGGGAGGTTCCAACCGCATCAGGGTCCTTGTGACTCAAACACACGAGGGATTATGGCAGATGTGGAGTGACCAAAACCACCGCTGAGTTCATCAGATTATAGCAGCTGAATCATACCCGTCAAGGCTTCCATCAGGATGTGCAATGAACTTCCAAAATGTGGTCGAATGTTAATGAAAAGGAGGAGCCAAAACAATTTGACTTTTTGTGACTCACGCTTGCTAGAAGGAGTCACTGCTCGGCCACCGTGGATGCAAACTGGAGACGGTGACTCAGGATGCTCCCCCCCCCCAACAGAGACTTCCCCATTCAGTTCAATGGAGGGTGCGGCCTTATAAGCAGTGAGCTGCTGCCTCCTTCACAGGAAAGCTGCATCTCCGTAGGAGGACGATGCAGAAGATGAACAAGGAGACATTTTTATTGAGATATTTGGTTGCTGTAGTAAAGTTTGCCCAGCCACAGAAGCATGATACTGAGTGCAGTAAATAAATCTCCCAAGAACTTTATTGCAAAAAAAGAGGTAAACTTACATTTATTCAGGTAGATCTAGTTCACATTCAGGTGGTGGTCAAAGGAAGAGAAAAGAACCCTAATCAAAAGAGTATTTTCCCTTTCACAATGGCCAGCTGGTCTGGTATCCTGCGTGAACATAACATAACATAACATAACATAACATAACATAACATAACATAACATAACATAACATAACATAACATAACATAACATAACATAAGAGAAGCCAATGTTGAATCAGGCCAATGGCCCATCTAGTCCAACACTCTGTCACACAGCGGCCAAAATATACCACGTGCCATCAGGAGGTCCAGCAGTGGGACCAGGACACTAGAAGCCCCCTCCCACTGCTGCCCCCTCCAGCACCAAGAATAGAGTGCATCACCTGCCCCAGACTGAGAGTTCCCATCTATACCCTGTGGCTAATAGCCACTGATGGACTTCTGCTCCATATGTTTATCTAATTCCCTCTTGAAACTGTCCATGCTTGTAGCTGCCACCACCTCCTGTGGCAGTGAATTCCATGTGTTAACCACTCTTTGGGTGAAGAAGGACTTCCTTTTATCTGTTCTAACCCGACTGCTCAGCAATTTCATGGAGTGCCCACGGGTTCTTGTATTGTGAGAAAGGGAGAAAAGTACTTCTTTCTCAACCTGCTCTACCCCATGCATAATCTTATAAACCTTGATCATGTCACCCCTCAGCTGTCGTTTCTCCAAGCTAAAGAGCCCCAAGTGTGTGGGAGTATGAGGGTGTTGTATCTAAGGAGAGACCTGCAGAGACATGTGTCTCCATGGAAGGCCATGTAAAGTGAGGGAGAGGATGAAGGGAGAAGGAGGAGGGGTCAGAGAGCAGTTCCCAGATTAAGACAAAGAGAGGCATCCCATTCAAGGAGATAACACCTATACACCCTTAGGGTGATGTAGCGCCCCCCAATGTCCAGGCATGCTGAGTCGCTCACTCCAACTCTTTTTAACCTCTGTAGAACTATATAATTTTTCTTCACATGAGCAGACATGATAGGAAAAAAGTAGTACCACAGTCACAAAAACTCCAGCTTATTCTCTCCACAACCTACAGCTCATAAGATGACTCCATCTTGCATGTTAGTTGCTGCTAGTCCCTTTACTTTTCATACGATTCAGTTTGAAGAGGATGTTGCTTGGAGCAAACACGTTTGTCAACCTTTGCCCAAGGCAGATAAAGGTAGTTCACATGGAGAAAAGCCTGCGTTACAGAGCTGAAATGGATTTGCCCCTGAAATTCTCCAAAAACGGTTCTCTGAAGTATTTCGATGGCAAATAGTCTCCAAATGGCTGTGTGAGAATTCGGCAATTCTTTGATCGTTAGCATATACCTAAAAAAGTGTCTGCAGAAGACGACATTTGACAGTATCTCACAACAGACATATTGTAGCAGTCAGGATCTGTCAGATACATGTATTGAGTGTGGTGTGTGTGTGTGTGAAATGGTGTCAAATCACAGCCAACTTATGGTAACCCCATAGGGTTTCCAAGGAAAAGGATGAACAGAGGTGATTGGCAGTGTTCCCTCTAAGCTGAGTTAGTGTGAGCTAGCTCACAGTTTCTTAGCCTCCGGCTCACACATTTTCATCTCAGCTCAGGAAGGAGGGCTCCAGAGCAATGTTCCCTCTAAGCTGTGGAGTCTTGTGAGCAAAAATTCTGATTTGTGAGCCACTGGCATTAAAGTTGTGAGCGAGCCATTTGGCTACTGCATCGATTAGTGTGCTCTGGAGCCATCCTTCCTGAGCTGAGGCAAAAATGTGTGAGCCGGAGGCTAAAAAACTGTGAGCCAGCTCACACTAACTCAGCTTAGAGGGAACATTGCTACAGAGCAGACTAATTTATGCAGTAGCCAAATGGCTCATTCACAACTTTAATGCCGGTAGCTCACAAAGTAGAATTTTTGCTCACAAGGCTCCACAGCCTGTCCATGCACAGCAGCCCTGGGCTTCCTTGACGATCTCTTATCCACGGACTAGCCAAGGTTCCCCCTGCTTGGCTTCCAAGATCTGGTGCTACTGGGCTAGTCGGGGCCATCCGGATCAGGGCAATCGGATGCATAGCAGTTAGTATTTAAAAGAATAATTCTGCGTATAAACTTTTATGTGCATGCGCACTTCTTCAAATACCTTCTTCAGAAGACGTGAGCGTGCGCTTGTAAGCTTGGACTCAGAGTTAAACTTTGTTGGTCTTAAAGGTGCCACTGGAACCAAACTTTGTTCCATTGCTCCAGACCAACCCGGCTACCCACCGGAATCTATTTAAAAGTATTTGAGAGGTAACCTGCAGAAGCATCCTATTATAGGACAGTACCTGACATGGAGCAACCGACATCTAGCAAGATTTAACAGCTGGACCTGCTGTCACAGTCAACGTTTTAAGAGTACTGAACGTGCACCAGTCAGTGTTTGGCCAAATTCAGCAATTCAGTAATGTTTATACTAAATCTTGGTTTTAACTGCTCTGTCAGTCAGAAATAGGATTTTTTTTAATCAAGTAGTTCCAACCTCTGAAAGTTGAAACTTGAGATAAGATTCTAACATCTACATTCAGACTACAAAAGTTGAAAATTCACCCATTTGTCTCACTGTGTATTTGTGTATTTTATGAGCTAGTCCGATTGAGAAGACCTTTTTATCAATTCACTATTTAGTGTGGTGTGACTGTTTAAATAATGAACTCCTTGCTGTTTATAAATGATTTCCCCCAGTTTGGATTCTCCGCTCCTCAAGGAGGTGCTGTGGTCTCCTAAAACCATGCGGAGAACTTCCCATCATGAAAGACTGGCCCCTCCAGTGTCCATCCCAGCCTTGATGGTCCAGAAGGTTAACATTGCTAATCGTATCAAAAGCCACTGAGAACTGCCACGTTGTGTTGACGCACAGGTGAAGACTAGCCAGGCAAAGAGAAGATGAATAGGAAACGTGGGCTACACGTGAGAGTTTGGGAGGACCCAGAGGGAAGGTGGGACGCACACCACACCCAAGCGTGAGCGATTAACGGGTAGGGGGGCTTGAGGAGTGGCACGTGGTTCTTCATTCAAACCTGGGACATGGCTTGCCATGTCAAGACACAAAGGAGGACGAGGGCTGCTTTGATCCTGGTGCCAGTCCTGTTCCAGAGGCATGGGTGTGCCGCTGGCAGGTTGGATCATACCCACAGATTTGTGTTTGCATTGTCAGTGCAGGAAAAACAAACATGTTTTTAATGTCATCTGTGGAAACAATCGGAGTTGGAAAGTCTAACAGTGACTAACCCTAGAATGTTTGTTTCATCTTCCAAGTCCAGCTAGATAGGAAGGATCAACCCTCGGACAACAACGGTTATAACTGTTGTGTGCTGTCAAGTCGCAAGCAATTGATGGTGACCCCAGGACCATGGCGTTTTTCAAAGTAAGAGATTAGCAGAGGTAGTTTCCTATTCCCCTGACTGGGATGGCCCATGCTAGCCCAGACTTGTCAGATCTAAGAAGCTAAGGAGAGTCGGGCCTGATTAGTCCTTGGATGGGAGACCTCCAAGGAATATCAGGGTTGTTACACAGAGGGAGGCAATGGCGAACCATCTCTGAACATCTCTTGCCTTGAGAACCCTACAGGATTGCCATAAGTCAACTGTGATTTGATGACTCTTTACAGAGAGAGAGAGAGAGAGAGAGAGAGAGAGAGAGAGAGAGAGAGAGAGAGAGAGAGAGAGAGTTTTCCATTGCCTTCCTCTGCATAGCAATCCCAGTCATCCTTGGTGGTTTCCCATCTAAGCACTAACCATGACCAACTCTGCTTAGCTTACATACTTATAAACTCTAACAAGATTTGGCTTGTCGGGGTATTCAGGCTAATATCGACAACATATACACACAATCAGGGTTCAGCCTGATGGATAGACAGATGTTTCTGCAGTTTCTCTCAGGGCTTCAGCTGAAGTCTGTTGTGGGTACGTAAGGCCTTGAAGGGAAATGTGAAGGGGGATGAAAAGAGAAAGATCTGGGAATGATGCGGGCCAACGTATTCTCCTGGGTTCATCTCCTATAGCCCATACCTCTTCCTTTCCTTTTATGTACACTTCGTCGGAACTGTGTACACATGGAGGTGTTCCTAGTCCACCAATGCCAGCTTTTGCACCTGGGTGCCTTCCGAGAAGCAGGTGAGCCCTGACCAAACATTTGACATAGCAGTTGAGGAGATTATGATGATTACCTCCATGATCCTGTCTGTAGTCCAAACACTGATGCTTTAGGTGTCTGCACACTGGTTGGCATGAAACAGAAGAAACCAGTGTGATCCTGGGCCAAGTTAAAGTTTTCCCATTATAATACGGTTAATCCAAAGGATTCCATATTAAGTGTATTGCTGTAGGTCAATAGTTTTTAAAGATACAAGAAACCAACTCTTAGCTCCACCATGATGATCTAGGAACTCAAAAATCTCCTCTCAAAAGTCCAAGTCATCAGCAGGTCAGTGGTTAGCCTGGTGGAGATGGGCCAGAAAGACCTGAGCTCAAGTCTTGGCTGAACCAAGAATTCCAGGGCCAGCCCTGCTATCATGGACAATAAGGCAGCGGCCTCAGACAGAAGAGTTGGGTATTCTTAAATAGGCAAATTGCCTGTTATTGGGTTCATTATTTGAAGGGACCACAGAAGATGTCAAAAGCCTCTGGAAGAAAATTTGAACATGGGGAGATAAAATGGGTGCTTGGATGCCTGGCCAAAGTGGTGGCAGTCAACCATGATTGCTCAGTCTACTGAACCACCCCAAGCACCCTCTGCCACTGAAGCAGGAAGAACCTCTGAGTCCTGGTGGGAAATTGCAATGGCATGAAAGAAGGCATGCCTTTCCTCTTGTGATGCCCAGGATGCGTCCAAGGAAGGATGGGATCACCATCATCACCATCTCAAGAACTGACAACTAGTCATTTCTGCCAATGCATCACCCCAACTTGATTCTGCCAATGCATCACCCCACCTAATGATACAGCCAAGCCCCAGGAGGAAGAGGAGAAGAAGAAGAGATTGGATTTATAGCCTGCCCTTCACTCAGAGTCTCAGAGTGGCTTACAATCTCCTTCCCTTCCCCTCCCCACAACAGACACCCTGTGAGGTAGGCGAGGCTGAGAGAGCTCTGACAGAACTGCTCTTGAGAGAACAGCTCTGAGAGAACTTGTGACTGACTCAAGGTCACGCCAGCAGCTGTATGTGGAATCATACCCAGTTCTCCCAGATTAGAGTCTGCACTCTTAACCACCAAACTGGAGAATGCTCCATTTGGATCTCATGCCAGACACCGTAACAGCTTGTAGGTGTTCTGGGTAGAGGTGGAATTCAGTGAGCTGAGCAGTTTGTTAATATTCACCATCCCCATGTCGATTTCAGGAACAAATTCATGAGCCCCTCTTTTCTCCTCCTTTTCCTTTTCCTGTTGCTGATTTCCCTCCCATATTAAAATTAACAATTTTTCCAGCATTAATTTTCCATCAGTGCTGAACAAATGGCATAAACGGTGTGTGTGTGAAAAACAGAATCATCAACAACAATGAAAACCAGGCAGACTGAAGCTGGAGACAGTGACAACCCGTGACATCGGAAGGAAAAGCAAACAGTCCCAAGGCCTGGGGCAGTTGCCGGATGAGCCCAGGCAGGCTACTCTGTCTGGCATCAGCATCTCAGCTTTAAAAAGGACAGAATGGCTCCCTTGCTTTAAGGTCCATCCAGACATTACTGAATGCATTAGCTGTTGTAGACTTTCCGGGCTGTGTGGCTGCGGTCTTGGCATTGTAGGACCTGACGTTTCACCAGTAACTGTGACTGGCATCCTCAGAGGTATAACACAGAAAGATGGAGAACTCTCCGTGTCAAGGTTATGTTATACCTCTGAGGATGCCAGTCACAGTTACTGGTGAAACGTCAGGTCCTACAATGCCAAGACCATGACCACACAGCCCGGAAAATCTACAATGGCTAATGAACTCCAGCCGTGAAAGCCTTCGACAACATATTACCAAATTCCTTTACGAAAAGCACGCCCATCTAGAAATGAGCATGCAGCCAGTGTGTAGATCACCACAGGGATAATTTGTCCTCAGTTGCATGGCCTCAAGTGTGCACAGTGCAAAATCCACACATTTATGATCTGCCTATACAACCATTTGGACTAAGGTCGGGACCCACATAGCAGTAGGGCAGTGGGTATGCTTTGGGTCTAGGGAATGCACGAACCATTTGTTGTTGTTCAGTCGCACAGTCGAGTCCGACTCTACGCGACCCCATGGACCAGATCACGCCAGGCCCTCCTGTCTTCTGCTGTCCACTGAAGTTTGCTCAATTTCATGTTCATTGCCTCGATGACCCTGTCTAACCATCTCATCCTTTGCCATCCCCTTCTTCTTTGACCTTCAGTCTTTCCCACCATCAGGGTCTTCTCCAGTGAGGGCTCCCTTCTCATTTGGTGGCCAAAGTATTTGAGCTTCAACTTCAGGATCTGGCCTTCCAGGGAACAGTCAGGGTTGATTTCTTTTAGGATTGACTGATTTGATCTCCTTGCAGTCCAAGGGACTCTCAAGAGTCTTCTCCAGCACCATAGTTCAAAAGAATCTATTTTTGGTGCTCGGCCTTCCTTATAGTCCAGCTCTCGCAGTCATACATTACTACGGGGAATACCATTGCTTTGACCATGCGGACTTTTGTTGGCAAGGTGATGTCTCTGCTTTTTATCATGCTGTTTAGGTTTGCCATCGCTTTCCTCCCAAGGAGCAGGCGTCTTTTAATTTCATGGCTGCAGTCACCATCTGCAGTGATCTGGGATCCCAGGAACGTGAAGTCTGTCACTACTTCTACGACTTCCCCTTCTATTTGCCAAGAAGTGATGGGGCCAGATGCCATGATCTTAGTTTTTTTGATGTTGAGCTTCAAGCCCACTTTTGCGCTCTCCTCTTTCACCCTGAGCAAGAGGCTCTTTAGGTCCTCTTCACTTTCTGCCATCGGAGTGGTATCGTCTGCATATCTGAGGTTATTGATCTTTTCCCCAGCAATCTTAACTCCAGCTTGTGATTCATCAAGGCCAGCATTTCGCATGATTGTACTCTGCATATAAATTAAATAAGCAAGGTGACAATATACATCCTTGTCGTACTCCTTTTCCTATGCTAAACCACGAACCATGGTACACCGTATAAGAACATATAAGACGAGCCCTGCTGGATCAGACCAGTGGACCATCTAGTACAGCATCCTGTAGCCAGCCAGTTCCTCTGGAGGTCCGACAGCAGGGCACAGAGACCAAGGCCATCCTCTGATGTTGCTTCCTGGCACTGGTATTCAGAGGTTTACTGCCTCTGAATGTGGAGGTTTCCTTCAGTCACCATGGCTAGGAGCTAGGATTCTCCTTCGGGAATCTAATCCCCTTTTAAAGTTGTCTCCATCTGTGGCTGTCACTACCGTGTCATCCTAATTGCCCTTCTAAATCCACCAAGGTCAATGGATTTTGAGGGGGGTAACTCTGCTTAGGATGATATTGCTAGTCTCTTTATGACATTCAGAAATGAAATAGATATTTTTCTTGGGGTTCTTTTCCTGACCCATGAAATGATACGTATATACTGAAGCTGGGGTGAGCACAAATATTTGTAACCAAAGCACATCTGGCCTTGACACACGTTGTCTGCTGACTCCTACAAACATAAGAAGAGCCCTCCTGGATCACACCAGAACATAAGAACATAAGAGAAGCCAATGTTGGATCAGGCCAATGGCCCATCTAGTCCAACACTCTGTCACACAGCGGCCAAAATATACCAGGTGCCATCAGGAGGTCCAGCAGTGGGGCCAGGACACTAGAAGCCCTCCCACTGCTGCCCCCCCCCAGCACCAAGAATAGAGAGCATCACCTGCCCCAGACTGAGAGTTCCTATCTATACCTTGTGGCTAATAGCCACTGATGGACCTCTGCTCCATATGCTTATCTAATTCCCTCTTGAAACTGTCCATGCTTGTAGCTGCCACCACCTCCTGTGGCAGTGAATTCCATGTGTTAATCACTCTTTGGGTGAAGAAGGACTTCCTTTTATCTGTTCTAACCCGACTGCTTAGCGATTTCATGGAGTGCCCACGAGTTCTTGTATTGTGAGAAAGGGAGAAAAGTATTTCTTTCTCAACCTGCTCTATCTCATGCATAATCTTATAAACCAGCGGTCCATCTAGTGCAGCATCCTGTCTCACACAGCAGCAACATGTCTTATTCTAGAAAAAGGTTCTCCCAGAAGGGCTGAAGTCCTACACACAATGGCCAACCAGTTCCTCTGGAGGGCCAACAGCAGGGCATAGAGGCCGAGGCCTCCATAAGAATATCAGAAGAGCCCTGCTGGATCAGACCAGTGGTCCCTCTAGTCCAGCGTCTTGTCTCACACAGTGGCCAACCAGTTCCTCTGGAGGGCCAACAACAGGGCAGAGAGGATGAGGCCAAAGAAACATCAGAAGAGCCCTGCTGGATCAGACCAGTGGTTCCTCTAGTCCAGCATCCTGTCTCACACAGTGGTCAACCAGTTCCTCTAGACAGCCAACAACAGGGCAGAGAGGCTGAGGCCTTCATAAGGACATCAGAAGAGCCATGCTGGATCAGACCAGTGGTCCCTCTAGTCCAGCATCCTGTCTCACTCACATAGTGGCCAGCCAGTTCCTCTGGAGGTCCAACAACAGGGCAGAGAGGCTTAGGCCTTAATAAGGACATCAGAAGAGCCCTGCTGGATCAGACCAGTGGTCCCTCTAGTCCAGCATCCTGCCTCACACAGTGGCCAACCAGTTCCTCTGGAGATCCAAGAACAGGGCAGAGAGGCTGAGGCCTTCATAAGGACATCAGAAGAGCCCTGCTGGATCAGACCAGTGGTCCCTCTAGTCCAGCATCCTGTCTCACTCACAGAGTGGCCAACCAGCTCCTCCAGAGGTCCAATAACTGGGCATAGAGGACAAGGACTGTCTTCTATTGATGTCTCCTCCTGGCACTGTTCTTCAGAGACTGACTGTCTCTGAGCATGAAGATTCCCTTTAGTCACCCTGGCTAGTAGCTGCTGATAGACCTACCTTCCATGAGAATCCTTGAACAAAGAGTTATCCATGTAGAAATAACACATTATAGGTAGCCAACAATGTGTGTGTTTGAATAGCAGTGTTTTAAAATAAAATTGTTAACAGCCAGTTCACTGTGCTGTAAATGTTAGATTCAAGGTAATGTTAGTGGTGGCAGATACACACTTGAGTGGCTCACAAAAGCAGTAAGACCCTTAGGGCTCGAAAAAGTACCTTCAAGTGTTGAGGAACACGGAACATCTAAAAGAGAGTTGGTCTAGGGGTTCAATATGGGAGGCCGCTGAACAGGTGGGTTGGTAAGTCCTCTCTACAGTGCACACACCAGCGCCTCTTCTTTCTCACCTGCCTCCAGTCCTTCCATCTTCTGCATCAAGTGAAATAAACAAATGGGTGTCTGAAAATGCACCCATGCAATCAAGTAACAGGTGGAAGAGTCACGGCGGTTTCCCCAGTTCCTCCAGGCCTTCCATTTCCTTGTGTCCGTAAAGATCAGATTGAAAGTTTGAATTCAGAAGCTATAGATGTTCCAAATGATGGTTCTGGAACAGGAAATACTCTTGAGTTGTTTAGTGTTTCCAGAGATTTATTCTTGACTAAAATGGAGGTTGGGGTTAAACAGAAGAAGGAGAGTAGATTGGATTTATATCCCGCGCTTCACTAGAATTCTCAGAGCAGTTTACAATCTCCTTCCCTTCCTCTCCCCACAACAGACACCCTGTGAGGTAGGTGGGGCTGAGAGAACTTCTGACAGCAACTGCTTTTGAGAGAAGAGCTCTGAGAGGACCATGGCTTGCCCAAGATCATCCAGCAGCTGCAAGTGGAGGAGCGGGGAATCAAACCCGATTCTCCCAGATTAGAGTCCGCACACTTAACCACTACACCAAAGCAATTCACGCTCCCAATAGCTTTTTTATCATGTATTTATTATAGCTCTGTCCCAATCTTTCTTCCATCATGGAACTGAAGGCGGAGAAGTGAGAATTTGAACTCGGGCACCCCCAGTCTTAGTCTGACCTTTAACCACTATACTACATGGCTGTTGTATTTTGTGACTTCCACACACTCTGGGCCTCCAGCGAAAATAACTCTTACAGTGAAAGCTGATGTTTTACTATCAAGGAGTTGGATGATATGAAAAAAAGTTTAACTGAATACCCAAATGCATTTGTACGCCTTAATTAATGGGTCCCCAACATGACGCCCATGTGTGCCATGGGGGCCTGCTGACAACTTCTCTGGTGCCCACCAAGTGGGGCCAGATGGTGCTTTTGCCATCTGATTGGCTGTCCAGACTTTTAAAAACATCGCTTTAGCAGCAGTTGCCACCTGGCGCAAGGTTCTTCACTGTGAAGCTGCAGGTAAACTGAAGGTAAACTGTTCAAGAAAATATTTTTAAACAAAGGCCTGTTAAACAAAGCATTTTTCTGAGATGCTGAAGAGCTGCTGTCAGAGCTATGCAAAACCTCAGTCACATTTTTGGTTGACTCCGCCTCCTGCAGCAGCCATTTTGTGGTTGACTCCACCTCCTGCAGCAGCCATTTTGTGGTTGGCTCCGCCTCCCACAGCAGCCATTTTGTGGTTGTACCCAACATCCTGTGTCAGAATTCCAAAGGTGCCTGCAGCCTCAAAAAGGGACACCCCCCCCCAGCCTTAAGGTATTTTATTGCCTGGGTGGGTGTCCTCTGTCACTTCCTGTTTGGTAAGATGACCACTTCCACAAGAGTTGTGGGCAACATGTAGGGTTGCCAACCTGCAGGCAGGGCCTGGAATTGTACCAGAATTACTACCGGACTCCCGATTGCAGCAATCAACTCCCCTGGAGGAAATGGCCACTTTTGAGGCAGACCCTGTGGCATCCCACCCCCGCTGAGCTCCTGTGCTCCCAGACTCCACCCTCTCTAGGAACCGCCAATAAATCTCCAGGAATTTCCTGAGCCAGATCTGGCAACCCTGGCAACCCCTAAGGAAAAAAAGAAACTAAAAAGAAGATCATGTAACAAAGGAGAATTGCTCATAGGCTGCAAATATTGGAAATGGTCCATACATAACCAGCGTAAAACGTTCCCTTGGTTGTCTATACTTCACCAGTAATAATTCTTTACAAAAAAAATAGGCAGCACAGGAAAACTCCAAAAAAAGGTCTTATTGAACCACTGAGAACACACATTTCTTTTTTGCCGCCAACCCGTTCAGATCTTGTTTAGTTGGAGGTCAGAGACCAGCGGCATCTGACCTGCCGAAGTTAATTCCGCAGAACAATAGAGGAGAGTTTCCAAGGCCTTATCCTATTACCTTTTGATACCAAATTAATTGTGTTTTTTCCACTCTCACAATGATTCCCTGACCCTCTCCGCTCTGTGTGTTGCTGGCAAAGGGCGGTGGATTAAATTTAAGTGAGTGCCGAGAGAGATCGGTTTTTAATCTGCCAGAGTTCCTGTATTATTAAAGGGATCTGGAAAACCAGCTATTAATAGCTGAAATCTGGTCTTTGGCACAGGCGCTGGGTCATCCATCAAAACTCAAAGGATCTCCGCTTTTGTTTCTTTGTTTAAAAAAGAAACAATAGACTAAAGGTATGTCTGCCCTACAAGCCTTAATTGGTTTTGGTGGCATGCCTTCCTTGCAAGATGCTCGAAGGTTTGTCATTCCAATATGGGGGGGGGGGATTACCGGGCCTCAAGCACTGGGAAAGGTCAGGACCCTGCAAGAGGACAACTTGTTCCGCAGGTGTGAGCCGGAGGCAGGGAGAGCAGCACCGGCAATCAATCTAGCGCCACCTTGTGACTAACTAGGGAAGGGAAAGCAGCACCGGTGGGTGGAGCCTCACCTCCTCTTCTTTATAGGGCCAGTGTGGTGCAGTGGTTAAGTGCGTGGACTCTAATTTGGGCGAACCGGGTTTGATTCTCCACTCTTCCGCATGCAGCTGCTGGTGTGACCTTGGGTCAGCCACGGTTCTCTCAGAGCTGTTCTCTCAGAGCTCTTTCAGCCCCACCTACCTCACAGCGTGTCTCTTGTAGGGAGAAGAAGGGAAGGAGATTGTAAGCCATTCTGCGACTCCGAGTGAAGGGCGGGGTAATATCCAATATCCTCCTCCTCCTCTTCTTCTCCTTCTTGTGTGTTTAATTTCAACACGAGTCTGCGGACTGGAGTACTCTTTCTGATTCTCCCCACATTCTTACTTGTCTTTGAAATATGGTGCACGTGAGGGCTTGACCTTAGTACTTTTTTATGCTCTGCAGACTTTCATAAGAATTGCTTTTCCCAAAGATTGTTGATTTGTTAACTGTATACAGCCTCACTTTACAAATGTTAAAAATGATTCTTGCAGTTTGAAGTTATAGATCAGGCCGTGGTCACACGGCAAGGAAACTGCAATTTGTTCCTGGTATAATTTAATCGGGAATATTTTTCTTTGGGTTGGGATGATCACATATCCCTCCCCGAACCAGAAGCATTGTGCGAGGAGGCTCTGGACACTATCTAGATGCAGCCGGCCCCTCTCTTTCCACCGCACCGCCCACCACCTGCCAGCCCATCCGGCACTTCCTTCCCCCTGCCCACCTTCAGCAACTTTCCCCGCCGCCTCCTGCTGCCCGACCAGCCCCGGCTCCACGCTGCTGGCAAGCCGGGTCCTCCTTCCCTCCCCTCCTAACGCCACAGCTTCGGGCCCACCACCGCTCGCCTGCTAGCCCGCCTGGCACTTCCTTCCCTGACCACCCCCCCCTCCAGCAAATTTGCCTCCTGCTGCCCACCGCTTCACTCCTGGGGCGGGCAGGAGCTTTCTCCATGCTTGATGAGCGCATGAATATCTATAATGTATTTTTTAAGCACTGGATTGCTCAGGCGCTCAGCCAGAAGCTGTTAAAAAAAACCCTCACTGCGCAAAGAACAGTCAGACGGCCCCAATTGCGATGGTTGCGAGAGGTAGCTGTTCAGGTGGGCAAAACTGCACATTCAAAGCACAAATACCAGGAAAATACTCGATTTTCCGGGGACAGGAAAATGCACTAGAGAACCGGGAACATTGCGGGAGTGAGCCTGCTTCGGCAAGGGAGGCGGATTGGCCATCTGATCAGTATCTTTAAATACAGGCGAGAACGGCTGTGAACCCCAGTCAAAAGGACCGTGTGGCCGCACCTTCAGTCCTTTTCAGAGGAAGACTCACAAAACAAATACTTTATCAGGAAATTTCGTCAATCTATTTTTTGGACCTTTGTTTTGGATTTTATTGTTATATAGTACTTTGTACTTTACATTGATTCATACACTATTTGGACACTATTCATGAGTAATTGTTTATTTTAGCATCTGTACACAGCTTTGCGTTTTCTCTTTCCTATTGTTTGTCTGTGGCTGTGGTCCTCTGGGGTTTTTTTGTGATTCTCCCTTTGTACAGTACCTGTCTGATTCTAGACATTGCATTTAAAAATATATTTATCTTTAAGATGTATATCATGTCTTCCTGTCTGAACTGGACATCGGGTTGCCATCCTGCAGGTGGTTGCTGGAGTTCTCCTGGGATTACAACGGATCTCCACACTACAGAGATCTGTTCCCCTGAAGAAAATGGCAGCTTTGAAGGGTGGATTCTGGGGCATTATCCTGTACTGGGGTACCCTGCCTCCCTGAATTGCGCCCTCCCTAAGCTCCACCTCAAAACATCCTGGAATTTCCCAACCCAGAACTGGCAACCCTAACTGGAGCATCAAGGCAGATCACAGAACCATTGCAATGTGAACATACACCCAGTTCTGGAATCATCTAAAACTGACACAGCGGGCTTCCCCGTCTGCATAAGAAGGAGCGGAGAGGATCATTTTAAAGAAATGTAGCTACAGTACAGCTCAAAGGCTCAAGTCGGAAAGTGGGCCCCAACCAGATGTCCTAGAAAGAGTGGTCCATACAGTGCCTCAGGCAAGAAGATGCTGGGTCTTTTCTATCCATCTATCCTTCTGGTGAACTTCCAGGGGCTCAGGTTTCTCCCTTGCTTTTGCCTTCTTATTTGACTTCAGAAGGAATCAGAACCAGAACCAGGAACTGAGCTTCCCCCAGTGATCTGAACATACAAGGTGGTTGACAAGGGAGAAGCGAGTTCTGAAGCCGTCTTACATATGTACATACATGCTGTCAAATAACAACAGAATTATGGGAACCCCAGCAAGAAGCTTTCACGGCAAGTGAGAAGCAGAGGTCATTTGCCAGCGCCTTCCTCTGCAGAGCCTTCCTTAGTGCTCTCCCTTCCAAGCACCGACCTTGCTTAGCTTCTGAGATCTGACAAGATCAAACTATACCTGACAAGATCAAGCTGCCTACCCTCCCAAAGGAATCTCAGACCAAAATAATCATAATCGCAACAGTAAATCCACCACATCTTAAGGAGGCGAGTCAAGGCTTCAGCGTCCTCACAGTGGCTGTTTTCAGAAACCTGAAGGTCCCAAATAGCACCATTTACCACCTGGAGAGTTCCAAAAACAAGGAACACCTTGTCAAGTTAAGTGTTTACGTGTGTCAGTGCATTATTAGCATTTTATAAAGGGAACAGAAGGTAACAGGCACCGTCAAGTCACAACTGACTCGTGTCACCTCCATGAAATTCCACACCAAGGAGTTTTCAAGGCGAGAGATGGACAGGGGTGGCTGGCCAAGGCCTTCCTCTGCAGAGTCTTCCTTGGTGGTCTCCCATCCAAGTCCGGACCCTGTTTAGCTTCCAAGCTCTGATGAGGTCAGGCTAGCCTGGACTGTTTAGGGTCACTACATACAGGAAACTGGGCTATAGTAAAACAAAATTGTTTGGGATGCCATTTTTGCAAAGGGAATAGGATCAAAGGTTTAATGTCCATGGAAATTCTTCAGGAAGGTTCCCTACCTCCCAGTGCTTTATTTATTGTGTGCAGACTACCTGTTCTTATTGCATCGTTTTCTAATCTTTGTAACCTTCTTGTATAAAGTTTGAGTCCAGTAGCACCTTTAAGAAAGCCAGTTGAGCTTTCGTCTGCCTGCACACTTCTTCAGAGGCCTTCTTGATGCCTTCTTGCACGTATGATACTAAATTTCATTTAGATTCGAAACCAGTGGCATTTTAGAGACCACCAAGATTTGGGGGGCTATGAGCTTGCAAGAATCAAAGCTGCCTTCATCAGGTACCAGAGAGCTTTTGATGCTCAAAAGTTGATACCCTGAAATTCTTGTTGGTCTCTACTGGGCTCAGATCAACCTGTTCCACTGCAGACCAACACGGCTCCACTCTGCAACTCTCTTGTTTCATCGCTCGCTAATTTCGCAATCCAGTTCGACCAGTTGTCAATGATACAACTGTGTTAGTGCCTTTTTTGATCTGCCTTGAGCCTCAATGAGAAAAGGTGGGCTAGAAATGAAACGAAATGACTAAATAAGTGACAACACCCTGGTACCATCCAAGACAAAATCCACATAATACCTTTTGTGCAACATAAAGTGTGCTGTGGCATCGCAACCAGCTCATGGCAACCCTTGTGAAGTTCCACCTCATGGGGGTTTCAAGGCAAGAGAGGAGCATATGTGGTCTGCCACGGCCTTCCTCTGCATAGCAGCCCTGGTCTTCTTTGGTGGTCTCTCATCCTAGTACTGACCATGGTCGACACCCACCCACCCCCGCTTACCTTTTATTAGGACCAACCAAAACGACAATGTTGTGCCATACTTTGGGTTGGTGCTAATAAAAAGTATTATATGGATTTTTTGTTTCTTTCTTTGTTTCGGATTTTGTGTGCCACCAGGATGGTTGGTTACACTTTTATCTCTGCAATCATTAAAGCTGTTGTTTGCACTTCAGGTGCATCTCTTCTCTTCCACAAGTGTTTCTTTGGCAGTCTTTAAGCAGCGGCTGGACAAACACTTGTCAGGGGTGTCAAACCATACAGCCCGTGGGCCAGAACTGGCCCCTCCAAGGCTCTTATCCGGCCTGCGAGCAACCAGTCGCTCCCATAATTGCCAGATTTATTTATTTATTTATACTTTCAATTTCTATACCGCTCTAACCCCGAGGGGTCTTTGAGCGGTTTACACAAATATTAATCGGTACAAGTCCTAATCTAGGGCCATATACAAGGGAGGGGGTGACTAACCTACCAGGCACCCTTTGTAGCGAGTTGTTTTCTTGTTCTGTTGTCTGCGGACGATGTCCTCCTGGCGCTGGTCTTGATTTATTACAACCTTCTGGCTATTGCGACACCTTCAAGTCTGGGCCAAACGCGCGTTCGTGCATGCTCGCTGTCGGCCTCTGTCCATCAGGCTCCGGCCTGTCGCGTCGCCCCGCCTCCACACCTGTTGGTCCAGCCTCCTCTCGCTCGCCAGCCGCCACCATACTTCTCTGCCGCCGCTCGCCACTTGCTGCTCACGCCGCTGCCGCCGCTACTCCACAAGAGTCGGGTGCCCCCCCGCTCTAAGAGCAGGTACCCAATTTGTCTATTTGCCTTTTTTACAGGCTTTCGAGCCGCTGGGTGGACGGGAGCTGGGACAAAGGGCTGGGAGCTCACTCCGGCCGTGGTGGGGCTTGAACAGCCGAAGCTGCTCAGCCAGATGTTATGCAGGCTTCACTTACTGCCTGCGCCACTGCTCCCTTGTATGACAGAGGCTGTGAATTCTGTACCTGTGTACTGTCCCAGTACTACTGTGGACGGTGAAAGTGGGACAGCAGAAGAAGCATCAAACTCTGCATCTCTCCACCCTGCTGACCTCGCTTATCCTGGGACCTCCACATCACTCCAGGGTGAGTGCTACAGACCTTAAATGGTCTCTGTGAGGTGATCACCAGTAGTTAACACTGGAAAGAATATCTGTGCCTCTCAAGCTCCTCCATCAGTTTCATAAACGTACCAGCCAAGGAGGATGACCTTTCCGATGCAAAACCTGGGAACTCTCCAGGGAATGGTGGAACATTGCAGGAGCTGAGATATAGTTAACCACCAGGGACAGTGCCAGTGCTTGTAGTCAGGAGCCTTCTTTGGCCTAAAGCGCAGCTGGAGAGAGGTACGTAATCCTCATCCCTCCCTCTTGGAGAAAATTACCTCCATGCTAAAGGTACAGCATATGCTTCTGAAGCCTGTGCTGCAGCCATCCTGGGAAATCTCTTGATGTATCTGCTGAGGCATTGTCACGCATGGTAGAACCAGACACTGATGGAGTTTCTAAGAAGAATTCGTTGATATCAAAGCAAGAAGCAGATGATGGAGGAAGTCCAGTCTTTGCCCTGTCCTGCGCCATCCATAACGTTCTCTTCAGGAAGAGGTTCACCACCGAGCCAATCCCCAGGGGGCGCCCTCTTTTGGTTCCTCTTTTATCATCATCTGGGTCCTAGAACATGAAAAAGAACCCTTCATTTTTTAAAGTTTTATTTATTTGGACACTGCCTTTGTGTACCATGACCTCCGTTTCCCTTTTTAAGAAAAAAAAAAATGATGACCAGTTCATATCTATGTAACACGCAACCATTAAAAATTCAGTTCTGAAACAAAACACAAATACAACGAACAATCAATTGCAAGAACATTGCCCAAAAAAAAGCAACATGCTAGAACAGCCAGCAAGGAATTGAATTTAACCCCCCCCCCATTTCCTATTGGGACGGGGAACCCTAGCACAGCCGCTCTGGCTCTTGTTCTGGGCTCGGCAGCTTCATGAGATGCGGAGCGATGAGAAATGGAAGTGATGTCAGGACAGGAAAACCGTGATGGTGTCATCCTGCTTGACCCCGCAGACTATAAAAGGCCATCTCCTGGGCTCGATGAGGGCAGTGGAGCCAAAAGGAGCTCCGGAGCTCAGGCATGAAGAGCCTGGGGCAGATCCCGTAGCAGAGGCTAGCCCCCTCAGTAAGGTAAAGGTAAAGGTTTCCCTTGTTCAAACCAACTCTAGGGATGCAGTGCTCATCTTCATTTCTAAGCCGAAGAGCCAGCGCTGTCCGAAGATGTTTCCATGGTCATGTGGCTGGCATGACTAGACGCCAAGGCGCACGGAATGCTGTTACCTTCCCACCAAAGTGGTACCTATTTATCTACTGGGAATTTCTTGCTTTCGAACTGCTAGGTTGGCAGGAGCTGGGGCCAGAGATGGGAGCTCACTCTGTCATGCGGCACTCTCGGGTCTCGAACTGCTGAGCTACTGACTTTTTGGTCTGCAGCTTCAGCGTCCTAACCACTTGAGCCACCGCAGCCCCTAGTCCCCCTCGGCTATATTGTAAAACTTAGGAGTCCTGGACTGCCACAAAAAGGATTGCTCGGGGAACCACAGAAGCAGCCCTCAAGGGAGCTAGGTGGTGCTTTTCCAGCAGGCACCCCTGCTGTGAGGTCATCAGGGGTGTCATAAAAGCCCAAGAACCCCTTATGAGAGAGAGGGCTGCCAAGCAGAAGGGATAATGCCACTTCTGTGGAAAACCCGGGAGTGACAGCAGGAGCTCTAAGAATGGCTGGAAGCTCCACGCAAAGGAGTCAAACTCATTTGTTATGAGGGCCGAATCTAACATAAATGTCACTTGGTCAGCTGGGCCCTGTGTAATGCCAGATTACAAAATGTAATGCCAGATACCGGAGATATAAACTTTATAAAGGACACCGGCAAAACCCAATTAACGATATTATTTCTCACTCAAAATACAAACCCGCTTAAAACATTAACACTCTTACAGTATTTCCTCAAAGTATCTCCCAGATGCCCACCCTCCCACTTCCACCGCCCGTTATGCACTAGCACTGGGACAGTATGCATGGACATAATGCACAGCCCCTGTCATCTGACAGTAAAGCTAATGACCAGTTGCTCTTGGGCCAGATAGGAGCCCTGGATGGGCCGGTTCCAGCCCACGGGCCATATATTTGACATGCCTGCTCTATGGTTTCCTGCAATTCCTAGAGCTACAGCCGTCACTTCCGAGTTTTCCCTGGAAGTGACATCATCACACTTGTGGCAACGCCCCCCATGAGCCCACCAACCAATCCTCCTGCCAGTTGCCAGGTTCAGCCTGACAACCCCATGGGAAGATTGTACTCCTACCCTGCTGAGGAGCTGGAGCTTAGGAACATTCCTCATCAGCGATGAGATAAACCACCTGACCGCCAGGCTTGGGCACTCAACAGGTCACATGCCAAAAGCTGGAGCTGTGTCCTATGAAGCCACAAGAGAGCATACGTTTGGATACCATGTGGATATTCAAATATTAAGCAGCAGCACCAGAGCAGGAAATAATTAATAACCATGCCTTCTGAGAATGAATAAGAGCAGGCCTCTGATCGACAAAGATTTTTAATGTGTTCATGTCAATCAATTTCTATGAATCCCATACTGCTACTTGAGATGGATGGACTCCATGAAGGAAGCCAGGACCCTCAGTTTGCAAGACCTGAGCAAGGCTGTTAATGAGAGGACGTTTGGGGGGGGGGGTCATTAATTCATAGGGTTGCCATAAGTCAGAAACGACTTGACACCACACAACACACACACGTCATACATGCCGTGTGCTTTCGGACACACTGAATAACACACTTGCAATCGACTTTCAATGCACTTTGCAGCTGGGTTTTACTGTGTGAAGTGGCAAAATCGACTTGCAAACGGGGGCTGGCATGCACTGAAACGGCATTATTCAGCATGTGTGAAAGTGCCCTCTGAGACTGCTTCACCCTCACTAACAATAGACTGCCTCTGAATGAAATAACTTTTGGGCAATTGTATCCATATACTTATAAAGCAAGCGTGAGCCTTGGAGGCCTCGTGCCAGGCATACACGCGCTCTCCGTAAGAATCCCGAAACCTTTACTTAGGCTGGGTAGCCGTCAACTGTGACATCACTCGTCGCAATGTTGAAAGACGTCTTCTCGGAGTCGCACAGAAACATGCTGATGTGGGGGCGCTTGGGGAAAGGTCAGAAGCCAACGTGGTCTCTGGCAGCTCGGGCCAGCTGGAGAATAATCGGCTTCAGTCTTTGCCTGCTCCTACAGATCCGGAGTCGTGGCTCTAAATTGCCACTTTGTGACATGTGCCGCCTTTGATCCATCTGTGCCCCTCTCCGTTACTCTGTGAAGTCACAACCTCCTTCTCCGAAGCCTGGAGGAACTTCAGGAGAACATTGGCCGCCTTTGCTCTCTAGCCCTCCTGGGCGAAACAAGAGCTTCCTTTATAACAGCACTGGATTTAGAAACATGTTAAAAGTAATACAGGTTAGCTGCGATCCATCATTTATTTATTTAGAAAAATTCATAGTCCACTCTTCTGCCTGCCCAAGGGCCACCAAGGTGGCTAACAATTTAAAACATGCATGATGACATCAGTTTCAGAGGGTCTTCGTGTTGGTCTGCTGTAGAACAGTTGGATTCGAATCCAGTAACACGTTAGAGTCTGACAAGATTGGGGGGGGGCGGGTATAAGCTTGCAAGAGTTAAAGCCCCCTTCTTCAGATCTCTTCTTCAGGTACCTTCAAGTGCCTGTCTGGCAAAGGGAGCTTTGCCTCTTGCAAGCTGATACCCTCCCAAAATCTTGTCAAAATCTTGATGACAAAACCATTAAAATCAACCCTTCCGATATACATCATTAAAACAATTAAAAAGCAGTTAAAGTATGTACAAAACATTAAAACAGCAACCACAACATTGGTTAGGAAAGAAGGATCATTACGGGAGTGCCAAGTTGGGGGGGGGGAGGCCTTCACTCACTGGCAGAAGATGGCAACAGAAGGAGACAGACAGATTTTACCGAACTGTAGTGGTTAAGTGCACGGACTGTGATCTGGGAGAACCGGGTTTGATTCCCCACTCCTCCACTTGCACCGATGTGACCTTGGGTCAGTCACAAGCTCTGGCACAGCTGTTCTTGAAAAAGAGCAGTTTCTGTCAGAGCTCTCTCAGCCCTGCCTACCTCTCAGGGTGTTTGTTGTGGGGAGGGGAAGGGAAAGAAGTTTGTAAGCCACTCTGATACTCCTTTGGGTAGTAAAAGCTGGGGTATAAATCCAATCTCTTCTTCTCTTCTTCTTCTTCAATTTAAATAATGTTAAAATAACAATTTGCAACATAATCATATAATATCATAAAACACCATGTAAACAGAGAGATCGGATGTCAAGCAACCTGATATCTAATCAGATGTCCAGTCAGGACCAGGCCACTGAAGGATGATTGGCCAAAAAAGCTGGGGGAGAGTTCCAAAGCTTTGGTGCCCCAACCAAGAAGGCCCTGTCCCAGTTTGCCACCTGCCTAATCTCAGAAGCTGGGCCTTCCAGGATGACTGCAGTGGTTAGGTAGGTTCATCAGGTTCATATATTGTGTCACGGTACACTGGTCACATCTGAAGTGCTGCTATCTGCTCATAATGTAGTCATATTAATTGGAATAATGATGAAAATATTCTGATTCCAGTGCTGCAATATCAAATTCCAATGAGGCAAGCCTTGAACTCACAAGGAGGACTGGAAGTCTCTTAATGCCTCTGGAACATTGGCGGTCTCCCCCAGATTTCTCACTGCAGATGTTTCAAGTATTGGTCATCCCTTTGAAGACTTTAAATAGCTTGAGGCTGGCACTTGGCCACAGAAGGTTATAGAAAATTCCTATTTCTAGGTCATTATACCTTGCGCTGGAGTCTGAAGAAGGTTGTTCAAGAGCTCTCGGATGGTAGAAGAAGGTGATGCTGAGGTCACCGTGAAGCATCTCCTCTGAGCTTGTCTCTTTAAAGTCACTTACGAGGTGAAATCGGCAGTGGAGGGCACAGAAAGCTGGGCTGGGATCAATAGTGCTGATTTATTTCTAAGCGCCTAAAAAATCCCAGATGAGCTTCTGCATTAATGAAAAACTTCTCGATAAGCCAAGAGGAAAGACCAAGGAGGGGAGCGGATGAGGGCTCTCCAGAGCAGGTAGTTGGGTGCAAGTGTGCACAATGTTTCTCCAGACGGTTATTTCACCCCTTGCCAGAGTGATGTCCTGGTCAGAGCGTTGCACTAGGATCTGGGTTCAAATCCTCACACTGCCATGGAAGCTTGATGGGTGACCTCCAGCCAGCCACACACTCTTCGCCTGACCTCATTGTGAGGATAAAATGGAAAAGGGGACGAATGTTGTAAACAACTTTGGGGGCCCGCTGGGAACAAAGGTGGAGTATAAATGAAGTCAATAAATAAATGAATGATAAGAGAGGCCTGCCTGGGGAGGCATCAACTAAAAATATGGGGATTGAACCTTCTGTGTCAAGCATGAGCGCTTCAAAGGGGTCCTGTTGTACGGCTCACTCATCAAGGAAGCGCTCTGCGAATGGGACCAGGATCCAAGCCATACAGAGCACACGCTCACACCAGCACTTTGTGACTACCGGAATCAGAGGCATCTCTACCTGGACAAGGTTCATACAGTCCTACTGGCAGTTCAGTATTAAATCTAGTTCTCACCCTAGACATCTTGCGCCTCGACTACAGCCTCCTCCATCTCTCGTTGTCTGTCTCTCCTCCGGTGTCAGGCCCCTCGCCGCTGTAGTGGTAGGAAAGTCCCATCAAGTCGCAGCCAACTTACAGCGACCCCGTAGGGCCTTCAAGGCAAGAGATTAACAGAGGTGGTTGCCACTGCCTACCTCTGCATAACAACTTCAGGGGAAGGTCTCAGCCTCTAGTCTGTGCCCTGCTGTTGGCCGTCCAGAAGAACTGGTTGGCCACGATGTGAGGCATGATGCTGGACTAGAGGGACCACTGCTCTGATCCAACAGGGCTCTTCTGATGTTCTTATGGAGGCCTCAGCCTCTCTGCCCTGTCGTTGGCCCTCCAGAGGAACTGGTTGGCCACTGTGTGAGACAAGACGCTGGACTAGAGGGACCACTGCTCTGATCCAACAGGGCTCTTCTGATATTCTTATGAAGGCCTCAGCCTCTCTGCCCTGTTGTTGGCCCTCCAGAGGAACTGGTTGGCCACTGTGTGAGACAAGATGCTGGACTAGAGGGACCATTGGTCTGATCCAACAGGGCTCTTCTGATATTCTTATGAAGGCCTCAGCCTCTATGCCCTGTTGTTGGCCCTCCAGAGGAACTGGTTGGCCATTGTGTGTAGGACTTCAGCCCTTCTGGGAGAACCTTTTTCTAGAATAAGACATGTTGCTTTTCAAGCTATAAGAGAAAAATCATGAGTATGTAGCTTTTTGTTGCTTGAGGAACTCCATATTTCGCATTGACTGATACAATTTTTGGTCAGAAGAAGACACATTGTCGAAACGGCAGCACCGATCTGGAGACCACTGTCCTGCCTTTTTGCTTCTGTTTCTATTGTATTTTCTTGTAAAAATCACATTCAGAAATTAATGTTTTGTATAGAAAACTTGAGATAAATAATTGTGGATGCTTCTTTATCACAGTTGTATGACTCATACATTGTAAATTCTCCTGACTGTAACCATCTCATTGTTGGCCATTGTGTGGGACAGGATGCTGGACTAGAGAGACCACTGCTCTGATCAAGCAGGGCTCTTCTCATGTTCTTAATTTCCCCCACACCAACAGGGATAGAGTAATGGCTGTATCTAATGTGGTGTTGTCAGCTCCAAGTTGAGAAATTCCTGGAGATTTGGGGTGGAGCCTGGGAGGGCAGGATCCTCAGCAGGGTATGTCGCTACAGAGTCCACTCTCCAAAGCAATCCTTTTATCCAGGAGAACTGATCTCCGTCTGGAGAGATGGGAGATCCCCAGGCCCTACCTGGAAGCTGGTAACCCTGAAATGTGTGGGATTAATTTTTAAAAAACATATTTCCACTCTGAACTACAATTTGGCAGTCCCAACCTGCTACTTAGCGAAGCTTCATTGTATCCCATTAGAAAACGGCACAGCTGAGACGGTGCATAGAAGGAACCGATTTTCATCGACAGCCGTTGAAGCCATGTTAGGGCCACAGTGTGAAAATTTTGAGAGCCACAAAGAATGAGCAACAGAATAAAGAACTGCGGGCACAACTAAAGTTTTCTGCGGGGGGAGGGGGAATCACAGATTAAAAAAGAGAAAGGCAGAATAAAATACAAGGTTTGTGCTTTCTGACTGAAGCCGTCACTCATCCAGGTGTTTAATACCGGAGCCAATGAGGCACAATCAGGTCAGATCCAAGTCGTCTCTCCAAAGCGGTTTGCAGATTTCAGTCTAGGTAACCTCCCAAGATGGAGGACAGAGAACGAGCTCTTCTGATGTCATCGGCAGAAAATAAACCAGCAAATATTTCTCTTTGGCTGCCAGTACCAGACGGTTTCCTCCTCCATCCAAATGTGTTTTTTTCCCCCTAACGTGAGCAATTCTTGCTCTTTCTTCCTCCAAAGAAAACTGATTTGTCTTGCAAAATGTTTAATGTGTCATCAGCAGGAGAGGAGCAGTGGGGGAGGGGGGGGAAACTCTTGTAAACTGATGGGAAAGGAGCCCAAGCGGCTCTTAGGTTACCCTCCCCAAGTCCTGCCCTCCGTTCTGTTTGGGCCCTTTGTTCGGAGTCAATCATCCATTGAAAATGAAGCCCTTCGGCTTATTCGGTATTCCGTGTCTGAGGTGACCAGAACTATTTCCTGCATCTGGCTTTGAGTGCTAATTACCTGCTCAAACACCTTGTAAATACCTCCCTAAACCTGTCACCCAGGAGGAAGAAGCTACCTTTACAAGCCCACGTATGATTACATGTTCCCTTTCCAGCTTCCTAAGTTTGAGCTGTCTAAAGACAGCATCCCGTGTTCGCAAAGGCCTCCTTCCTCCCTCCCCCAACCCTGTCGGCTGATCTCTCGCTGTCTTTGGCTGGCCAAACAACATCCCAGAGAGAGAGAGAGAGATCTCCCCCCCTGTCTCCATGGGCAGGGTTTCAACTTTTTCTTTTCTTCGGGCTTTTCTTCCTCCCATACTGTGCACGTGTATTATTTTTTTTAAAAAAAACCTCAAGTTCTGGCCCCTTCCAAAGGCCTCAAGATGAGCAACTGCATTAAAGCAATCTCTCTCCCACAAAAAAGTACTGAATTTACTATCTACCGAAACATATCATAACAGATAATAAAATAACTTCCAAAGGCCCTGTACCATTTCCACCAACCAGATCTTGGAGTGTTTTCAGAGAAAAAGCTGAAGCCTGACAAGCAGAGATGATGGTGGTTGAGAACACTGTGGTTTTGGAAGGTATTGTGTTCTTTACCAGCTTTCAACTGACCGTTTCCAGAGTCTGGGGGTTATAACCGACCCAGTTCTTGTTGTTAGAAAAAGAGAGGCATTTTGCTTTGGAAAATGCCTTTGTCCATCCTCAACCGTTATGGAAGATGGCTCCCTAAGTAGACTCTGCTGACTCGGCCATAGTCACTTGAAGACTAGACTACTGTAAAGTGCTCTGCATGGAACTACCCTTGAAGGCCAACTGTACCAAGCTCAATCTGGCTATCACATTCCAAACCCTTCATGGCCTTAGTCCCTCATATCTGCAGGACTGCCACTCCTCTTCCACTCCACCACGACAGCCTCGTTCATCTGAGCAGGGTCTTCTGCCAGTGCCAACCTGCAAATGGGCAAAACCAGCAACTACCCGTACACCTGCCTTCTCTGTGGTGGCCTACACCTTAAGGAATGGCCTGCCTGAGGAGGTCAGGAAGTCTCCCACTCTCCTAACTTTCCACAAACTGTGCAAAAAACTAAATTCTTCCAGAGGGCTTTTCTATGCAGGCAATAGAGTAGCACAGTACAAAATGCTTCACAAAGTTACTCGGGTAACTGAGTAGAGTCTGTGGTTGATACTACCCTGTATAGCTCGCTGTAAGTAGGCTCCAACTAGGTAATTTTTGCATTGTTTAATGTGTCAATACTGTTAATACTTGTGCTTTGCTTCAGTTCTGGGATTCTTTGTTTTTAGATTTCTGCTAGGTTCCAGACTTCTGCAATCCTAATCCTATTGCTTCGTTTATTGAATGTCCCATCCTGTTGACTGCATGGACTGTGTAATCCACCTTGAGTCCCAAGGAGAAAGCAGACTACAAATAGCACAAATAAATAGTGTGGTACTTCATTTATTAAAATCAGGGATTACATACAAATGTGGCTAAATGAAGCTTGCTTAATATTCCATCTTGAAAGCAAGATCAATGATCACCCACTGCAGAGACTTTTCAGTGGTCCCCACAATGGAACAGCCTCCCAGACAATGTCAAAAAGACTCCTCAGTGTTGTTTTTCAGAAGGCTCTGTAAAGCAGAGTTGTTTAGATGGGCGATCCTATCGAAGTCCACAGTCTATTTATTTTATGTATTTATAATTTAAATTTATATACCGCCCTTCTCTGAATTCACAGAGGTTAGGGCAGTTAACAACATAAAACTGTACAATTTAAATTCCAAAAATTAAAATTAGCTAAAAATAGTCTAGTTTATGAATGCAACAGCTCAGGGAGTCATTATCACATTCTGCTTGGTAAATACTCTCATGATGACGTCCCAGAGCACTGGATTTGGAACTAACTATCTCACAATCCTTGATGCAGTCTCACTGCATCATGGGTTTTGTGACCTTAAGATCATGTACCTAATTAGTATTCCTCATGATGAGAATATAAAACAGCAGCAAATCCCACTAAAGCAAAGGATATTTTGGAGAGACTCACTCATTGCAAACCATGCGTCCTCAAGAACTGTACCTCCCCCCCTTTTAGCTGCATTTAGATGGCAGTTCTGATCTGTTCCACAAGAACGTCTATTTTGGACAGGTTATTGAGCACACTCCTTGTGTAAGACATCCAGCATCCATGCATAGCATTGGACCTAACTTCACTCAGCACTGAAATGTATAAAGATGTAGACAGGTGAACAGTCTCAAAGTTCTACATAAGCCTATAGTCTCAAAGAGCCTACATAAGCTCAAATCCATACAACATGTCAACCCCTCATCATGGATACAATACACCACAATCGGGTAGTTGGTGGCAAAAATGAAGTTTCGATAGGGAATGTTTTGCCTAAGCTGGTGGTGGAAAGTGCCAAGTTGTACCCAACTTACAGCAACCCCATAGGGTTTTCAAGGCACCAGATGAGCAGAGATGGTTTGCCATTGACTGACTCTGCGTAGCAACCCTGAACTTGCTTGGTGGTCTCCCATCCAAGTACTAGCCAGGGCTGACCTTCCTTAGTTTCTGGGATCTGACAAGATCAGACTAGCCTGGGCCATCCAGGTCAGGGCTCAGGCAAATATAGTTTCATAGTGAGGTTAAAATCATCTCCATGATTCAAGGCAGTAGGCCAAGTTTCACATGAGACAGGAAAGCATTTAAAGAGCCAGTTTGGTGTAGTGGTTAGGAGCACGGACTCTAATCTGGGAGAACCGAGGTTGATTCCCCACTCCTTCACATGCAGCTGCTGGTGTGACCTTGAGTCAGTCACAAGTTCTCTTGGAGATGTTCTCTCATGAGCAGTTCTCTGAGAGCCCTCTCAGCCCCACCTGCCTCACAGGGTGTCTGTTGTGGGGATGGAAAGGGAAAGGAGATTGTAAGCTGCTCTGAGACTCCAAGTGAAGGGCGGAGTATAACATCAAGCTCTTCTTCTTCTTCTTCTTCTTCTTCTTCTTCTTCTTCTTCTTCTTCTTCTTCTTCTTCTTCTTCTTCTTCTTCTTCTTCTTCTTCTTCTTCATAGGACAGTTGGATGACATGAGTATATGAGCCACAACTGAAGGCATTTCCTTTTGCTTTGAGATGTGACCAGAGTACTCCAACGATTTTTGTTGGAGCAAAGGATACTATCCAGCAAGTCCCATTGCTTTCATCTGAGAGAGAAAACCATCACCTTAATTGTCTCCCATTGAAATCAATAGTCTTAAAAGGATTTAAATGCAGTCGGGTTGTGCCCCACCAAACCCCGCCCCACCCACCTTTTTTACTGTGAAGCATAAACAGAAAATATGGTGTGATTGAATTTAAGCCCCTTTACTTCCCATTAATTTCTATGAAGGGGTGCATATGTTTTATTATTTATATTCTTGGGAATTATACGTCTTAACTGCAGCTGGATCATGCCCAATATTTCTTATAAAGGCAGGACTGCATTCCCCCACCCTTTACTCAGAATGTTCAGTCCTTCTGATCTATTTGGTTGGAATTCCAAGTTTCTTTCACTGCTGTACGAAATCTAAAATATTAGCAAAGCGTATGCGAAAGAGTAGGATACTAGAACCTGTTTTAAAATCCTCTGGGATTTTGGATGCCCAGTTTCTGAAACGTTGGCCCAAAGTTTCTGGCAATGAGTATTAAATTACAGTCTGTAAAGTGAAAGGTGGAGGCAAAAGACTAAGGGGTTTTTTTCCATTAGGGTGGCCAGGTCTGTCCTGACCACAGGCAGGGGGAGGATAAGGGTTGCCAACTCCAGGCCGGGAAACTCCTGGAGATTTGGGGATGGAGCCTGGGGAGGAAAGGGACCTCATTGGGGTACGATGCCAACATAGAGTCCACCCTCCAAAGCACCCATTTTCTCCAGGGTAACTGATCTCTGTAGTCTGGAAATGAGCTCACCAGTAGGTTGGCATCCCTGTTTTGATTCATCCTTTTCTTCCTAATTTCTTTCTGTCTTTCCATAGTCCTCCCTGTTCTTCCCCGCACATTCTTCTCTCCGGTGGAACTTCGCAAGTGGTGCTCCACCTTTGTGGAGTGCAAGAGAAGAAGGAGAAGAAGAAATCCCAGCCCTGAAGCTTAACTTCTTTTTTTCCAGAGTGAAACACTCCCCCCACTGACCACAGTAAATAAAATAACAGCAGTGGGGTGATTTGTGAGCGTGTCGCAGGCTTTTTGTCTCGGCCTCTTTCTCTGCAAGGGTTTCTGAGTTCCTTCTCAGCGGGTTCTCAATGTTTTGCCTCTCGGCTACAAAAGCCCCGGGCTCAGGCCCCTCCTTGGAGACCTCACCCCCAATCTTGCCCATGCTGAGGATTATGAAGGGCAGACAGAAATGTTCCGGTGCGGGGCAGGGCAGTGGCAATTTAGGATTTCGGCCTGGCAGGATGGATTTTCAAGAGCACAACAGTAGGACTCTGGCCGGAATTACAAACAGCCTTTCAGTGTCTCTTTCAACTCTTTTATCACCAAAAGGCCATTTCTGGAACCTCCTTACACAGGCCGTTTTAGCAAACCTTTCATTAGGGTTGGCAGCAGGGGTGAGGCAGGGTTGCCAGATCCAGATTAGTAAACTCCTGGAGGTGAGGGAGTGGAGCCCGGGGTAGACAGGGATCTCCGTGGGGTGCAATGCCATTGAGTCCACCCTGCAAGCAGCCATTTCCTCCAGGGGAACTGATCCCTGTAGTCTGGAGCTGAGCTGTAATTCCGGGGGGATCCCCAGGTCCCAGCTGGAGGGTGGCATCCCCGTCTTGCTTAGCAGAACCTTGATTAGTGATTTTGAGATTCGCAGTTCAGATTTCCATTTTTGTCACTTGCAAGCATAGTGTCTGCTGTAGACGGTGTCAGCTTTGGAACAGTTTCTACTCTAGTTCATTTTGTCAACAGATGCTTTGAATCAACTTTTGAATAAGTTTTCGAACAGCCAACTTTCTTACATATTGACTGTGAAACAGTCGGTCTTTCCTTCTACCTCTGCACCCCAAGCCACTTCCCAGCCACTCGTTCCGCAGAGCTTGATAAATTGTTCCGCCGTGACTTCATTCCACATTTGTCTAATAATAAAAGTTGGATTAGTTTGAGATGCTGTTGCTAGTGTGTTAAACATACAGTTACAGGAGACAGGCTGACTGGGAAACACTCTGCAAAGGATCAAAATGCAGAGGAGAATAAACCCAAATGGTTTTTAAAGGAAATTAATATTGCTACTTTGTCAAAGAACAGATATTTGAAACCACCTCGAGTCATAACATGAACTGATTTGTAAGATGAGCGGCTGCTTTATCAAGGAATTAATGCACAACAATTGGTTGACAATTTAAACTTCACAACTGATTGTGAAGTTCAAACCATGAAGAACAACTAGATTCAAGTCCAGTAGCACCTTAGATAACACCAAGATTTTCTGGGTATGAAGTCTTGAGAGAGCTTTTCATTCATTCATTCATTCATTCATTCATTCATTCATTCATTCATTCATCCATCCATCCATTCATCCATCCATCCATCCATCCATCCATCCATCCATCCATCCATCCATCCATCCATTCAATTTCTATTTCACTCTCCCCCACTATCATGGGGCTCAAAGCAGATCACAACATATAGTAAACAGTTTAAAAGTCAGTTTGGTGTAGTGGTTAAGTGTGCAGACTCTAATCTTGGAGAACCAGGTTTAATTCCCCACTCCTCTACTTGCACCTCTACTTGCACCTGCTGGATGACCTTGGGCAAGCCATAGTTCTGACAAGAGCTGTCCTTGAAAGAGCAGTTTGTGTTAGAGTTCTCTCAGCCCCACCTACCTCACAGGGTGTCTGTTGTGGGGAGGGGAAGGGACAGGAGTTTATAAGCCACTCTGAGACTCCAAGTGAAGGGCGGGGTATAAATCCAATCTCTTCTTCTTCTTCTTCTAAAATACAGATAAAACTCAAGTTCAAATATTTACAGTTAATCAGATGGTGTATGATGATACTATCACTGTCCCAAGGGAAGGAAAAAGGGGGGAGGGGCGGGAAGAATAGGAGTTCTCCTGGCCTCAAAATATGCTTGACAGTACATCTCCATTTTACAGGCCTTGCAGAAATGAGACGAGTCCCCCAGGGCCCAGATCTCACTCGGAAGTGCTTTTTGCTTATACCACAAATCTGTACTTAAATCTGGCTGTTCTACCACAAATCAACACAGGTACCCTCTGAAACCATGAAGAAGAGCTTTTATTTATTGATTGTGGATTGAAATTGGTTAACCGTGATTCAAGTCGCTCCAGGGGGAACGCTGATTAACTTTCAAGTTAACTGACTGTTGGGTTGAGGAACGATGCAATTGATTGTTGTTGATTGATTGAGAAATTTAACAATGACAGACCATTTTTCAATGTTAGTAATCCCCCCCCCCAATTTTGGACATCTTGATGCTTTAAACTGGCATAGCACATTCTTGTGAATTACACTTTTTGAAGGCTCAGTACATTTGTGATACAGTTAGGGCTGCTGCCCAGTTATAGAAATCAGATGAGTTTCAATCAAACGATCCGTTGCAGGGCCATTTTGGGGTAGAGGCTAGTGGGTCATATTGGCGTTGGAGTGGCCTGCATTCGTATCACCATTCAAGACAAAACAGACATGATAAAGATAAAAGCTATGTGCCAGTAAAATGCAGATTGCGGACTCACCGGACCCATTCCGCATGGCAAAGGCATGACTTTACCTTTCAGGTTTGCTAATCAAAATCAGTTGCCCCATGCTGCTATTAGCATCTTAAAGGACAAAAACAGATGTGCCCTTTAAAAACACATCTTGTTTCCTTTAATACGCTAATAAAGTGGGGAGCCCAGTTTTGATTCCCAAAAGCTAATGGATGGAGAGTTCCCTTCCCTGCATGATCCCAATGCAAATCGAGGACTGCCTGGGTCTGCCATTTCCATTTTACAGATGAATTGAGATTAATTATATTTGTTGGGACTACTTTGTTTGATTTTTTTCTCTTATTAGATTTTTATCCCACCTTTCCCCCAGAATGGGGCTCTGGGTGGCTAACGATATAACAGTATTTGGGGGGGACAACAGTGGGAGGGCTTCTGGAGTGTCCTGGGCCCACTAGTGGACCTCCTAATGGCACCTGGTATTTTTGGCCACTGTGTGACAGAGTGTTGGACTGGATGGGCCATCGGCCCAATCCAGCACTGGCTTCTCTCATATTCTTATGTTCAGTACAATAATGATAATAAAACCGTAATTTCAATAAAATCTGATAAAAACTCAACACACAGCTTTCTGGCATATCTTCCCTTTCAGCTGTGTGGATGGCTGGATAACCCTGAGCCAGGGACTCTCCCTTAGCCTGTACCTTACAAAGTTGTGGGGAGGAAGAAGAGGAGAGGAAGAAAAAGAAGAAGAGATTGGATTTATACCCCACCCTTCACTACCCAAAGGAGTCTCACAGCGGCTTACAAACTCCTTTCCCTTCCCCTCCCCACAACAGACACCCTGTGAGGTAGGTGGGCCTGAGAGAACTCTTTCCAGAACTGTCCTTGAGAGAACAGCTCTGCCAGAACTATGGCTTGCCCAAGGTCATCCAGCAGCTGCTAATGGATGAGTGGGGAATCAAACTCGGTTCTCCCGGATTAGAGTCCGCACATTTAACCACTACAGGGGAAGGGGGAAACCACGTAAGTCATCCTACACTCCCCGGAGGAAGGGCTGCGTAAACAAATATAATAGAAAAAACTCTGCATAGATTTTAATATGAAAATAATATTGCAGGAGAGAAGGCCACTATTTCTTTCTTTGGAAAAGACGCAGCCACAGGTTGCAACAGGCATCGTGTTAGAAGAGGCTCTTGGGGTCTGTGAGATAGGAAAGGAACATGTGTGTGTTATGTGGTGCTGTTGCTTCCGACTTATGACAACCCTGTGAATTAAAGACCTCCAAAATGGCCGACCATTAACGGCCTGGCTCAGGTCTTGCAAACCGAGGGCCATAGCTTCCTTGATTAAATCAATCCATCTCATGTTTGGCCTTCCTCTTGAATTCTGAATGTGTTCACCGTAAAATTAATCAAAATTTTCAGACTATTTGCTGCCCGTTAAATCAGGAACATCTATATCATCAATCCAAAAGTTTTTGGTTTTCTTTTTTCCAGTTGAGTCATCTAATTGGTTACAATCCTAAAATAATGTCGAAAGAAAAGTACCAGCAATTAGTTTGGACACAAAGCCCTGGTGAAATTCCTTCAGGGGTACTTCCCCTCCAAAGCGAGTGATATTCAACCCTGTTCTCACGTTATGGCTTGTCTCTCTGGGATGCCCAAATCAACCTGCATCTAGGAATCTGAATCAACCAACCAACCCAGAGCTGGCAACCCTACCAGAGTTTATACTGACCCAGCCGCACCTCTCTCAGCAGCGGCGTTTCCCTCCAGGAGGGCCATGGCATTTCCCCTGTGGTGGCTGCTCTGTGCCAGTCTCTCTCGCACCGTCTCCCATTCCGTACTGATCACACTGGTCTCCTATCCAAATACTAACCAGGTATGACCCTGCTTAGCTTCCAAGGTCCATTGAGATCGCAGTAGCCTGGGCTGTCCAGGTCAGAATGAAATGGCACTAAGAAGTGATTGTTCATCTAGCTGGGGAAACTTAACATGCACTGATGAGTAACACATGCACTGCGGGTAAGTTCCCCCAATAGCACAAATATCAGCTCTCTGCTGGGGTCATTTTTGGTTGAGAAGAAGAAGAAGAGATTGGGTTTATACCCCGCCCTTCACTACCAAAAGGAGTCTCAGAGCAGCTTACAAACTTCTTTCCCTTCCCCTCCCCACAACAGACACCCTGGAAGGAAGGTGGGGCTGAGAGAGCTCTGACAGAAACCGCTCTTTTTCAAGGACAGCTGTTATCAGAGCTATGGCTTGACCAAGTTCATCCAGCAGGTGCAAGTGGAGGAGTGGGGGAGCAAACCTGGTTCTCCCAGACTAGAGTCCACGCACTTAACCGCTACACCAAAACAGCCTGTGGTGAGGAGGCTTAAGCTCCCCACACCCTGCATGCTCCAGCCCCGATCCAAATTGGGAGCATCCCCACCCCACCCCACACAGGGAGTATAGAACTCCCAAACCCAGGAACTCCCAGCTTCATGAAAAGTGTATCATGTCCTTAGGTAGTCACAACCTTGGGGAGGGGCTGTGGCTCAGTAGTAGAGCATCGGCTTGTCATGCAGAAGGTCCCAGGTTCAATCCCTGGGATCTCCAGTTAACAAGAATCAGGTGACATGAAAGACATCTCCCTGAGACCTTGGAGAGCTGCTATCAGTCTGAGTAGATACAACTGGACCCAGGGTAGATGGACCAAGGGTAGATGATTCAGTAGAAGGCAGGTTCATCACATCCTGACTGGCTCCATTTCACATAGAGAAGCAGGGCAGCAAATGTTGAGAGGCCAAAACTGTGGAGGTGGAAAGATCTCCAGGAGGAAATAGCCTGAAAATGGCTGCCTAATACAGATCCATAAACCAAGATGGAAAGGGTTAAGAGCCCCTTTCTTATGAAGACAGGCTGAAGGTGCCCCAACCCCCTCATCGTCTTGGTTCTCAGATCTGTTCTGCAGTACACAGAAGTCGAGCACCTGACGTTTGAACCCAGCGTTCTAGAAAAGCGTCCTCATAGCCGGCTCGCCCACTAGGCGAGCTAGGCACTCGCCTAGGGCGCGCCGGCTGCAGGGGCGCCAAACCGCGCCCCGGCCCCTCCCAGAAAAAGTCCCACCCGCTGCTCCCACCGCCTCCCCGAGCGCCCTGCCGGGGCTCAGGAGGCGGCAGCGGAGCTCACCGCCCTCCCCAAAGCCGGCTTCTCTCCCCCACCCCCACCCCCGCCCTCCCAAGCCCACCGCGGGGCTGCGGTTGCTGGGCTGGGCCGCGGGGCGGGCAGGCGGCAGCGGAGCGGCTTCTCCACCCCCCCCACGGCCCTCCAAGCCCAGCGCCGCCGCTGGGAGGGAAGGGGCGGGCGTTCCAAGCCCGCCCGTTCCCGGCTCTTCCCGGGCGCCTCGCAGCTGCGAGGGGTCCGGGAGAGCCTGCGCTGCTGCTGGGAGGGAAGGGGCGGGCGTTGCAAGTCCGCCCGTTCCCCGGCTCTCCCAGGCGCCTCGCAGCTACGAGGGGCCCGGGAGAGCCGCGCCGCCCCTTCCTCGGCTGTCCCGGGTGCCTCGCGGCTGCGAGACACCCGGGAGAGCCGCGCGCGCCGCCCCTGCTGGGGAGGGAAGGGGGGCTTCTAAGCCCGCCCCTTCCCTGGCTCTTCCAGGCGCTGGGCCATCTCCAGGCCCCACCGGGAGGTTGGCATCCCCGGTGGGGTGGGCGCCCCAGGCAGTCCTGCCTAGGGCGCCCAGAAACCTGGGGCCAGGCCTGAGCGTCCTAACTTAGCACTCACACAGACTGGCCAGTCTTCTGTGTGGTGGGATTTTTTTCGGAATGGCGGTACATAGAGAAAGAGATATGTCCAGAGAGCCAGCTGTGATGTACTGGTTAAGAGTGGCAGACTCTAATCTGGAGAACCGGGTTTGGTTCATCACTCCTCTACATGCAGCTGCTGGTGTGACCTTGGGTCAGTTACAAGTTCTTTCAGAGCTGTTCTCTCAAGGGCAGTTCTCTCAGAGCTCTCTCAGCCCCGCCTACCTCACAGGGGGTTGTGGGGAGGGGAAGGGAAAGAAGGCTGTAAGCTGCTCTGAGGCTCCTTTGAGCAGTGAAGGGTGGGGTATAAATCCAACTCTTCTTGTTCTTCCTTCTTTCTTCTTCTTCTTTGGAAATTCCTGGAGATTTGGGCATAGTGCACGGGGAGGGCAGAGTTTGAGGAGGGAGCCCGGATGCCTCAGAGTGTGTTCTCCGAAACCACCACTTCCTTCAGGAGACCTGACCTCTGTAACCTGGGAAGTCGCTTGCTTCCTTTATTTACATCCTGCCTTTCTCCCCAATGGGAAGCCAAAGCGACTTACATCTTTCCCCTCTCCTTTGTTTTATCCTCACAACAGCCCTGTGAGGTAGGTGAGGCTGAGAGAATGTGGCTGGCCCAAGGTCACCCAGTGAGCTTTCATGACAGGGCCGGGACTCAAACCCGGGTCTCCCAGATCCTAGTTCAACATTCCTCTCTCTCTCTCTCTCTCTCTCTCTCTCTCTCTCTCTCTCTCTCTCTCTCTCTCTCTCTCTCTCTCTCTCTCTCTCTCTCAATAATTCTGGGAGATCTCCATCCCCGCTCCCCGAGACTGGCAATCCTAGGTGTACCGTCTTCCCTTGGGGAAGGAAGTAGTTACCCTCCTTTGTATATTTTAAATCCTCATTAGGCCTGTCAAACAGTTAAAGGGTTTTTTTTTAAGTGATTAAACCCTTCTCCTTTAATCAATTGGTTTGAGTCATGAGCCAAAAATAAAGAGATGAACATTTTCATACTTCATCGATAAAGAAGTCGTTTGGAGGGTATTGAAGAAGGTATCAAATAGTGTGAAATTTATAAACAAGAGTGAGCTTCCCTTATCAGAAGCCCCGACTGAACGTTGTCCTGCCCATCCTCTGGGGCCAGACTTCGATGGCTTCCAATGCAAACCCGGTCTCTGGAAAGGCAACATCCGTATTTTCTGTATAAAGAAAATAAATATGAGCCTTTTAAAGCTCAGCCTTACCAGGGTCAAACACCCCCCCCCCGATTAATCAGCGGATGCTTCACTTGAATAGAAATTAAATCAGAAGAGTTTCCTGCTAAAGATTACGAAGAGCTTCCTGACAGTTAGAGCAGTTCCTCAGTGGAACAGGCTTCCTCAGGAGTTGGTGGGCTCTCCTTTCAGACCGAGGCTAGATGGCCATCTGACAGCAATGCCTATTCTGTGCACTGAGGCAGATCGTGAGAGGGAGGGTGGGAAGGGTTGCCTCAGTGCTTAGTTCTTGTGGCCCTTGCTTACACGCCCAGGGAAACACTGATTGCCACTTTGGGGCCAGGAAGCAACCTGGAGGGGGTTTTGCCATCTTCTGGGCATGGAACAGTAGTCACTGGAGGTGGGGAGGGGAAGGTATTTGTGAATTCCCTGCATTGTGCAGGGGGTTGGACTAGATGACCCTGGAGGTCCCTTCCAACTCTGTGATTCTATGATGCATCTCCTGGTTATACCGATAAAAGTTTAACTTTCTAATTGCTATTTTTTAATCTCTCTCTCTACAGACAGATAGAAGGTAGGTAGGTAGGTAGGTAGGTAGGTAGGTAGATAGATAGATAATGATGATGATAGATGATAGATAACCCCCCATTAAACCATCCAGATGGAGTGTGATATTAATCCTTGTGAATCCCAACAACAACCGAATGCAGAGCCTAGATTATCCCCCCACTGCCCCCAAAGAAGACAGTTGTCACACTGCAAGACAAATTGGTTGCTGCCACCCTCTCCCTTCCACCCCCAAGAGGCCTGTCAGGAGTCCTCCGGAGTGGCCGGGTCCAGCCAGCGCCAGAGAACAGACCCATTCTGTTGGCGACCTCCGATCAGCAGCACCGGTCACTCCCCGTCAGTCACCCAGACAAACAAACAAACAGGCCCATCACATGCCCAAATGCACATGACGGATGCAGATGCCAGGCCTTGAAAAGAGCCCCCTTTGCATTCAGGAACACCTGCAGGAATTCCAGAAGCGCCGGAATGCCTTCCACTCTAATGCCTTCGGAAAATCCTGACACCGGCTCATGCTCACACACAAAGCACCCTATCCCGGGAGATGCTGGACACCCCCCCCTGCCCTGTGCCCATCGGGGTCAGCTGGGTCCAGGCTTGGCAATGATGGAGCAACTCCTGGAATTTGTGCTATCCTGCCCCTGTGGTGAAGGGCACTGGGGGAGGTCCTGGGGGGAAGAGGCTGATAGCGCTCTTCCTGTGGCGTTCCCACAATGCCTTGCACCTGCTTGGAAAGCCAGGAATGAATAGATTCTTTTCTAAGCTCTCAAACCCTCTAATCCTCAAAAAGACTTTGCTGAGGCAAACCGTGTTAGAGCACCATGGCAGGAAGACAGGGAGGGAGAGAATGAGAGAGAGAGAGAGAGAGAGAGAGAGAGAGAGAGAGAGAGAGAAAGAAAGAAAGAAAGAAAGAAAGAAAGAAAGAAAGAAAGAAAGAAAGAAAGAAAGAAAGAAAGAAAGAAAGAAAGAACACTAAGATTGAAAGAAAGAACACTAAGATTGAAAGAAAGAACACTAAGATTGAAAGAAAGGAAGAAAGAACACTAAGATTGAAAGAAAGATCACTAAGATTGAAAGAAAGAAGCACGAATACCTGCTTCCTTTGGGCCACCACTGACAAGGCACTCTCTCGTATACTCGCTGAATGAACTCCTTCAATTAACAGGACAGTCACCTGGAGGGCCTCCCCCTGTGTAAGAGCCGTGACACAGCGTGTGTGGGGGGCATTCTCTTGCTCATTGCTGGGGGGGGCCTGTCCCACGCACTGTTCGCCTACGAAACCTGCACGACCACTTTCTAGTCTCCTTTCCAAATTGCGATGGCCCTGCTTAGCAGCGGAAAGAATTGCATCGATCCCAGCAACTGTTTCACTGCCGTAGCTGGCGAACAGAAGGGTGACCCCCTTTGGGGAAGATGTCTGGACTCTAAGCCATAAAAGAGCAACATCTGCCATCCGCCGATTCTTTGGGAAAGCCCTGGGGGGGTAGCCGCACCCTGGCCAATTAGCGGGCTGTTTGTTCCGTTATAAACTGCCCGCGTCTTGCTGAGCGTCCTCCTCCCAAGGCAAATTCTGGTGGAGAAACAATCTGGATGCAACAGAAGCCTTGTGGGAGAATGCTGATGGCGATCAAAGCAGCGCTCCACCTGTACTTTTCAGTCCAGAGGAAACTTAGGCACGTTCTCAAGGTGGCAGGTGGAAAGTTGGACTAGATGACCCTGGAGATATCCTCTTGCAGAAAGGCTGGACTGGGGAAGCAAGGTGCTTTTGTTAAAGACTCCAAAATGATTTCTATCCTACCCCAATTTTTTACCAATTGCTGTCCACAACAGTCAATCCAGGGGTCTGGTCTTCCGCCTTCTTTACTTATCACACGTCAACAGGAAGGGCCTGGGCTCAAAAGCAGAGTATCTCCTTTGCTTGCGAGAAGTCCCCGATTTAACCCCCAGCATCTCCAACTGGAAGGGTCAGGTCGCAGCTGTGTAGCAGTCCTCGGCCTGAGCCAACTACAAGTAAGGGAAGACAAGGATGAAGCAGAAGGCAGCTTCCGGGGTTCGATTGGCTGGACATTCGTGTTTGTTCCACTCTACACTCAGATCCAGTGTTCCCTCTAAGCTGAGTTAGTGTGAGCTAGCTCACAGTTTTTTAGCCTCTAGCTTACACATTGTTCTCTTAGCTCAGGAAGGATGGCTCCAGGGCAAACTAATTTATGCAGCAGCCAAACTGCTCGCTCACAACTTTAATGCCAGTAGCTCACAAAGTAGAATTTTTGCTCACAAGACTCCACAGCTTAGAGGAGGCATTGCTTGGATCCTGCCCTTGATATCCAAGTTCCAGCACACCTTCAAATGTCATTCTCGTTGGCACTCTGCCCCTGATTTCTCAGCCCTTTTACAGGAAAAGGGGTCCCTGACAATAGCTTTCAGGTGATGACCCATTAACATTACATACATAAGCATTGTGCAGTGGTTAGAGTTGGACTAGGATGACCCAGATTCGAATCCTCGCTCTGCCATGGAGTGTCACTGGGCCAGTCGTGTGCTCTCGGCCTACCCTACCTCAGAGGGTTAATGTGAGGATAAAACAGAGGATGTCGTGCACTGTTCTGGTCCCCATGAAGGAGAAAGGTGGGGTAGTATCAACGACCTAAACAAACAAACAAGTGCCATCAAGTCGCAACTGTGACTGACTGACGGCGACCCCAACCAGGGGCTTCCAAGGCCGGTGAGAAGCAGAGGTGCTTGGCCTTCCTCTGCAGAGCCTTCCTTAGTGGTCTCCCTTCCTTGTACGAACCCTCTTTAGCTTCTCCCTGCGAGGGGTTTCCAAGGCTGGTGAGCAGAGGTGGTTGGCCACGGTCTTCCTCTGCAGTCTCCCATCCAAGCACCAGCTTCCGAGATCGGAGGAGACTGGGCTCTGCCATGCTGTCTTCCCCTCCCCCCCCCCTTAGCATTAATAACAGCCAAACACATTTGGTTCTTTCCTGGCCTCTTCTTGAGCACATCTGCGAAGGCATTTTATCTTAACTATTTCACATTTTGCTATTTTACATTTAGCATTACTATGGCTGAAGACCACATGTAGGCTGCTTAGGAAAATGCAAAGTCGGGGGGGGATCTCAGCTGCTTCTGAATACGCCCACCCCCTCAACCCCCAGGAAACGTTCCAAACCCATCTGACTCAGCCAGCTTGATGCTTTGTTTATCCACCGCCTCCAGAGAGGAGGGCATCTGCCCCTCTCCCGCCCCCCCCGCCGCCCCACATGCCAGGTCAGCCCGATCCTCCAGGCCTCCCCCTTCCTGGCCCTCTGAGCCGCCGCCCCCCCCCCCGCGGTGGTGCTTTTCTTTCTCCATTCAGCTTGTGCCTACATTTCGGGTTCCAACCAAAGCTGCTCCCTGGACCTGAGAACTTCGAGGAGCAGCAGAACGGGAGGGGACCCGGTGCCAGGCATTGTCCCTGCCCAGAAAGATGCCAAGGAGGGCGCAGAGCTGCCCGGCAGCAAACGGGAAACTCTTTGGCTCCCGAAGAATGAGCGGGGTTGTTTGTCTGCAGCTGCGCCCCCGCCCCCCTCCTCTTCCTCCCGCCCCCTCCCCCCCCCCTTGCTCCCCCGTTTGGGTGGCTTCTGGCACCCGGGCGCCGAATGAATGGGGGCCGCTGTCTCCCGCTCGCCGGGCTTCTCCTCTGCCGGCCGGCCGCAGCTCTGACTCATCCGCGGCCCTCCTCATTCTTCCTCGAAAACGGGCCGGAGGGGGGGGGGGAGGCGGGGAAGGTGGATCAAAAGGGGGTTTTGTTGGAGGCTTGGCTGGCCCGGCCGGGGAGTTTCTGCCTGCGGCGGGGCCTGCTGATGCCATCGCTGGCTGCCCGGGCCTTTGGCCTAATAAGGGCACACAGCGAGAGAGAGAGAGAGCGACAAAGCTTGTTCCCTTCCACGCAGGAGGCCGGCCCGGGAGGGAGGGGAGGCTGCCGGCCAAGGGGGAGGAAGGCGGCGGGTGCAACTTTTACTGGGGCCTGCTGGGAGGCCGAGGCGGACAGTCGGGGCCGTGGCTCAGTGGCAGAAGCTCTGCTTGGCCTGCAGAAGATCCCAGGTTCAATTCCCGCCGTCTCCAGTTAGAAGGACCAAGCTAGTAGGTGATGGGAAGGACCTCCCTCTGAGACCCTGGAGAGCCATGACGAGAGACTGTGACTCACTGGGAGAACACCTGCTTAGCATGCAGAAGGTCCCAGGTTGAATCCCTGCCATCTCCAGTTAGAAGGACCAAGCAATAGGGGATTGGGAAAGACCTCTGCCTGAGACCCTGGAGAGCTGCTGCTAGTGTGCACAGATAATATCCATCTAGATGGACCAAGGGTCTGATTCAGTGTAAGGCCATGTGGCTGTTGTGGAAAGTTTGTTGTGGCTTTTGTATGGGGAGGGCACAGATGTGAATGCTGGATGCGTAGGATTGCCAGTCTCCAGGTGGTGGCCAGGGAGGTCTTTGTGGATTTCCTGCATTGTGCAGGGGGTTGGACTAGATGACCCTGGAGATTCCTTCCAACTTTATGATTCTATCTGCTGGAATTACAACTGATCTCCAGGTGACAAGAGATCAGTTCACTTGGAGAAAATGGCCACTTTGGAAGGTGGACTGGATGAATTTATACTCCACAGAACACGGGATTAAATGTCCACGTCTGCTACTACTCCCATCCGATTTGGCCCTGAGAAGAAGTCAGGAATGAGCAGTGACCCACCTTGCACCTGATGAGAAGCAGGAGGAAGCGGGATGTGCAAAGAGGAACATGGCGCATCTTCTCCAATGCAAGGTGCACTAGTTTCCCATGTGTCTGAAACCTGTGCATCTTTTCCATACCTGTAAACGAAGCAGAGAGATAAATAGAGGGAGCCTTTCTTCCCTGAGCACCCCACGCCCACCTGACATTAGACTGCCGAGCGGGCGTCCCTGATGCGCCCGGCTTCAGAATGCGACAGCTTGTTTGCTCACAACCTTGGCCCGCCACGATCGTATTTCGCCCACCGTGATTGCCGGTAAAGAGGGGGGATTGCCGCTAAGCCTGCACCGCTCCTTTTTAAAGCTCTTAATGGAGCAGGCCTCGGATGCCTTCGAGACCTCACCTGTCAGGCCCAGCCTTAAGGTGATCAAGACCAAGGCATTATATCTACTGTTTGAAATACCTGTCATTCCTCGATCTGCAAAAATGCTTATGCTGTACGGACCCCTCTGCCGCCCCGGAGATCTCGTTCTTAATTTCACGCACACTGTATTGTCCTGCTCAGATGTTGCCAGTTCTGGGGCAGGAATTTCCTGGAGACTTGGGGATGGAGTCTGGGGATGGCCCGGTTTGGGGAGAAGGACCTTGGTGGGATATGATGACTCAGAGTTTAGTTCCCCCTGATGTTGCTATTTCCTCCAGGGAAACTTTTGATCTCTGTTGTCTGGAGAACAGAAATAGATTCAATGGCTGTAAAAAAAAAATCAGTATGAAGTGAAAGAAAAGAAGAAGAGAAGGAGGAGGAGGAGGAGGCGATTGGATTTATACCCCGCACTTCACTACCCAAAGGAATCTCAGAGTGGCTTACAAACTTCCTTCCCTTCCCCTCCACACAACAGACACCCTGTGAAGTAGGTGGTGCTGAGAGAGCTCTTTCCAGAACAGCTGTGCCAGAACTATGGCTTGCCCAAGGTCATCCAGTAGGTTCAAGTGGAGGAGTGGGGAATCAAACCTGATTTTCCCAGATTAGAGTCTGCGCACTTAACCACTACATCAAACTGGCTCTCAAAGAGACTCTTCAAATGCAAACCCGAAGAGACTCTCCAAATGCAAAACTGAACGACCTTTTCATTTATCGAGGTATTGATACTCTGCATTTCTCTCCACAGCAGCATACACTGTTGCTCTTCCCTCTCCCCCCCACAACAACCCTGTGAGGCTGAAAGAAAATAACTGGCCTGAGGCCACCCAGTGAACTTCCATGGCCAAATGGAGATTCAAACCTGGGTCTCCAAGATGCTGGTCCCACACTCTAACCACTGCACCACCATGCTGGAGTGAAGCCCTTCCCACATAAATGGGATGATGTCCACCATACCCCTCACAAGTAGCATAATGGGTATCTACAATGGGGAAATGGAGGGGGGGAATCACTGGAACCACATGGGGAATGTAGTGCATGCCATGGGGAAAACAGCTGCTGCATGACATCATTTATGAACGCCTCTCTGGGCAGGGGTCCCCAACATTTTTGAGCTGGGGGCACCTTTGGAATTCTGACACAGGGTGGCAACTCAGCAAGTGCAACCCAGGGTTGTCAACTCAGGGCTGGGAGGTTCTGGCAGATTTGGGGGGTAAAGCCTGATGAAGAGCAGGACCTCAGCAGGATTTAATAGCAGAGAGGCTACTCCCCAAGCAGCCATTTCCTCCAGCTTGATGTAGTGGTTAAGAGAGTGGACTCTAATCTGGGAGAACTGGGTTTGATTCCCCACTCCTCTACATGCAGAGAGTTCTCTCTGAGCTCTCTCAGCCCCACCTACCTCATAGGTGTCTGTTGGGGGGCGGGGCAGGGAAAGGAGATGGTAAGCTGCTCTTCTTCTTCTTCTTCGTCTCCAGGGGAACTTATCTCAATTGTCTGGCCCCACCTGGAGGTTGGCAACCTTAGCCCAACCACAAAGTGGCTGCCACAGGAGGCAGAGCCAACTGCAAAATGTAAAGGAGTGGAGATCTGCCTAACTCTAATAGTAACTCTTCCAACATTTCAGGAAGGATGCCTTTTGAAATGAAGATGATACTTGAAAACATTTCCTTGCTTACATGCAGCTTCCCTTCAGGCAGGCAGTGAAGTTTCTTGCACTGTGGTGGCAGCTGCTGCCCAAGTGACTTCTCAACAGTCTCCACAGCCTATTGGATCTCTGATGGCCAATCAGAAGCCCTTCTGGGCAAAAGCCCCGCCTGGTTCCACCACTTTCTGAAAACGTTCGGCAGGTGCCAAGAAAGGTACTGGCAGGCACCATGGCACCCCGAGTCACCAAGTCGGGGATCTCGATTCTATAGGGTCGCTGCATCATGTGGTTCTCATTGGCTTGTCTCCAAAACCCACTTTGCCAGCTGTGCTAATGCAGAGCTTGAAGGAGAGAGAAGAAAGGGTGTTGGAGGAGTACTACAACTCTAAGCTGTAGGAACTCCTTTCCCGAGCAGCACCTTGTTGTACCATGGCCCTGCACACTGTAGGCTGCTTTAGAGAGACCAGACCAAAAGCTACAAGGTGTAATCTGGCCTTTAAAAATCTGCATTGGGCAAAAGAGGCCTGCGGGAATCTTGCACTCTTCGAAAGCAACGCAGCTGGAAGGGGCAGAGCTACGTAATCCTGTTCCATTTCTTCCCGAGTGCTTGGGTAGGACGCTGTCCCTTTAACAGCCTTTCCACCACGCTTGGGCTTTGTTGCTGGACAGAGCTTGTTCAGCCTTTTTCCGAGGGGGCCCCCTGAAATGCTGCAAGTGCCAGAGAAATGCTCACTCGTCCTTTGTCTCCATGCAATGATGTTTGCAGTGCTGAGCTGATAAATCCACCTTTTGCCCTCCCTTGCACACAAGCATGTTTTTTTGTTCAGTGCTTGCATATATATTTAAAAAAAAAAAAAACGGTCCCCCGAGACAGATGAGTAATAGCAAAATCGACAAGCCCTGTCACGGGTGGTGACAGCTTTTGAAAATCGACACATTCATGGGACGAGACCTGTTACATAATCGGAAGCAACAGGAGCGTGCGAGAGTCGCTGGACAATAGAAGCCTTGCTCCGGTCTCTCCCACGAAAGCAATCCAGAGCTGTGGCAACCAATGAGAAGTGCGCAGCTGACGGGGGGCAAAGGACTTGGTTTGCTGCGCTGGTCAGAACAGGTTGCCTACCTGTGACTGTTCATGTGGTCATCTGTGCAGTCACGCTTATGGCCTTTGCACCTGCACAGAGCATGAACTGGGAAGTTTCTAGGGCACGCTTATGTGTGTGCAAAAATCCACCCCCTTCAGAGTTGCGGTTTTCACGGTACGGGCCTGAATTCTGTGCACACAAGCTGGCTCTGGAAGCTTCCACATTCGAGCTCCGCTCAGGCACCAATCCCACCAGCATGATACACCCAGACCACAAAGAAGCGATGCACGCCAGTGTTTGGCCTGTGACACACCGTGAGCCAGGCTATGTGGGCTGATCGATTTGGGAGGAAGATGACTGATTGATTGGTTTAGTTCCTATCCTGCCTCTCTCCCCAGCAGCCGACGCAAAGTGGCTTTCCTTGTTCTCCTCTCCTCCGTTTTATTCTCACAACAACCCTGTGAGGCAGATTAAGCTGAGAGTGTGTGACTGGCCCAAAGTCGCCCACAGACTTCCATGGCAGAGTGGGGATTCGAACCCGGTCTCTCAGACTGGTTCTCCCTTACAGTCGATGTCACTGGACTAGCTAACCTTTCGAGTCCTACCAGCTCTATGATGTTATGGCCTGTACTGTTTTCAAAGCAGTATTTGCAAACATGTAATGCAGGGTAGCTGGTCAGATCTAAGAAGCTAAGCAGGGTCACTCCGGGTTAGTATTTGGATGGGAGACAACCAAGGAAATCCAGGGCTGCTGCGCAGAGGCGGGCAAAACCACCTCTGAATGTCTCTTGCCGTGAAAGCCCCTAGGGGGTTGCCATAAGTCAGCCACAATTTGATGGCAAAAGAAAGAACTTCATAGCACTATTTTCATACTGGCCGAGATACTTTAAAAGTGAATTCCCTTCATCTAAAATGTTTGCTGGGGTTGGAGCTCTGTTTTCCTGAAGGAGCTTGACACCGCTATATAAATGTTGAGAGGACTGGAGTGGTTCCCAATAGAATGTCCTTGGGGACAAAACCAATGGCAGCTTTAGCTGCGGAGTTAATGTCTTGTCTCAGCGACACGTACAAAAAGCATTTATCCCTCCAGACAGATAAATATGGAGACGTAACTGTTAAATAGTGGGTTCCATGGATGAACAGACCCCAAGTATAGTGATCAGATCTTTTTATTAGTGATTTCAGCAAGGAGAAGAAAGACCGAGAATCCCTGGCAGAAGCCTGGTTTTTAAGCATGCAAGACAACACACCCCACTCCCAATGATAGGCTATTTACATTGCATTGTTTCTCTGTTGGTCCATTCTAGGATCCTTGTTTCTCTATTGCTCCATTCTAGGATCCTAGCCAGCTATTGTTTGTGAATGCAAGCTCAACCCGACCCCAGGGCTAGTTGAGGCTGACTCATCCTTAGTACACAGCAGTTACCTTATCCTGAGCCTGGGTCTCAGGCGGAGAAATCCCTGTTCAGCAGGTGGCTGCATGCTCCCGTATCTACGTCATGGAGTGCCACCGGGGCCCAGCTCACATGCCTTCGACGCATCTTCTAAATGCACGTTGCCTTGCGGGTGTGTGTCCAGATGCACAGCTGCCTCCAGGCCCTCTTGTGAAGTTCCCGCTCCACAGGGGGAATCGGCCTGTGGAACTCAGAAGCGGCTTCCCTGCGTGTGTGTGTCCCTTGCTAGACTGAGGTACAGGGCTTTCGCTGTCAGTGGTCCCGGAGCACTCACTCACATGAACGGAAGTCATGTGTGAACAAAGTGATCATTGATACAGAATCACAGAGAGTTGGAAGGGGCCATGCAGGCCACCCAGTCCAACCCCCTCTGCTCAATGCAGGATCCGCCTAGAGCGGGGGTGTCAAGCTCGTTTGTTATGAGGGCGGGATCTGACTTTGTTTTACTTTGTTGGGCTGGGCCACGTGTGCCATAGAATGTAAGGCCGGGTACCATAGATACAGACTTTATAAAGGACACAGGCAAACCCAATTAACAGTATTATTTTTTACTCAAAATACAAACAAAAGGAATTGATCCCTAGCAGTGAAAGCAATTGATTTACTGGGGAAACCACAAAAGCCCCAATAAATTTATTTAATCATATGCAAGACTCATTTTTTCCCAAGGGATACCATAAAAGGGGGAGGACTTCATATTTCCATACATACCAGTTGCTTGCGGGCCGGGTAAGAGCCCTGGACAGGCCAGTTCCGGCCCCCGGGCCTGATGTTTGACACCTCTGGCCTAGAGCATCCCTGACAAGTGTTTGTCCAGCTGCTGCTTAAAGACTGCCAGGAAGTAGCAGGAATCCCAGGGGTCATAAACACAGAGACCCCATCACTGCCATCAGGGGAATAACTGCTTGGGAGGGGTCTGTGATATCCACACAAATGCCTGGACAGTCAACCTGTGTGTACGTGGAAGGCGAAGTTGTATATGCCAGCTCGTAGGATCCAGCTGAGAGGTGTATTTGGGGAAGGAAGGAAGGAAGGAAGGAAGGAAGGAAGGAAGGAAGGAAGGAAGGAAGGAAGGAAGGAAGGAAGGAAGGAAGGAAGGAACTCTGTCAGACTGTATACAGGAGGGGATTTTGTCTGCATTGCCCCCTCAGATGTGCTTATTCAGAAGCCATCCCACTGAGTTTATTGAGGCTTGCTCCCAAGTGAGTGAGCACAGGATCGCAAAGCGTGGATTTGCACACCGGCTCTGCGGGTACTTTGAGGCCATGCCCCTTCTCTGCTCTCGCCCGTTCTCTTCTGGCTCACCGCAGTCCAGACGACGGGGGTAAATCTGCAATCATTACATATAATTTCTACGGCTCTGCTCAGCATGTCATAATGCTCGACAATTCCCCCTTTTTTAAAAAAAAACCCCTATTTTTATTGAACATTATAAAAATTACATCCAATATAAATTACATCAGGCATAAACTGGGCCTTAATACGTTAATGTTACAGCGTATTTATTCTAATGGATAAAAAGCCCTTGCTTCTGTTGGGCAAATAGTTGGAAATCTTTAACCCATCACAATCCCCTAAGCAATATGAGCGGCGGGAGATGGAAGGGAGAGAGAGAAAAGGGGAAAGAGGAGGAGGAGAACAGGGGGAATGAAAAAGAAGAAAGGGAAGGGAAAGAAATTTGCAGCTCTTTGTGGGCTGGGGATACTTTATATCATGAGGATGAAGAATCATTTAAGAGAGGGGCTGTGGCTTGGTGGCAGAGCATCTGCTTGGCATGCAGAAGGTCCCAGGTTCAATCCCCACCATCTCCAGTTAAAATAATCTGGCAGTAGGTGATGGGAAAGTCCTCCGCCTGAGGCCCTGGAGAACTGCCAGTTTGAATAGACAATACTGACCTTGATGGACCGAGGGTCTGGTCCGGTACAAAGCAGCTTCATGTGTATGTGTGCCAATTCTCCTGGAATCAGGAGTGTGATTCTTCCCAAAGAGTTCACCAGACTTGCCAGCCCTTGCTCTTCTCCATTTAAGAGTCATAAGGCTGGATCCCAGGAGAAGGTTTTCTACCTGCATAACAGTCCCCCAATGATCGGAAGCACTAACATGACTTCCTGCTGTCTGCTTGTGCTGAGTGAAAGTGATCCCCACCACCTTTCCCGTATGAACGAGACATGGCACCAGGTACTTCCTTTCACGCGTTTCAGAAGCAAATCAGACATGACGGTGTGAGCCCTCTGCTGTATATTCCACTGCTCCAAACGCACATTGTGATTGCACTGTATCCGAATGCTAGAAGTTGCTGCAGCCATTGCATTGCTGTTTGCCCAAGCGGAAATATGCTACACACATTTTTCTTGCTGCTCATGCATCGCTGGATCCAACCCTGAAGGTGTACATACCACACAGGAAATGTGTTGGTCCCTGAGTACTCTGGCCAGCCACAAATACTTCCAGGGCGACTCTCAAGCTTTACCTGAACACCAGGGGGTTGAGACACAATTTGACTGAACTGTCCCTGTAACTTCGCGTTCCATCATTGTTTCCAGCCTAGGGCTTGGATCTGCAGAGCAGGGCTTCCCTGCCTCCCTCCCTCCTGCTGCTGTAGCCCCAAATGCCCCTGCTAAAATGCTACCCCTGGGGAACAAGAGAGAGAACATGAGGAATGAGGGAGGAGTCAGAGGTCTGGCATGGGAGAGGGGAGGAATTGGAGGAAATCGCTGCCTTTTTTCCCTTCTTGTTTTTGCCATCAAGTCACAGCTGACTTATGGCGACCCTGTAGGATTTTCAAGGCAAGAGATGTTCAGAGGTGGTCTGCCATTGCCCGCCTCTGTATAGTGACCCTGGTCTTCCTTGGAAGTCTCCTATCCAAATACCAACCAGGGCCAACCCTGCTTAGCTTCCAAGATTTCAAGAGGTCAGGCTAGCCTTTGCTATCCAAGTCAGGGCCCTTCCTTGACAGGCAGAAACAGCTGGCATGATCCAACTGCCTGGGTTCCTGCCATCTTAAACACTGTTGGCTTCAAGTTCCTGAACTCAGGTGACCACTAAATTATATCCCTGGGCTTCCTCTTTAAACTGACTGAATGGATCCACTAGCAGCTGTGGCCTGTATCCTGCCACTGTGGCTCTTCCTCCCGTGGAAGGGTAGAAGGCGACTTCAGACTTTGCCGAGAGTGGCAGTGGAGCTCATGGCATGGTGTAGTATCTGGCCCAGCTCGTATTTGGTCAAAATTCAGTTCTTCCAGCAGCTTGCAGTATCTCTTAGGGCCCTGCAAATTTAACCCAGATTGCAATTATTTCAGTTATACTTAGAATTTGTTCATTTACAGAATTGGCATCCCGCCTCTCCAGACCTGGTTAATATTAGGGCTCTCTCCCGCCCTCCATGTCTTGGTACCATAGTTCTGTTGAACAGCATCGCAGAGCTCCATACCCTCTATGCAGAATGATGGTGCCCAGAATTACGATTCCTCAACCGAGCACTACATCAGATTTCAGAAAGCATTAAAACTGGTTCAGATTTATGGAGAAAGGCTCCCGTAACTGCTCTGGCTGCAATAATGCCTTCTGCTTCTGTTTTTTTGAAGTTTCATTGCAGTGCCCAGTTGGGTACTTGGATGAGAGAGGAGAGGAGAGATTGGATTTATACCCCGCCCTTCACTGCCCAAAGGCGTCTCAGAGCGGCTTACAAACTCCTTTCCCTTCCCCTCCCCACAACAGACACCCTGTGAGGGAGGTGGGGCTGAGAGAACTCTAACACAAACTGTCCTTGAGAGAACAGCTGTGCCAGAGCTTGTGACTGACCCAAGGTCACATCAGCAGGTGCAAGTGGAGGAGTGGGGAATCAAACCTGGCTCTCCCAGATAAGAGTCCGCACACTTAACCACTACACTAATATGTAAGTTTTGGATGGCCACCTCCACCATCTGAACATAAGAACATAAGAGAAGCCAATGTTGGATCAGGCCAACGGCCCATCCAGTCCAACACTCTGTCACACAGTGGCCAAAATATACCAGGTGCCATCAGGAGGTCCAGCAGTGGGGCCAGAGCACCAGAAGCCCTCCCACTGTTGACTCCCCCCCCAAACACCAAGAATATAGAGCCTCACTTGCCCCAGAGTCCCTATCTATACCTCGTGGCTAATAGGCACTGATGGACCTCTGTGGTCTCCTTTAGACTTCAGGGTAGAGGTATGAAAAGCAGAAGCACCAAGAATTCGTATGTTCACTGGATGATGTTTCAATAATGTTGGAAACGGCTCATATTTGGTATTAAATATCCATGTCTAAGTCACTGCAGCCTCTGCCCTGGGAAAAATAGTCTTAAGCTTCCGTACCAATCCAAGTATAATAAACTGAATATGTGACACCGTCTCACCCTTCTAGCTTGGGATTGTCTGGTATGGGTAGTAGTGCCTCTGCAGGCTCTCAGACAGAGTAAACGTTTCTCCAACCACTTGAAGACCTTTAATGGGAGATGCCCTACATTTGAACTGGACAACTTCTGCATGCAACCACATGTACCAAAGGACTCCCCCCAATGCATGTGTATGTAAAGTGCTGTCCAGTGGCAGCCAACTTATGGCAACTCTTAATGGGGTTTTCAAGGCAACAGGCATTCAAGGTTGATTTGCCATTGCCTGCTTCTGCATAGCAATCCTGGTCTTCCTTGGTGGTCTCTCTTCCAAGTACCAACCAGGTCTGACCACGTTATGCCCCCCAAATGTGTGTGTGTGAAGTGCTGTCAAGTCGCAGCTGACTTATGGTGACCCCAGCAAGGAGCTTTCAAGGCAAGTAAGAAGTAGAGGTGGTTGGCCATTGCCCTCCTCTGCAGAGTCTTCCTTGGTGGTCTCCCTTCCAAGTACCAACCCTGCTTAGCTTCCCCCAGCAAGGAGCTTTCAAGGCTAGTAAGAAGCAGAGGTGGCTGGCCATTGCCCTCCTCTGCAGAGTCTTCCTTGGCGGTCTCTCATCCAAGTACTGATCCTGCTTAGCTGTCAAGATCTCATAAGATTGGGCTAGCCTGGGCTATCCAGGTTAGGCCCCCAAAGCATGTAGTCATCATTAGTATAACAATACAAATATATCAGGGCACTGTTGTAGAGATGCTCTTGCTCACTTCCTGTTCATTTCAGTAGATCATGTGCAGGAGAAGTTCCCAATGGATTGTGCCGTGTGCATCGGCTCCGTTGATCAGTTCCCGGCCTGCCACTCTTAGTGACGTTTCAAATCGATTCAACTGGAAGTAGCCACCTTGCTATGCTGTAAAGCATGAGAACCAATCATTTCTGAGTAAGGGTTGCAGAACTGCGGCCTATCAAAAGCAACTTAATCAAATAGCAAAGCTAAGGAATCCAGAGTTGCACTAATTTCTTGCCAAGCTCCTGAATCATGTAAAAAACAAAAAGTGCAATCCCTTCCTTTATGAATACCCTCAGGTGGGTAGCCACGTTGGTCTGAAGCAGCAGAACGAAGTCTGAGTCCAGTGGGGCACCTTTAAGTCCAACAAAGTTTCAGTCTGGGTATCAGCTTTCGTGTGTGTGCAGTGAAGTAATCAGTTCTCATGCTTAGGGTGCCTGCACATGAAAGCTTAGACCCAGAATTAAACTCTGTTGGCCTGGAAAATGCCACTGGACTCAGACTTTGTTTTATGAACATCCGTTATCTTCTGAGGATTGTTTTCTCTTCCCCACAGTTAGAACTTTGCTGTATCCCAAGGGATCAAATATGTACTGAACTATTTGTTTTACACAGCAGAAGTGGAGCAGCCTGGTTAAACCAGTTTCCCTTCATTCCAAGCTATTTTTTTCCCCTTCATCGCATGTGATTTCCTAGTTTTAATTTAAAAAACAACAGCAAAACACCTGTTTGGCTTGGGCCGAATCCAGCCAAAGTTAAGCACTGGTCTGTCCCAGGGAAATCAGTGGGATTTAAGCATGCTTAACTTTGGCTGGGTGATTCCTTTCTTTCTGTCTTTTTTTTCCAAAAAAAAAAAACCCTCAGAAGGTTGTAGAGATTCAAAAGCAACCCCTTTAAGTCAGGAAGCTTCTTTAACAAACCTCAGAGTGTTTCTGGTAGTTCTAGCAATAGGACCATACCGTTGAAGGAAAACAACTATTACGCTGGGGACGCGCCTCTTTTTAAAAAATCCTCTCTGATGCTCACATGTAGATGCAGAAGGAGCTTGGGCTGAGAACAAATAAAAAGTCCATTTTCTGTGCTCAGACTTGGGATGCATCCTGTGCTCAGAGCAAGTTCAGAAGGCGGAATCTCTGCGGCCTCCGACAAAGGTTTACAAATAAAAAACAATGAATGCCAGCCAGAAACTACCCTCCGACCAGAATTCTCTCCCCCCACCACCCCGCCTCGATTGTTTCCTAATATGCTTTTAATGACCTGCTCTCCTCATACCTACCTCCTTGCTTCCCAAACTGTTTGTACTGTCCCCAATAACACTCAGCGGAAAGCTGTCATTCCTGCCTAAATCCTGCCTAAGGTTGGATGCGGTGCCGACGTTAGACAGGGTCGAGGGGTCACCATCGATTTTGGAGGCCACCTGGAGAGTCCAGGCCGTGAACTGACTCAAAAAATTTATATCAGAGCTGGAATGGGCCGCCTCCCAGGGCTCGGGCTCGGAGAACACTCTGCCAGCGGGATGGGGCCCGGCCTGCCCCCGCTGGAAAAGAGGCCAGAGTTGTTGACCCTGTTAGCTGACCCCTTCAAACTTCTGGAGAATTTTTCTGGCAGTTACCACGGCGACTGGGCACTCCAAGCTTATCCTTCTTACTGAAAGGGGGGTTGGAGGAAATTAAGAAGAAAAATGTTAAAACCTACCTTGCCGAGACGCCCATCAGGGATCAGATCCATAAATGTTTTAATGGTGTGCTTTCCCCATTGCCTGCCGCACCAGTAAGTGCAAAACTCCAAATGTCGAGAGGGTGATTTGTGTAACAAATAGTTCCCGTTTCCCCTTAAAAAGTGATGATGATCGGCATACCAAATCAGGTGACAGTTCATCTCTGGGGCCCCCAGCAACCGTTTCAAAGAGAAGGGAAAGATGCACTTTGCAGATTCTCTTCTCTTATTCATAAGCAGGCCTCTGAATTCCTGCCCACCTTTATAAAGCCTCTCACCAGCCTGCAACAACGAAAGTGCTTTCACACACGCTGAATAAGGCACTTTAAATCTACTTGTAATGCACTTTGGTGATTGTTCGCAAGTGGATTTTGCCATTTTACACAGTGAAAACCAGTTGCAAAGTGCATCGGAAGTGGATCTAAAGTGCCTTATTCAGCGTGTGTGAAAGCACCAGCAGCGCCTGTCTTTTTTAAAATTGTATTTATCTAGGACTTTTTTTTTAATCCTGCCTTTCTTCCATCAAGCTCAGGATGGAACTCATGATTCCCTCTCCCCCTTTTTATGCTGAGAGAGTAGCCTTGTTCATCGGCTGTTGTTGTTGTTGTTAGCCATTCAGTCCTCAGCTACAGTAAATGAATGTACAGTTTGTATGTGGTGTGCTCTTGATTTTTCTTCATATGTGTGCTGAGTAATTCTTAGGACACACTCAATGAAAGTGCAGTTCACTGTGTGATTCCAAACCCACCCCCACCCCCACTTACCCAGACATGGTTCCCTAGTTTTCTCTATAAAGCAAATTTGCACGGGCACTTCTTCCCAGGCAGGTGCACACATGTCCACGCAGGTTGTATGAGGGTTTGCTGTAACATGTGAACAGGACAATAGAGTCTGGCCTAAAGCCCCCAGCAAGCCTCATGGCACAGGGTTGGACTTGAGCTCAGAGACCCCAGCCCAACATTGTCCCTCTTACAGTGCAATCCAGAGCAGGATTATACTTTTCTGAACCCATTGACTGAAATGGATTTAGAAGGGCATATGTCTGCTTATAATTGACCCTGGGTTGCCACACTCCAGGTGGGACCTGGAGATCTCCTGGTATTGGGATTGATCTCCAGGTGACCAAGATGAGTTCCCCTGGAGAAGATGGCTGCTCTGACTCTCTGGCACTGTACCCTGCTGAGGTATCTCCCCTCCCCAAACCCTGCCTTCCCCATGTTCTATCCTCCCTCAAATTTCCAGGTATTTCCCAACCCAGAACTGGCAGATTGGTGTAGTGGTTAAGTGTGCGGACTCTGATCTGGGAGAACCAGGTTTGATTCCCCACTCCTCCACTTGCAGCTGCTGGATGACCTTGGGCAAGCCATGTTCTGTCAGAGCTGTTCTCTCAAGGACAGTTCTGGAAAGAGTTCTCTCAGCCCCGCCTACCTCACAGGGTGTCTGTTGTGGGGAGGGGAAGGGAAAGGGAATTGCAAGCTGCTCTGAGACTCCAAGTGAAGGGTGAGGTATAAATCCAATCCCTTCTTCTTCTTTGTTGTATGCAAAGCTGAAAAGGGGGGGTCTGCACATGTGGATAGCCATCCATCTAACTGCACTGGAGAAGCAGAGTTGTCTTTTGGCTTGCGAGGAAGGGTGCTGGCCATTCTTGGCTTGAACGTGAAGCAAAAAAGCAAGGTGAGGAAGAACTTGCGCGTTTTTCGCCAAACAGGTAGTGCAGGTTAGTGGAGGTGCAAAGAAGTCTTTGATGGGGCTATTTAATCCCCTTACGATCCACAGAATTCCTTGGAATCGTGACTATGAAACCGGTATGAAAGGGTTTCAATGTGTGGTGTATAGCTACGGTCCTTCCCCACCACCCCCTACTTTGTGAATTGGGGCAGTGTTGCAGTGTTCTGGTTTGAAAGTGAACAATAGGAACGACGGAGTTCAGAATGTCAGGTAAATTAAGATCAATAAAAACATAAAATAAAAAAATGAACGAAACGGTAAAATAAAATAAGCTGTGAGAAACTAATAGAAAGGGGGGGAAGGGAAAACTTGGAGAGGACAAGATGAATATAGAGCAAAGCCGTTGTTTGAGAGTCGTTTCATGACACAGGATTTCTGTGTTGAGTTTGACCACATTGTCCTGTTCTGAGCATGGATCGATGCAGGGTGCAACATGTTCCCGGCACAGTTCACAACCTGAGCCACATTTTCCATCTCCCTAAAAAGATTGCCATAGCTCAGAAGTCCTGGCTAGTACTCGGATGGGAGACCTACAAGGAATACCAGAGTCATGACGCAGAGGCAGGCAATGGCAAACCACCTCTGAAGTCTCTGGATTCGGAAACCCCACCGGGGTCGCCATGTCAGCTGTGACTGGATGCCACTCTCCATCTCCCTAAAAAAAGCAGGTTGGGTTGAGCAGCAGTCCGGTAGATGTGGGTTTTTTCCAGGATGGCCGCAAGACGGAAGCAGTCCTGTGACTGCCTCATCGTAACCTGTCCTCTGAACAGAGCCATGCAGTAGTTTTTTGTTTAAAAGGGGGGTTGATGTTTGTGCGGGCACTCAGTTTGTGTGTGTCCTGTTCCCCCCCCAAAAAAAACCAGGGCCATCAACCCCACATTCTCAGAGTGTCAGTGTGATTGGCTGAACTGGCATTTTGAAAACAGATGCAAGGCCTGTCGTTGGAGGCTCAGGGTGGCTGAGCTCCTCAAACACTTCCAACCCCGAGTCTAAATTTCAGGGTTGTGTCTGTAAAGTGTCATCAAGTCTCAGCCGACTTACACCGGCCCCAGAAAAGGGGCTTTCGAGGCAAGGGAGAAGCAGGGGTGGTTGACCGTTGCCTTCTTCTGTAGACCTTTCCTTAGTGGACTCCCCTCGGAGTACTGACCCTGCTTAGCTTCTGAGATCTGATGAGAGCGGGCAATGCCTTCCCTGGTTTTTCAGTACTATCGCCAATAGTACAGATTCCAGACTGTCAAAAACATGCTTTCCTCTGAACATTCTGAACTTCAAGCTGCCATTCTGTTGGAGAAACTGACCCATCTGACCTAGTAGTGCAGCTTGCAAAGAGGAGAAGATGGTGCCCATTCTGTGTTTCAGATCCTGGTCATTTTCCAGAAGGATTCCAACTGCTGGTGCTGTACACTGAGCAGCAGAGAACCGACAATCCGAGTGTCCTTGTTCTTAGGACTCTGGGAAGAATCAAGACCACAGTTGGTGGATGGGGTGGATGTGAAAACAGGCTTCCAAACAAATGACCAGTGCCCTGGCATAGCCCAGGCAAGCCCAGTCTCATCAGATCTTGGAAGCTAAGCAGGGCCAGCCCTGGCAAGTACTTGGTAGGGTGATCTCCAAGGAATACCAGGGCTGGGACAGAGAGGCAGGCAATATCAAGCCACCTCTCTGAGACGTCCAAGCCCCAGTAGGGGTTGTCAGAAGTTAGCATGACTTCAGGCTTGCAAGCATGCATGCTCACACACAATACTCACCCTCCTAAAAAAATGACCAGTCATCAAAGCTCCCATGTGACCTCAGCTAGCCTATGTGAGCAGAGAAACAAATGTGAGCAGAGAAACCTTTTAACTTATTTTGTAATGGAAGAGGAGAAGAAGAAGAGGAAGAGGAAGAGGAAGAGGAAGAAGGAGAAGAAGAAGAAGAAGAAGAAGAAGAAGAAGAAGAAGAAGAAGAAGAAGAAGAAGAAGAAGAAGAAGAAGAAGAAGAAGAAGAAGAAGAAGGAGGAGGAGGAGGAGGAGGAGGAGGAGGAGGAGGAGGAGGAGGAGGAGGAGGAGGAGGAGGAGATTGGATTTATAGCCCGGCCTTCACTACCCAAAGGAGTCTCAGAGTGGCTTACAATCTCCTTTCCCTTCCCCTCCCCACAACAGACACCCTGTGAGGTAGGTGGGGCTGAGAGAGTTCTGAGAGAACAGCCCTGAGAGAACTTGTGATTGACCCAATGTCACACCAGCAGCTGCATGTGGAGAAGTGGGGAATCAAACCTGGTTCTCCCAGATTAGAGTCCGTGTTCCTAACTACTATACCACTACACCCAGGCTCCCCCCTTCCTCATCCACTGGCTTTTTCTGTAGTTCGGAATGTCAGAAATGAGCAACCCACATGTAACTCAAGAATTCCCACGTCTACGTTCCAAGCAACAAATGACGTTAAATAAGAAACGTTATCCTGTACTCCAACCTGGATAGCCCAGGCTAGCTTGATCTCATCAGCTCTCGGAAGCTAACCCTGGTTAGTGTTTGGATGAGAGGCCACCAAGGAAGTCCAGGGTTGCTACGCAGAGGCAGGCGATGGCAAACCATCTCTGCATGTCTTGTGCCTTGAAAACCCTACAGGTTCATTGTAAGTTGGCTGCAACTTGACAGCAGAAGAGAAAGAAATGGCTTATGAGAGATCCTGGATGAATCCATAGTTCCAGAGGGTAGCCATGTCGTTGTGCAGTATAGAATCATAGAGTTGGAAGGGCCCTCCAGGGTCAACTGCAGACATCAGTCATCAGATACTCAGGCATCTGACAAAGGGAACTTGGACTCTTGAAAGCTCGTACCTCCCCCCCCTCAAAAAAAAAAAAAAAATCTTGTTGGTCTCTAAGATGCTCCTGGACTTCACTCTAGTGGATCGATCCGTGGTGTCTTCATTTTAAAGGATCTTATTTATTTATTAGTTTGTTTGTTTGTTAAACTTTTATCCCACCCTTCCGGCCGAGGCCGGCTCAGGGCAGCTTACAACAGATAACATTCCAAAATACATAAAGATAATAAATACAACACTAAAATACTATGTTAAAACCAGATATAATAATAAAGTGCTAATCTTATGCGTCAGTACCGTTGGTCTGCATTAGATGTTATAAGAAGATCCTTCAGATGTCGTAAAAAGGGTCTTAAATTGAAGGGTCAAAAATGATTTTTGCTCAATAACGCTTCGTATCGAGATGAACTGAGCTAGATTGTGCATTAACTGGTAACATAAATGCTCTCTTTTAACATCGGAATTGTCCGAGTGAAATTTCACATGCCGACCTCCGGGTCATGGTAGCAGTACCGTGCCATGCATACGTAGTGCTAAATACACCCACTAATGCTATCTGCTGACCAGTTCACTGAGTGATCAAATGTCAGATTAAAGCTTTCCTTTGACGCCTGATGCTGTGTTCTTGCCGAATGGCACTCACGATGCCCTTCCCAGGGGGCATTCTTGGTGATGCCTGGTGAAGTCACCCTGTGGCTCGGTGATTCACATGAGAACTGCGGTGCCAAATCATTCCCGGGTGATGCTGGAAAACGCTGACTCTCCTTCCCACAGTCAGGCAGCGCTTGGCAGCATTACAAAGAAGACTTCTCTGTTGGCAGAACCCTGCCCGGAAATTAGATCCTGTTCTGTTTAAGAGCCAAAAAGACTCAAATGGCAGACTCGTTGTGAAGATTTTGATGCTCTTACCTCATTGAGCAGGAGAGCAAGCTATACGGGACCCTCTCAATACCCCCAGTCATCCTTGTGTGCAATCGTGTACCCCCAGACATCCTTGGTTTCTGATGGAATGTATCAATGCTGGAAAATAAGTATGTTGCTCTGGTTAGACAAAATGGGAAGTGTATTGAAAGGCGTGCACATACTGAGCTGTCCCAACACAAGGCAGGGGCACCAACACGACTGAAAAGAGAAAGCCAGCATCCCTTGAGTTGAAAACTGGACAGTTGGAGGAGATTCCCTAATGGTAGGTAGGATCATGCAGATATAAATAAACAGAATCAGGGAAGGGCCATGGCTCAGTGATAGAGCCTCTGCTTGGCATGCACAAGGTCCCAGGTTCCATCCCTGCCATCTCCGGTTAAAAAGACCTGGCAGTAGGTGATGTGGAAGACCTCTGCCTGAGACCCTGGAGAGCCACTGCCGATCTGCATAGACAATACTGACCTTGACTGACCAATCAGGATAAAGCAGCTTCCTTTAGGGAAGGGCCATGGCTCAGTGGTAGAGCCTCTGCTTGGCATGCAGAAGGTCCCAGGTTCTATCCCCACCATCTCCAGTTAAAAGGACCAGGCAATAGGTCCTGTGAAAGACCTGTGCCAATCTGAATAGATAATACTGACCGTGAGGAGGCAAGAGTCTGCCCAGCTTTGGCGGTTTGGCAAAACAAAATTTGGGAACATTTTGTTCATGGTAAAACAGCTACACAGGATATAGTAACAGACATTGGTATCTATCAAAAATATTTCCGGCAATTTGGTATCCAGTAGTTAGTTATCTTATTGAAGGAGGAGTGATTCCTAAAAACAAACAAAACCAGGATTTGTTATATTTTTGATTACATTAATCTAAGTTTTGGTGAGAGGAAGGATAACGGTATGTAGGTGTCAGATATGTCAGTTTTTGTCCTTGTAATGCTGGATGATAACTCAAGCTATGTTATAGTTGTAACTAAGCAAGCTGATGTATTAAAAAAATAATCAAATATAATTTTTTAAAAAGGAGGCAAGGGTCTGGTTCGGTGTATTCAGTGTAAGGCCGCATGCAAGAGGATCGGGTAGTCATATAGTGGAGGGAATTTTGAAAAGGACAGTTTTTCTCATCTCAGCAGCCTGGTGGCACGACGAGTGCACCTTCTACACAGCTATGATGTATACAGGAGCACTGGCCTCTGCTGCACAGGGGCCCGGCTGGGTTTACTTTGCAATTCAGGTTACGGGGAAGGAAGTCAGTGCTGCCATAGTCCCACCCAGATAACCCTTCGACTGACCCCCAACAAATCTCTGCCAAAGCTCAAGTCGGTTAGTTCCCAAGAGAGATCTTTCAGTCCTTCGAAGACGGTCTTCTCAAGGCCACGCCAGGCACTGTGGACTATGTCCAAGAGTCCGCAGGCGTTCTTATTTGTTAAGGGGTATAACAGACCAGGTTGGCCTGATCTCGTATGATCTCAAAAGTTAAGCAGGGCCGGCCCTGGTTAGTCCTTGGATGGGAGACTGCGAAGGAAGCTTGGGATTACACTGCAGAGGCAGGCAAGGGCAAAACCACCTCTGAGCATCTCTGGCCTTGGAAACTTGATGGGGTCACCAAAGAATTGGCTGAGACTTGGTGGCCCTTCCCACCACCACCACCACCAGGGGGCAGAACTATAAGCCAGGAGAGGAGCCAAGGGCAAGGAGCACAGGCACATGGGTGAGGAGGGGCCATCCCCGTCCACTGGTTTGAGTTGGAGCGCAGGGATGTGTGTCCTCAAATGCCTTCCATTTGTCACAGCTGGACCATCAGCCATCACTGTTTCCCTGTCCAATACCTCTGCAGCCTACTAGGAGAACAGTTCCCAGAAAGAAATCCCACGCGGCACCAAGTACTTCCCTGCCTATTCTGCTCTCCTAGTGGCAAAACCCAGCCCCGGTGCGCGGCTCTCTTCCATCCATGCCTCTTTTCACCTGCTGAATGTTTACTGTCCTCCCGCCAACCCTTCGAACACCCCCCCCCAAAGAAAGTGAGCAAAGGATGCTGACGTAAAGCCCTGCCCTTCTATTGTCTCCCCTCCACCTGTCCTTTGTGCTCCTCAACCGAGCAGAAAGGCTTCTGGGACATACAGGATGCCAACGCCCTGGCAGGGTTGTAAAATAAAGCTAACTCAATGGATTTAAAAAACAAAAAAAGAACACGCATGAACAATTGGATGTTTTTAGGCTTGTCATTGTAACCCAGCCTCCATACCCTAAAGTGAGAACAAAACGTACCTCGCATTGGATGTTACTTCCAAAAGCCATCTCAGGCTATGGGCAATGGGTTACCCATCTGGATAAAACATTTCGTGCCAGTTGGCATCATTCCGGGTGTCACCCTGGAAATAGACAGCATTATGCCAGGACTGAATGAGACACTCTCTCAGGCCCATAGCCAGGACTGTATGGCTTGTGGGGTAACAAAATGTCTGGTGGGGCTGCCAGGGCTGCAGTTATTTTTCTGTCTGTCTCTAAACAACTGTACTTTTAAATAAAAGACAATAATACTATTAATAAATTAAATGCAGCACAAACACCCCCACAAGAGTCATCCCAGACATAAATGAAAAGCAAAAATACCCCCCCCCATTCCCTTCCCCTGCCTAAAGCAATGAAATCCTTTACCATTTTCAGAAGGAAATCTTGTGGGGCTGGCCCTTTAAGGAAGGGGGCGGCGCCCCCAATAGCCCCCTCTGCAGCTACAGGCCAGCACTCTTGCCTCATTTCTCAGCTGAAGATGCTTTACCAGGAGGATGGATTTCTTACCCCTCCCCTCTGCCATCGTCACAAATGCGAACCCCAGAACAGCAACCGGCCAACATCTCAGGGTTGCAGGGAGGCCTCCTCTTGAGAACGCTGGAAGATTTTATTGTAGCTGTGCACCCTCAGAGCAGTTCAAGACTGGCAGAGGAGGTTGGGGGGGGTAGAGATGTTTTTAGCATTTAAAGATTAAAAAAATTGGGGAGGACACAGATCCAAAGGAACTCAGCCCCCCCCCGCCTCCAGGGCCAATTATATGTGTGGAATCTGTCAGCAAATTCAGGTTACCAACTTGGCATGTTTATCTCTAACTGAAACAATCAAGTGATTGATTCGATATATACCCACATCACTCCGGGTAAACCACCATGGTTCTAACCCCACTTTTAGTAGGTTTGTGGTGAGTCATTGGAAATGTATTCAGCCTGACCCAAATAACATCCATTCAAAAGTATCAGAAATGCTCTGAGTCCAAACAAAATGGTTCCCAACTTTTGAGAGAAATAAAAAAAAAAAATTCTGATCTTACAGTTTATTCTGGGGCCTTGTTGTCTGGTTAGCTTTCACATGTAACAGAAGGTGGTGAGACAGGGAGGGAAGACAGGAATGCTGCAGATTTGTGCCTGACGGGATCATTGCCCAACCAGTACGGTCAGCCCATCTTCACACCAAACAATATTTCCTCAGGTGGCATTTTGTGCTCCGTGTCTCTGACAATCTTTACATCACCTCCCTTGCTAGCAGCTGTCAGGACACAAGGAAAGGGTCCAGCCCAGAATCAGCAACCCTACACAACTCAGATTTCAGTGATGCACAAACTACCCACAGCCAGCCATCTGACAGACAAGCCTGCTGAAGCTGCAATGATGTCTGGGGCACACTTGGGATGCCACCTAGACCTAACCCACCCCCTAGTGAACGCCTCACCTAAGAAACTGAGAGGATGCTAGGGGAACTTCAGAAGCCAGGTGTATCCCCAGGCCATTAAGTGGATGACAATTGCTGCTCTAGATCTAAAAATAATACTGTCAGCAACCCCGGTAATAGCATATAGCTTTTATTTACATCTTTTCCCAAGCATCAGTGCACTTCACATACCTTATCTCAATTCAAACCTTGCAGCAATGCTGTGAACAACACTAGTATTATTTTCCTTGCAGAAGTGTTGGGAGGAGGTACCCAAGGCTCAGGCCAAACAAGGGTTCCAGTAGCCTCTCACTCTTGTCATGTGCCCTAACCTGGACGGCCAAGGCTAACTCGCTCTCCTCAGGTGTTGGGAAGGCAGCTGGGTCGGCCCTGGTCAGTACTTCGATGGGAGACCACCAAAAGAAGCCCAGGGCCACAACGCAGAGGCAGGCAAGGGCAAACCAGCTCTGAATGCCTCTTGCCTTGAAAGCCCGATGGTGTCGCCATAAGTTGGCTGCGACTTGATGACACTTCCCACCACCATTCGATGTGTAGCCATGCAATGTGTTATTCACTTAAAAAGCACGTTGACCATTCAGCCTTCAGCATCGGATGCCAGCGTATCACTGGTGAAGCGCTGGGGTGAGTGATCAGTCTCTCTGCAGAGAGGAGAAATTCCAAAAAAAGACCCAACTCCAAGGAGCTGAGAGCATAGCAACCGCACGGCAGTACATAACAACATTGCCAGCACCTTCCAATCGCAGAGCAGCATGCCCATGACCCCCTACCCCATGTCAGCCACCTATGGAAACTGTCAAGCAATTCATGCTGACACTGGTATGCCTCTGGGGCATCATCCTCTCCTCATCCACAGGGATAGAAGCAGGGCTGCTCCGAGCATACCCACCCCCAGGCACACACACCCCGCCCACCTGGCAGTTAGGAAGCCCTTCCCATGCAAAGGCTCAGACCCCACAGGGGAAATAATACCCTAGGGAGCTGGTGGGGGGTTTTTTGCAAGGGAAGGAGAACACAGATGCTCGGGCAGCAAGAAGAGAATGCAGGTTCACGTCTTTTCCCAGCAATCCTTTACAGAAAACAAGTCTCTAGCCCTTTTCATTGTGGAAAAATAAGTGGAAAAGTGTGGTCTGTGCAATGGAAAGGACTCCATACTTGCTTTTTAATTAATGTTGGGGATTCAGAAAACCTGACGGATGGTCTGCTATAACACTATAATGCTATAGCAATCTGTCACTTACAGATTTTTTTTAAATGAAAAAGACATCCAGCAGTGCAGGGAGCAAATGGCTGCCGTGGACAACTGGGGCAGAGAACATCGTGTTGATGTGATGTAGAGGAGGGAGAAAAATCTGTTTCCAATCAGCAGCAAAGTTGGACCAAACAGCCAGTGTGGAAGTGACCACAGTCCCATCCAGTGCATTCTGTCATCTGAGATACAGGTGGCCTGGCTGGGGTTTGTAGCATACCTAAGAGAGCTGTGATTGGTTGCAGACTTTGCAAAATCCTAAGAAATAGAACAGATTGGTAGCTGTGTTCATCTGTCTGGAGCAGTAGAGAAGAGCAAGAGTCCAGTAGCACCCTAAAAACTAACAGACGGCCACAGAATTTGTTCGTCTTGAAGGTGCTATGGGGCTCTTGCCCTTTTCTACAAAATCCTAAAGTATAGGTATGGTAGAAGGAAGGCAGGACTTTCCATCCCATTGAGTTCATTTGCATGCTTGTTCCTATGCCAGTATTTGTGACGATATGCCACCAGCACCAGGAAAGGGATGCCGGGTGACTGAACTCCTCTCCGCCCCCTGGCATGCCCCCCAGAGCTGACTGTTTTTGGTCCCTATGGGTGCATCTGTGCCAGGACCATGTTTCCTAGCCTGGCATCAGTGATATGGCACCCCCATATCTCCAAAAATGCCAGCTTATCTCCACATTATGCTGGCACGAGGCTTAGTTGCTAGCCCCGGGAGGTTACAGGAGGCTTTAGGATGGAGGTGTAAATTGCTTGGGAAGGAGCATTCCTGGCTGTAACCACATTGGCCTGCATCCAGCAATGCAGTTAAGAAAATTCCAGTGTTCTTTTGTTAAGCAGGGCTAGTAATTTCCTTCAAAGACGCCCCCCAGCCCTCGAACCACCCGGAATTTGTTGGGGGGGCGGTTTAGCAGACATTCCAGAATAGCATGGTAGGGGTATGCAGTGGGAAGGGAAATCGGCAAGCATTGCTGCCGTCACCACTCTTAAGAAAAGGGAAGTATCGTAGGTGGTGAAAAGTGCCGTCAAGTCACACATGGCAACGCTGCAGGGTTTTCAAAGGCAAGAGGCGTTCAGAGGTGGTTTGCCCTTGCCTGCCTCTGCGTAGCAACCCTGGACTTCCCTGGTGGGGCTCCCATCCAAGGCTGACCCTGCTTGGTGGTACTGAAAAGTGCCGTCAGGTCACAGCCAACTCATGGTGACCCCTGTAGGGGTTTCAAGGCAAGAGACGTTCAGAGGTAATTTTGTTATTGCCTGCCTCTGCGGAGCAACCCTAGACTTCATCGGTGGTCTCCCGTCCATGGACTAACCAGGGCCAACCCAGCTTAGCAGCCAAGATCTGACTAGATCAGGCTAGCCTGGGCCATCCAGGTCAGGACAAGTATCCTTAAGTGTTCTTAATGGGCTTGGACCAGGGCCATCAGGAGAAACAATTTTGTAAAAACCAAGGAAAAGGGCGGGGGGGGGGACACACGACCCAAGATATGACTGTGATATATGAGGGCCAAGCTGGCAAAATAAGTTATTATAAAAATACAAATATTTATTTGTACACATTAGTAAAAGATAAAATAGGTTAAAAGAAATGATCCAAACACCAGACTCTTAAAACTTTTGACATACAGAGCAGATATACCCATCAAATGTACATGTAAAACTAACTGCTCGGGGTGCAAGGTCTGGTATTTGGATCATTTCTTTTGTATTTTTATAATAACTTATTTTGTTACCTTGACCCTCATATATCACAGAAACAATTTTGTATCCAATATTCATATGAGGGACTTGTGATTTCCCACTTGCTGGTTGTGAACGGCTGGAGCACCTCTTCACATAATTTCCACATGTATCCTAATAATGGGCATAATTCAAAGTATTCACAAGGATCCGTGCACGGTTCCACACCCCAGTTCCAGTGCAGTCCAGACAATCTGGCAATGCTGTTGGTAGGAAGCCACTAAATCAGGAAGGTGGTTTGCGGCTTGCGATGATCACGGTTGCCCACCCCCGAATGTATCAGGCGCACAACCCGGGGGTCTGATGACTTCTGTAGCTTGAGCACTTTTTGATAGCTTCAGTTGGGTTACCATGGTCTGCTGCCATCAGAGTTAGATTGTTCAAATGTCCTCTTGACAGAGCTGCCTTGGAAGACCACTTGGAAGCTTTGGCTGATTTCAAAATTCTGCACCGAGAACGGTACCAGGGACACAGTGCAAAGAAGATATTACCTATGAGCTGTAAGGTCTGCAGCATCTTCAAGCTTTGATTCTGGGGGCAGTAGAGCACTGTTTTTGACCTATACTGTTTTAAATTAGCTGGGTGCAGGATATCTGAAGAACAAACTGCTCCCATATGAATCTGCCCACTCACTAGGCACTTCCCTAGACCTCTCCCCCCACACACAGGTGATGAATGAGATTGACTTCTCAGATCCACATCTATGGAACACTCTTCTTATGAAAAGAGCAAGAGTCCAGTAGCATCTTAAAGTCTAACAAAATTTGTGGTAGGGTAGGAGCTTTCTTGAGTCACTGTTCACTTCTTCAGATATAGCTAGAACCTGAGTCCATCTGTCCTTAAACTTTGGAGAGTGGAGTGATTTCAAGACAATGCAACAACCTGGACTGAATGGAGACCCAGGTTTCCTGTCCTTACCAATGCTGATTTCTTCACCCCTACTACCCCTCTGCATATCACACACAGTCCAATCACATCTGCTATTGTCCTTTACCTGCTACTGTCATTTGGCATCTGAAATCACTCCACTCTCCAAGATATAAGGACAGATGGACTCACATTCTAGCTGTATCTCAAGAAGTGAGCAGTGACTCGCAAAAGCTCCTATCCTGCCACAAATTTTTCTTAGTCTTTAAAGTGCTCCTGGACTCTTGCTCTTTTCTACTGCTACAGACAGACTACCACGGCTACCCATCTTGATCTATCTCCCCACGAAGTTTGTGTGGCACCTGCAGTACAGGCCTTTAGATGCCAGGCAATGACCATTTGATTTCAGCCTGCATTTGGTCAACGCGGTTATGACTGACTTTGATAAACCGTTACCTGATGATGATGTTATGGGGTCGATTGCTTAGGTTTTAAAGTCATTTGAATATTTTCGTTCATTTTTAGAAATGTTGGGTAACTTATATTTGGAGAAAGTCAGTTATAAATAATTTTAATGAAATAGAACTTTTAAAAATCTATTGAGGGGGAAGGGAAGGAAGGTGACCTGGTATAGCCAGTCTCCTCAGATCCCAGAAACTAAACAGAGTCAGTATTTGGAAGGGAGACCACCGAGGAAGGCTCTGTGGGGGAAGGCAATGGCCAACCACTTCTGCTTCTCACTTGCCTTGAAAGCCCCTTGCTGGGTTTGCCATGCGTTGGCTGCAACTTGACAGCACTTTGCACACCGACAAGCAGGGCCAGTACTTGGAAGGGAGACCACCGAGGAAGGCTCTGCAGAGGAAGGTCACCATAAGTCAGCTGCAACTGGACAGCACTTACATACAAACATACATACTGGGGGAAACCCAATTTAATAATTTTAAATATTGGTCTTGATTACTGAATGTGCATGCGTGTGTATGTGAGAGGGAGAGAGATCCTGACTTTCAAGTCCCTTCTGTGATCTTACCTTAAGAGAAAATAGCAGCTTATTCTCATAATGGTGTAAAGATACTAGGGTGGTAACATTTCTCCACCCTTTTTTTTCCTTACCTGGGACTGGAAAATGGCAATAATATTTTTTGCCCTCATAAACGGTGTACTTTTTATTTTTGTTGACACATTGTAGCAGGCAGTCTTCCGACAGATTCCCCCCACCACCACTAATCAGCCCAGAGAACACTCTTGGCGGTAATTAAAGCCCGCATTACAGGCCTCTTGGTGCTCACTTGTCTCTCTGCTTACAGCGCCACCAAACACAGTACATCAAACGGAGCAGAGTACTGTATGAGACGGGCTCCCTGCCAGCTCTCAGGGCCATTATACTAGTGTGCCTGTCGTATATCCAGACAACCAGCGAGCTTGTTGTGCCCAGGGCAAGACATCCAGAGGAAGACACAGGAACAGCCCTTGGAGAACAAGATATGAAAAGAACAGGGAGAGAGGAATGCAAGTAAGCTCCTCTAGCTTCTATAATGTTTTCAGCACCATGAGGCTGTGTGAATATCCAGGCATATTCTCCTGTGGGTACCCGTAGGGTCCATGATTTGGGTAGTGCAAGATTTAGCATGAATACCACTGTTAGGTACTTATTTGCTTTTTTGTTTACTCCATTTAGGCCCTGTCTTTCTCCCCAGTGGGGATCCAAAGTTGCTTACATCATTCTCTTCTCCTCCATTGCATCTTTACAACAACCCTGTGAGGTAGGTAAGGCTGAGAGGGTGCCACTGGCCCAAGGTCACCCAGCAAGCTTCCATAGCAGAGTGGGGATTTGAACCTGGGTCTCCTTGCTCCTAGTCTGACATTCTAATCTATGAGAATCAAAGGGATTGACTTCCCAGTGATGAGAATGGGGAGCTGGATGTATTGCCTGATATAGGTTGATCATCCCTCCCAGCCCATTTATTTGACAGTAATTTTGTCCACTCACCCACATCATACATCTGGTAAAGGAAGTTGTTGCCCAAGACTGATGATGTCACAATAAGCCAGTTAGGGAGAAACTCTGTGATGAGTTCCCAAGTTCCTGGCTCCAGGGTTCTGGTCTCAGTCCAAATAAGAAATGGCCCCTGCAAAAAGAAAACAATATGTGAAAGGAGTTTTTGTCACCCGTCTCACAAACACATGAAGATGCCTTCTTCGCACCAAGCAGACCACGCTGAGCCACAGCCCTCCCCCCCAGCCCTCTTCCAGAGTTCTGCTGTGGAGAATGCACTGTATGAGCCTCAAACTAGGGATGACTGAAACCTGCAGAAGGAATACCATGTCTAGTCCCTCTAGCAGCAGACTTCAATGAAAAATCTGGCTGCCTGTTTACATTTAAATGTATGCTACCATTCATTCAATATTGTTAAAGGCCCCCTGATATTTTCATGCAGGTGTTTCCTCACAGGAGCACTGCATCATGGAATTTGTAGTCTATGCTGGATAAAGACCATCTAATCCTATCCATGTTCATTTCTCTTTTGGGGGGTATTTTTGCATTTGTGTGTGTGTGTGTGTGTGTGTGTGTCCATGCATGGAAGTCATGGCAACCTCTGGTGACTCCTCCTGGGGTACAGAGGACATTCAGAAAAGTGGCTTGATAACCTGCCTCTGGCCACCTGGCCCTGGTATTCTCTGGAGGTCTCCCATCCAAATACTTGCCAGGGTCAGCCTAGCTTAGCATCCAAGATCTGACGAGATTGGGCTTGCCTGGGCTTACCCGGGTTAGGGCTATTCATATTCATTTCAATGGGCACTGCATCATGGGATTTGTAGTCTATGTTGGATAAAGATGGTTTGAATCTATCCATGTTTATTTCAATGAGCATGATCTAAACAGAAGTCCCCTTTAATCCACTGAGAGCGAAGTGTATATTTAATTCTTCCTTGGAAATCAATGACATTTTAAAGTGCTTTCCTCAGACTGGATTGTGCCCACAGGTGTGTGTTTTTTCTATCCATCCTTAGTACAGCAGCTCTAGTTTCAAACTGGCACATTTCACATGAGCACACATCACATATTCATAAAGCTGCATTGTTGTCAATCTTGTGCTTCTTGACTTAACTCTAGGTTTTATTTAATAGTGTGGAATTTGCTAAAATGTTAATGGGGGTGGGAAGCACATCTTTAATACTCTCCCACTTAATCAAATGGATTTTAAAGTACAAACCTTTGGTTTTTAGTATCATGCCCTAAATGATCCTTTTAACTATGGAGATCTATAGTACATACAGAGATAAAGATAGTTATTTCCAGCATTCCTGTGGGACCATCCTGATTGTTAATGTAGAGATCAAAGCCCAGTGGTATTTATAGCCAAATGTGAATAACTTCAGTTTGTAGCAGTAGAAAAGAGCAAGAGTCCAGCAGCACCTTAAAGAATAACAAAATTTATGGCAGGGGAGGAGCTTTCTTGAGTCACTGCTCACTTCTTCCGTGACTCACGAAAGCTCCTACCCTGCCACAATTTTTTGTTAGTCTTCAAGGTGATATGGGACTCTTGCTCTTTTCTACTGTTACAAACAGACTAACACAACTACCCATCTTGATCTAACTGTGGTTTGTGTTTCGTTTGTGAAGACTCTCGGGGCTGTGGCCAAGCCAAATGGCAACATTGCATACTGATAAGACTGACCTGCAAACATAAATCTTAAGAATTTCCTGCAAGCCTCAGGAATAGTGATATGGAAGCATGCATACTTTAAATCTAGGTTTATGAACCAGCATCCTTTGTTGATGAAGGGGAAGATATCCTCTAGAGTTAGCATACAAAACTTGTGGATGTTGCTGTGTCGTGCTTTGTTGGGTCCTGGTCCTACGCCAGGTCAGAGCCGGTCTGTCGCAGTTGAGCAGTCAACAAAGTCGACTGTTTCAACTTCTTTTTTGCTTTCTTTTTAGGCAGTTCAGAAGCCGATCTCAAGGTCTGTGCAACAATGTTCCCTCTAAGCTTAGTGTGAGCTAGCTCACAGTTTTTTAGCCTCCGGCTCACACATTTTTGTCTTAGTTCAGGAAGGATGGCTCCAGAGCAAGCTAATTTATGTAGTAGCCAAATTGCTCGCTCACAACTTTAATGCCAGGAGCTCACAAAGTAGAATTTTTTGCTCACAAGACTCCACAGCTTAGAGGGAGCAGTGTGCACAGCTCAGAGGAAGCAGTGTGCAACCCCTCTGGTATCAGCTTTTGATTGCAGTACTGGCATGGAGACCACTGAAGCTGGCAGGTGGGGGTGCTGACTTGTATAGTCAAGAAAGCTAACACTTAGGCAGAAAAACTCTCTTAAAGGAGACCAGTAAGCATTTACAGGAGAAATTCTTGTGGAGCTGTGCCTTTAAGAAAGGGGGCAGAGCCCCCAAAAGCCCCACCATAGCTAGGAGCCTGATTGGAAATAAGTCCTACTGAATAAAGTGGGTCTTTCCTTCCAGACATGCAAAAGACAGAGCTCTGTGGGATTTCAAACCAAAGTGATGTCAGAGTAATTCTTCTCAGTAGCCCTGTACACATAGCACTGAAAGGATATACACCTTATTGGGACATAATGTACACCTGTTTGTAAGAATTAGTCTACCCCCATTCACGTTACTAATAGAACTGGGCGTCAGTACCTGGACCAAAGGGGGCTTTCAATCAGCTGTGCATGTGTTGAATCTAGCATAAGAATCACTCAACAAAGAAAAGTCAATTGTACACCATACATAGATTGTGCAGGCATTCATTGCATACTGGCATAAGTGTGTGTGTGTGTGTGTGTGTGTGTGTGTGTGTGTGTGTGTGTGTGTGTAATTTGTTCACCTGGCTTTGCATAATCAGAATTAAAATGTCCTTGCTTTCCTTCTCTGTGTCAGTTTCATTCAAACACTGGATTTAAGCAAATCGCATACCAGAATTGTTTCGTTCTTTATGCATGGAAGGGTGAATAGGATGGTGATGAGGACAATAAGAAGAATCACAATATCAAGATCCCATTTGGCTTTCTGATTTGGAGGCAGTTTCCTTCAGATATGGGATTTGTGTCAGAGAGGGAGATTTGAGGGATGTTATTGACTTCATTTATAACCCCCCCTCCCTTACCCTATGAGGTAGGTTGGGCTGAGAATGCGTTGCTGGCCCAGAGTCACCCTGAAAGCTTCCATGGCAGAGTGGGGATTTGAACCTGACTCTCCTGGGCACACAAACCACTGGGCTCCTTGAACATACAAACCACTCCAACACCCTGTCTCCAGGGGGAAAGAGGGGTCCAGTACCCATTGGGAAAGTTAACCTCTCCATCCCAAAGAACCCAGGAAGAGCACTGCTGATTGAGGCCAGTGGGCCCTCTAGTCCAGCATCCTGTCTCACACAGTGGGCCACCAGTTCCTCTGCAGGTCCAACAACAGGGCATAGAGGCCAAGGTCTTTCCCTGATGCTGCCTCCTGGCACTGGGATAAGGAGCTTTACTGCCTCTGAATATGGAGGTTCCCCCTTAGTCACCACCCATAGACCTGCCCTCAGTCCCCTTTTAAAGCTGTCTGTGCCTGTATCCGTCACGAAATCCTCTGGCAGCGAATTCCACATTTTAATCACTGGTTGTGTAAAGTCTTTTTGGAAAGGCTAGAAATGCAAACAAGCTAACAAGGCGCCTGGGAATCAAGAGGGAGGCAACGAAGCAGCCCCCGAAGAGGCCGCATACTGCTTGCGTAAGAGCTGAAATTGACTAGCCAGAGTCTTGCATAAGAACTGAAATTGACTAGCAACCGTTTTGCGTAAGAGCTGAAATTGACTAGCCAAAGTCTTGCCTAAGAGCTGAAATTGACTAGTAGTCACAGGTGGAAGTTGCCGGGCTTGCCTCTGGCGTTCCGGCGTTGAAGGGCCAACTCTTCGGGAATCCGCAAGAGGCTATTGATTGAGGGGTGTGTGTATTTAATTCAGACTGGGCTGTGCTTCCCCTTTCTCCCCCTGCTCCTTTCCTCTCGGGAGGGAAGCAGGCCAGCGGATAATGACCCCCCCTCCCTTCCCCGCTCAGAGTTGGCCTAATCCGAAAACTCAAGTGCCCGTAAGTAAAACTTCAGGGAAGGGGAAAAGTTATTGGAAGTGACAAATGCAGGGTGACAAATAATCAATAAAAGCCCCAGTTCGACATCCTTCATTGTTTTCTGGCGCTAACAGCAAGTAATGAAACCTCGGCAGGGACAGCGAGGAGGGGGCGACAGAAGGGGGGAGAGGCCCCCCGCTAGGGGACCTTCTGCGGGGGAGACCCGGGCTCCAGCAGGCGGGTTAATGGCCTCCCCTCCTAGGCGGATCTGGTCTTCTCATCACCCTTAATTAAAATCATTCTTTTAAAAATAGCTTCGGATGGTGGGCCTTTCCCTCCATAAACCAGAAGCGGGGATTCACTCCTTGCACCGAACCGCTTTTTGACTGGGGGGCGTCACTCAGACACCCCCGACACAAAGGCACGCGGCAAGGCCGAAAGCAAATTGCTTTGGAATAACCAATACAAGTCTTTGCGGGGGGGGGGGTAGGTAAGACCAGAAGACGGATCCGCCCGGAAATTCTCCCGGACTATCCCGCAGCACGGCTCCCAAGAACTTATCTGGGTTTCCCCACAGCATTTCTCTGTGCATTTGAACGAACGCATACGAAAAAAGTGAACCTGTCCGGAAGGCTGCGCGATCCTAAACCCGCATCCTAGGAAGCAACCGTGCAATCCTAAACAGAGTTACAGGCTTCTCGCTCCACTGAAGTCAACGGATTTAGAAGGCCCCGAGCTGGATGGTCCAGGCTAGCCCGATCTTGTCAGGTCTCGGAAACTAACAGCAACCAAAGAGGAACACACAGTGTAGGTCTACAAGGGAATAGTAATCTGTGTGAAAGAGATGCTAACACTGACCTGTGTGTGAAAGAGATGCTAACAATGACCAAAGTATTAATACAAATACTACCAAATAAGCACAATATTAAAGTAGAAGAGTTTCTTCTTGAGGTGAAGATGTATGTAGAATAATAAATGAAGAATCCGGATATTAAGAACTCCGTTTCAAAGAACTTCCTCAGTAACTGATAATATATCTTCAAATAGGTTATATTCACTCTTGTGAGTTACAGCAAACACTTCTCATAAATGGGCAGCTATTGACAGCACATCTCAGGAAAAGCGCAAGGCTTTACATCACACTTCCTTCCATAATTACTGTCTCCTAATTGAGCAGACTTCAGCGGACAGCGGAAGACAGGAGGGCCTGGTGTAATCTGGTCCATGGGGTCGCGAAGAGTCGGACTCGACTGTGCGACTGAACAACAACCACAATTATGGAAGGAAATGGGATGTAAAGGATTTCCAAGGCAAGAGGCCAGCAGAGGTGGTTTGCCATTGCTTGCCTCTGAGTAGCAAGACTTCGACTTCCTTGGCGGTCTCCCATCCAAGGACTAACCAGGAGATCTGATGAGACCGGGCTAACCTGGGCCTGTCGGGTCAGGAAGGCACGGGTGGTACCCTGCATGTCGTATTATCTGATGACTGTAATGCTCTAGTAGTTGTATCGTTCGGCAGAGGGTGAGAGGGAGGGCAGGCGGGAACGAGCCAGTGCTTGGCTCTTGTGGCCTTTTCTCATATACCCAGGACTATGCCATTGGATCTTCACTTTGGGTCAGGAAGGAAACTTCCTCCAGGCCAGACTGGCCCGGGGATCCTGGAGGGGTTCCCCCACTTCCTCTGGGCATACCTCAGGGGTCACTAGGAGATGGAGGGGTAGCTGTGAATTTCCTGTGTTGCGCAGGAGTTGGACTAGATGACCTTTGGGATCTCCTCCAGCTCTGTGCTTCTGTGTTTTTAATTGCGTAATGCGCCTTGAATCTCCGTGAGAAAGGCGGCCTATAAACCGAAGGCGGTAAACCGAGACTAGTGGGATTTATTGCCAAGCAAATCTTTCAGAAGGGGGACTGTCGAAGTACCCGTAGCCAAAAGTGGGCCCAAGGAAAGGGGGGGGCTGGATGCCACCGAATTTCGGCAACTCAGGTGCGCGTTTCGGGGCGCTCCTCACCTGGGCCTCCGTGGAAGGAGCCTGGCACCTGGAGCCCCTGGCACCCAGGACTCGCTGCCAGGGCGTGCGCCGTCCCCAGGGCTCGGCCAAGCTCCGGACGCCGTTCTGGCTCCTTCCACCCTGGGCCTCTGTCCCTTCAGGGCGGTTGCCGTGTAACCCCGGAGGGGTGGGGGAGAGCCGGGGCGCTGCCTGGGCCCGTCGGCGACCGACCCTCGGGTGTCATTGCGAATTAAGTTCTGATCGATCGCCTCCCAGAGCCGTCGGGAAGTCGGCTCGCCGCTCCAGGCCGGCTTCCTCGCCGGGCCGGGGCTCCGCGGCCTTCGGAGGGGCGTGCGTGCAGCGCAGTGGCACATAATCGATAGGGACGACTCAGCTGTCACGGATCCGAACGCGGCTTCCGAGGGGAGCCGTAACGCGATGTGGCATCCCGACGTTTGGGAACCGGCCGTCTGGAGGGAAGGAGCTGCCGGCGGAGAGATGGAGGGGAGGCCACCGGGGGGGGATGGGAAGCGGAGGGCCACGATTCGGCTTTTCCCTTTCGACCCCCCCTCACCCCTTCCCCCCCTCGGGCGGACGCATCCAGAACCCCCGCACCAAGAGTTCGCAGCTTTGATTCACACAAACTTCTGGCTCCGCATCCCCGCTTCCGAGGTTCCCGCCCTGAATGGCCCTTTGCAGTCGCGGACCGATTTAGAGGTCCCCAGAGGCGCAATGACATTGTGGGACTGGCCCAAACGGACGGGGCATCCCCTCGCAGGCAGCGCTGAAGATACGGTCCCGGAAACACCTCCCGCTGCTCTCATTAGTCGCCCCGACTTCCAAGAAGGGCTGCGCTGCTAAGCAAAGTCACTGGAAAGCAAGCACCAGTAAACTCACCAACTTGAGAACATAAGAGAAGCCATGCTTGATCAGGCCAGTGACGCATCCAATCCAACACTCTGTGTCAGGCAGTGCCCAAAACCCAGGTACCATCAGGGGATCCATCAGCAGGCCCAAAATTCCAGAAGCCCTCCCACTGTGCACCCCCAAGCACCAAAAATACAGAGCATCACTGCCCCAGACATAGTACTCCCATCTATCCCTTGTGGGTAACAGCCGCTGATGGGCTCCAATACCATCTCGAACTGTCTACAATTGTAGCTACCACCACTTCCTGTGGCAGTGAATTCCACGCGTTAATGACTCTTTGGGTGAAGAAGGACTTTTTTTTCTCTGCTCTAAGACCACTGCTCATTAATTTCACGGAGTGCCCACAGCGTTCTTGTATTGCAAGAAAGGGAGAAAAGTCCTTCTTCCTCTACCTTCTCTATCCCATGCACAATGTTGTAGACCTCTGTCACGTCTCCCCTCACCCCTTCTAAGGAAGCCTGCTTAGGGGATGGGGCTCTTTGGGCGATTAGGCAGGACAGGAGGTCTCTCGGGGACCCCAGAAGGGTTTGCTTTCCCATTCCTGATTCCCTGAACACTTTCATCTACCTGGAATTGGAGACCCTTAGCAGATTCGGTACAGAAGTTGCTTCCAGGTAAGGAAGCGGGTTTGGAAGACCGAGGTAAAGTAGAGGGGAGGTCCCACCCGTTTCTAAACTGTTCCTTGGGCCAATGCCAGAGTAGGACCTGGGAGACTCAGGATTGAATCTCCAGTTTTCCCTGGAAGCTTGGTGGGTGACACGCTCTCAGCCTAACCTTCATCGCAAGGTTGTTGTGAGGATAAAATGAAGGACAGAAGGACAGAAGCCGCTTTGAGTCCCCCTCTGGGTAGAAATGAAGTGAAACCCCGAACTTCTGGCTGGTTTATTGAAGAGGACGTCCAAGGCTTGAACGTTCCATTCTCACACTCCCCACCCCGCCCACTGACCTGGGGGGGGAGTCAGCTGCAATGTGCCCCCTATGCTAAAGATGGTGGGGAGGGTGGCTGCATTGGATGAGAGAGCCAGTTTAGTGTAGTGGATAGGAGCACAAACTCTAATCTGGGAGAACCGGGTCTGATTTCCCACGCCTCCACATGCAGCTGCTGGTGTGACATTGTGTCAGTCACAAGTTCTTCTGAGCTGTTCTCTCAAGGGCCGTTCTCGAGAGAGCTCTCCCTGGCCCACTTACCTCACAGGCAGCATTCCCTCTAAGCTGAGTTAGTGTGAGCTAGCTCACAGTTCCTTAGCCTCCAGCTCACACATTTTTGTCTCAGCTCAGGAAGGACGGCTCCAGAGCAAACTAATTTATGCAGTAGCCAAATGACTCACTCACAACTTTAATGCCCGTCACTCACGAAGGAGAATTTCTGCAAACTAGACTCCGCAGCTTAGAGGGAGCAATGCTCACAGGGTGTCTGTTGTGGGAAGGGGAAGGGAAAGGAGTTGGTAAGCCGCACTGAGTCCCCTTCGGGTAGTGAAGGGGGGGGGTTATGAATCGAACCTCTCCTTCTCTTGAACACCCGCCTGTGAAAGGCAGGAGAGGAGTGGAGGGTGTTAGGTGATTTGCCAGGAATTCAAAACTCTTCTCGGATACCTTGGTTTGGCAAAACCCAAATACTTTTAAGATGGGTCCCCCACAAAGGAAGGGGACACCGAATGAAGGGATGGACGGACCCCCTTGATCCAGCCCGGGAGTCATCTGGAGCCGATTTATGTAATTTCAGAAATCTGTTTTTTATTCTTTCTCCTGAGATTATGGGCTGGGAAGTGAGGGAGGGCAGCCCGATCCACAAATGAAGCGTTTGGGTTTAGGTTCGTGGGCCAGACGCTGAAACTGGAAAACCGGATCCGGACTCCGGAGCAAGGCCAGTTCTTCGGGACGCCCAGCGGCCTCGGCGCTCGCAGACTGCCTTTGGATACCGCGCAAACCTTCGCGCAAGGCTCGGGTAGGGGAGGCTAAGTCCGGGCCGGGTGTCAGGTCACTGCTGCCTTTGAAACCGTGATCCCATCTGCGGGGGAGAACAGGAGCCGGCTTGATTCATAGTTAATGCGCGCTGTTCAGCGGGCACCTGATGGTTGTTACCTGAATATTTAAAGGCACCCGTGTTCGATGAGAAATTTATGACCCGCAAGCTAGACCCAGGGGGCGGCTGGGGAAGCCGAGCTCCTCATTGGCCCAGGAAGGCAACTGGCAGTGGCGGATTGGCTGATGGCCTTGCTGGGAATGACAGCTATTGGGTAATCTCATTGTCTCAGCTTCTGGTCTGCTCTCCTCCCTTAGCAGTGGTGGCCCCCTGAAAGGTGGGGTTCACAGGAGGTGAATGCTGGGCCATTCCAATGCTGGGCCATTTTTTTCCAGATCTCCCAGCAAGTAATTAATTTGTACCCCCCCCTCCCCAATGGGGACTCCAAGCGCCTTACACTGTTTTCCTCTCCTCCATTTTATCCTCACAACAACCCTGTGAGGTAGGTTAGATTGAGAATGTGTGACAGGCCCAAGATCACCCAGCCGTCTTCCACAGCACAAGTGGAGATCCGAACCCGGGTCCCCCAGATAACAGTCCCACACTCTTAACCACTGTGCTACACTGGCCAGACGCCTGGGGACTGGCGCCTGCTCTTTTCTGGGAGACTCGTTAAACCCCGAGCCCTGATCTGGAGGAGAGACCAAATCCGAGCATCGCACCGCCCGCGTGCTTCACAGCCAAACTATCCCATCAACAAACATTGCCTTTCGAAGCTGTTTGGTCCGGGATGGCCCTTTCACCCTGACTGGAGCGATCAATTTATTACTCTCGAGTTGCTGCGAGCAGTAATAACCCTCCGTCCCTCCCCGGACAGGCGAGATGGGAAGTCACTGAATGGCCTTTTTGCAACAGCTCTCCGGGAGGGATGGGCCGGTGGGGCTGTGAAATTCCCAATCGATAATCAGTATCCCGCCCCAGGTCGATAACTGCGGAAGATCGGTCGGCCCGCTTGGCCTAAAGAGGCCGGCGAGCAACTCGTTTCCCCAGCTCCAAATTAGGAAAGGCTCTCCCGATGAAAGGGGCAGCTTCCCTTTGGCTGGAGCCGCCGCTTCCTTTGATCATATCTTCATTTGATTCTTGCCTCCACAATAGGAACCTGGAGGGAAAGAATGAAGGAATCGCATCGCGGATGATCCTTGAACGCTGACTGGAGGAAACTGTTGCGCGGCTATCAGATGAGAAGTGTCCAGAAGCGGGAGGGGGGTGCGAGGATGCGCACGCGCGCACAAATATGCCTGTGTGCGTGTTGCGGAGCGTTTTCAAACACAACCGCGTCTCCTGTCCTTGTCTGGATAACATTCAAGTCCTCTCTCCCGCGACTTACAGTAATACAGCCTGCCAACCTCGAAGCTCTGCCCCCCCCCCCCAAAAAAAGAGAGAAGGAGAAGAAGAAGAAGGATTTAATGAGGCCGAGTTTAGGCCCTTCTATAATTTAGAGGATTCGCCGGAGCTGTAAAAATGACAATGGGGACATGTGTAGTGCCAGAGAGGTGAAATCCCATCCAGGGACAAAGTTACTTCTCTTCTTGGAGGCGCTGTCATTTCCAGCAGGGGGGACACAATGGCGCGGCCGGGAGAGACGGGGCTCTGATCTCCACCTCGGAGAGAAAGAGAGGGAGAGGGAGAGAGACAGATAACCACCTGATTAAAATGGGCCTCTTGTTCTCTCGGTCACTCGATCGTCGTGTGAACTGGCCTCCCTCGCTATTCTGGGCAACGATTGACCGAGTCTCCCCAGGTTTCCATACCTCCTCGAACTCCCTCCCTCCCACCCCCCGCCCTGCCTTCTCCCCCCCCCCCCCCGTCTTGGCTTCCCCTTAACCTCACGGCCATCCGGCTCTTGGGAATCGCTCAACATATCCCGGGGCTCCGGCAGGACGCCCATGCGTCCAAACCCCGGAAGGTGTCTTAACAGTAGTCTGGGTGGAAATGCCCCCCGAGCATTGCCCCGGTTTCCAAGGGGCCTCGGGCGGGGAGGGGTGGTTCCGCTGGGCGGGGGTGGGGACGAGCTGGCTCGTTCTGACCGCTGTTGGCGATTCACAATCCGCTTGAGCGGGAAGACTCGCCCTTTGAACAGTAGCGCCTCTGGATCCCCGAGTCTGTTGATCGGCTGCGGTGGGGATCGGCGACAGACTGTCCTTAGGGCTACGGCCCGAGGAGATCCCCAGGACTCGGTCAGCAGATTCCCAGAGCAGGGGCGGGACGATTCATGGCCTCTAGGATCCCATCTGGTGCCCGGATCCTAGATAGGGAAAGGCATCCTGGCCTCCTCCTGACTTGGAAGCCCGGAGTCCCAAGGGATGCGTTTACGGGCCATGCAAACCGAATGAATCAAGGTGGCTTTCCGGAGCGGGTAATACGATAGCATTGTACAAGATGATTCACAAAGTTACTTGGATAAATCGTTAGGGACTGTGGTCTATACTGCTGTGTGAAACCAAGATCCTGCTGGTTGAAACTAGGATGGCATCTTACCTCATTTAATGTGCCATGGTTAATACTTGTGCTTCGCTTCGCTGGTGTTTCTAGACTTCTTGGCTGGTTCCACAACCCCTTATCCTATTGCACCGTGTCCCGCTCGCCCATTGCAGTGACTCACTCTTTGTCATCCGCCTTGAGTCCCAGTGACAAAGGCGGACTATAAGTACATAAACAAAAATGGAACGAGGACAGAAGGTAAAACCCCCGGATTCCAAACACGTGTACGGCTCAGCGCTGCGCATATTGACTGCGTGTGGGGAATGGGCCGATGAAGAGCGCTGGGCACCCCCATTGTCAGAAATGGAGCAGATCCAGCAGGTGCTGGAGCATCGCTCATTGTGACTGTGGGGATTCCCATGTTACTATTTATGCATTTATTTGTAAGCTTGATATGGCCCCCCTCTCTAGAGGAACAAGTAAAAGAATGGAAATAAACCCCAGAATAAACTTAACTCAGTCGCTACAAAAAAGCTTCTCCCACTTTGAGACTTGTTGGAGTCGGAAGTAAATCCCTTTCAGTCCCAACTAGCTCTGCCTGAAGAAGTGAGCAGTGACTCACGGCAGCTTCTACCCTTCCACAAATTTCGCTAGCTTTTGAGGTGCTACTGGACTCTTGCTCTTTTCTGCAGTCCCAGCTAAATGTCCGCAGGGTTGTAGCCGAGCAGTGGCACAAAGTCGGTGGTGGGAAGTGCCACCGACTCACCGCCGATTTGTGGCGACCCCGCGGGGCTGTCAAGGCAAGAGACGAACAGAGGTGGTTCGCCCTTGCCTGCCTCTGCACCACGACCCTGGTATTTCCTGGTGGTCAGGTCACCCACCCAAATACTGACCAGGGCCGACCCTGCGGAGCTTCTCCGAGATTCGACCCGATCGGGCTAGCCTGGGCTACCCCAGTCAGAGTTACACTTTTTAAAAATCCATTGCAGGATTTGGTTTGGAGGTTTGGGAGGGCAGGGGGGGGAGTCCGGTGCTCCTTCTAAGCTGTGGATCCTTGTGAGCAAAAATTCTACTCTGTGAGCTACTGGTATTATTTATTTATTTATTTATTTATTTATTTATTTCGCTTTATATGCAAGCGATTTGGCCGCTGCATAAATTTACTTTGGAGCCATCCTTCCTGAGCTAGGACAAAAATGTGTGAGCCAGAGGCTAAAAAACGGTGAGCTAGCTCATATTAACTCAGCTTAGAGGGAACACTGGCGGGGACCTGTTTGGGGTCGAGCTGCATGTGACGGAGAAGTAAGTCCCGCGGCTCCCCAGGACTGGCGCTAAGAATCCGTCTGTTCTACAAGAAGTCCTGCGCCCTCCCTTCTGCCTGATCGGGCCGCTGCCTTTCCCTCCTCAGCGCGCAATACTGAATATGTTGCCGGGCGAGTGAACCCCGCTTGAGTTGACGGGATTAGACCGGTATCCAAGCGCTTGGGTTCAATGGCATTGGAATTCGACCTGCGATTAAAGCCCTTTTTAAAACTCGAGAAATCTGCCCCGTGAAGCTGGTGGATCCCAAATGATTTCCCGGGGCTTTTATGAGTCCGGATCCTTCTGCAGTGTGTGTTTGTGTGTGTGCGCGCCCGCGTGCAGACAGCGAATTCGGACCAGGGAAAGAAGTGGATCGGTCACTTCCAGCTTCCCTCGAGTGTGAAATGAATTGAGAGGTGGTGACGCCTCCCCTCGAGGCTTTTCAGTCCCAAAGTGCTCGGAAAGGGCGCGCCCCCCCCCCCCCGACCGGCGGCACTGGCTCCAGAATTACCGCGGCCAAGTCTACATGTCCTCGATTCTGCTACTTTCGCTTCGGATTTGCGCCCTCCGCATTCCTGGGTCGTTTGGGATCGGGAGAGCGGGGGGGGGGGAGTCCCGGCAGGAGCCTCTCTGCCTTTCCGGACCGGTCTTCTTCTCGTTCCGCACATGAGCCGCGATTCTCTCGACTGGTTTCAGGGATCGGGTTCTTTTACATCGGGAGCCTAGAGAGGTTTCTCTGCTCGGGGAGGTTAAGCTCCTTTGGTTGCCGCAGGACTTGCTTCCAAGTAAACCCGCTCAGGACCACAGCCGACGCGCTTCGTTTCCCTTGCCTGAAATCACAACAGGTGTCTGTGCAGGCAGGCAGTCGAGAGATGTCCCCCTCCCGCCCCCTCTCCAAAGCCTGGAAGCTCTGGTTTTAACAGTCTAAGAGGCGATCAGAGATTCCCGCTCGGTTTTCTTGCCGTTTTGCGGGTTTAAAAGGAAGGGGAAAGAACAGGGGCGCCATTGCGCTAAAGAGAAGGCTACCCCCCCCCCGGCGCCCCACCACTCGAGTTCAGCCAGACAACCGTCTCTTCCTTCGCTTGGGGGCAAACTGTCCCTTGTTTCTGCCTAGGGCTTTCCTACAAGTAAAAGTTTTGTCAGGTTTTAGAAGTGCATCGGCCAGAGGGAACGGAGGGGAAACAGTCGCCACAGACTTTAGATGCCTGGCCCGTTTCCTCCCCTCATTGGCTGAAGGGCAATCTTCTGACCCGCTGCAGTCTTCTGACCCGCTGAGACGAAGGGGGCGACGCTCCTCTGCCCTGGCGCAGCAGTTCCCCTGGATCTCCATGGGGCGCGCCGCGGAGAACTCGCGGGCGGCTCTTGCCCCCATCTGCGGTCGGCAAGGCTGTTTGAATAAGCGGAGGACCGTTCCCAGGCTCGCGGGTGCCGTCGAGCTCCGGCCTTTGGGAAGAGCAGGCAGTGCCGCGGACTCCACGTCCTCCACTCCAGAAACTGCCACTGCATTCCCTGCCCCCATTGCGCCCCTCTTTTGTTTGACTGTTCCGATTTAGGATATCAAGTCTAAGCCGGAAGCGGTCGGATACGCAGTGGGGGGGAGGCACCTGTAGGCCCGGGGCTCAGTGCCCAGACAGGAGATCCTAAATCCCCAAGGAAGGGAGCTTTCGCCCGAGAAGTCGGTGGTCTTGAAACGAATGGGATTTGCCTCCGTGGGGAAATAAATCTGGACCCGGATGGCGGCCAGGTTGGAGGAAGGCTGATTAGCGGGCGCTTATCTCCCTCTAAAACCGCACCTGCGCGGCCCTGTTCATGCGCCCCGGCAGAGGGACCCCCTCCGTTTACACCGAAGGCTGCCCTTGGACCCGAGGCCTGTTCTGAAACGGAGCCGGGACAGGGACATCCGAGGGAAAGGCGCGGCAAAGGGTTAGGGCCAAGCGGTATTCCCTCTAAGCTGAGTTGGTGTGAGCTAGCTCACAGTTTTTTAGTTTCCGGCTCACACATTTTTGCCTTGGCTCAGGAAGGATGGCTCCAGGGCAAACTAATTTATGCAGTAGCCAAACTGCTCACTCACAACTTTAACGCCAGTAGCTCCTAAAGTTGAATTTTTGCTCACAAGACTCCACAGCTTAGAGGGAGCATTGGTTTCGCCCCCTCCCCCCTCTCTGTCGCGTGCACACGAGCGATGAGAGATGACCCGTGTTTGCGAGGCTGCACCTGCAGGATCCCCCAATCTCCCCCCCCCGGCCGCTTTTTCTCTTTTCCCGCACGCAGCCTCTTTAAGTCTATGGGGCTCGAGCCTTCCCGCGGCGGCAGAAGTCCACGATGTCAAGAGGAACTCCCACCCGACCACCCCATCTCTCGAGCAGAGGAGGCGACTTCGAACGCCTCGTGCCAACCTGGCCAGTCTTCTGCCAGGATCAAGCCGGCTTCCCCCCCCCGCCCCCCTTGATAGGCTAGCCGGGGCGAAGATCCTTGGCCTGGGCAAACCGCCCGCCCTTTGGGCTCCTCCGTGACCCGGCTGGGTATTAACAGGCTTCAGGTCCAGGCTTGGTTTGTTTCCTTTTTCCACCTCCCTGGACACACCTCCAGACAGGATGCCTCGCGAGGTAAATACTGGGGAAGGGAACGCCGCCGTGGCCAGAGCCCGTGGGCAGAGAGCCCCGACACCCACCGGCGAACTCGGTCTCCCCCCCCGCTCCTCCCCTGTCCTCAAAGGAAATAGTCAAAGGCCCATTCAGGTCTGGCGGACCACACCGAAAGCCGTAATTAGGCGGATGAAATCCCCAGAAATGTATGGATTCGCTATAATCGAGGTTCCCCCCCAAACCACCACCCCCCCGCCCAGGCAGCCCGCGTCTATAGCGGAGGAATACGGGAGCAGCTGGGAGAATAGAAAGGCCCGTCGGGGGTGGGGTGGGGGAAGTCATGCATGTAATTGAGTATATTTAACATAACTATTTTAATGATCGGTGATTAAAAGCGCACCCTCCTGAAAGTTGGAGACCTCCGCAATTTGTTCGGAGCAACTCCGAGGGAGTTTGGTTTTTTAAAAAATAATAATAATAAAGAACTGTCTTTAAAAGGGAGGCTGGGGGAGGCGGCTGCTACAAGTGTGGAAAGGAGATTCTTAAACTCGCTCTGCATTTCGCTGGACTTTAAACAGGTCGAGGTAGGGCGTGGGGGGCGAAATCTGAGCAGGGGCTTATTCGTGTGGGAACCTTGGAAACGTGGGAAGCAATAAGAAAAAAGTGCGCGGGAGCATGTGCAGAGCGCCTTTGCCTCCCCGCTGGGAAACTTCCTGGCATTCGGCTTTTGGGGAATCAAGGATTGGGTTTCGGTGTCCCACTGGCGGCTCTTTTCCTAGACTAAGCGGGGGGGGGGGATATGGAAAAGACCACCCATCATTCCAAAAGTTCCATGATTTTGTTTCAGGTCAAGCCCGGCAACCCTGTTTTTGTATCAGAGTTGAAAATATACGTTTCGCTAGCAAACACTTTCCCTGCGACGCATTCACTTCCCCGGGCCTCAGAATGCGCAGGCTTTCGAGCGACACAGAATTCTTTCCCGGACCAAAAGGAACGGCGCGGCAGAGGGGGCTCCGGCCCTCTTCTCGGCCCCTTCAGACAAACACCGTGCGATCCTAAACAGGGTTCCACCGTTTTAAACCTGCTGATGTCAAGTAGACTTAGAAGGGTGTAACAGATTTTGCTGCCAACTCTCCAGGCACATTTTAAGGATAGGAAAGAGGGGAAAAGATTTTGTTACCCCTCGCCCTATCGGGGAACAAAAATAGATTCTTCCTTCTCTCTCCATAGCCAGTCAAATGGCCCGCCGTTCAGGTCTCCTCTCTAAAGAATTCTGTAGCACCTTAAAGAATAACTAATTTTGTGGCAAGGTATGAGCTTTCGTCAGTCGCTGGTCAATTTTTCAGTGACGAAAGCTCCTACGCTGCCATATATGTTGCTAGTCTTTAAGGTGCTACTGGACTCTCGCTCTTTTCTGCTGCTCCCCGTCTTGATCTAAAGACTTCTGTGTTAACTCCGAAGTCTACCTGATCTTACACGCTTGCCCCGATCATCTCAGAATCTCTGCTTCGGTTTCGAGGCGAAGATGCCCTTTTCCCGCGGAAACAGGCCGAATCCCCACCCCCTGCTATCAATTAACCTCCGTCCCGGGGCTCCTTCCCCCTCCGCGCGGCCACACAATTAGAAGCCCATCGCCAGGCGAGTTTTCTTAATTATTTATAATCAGATTGTATCCAGGAGGAAGCGGGGAGGGGGGCATGGTTGGGCTTCTCTTTTGCATTTTAAAAAGAGCCTCTTTCTTTTCTTTGGCTGGACTTTTGGGAAGGGGGGGGGGAGATTCTCTCTTACCCTTCATTCCATCAGCGTGGAAATAACACATTTTAATACACGCGGACCCTAACTTATTTTGTGGTGGAGCTTACACGTGAAGAGGCAGGGGTGTTGTTGCCGCAGATTCCAGAAAAAACCTGCAGCTGAAATCTGACCCCCCCCCCCAAGCCCTCCACTACGGGGGGCGCTGGGGTTTAATTAAGACCCGGATTCTAGGCCGGGAAAGAATTTCGAGATGGGGCTTTGCTTCAGGCCGGCCGTCCTTTCCAGTCCACGTCGTTCAGGCTTCAGCCAGGGGCTGCTGGGAGATTAAGTCCCTTCCTTGCCTTCTTATTCGGCTCTGGATGGGGGCAGAGAATGAACTGGTCATTGTGGGAGCTCAGCGCCAGCCCAGCTTCTCTCTCCCTCTCCCGCCCCGAAGCCCTGTCTTCTCTACAAACTGACATCTTGGCAAACGCTTAAGGAAAGTCCCTGGATCGGGGCGGGGAGAAAGTGCGCCCTTCCCCAAAAAAAATTCAGGGTAACTTTTTGAAAATCAGTTGTGCTTCTCGTCTTAACGAGTCCAGTAGCACCTTCGAGTCTAACAAAATTTTCTGGGCATAAGCCAAAACTCCCTCCGTCAAACTGTCGTCTTAACGATTTTGCAAGACCCTTCCTTTCCCCCATAAACTGGAGCTGTGCAGAGGGGTCGGCGGAATGCCCGAGGGGAAAACTTCAGCCCGGCAGACAATCCCAAGGTCCAAAGCCGGCTCTGGGAGGCAACCCGGGCGCGTCTCTTTCCTCCGCCGCCCTCCAGTCGCCTTTCAGCGCTGCTTTAGCCTCCGGAGGTGAAATTGACAGTCCCTTTGGGGAAGCTGCCAGAGGGGGAAGATGAAATTAGCCAACCCTTTCGAGGCACCTGTGGCTTTATTTGGCCCGGACTTGGTGCCTTTACAGAAGAACTGGAAGTCTTGAGAGCATCTTTTTCTTCTGGCTACAGTGGCACTTAAATGATAATGGACGGTAGCGGGGGAGGAATTAAACTCTTGGGTGGATTTGGGGGGGAGATGAAAAACCACAAGGAGGAACGGTGCGTGGGGGGGGGAGAGAGAGAGTCAAAGATTTATATCTTTTGGAAAGTAGGGCGAGCCAGATGGTAATCGCGTCATTAACAAACAAACGTGGGACGGACAAGTGAAGTTTAAAATTGGGGAAGAGCTCCGGGCGAACAAAGAAGGTCGCTGTTGACCCAAGAGAGGACGGAGGGGGGGGGAGGAAGAGGAGGCCGTCCCTCCGCAGCCAAGAGGGGGGCCGCTTCTGCCTACAGGCGGATAATAAACGAGGGTCCCTCTCCCCGCCTCCGGCTTCCCCCTGGGGCGAGCCAGAAAAAGCGAAGAGATAAAGTTTTCGCAACAGGCAAACGTGGCATTTATTTATGTGTAACCCTTTGTCGCCTCAAGTGCCCCCAATGGGCCTTTAATTCAAATCCCCGGTTTGATCGGGAGGGGGGATTCGCTCGAGTTTATTTTGGATGGAAACAAAGCGGCGCTTGTGGGAGTTGGGAAGGGGCGAAGAGTTCAGTGGTTGTTGGGGGGTAAGCCGGATCAAGCAAATATTAGAGTGCGGGGCGCAATCCGGGGAGGAGGGAGAAGCGGGTTGGGGGAGGGGCACCGGCGGGCTTCCTGCGGCCCTTCTGTGATTGGGCTCTTTGGGCTCTTGTAGCATTTCTTCGATTTCGGTTGCCAGGAAGACAGGCCTGTCCTTTGAGCTGGTCCGTATTCATTGGTTTCAATGCTCCCTCTAAGCTGGGGAGTCTTGTGAGCAAAAATTCTACTTTGTGGGCTACTGGCATTAAAGCTGAGAGCGAGCGATTTGGGTACTGCATAAATTAGTTTGCTCTGGAGCCATCCTTCCTGAGCCAAGACAAAAATGTGTGAGCCGAGGCTAAAAAACTGTGAGCTAGCTCACACTAACTCAGCTTCGAGGGAACACTGATTGGTTTCAAGGGAACGTCACCCGGAGAACCTCCCAGGAGCCGCAGCCTCAACCTGGAATCTCGGGGATACTTAGTATCCACGCAGAGAATCAGACTTCATGTTGCCCGAAGAGACCTACTTTGTTTTAAGTTGCTTTTTTTTTTGCCTGATTCACCAACTTGTTGAATTCGTCTGAATTCTAGTGATCCAGCACCGGCGTCCTAAGCACAATGGATTCAAGAATTCTTCCCTTGGGAATCAAGGCTGTTACTATATAAATCTGCATCGTCTAAATTGTCCCGTTTCAGATTAAATGAGTGTGTGAACTTTACTTCTACAGCAGGACCCGCCCCCCCACCATGTAAACCTCCAGGCACGAAGTCCGAATTAACCCCACTCCTTTATAATAGGTCTCATTCCAGAGTATGAAACCTGGAAGGGGCAGATTTGCATACCCCGATTCACAAAAGAGTTAAAAGGGAGGCTTGGATCTATACACAAGAAACTACTTAAACCCAAGTCCGGATACCTCTGTCACCTGTGAATGGATCGCAGAACATTATCTGAAATATATCCAGGGCATTCATAATACCAAAAGGCAGCAGGTTTGGCGGAAGGCTTCAAACTGGAGGCGTCACTCTCTGCCATCCAGTTAAAACTGGGACGTTTGAATCTGAGCAGGTGTCCATCAAGGGAACGTCACAGACTCCAAAGCAGCCTGCTTCTGCGTGATCTCCAAGGGCGTCACCCTGGTTTGTAGTTCAACTAATTCCATAGCTATAGCCCTAACTCGATTAAGCCGATTGTAAATTCAGATTTAGGGAACCAGCCTAAACTGGTCTCCTCAGAAGTAAGCTCTATGCCATTCAGTGGGACTTACTTCCAGGAAAGCATCCTTAGGATTGCAGCCTCCGACGGAATGGCTTTCCGTTTAGTGCCATAGGTAGACCAAGGCCCGGGAGGCACCATCTAATGCGCAGTGAAGTTGGCGAGTGGAATAAATTGTGTCTTGATCAGAAGATGCTGTTTCTTGCATTTGCCAAGACACACACACCACAGAGTGGGCAGGAGATGCCTGGGTTGGACAATATCCCCCAGTTTCCCCAGCGCCCTCAAACGTTCCTCGCCTGGCGCCTTTTGCAAAAGGAACAGCAGAGACTGGCGCGACCAACCCAAAAAACAGTCCTGATCAGGGAACGGGTCGACGGGTTTGCATCCCGGTTCGCCGTAGAAACGTTTGGGGGCATCCGATTTGCAAGTCTGTCCAGGACTCCAGCCTTCTGGCGCCCCGCGACGTGTTTCGGAACTGAAGAGCCACCCTTGGGTGAAAAGAAGTTCCACTGGAATGTCTGAGGCAGGTGCCGAGGCCTGCAAGCTCTGCCGCTCTTAAGCAAGCTCCAATGGAGGTCTACCGGACTCAGTTGCACGAACCCGTTTTTCAGCTTGGTTCCGCGCAGAGTGAAGTACGGGCGCGCCCGAGGCTGTCCAAGATCTTCCGGGTAATCGGAATATTCCCGTTTTGCCTTATGGATCGGGCTAATGTCATCGCAGAGTCGAGTCTCTATAGCCTCAACCTCCTTAGCGTATTATCACCCCGGGAGAGGGTGCAGTCTAGAGTCCCGGCTCCGGGAGGGTTTGGGTTCAGTGGGGAGGCGCAAATTGGCCCGGCTGTAAGGGTTAGAGCCGTGCAGCCCGATCCTATGCTGGTGAACTCAGAAGCAAGTTAGTCCCATTGCATCAAACGGTGCCTCCCCGTCTAGTAAACCACGTATAGGATCGCAGCCTTTCCCCAGTTGTAAGCGTCTTATACTTGGGAGCTGTTTCCATGGAAATCGAGATGGGGAGCCCTGTTAGCCTTGTCCGTAGCCATAGACAAGAGCAGGAGTCCAGGAGCACCTTAAAGACTAACCAATTGTGTGGCAGGGCAGGAGCTTTCGTGTGTCACTGCGCACTTCACTTTTCCATGGAAATCAGTGTGGGGTTCTGCCGCCTCATTTTGAACGTGTTTCCGGTGTGTGTGTGTGTGTGTGTTTGTGTGTGTGTGAAGAGGGTTCATGCCGACCGTCCCGAAGGGAAAGGAAAGGGGAGTTTTCCGTGCTTCAATAAAGTTCCAAGACAAGGCTTGAAAAGGTGCCCCAAACGACAGAGGGACCGAGGTTCCAAAATCGAGTTTGGGTTTGGGGTGCGTGTGCGCGCATGCGTCTGTTTGGCCAATCTTTTCCTTTTTTTAAAAATATAGTGGAGATCTTTCAAAGCCGTGAGGAATTACCCTGAAGGCCTTATTCAAAGGAGGGGGGAGAAAGAGAGCCAGGGGAGGTGGGGGGAAACCAGCCTGGCGTTTCGTCACAGGCAATTGTCAAAGGGGTTCAAAGGAGCGATCAAACAAGTTGCAGAGTAATCTACATTAAAAGTCCGGATGGCGCGGTTACAGCCTGCACCTGCGGGGTGTTTGCGAGCCGAGCCCCTAGCCGTGCGACAAATCACCCGGCGAAAAAGCCGCTTAGGCGTCCCTCTCCGCCGCGCCAAAGAGTCCCCCGCGCGCCTTCCCTTTGATGACACGAACGCAACCTTGTCGCTGATAAGATCCGTGTTTTCCTCCCCCACACTCCCCCCCCGTCCCCCCTGAAGTTCCTACGTACGAATAAGGACCCCGGGAGTATCCTGGGAAGCCAGGCCGAGCTCATGAGCTGCAAGGACTGCAGGCGAAGGGAAGCCCGAGGAACAGCCGAGACAGCTCTGCCGGGAGCGCTTCGAGGGCGCCATCGGGCCCCGGCTGGGACAGGGCGAAGGAGGCCGACCGAGAGGAGCCGAGATCACTTTGAAAGCAAACCCTCCAGTCTTGCAGTAGAAGTCACTGGGAATTAAAAACCAGGCTTCCATTTCATCACCTCGTCCAATGTTTTTAGTTTTCAATTTCAAGAGTCATGACAAGCAAGTCATGTTCTGGGCACCTCTCAGAATTAGGTGCGGCAGCCCCTGACTTCGCCGGCCTCAAGCATCCTTTCCCTGTTTATGGCTCTCCCCCCCCACTCCCGCATTTAATTCCGGAATCTTCCAAGGAAACCGCTGACCGAGAGGCCCCATCCCGGACGGCCTTCTATTTTTAAAGGAAACGCTATTGGAACCAGCCAGAGTCCCTCCCCTGTGAAGTGGCTCAACTTTAAGCACTCCGATTTAATTAAAGTCGATGGCGGGACTTTCCCACCTACATCCCCCGCACTTTGTGCTAATTTTTTTCCACTGGTACACGTGTCCCTCCCGCCCCCCACCAACCCCCCAAACATAACGTTAGCAGCGGGGGCGGGGGGGACAGAAGGTGCGTCCTCTTTATCTTCCGATCCACAATGGAAATTCAGTTCCCGCCCAACTTAAACTAAACTAAGGCTGCAGTCACACACGCTAAATAATCCACTTTCAATCCATTTTCAGTGCACTTTCCAACTGGATTTTTACTGTGTGAACAGGCAAAACCCAGTTGGAAAGTGCATTGAAAGTGGATTGAAAGTGGCTTATTCCATGTGTGTGACCGCAGCCTAAATTAAGGCTGCAGTCACACACACTCAATAATCCACTTTCAATCCACTTTCCAACTGGATTTTGCCAGTTCACACAATAAAAATCCAATTGGAAAGTGCACTGAAAGTGGATTATTGAGTGTGTGTGACTGCAGGCCCAAGTAGATTTAATCCACGCTTGTACCGTTACATTTAAGAAGCCCCTCAGTATTTCGGTTGTGCGACGTTGTAGGATCGACTTGGATACGATCCTGCAGACCTTAACCCCTTTTATTTAACATGTGGATTTCAGTCCAAACATGTTAAGAAGCAGGTGCGCATCTTTACCCTTGGTACCTGCAGCCTGGTCCTTACTGGGAACTAACACTCACTGACTTCAGTGGGGATTTTTCACCCCAATATAGGAGCTTCACTTCGGCTCTCTTTCTGGATGTTTTTCACATCTTTCTCCAGGTATTCTAATATTAATAGCATTTAATAATGTTTTAATCGCCCTTTGCCCCACAGCTCCTCGCCCCTGAAATCTGGCCAAGGTGGCTCTTTCCCTTTAACGCACCGATCCTGGAACAGTTCCTCGGAAGTAAGCTCCGTTGAAACCAAGGGATTCTGCCCCTCAGTTAAGTGTACAGGGTCCTGGGAGGCCCCGCTGTCCTACGTGTTTACTGAGAAATCCCGCTAACTTCAAAGGGACTGGCGTCCGAGTAAAGGCCTGGCCCAGGAGCGATGCGCCCCCCCCCCCGTGCCACTTCTCAGGCGACGCCTCCACTCCTGCCAAAGGAGCCTGGGGGCACCCACCCACCCTCCTCTCAAGGGGCGCCCGAGGGTTCTTTTGTTTTCTATCGGGAGAGAGAGAAAGAGGCTGATTTGTCTCTTTCGATCTGCACTTTGGGAAGACGAAATCGGGAAAGGGGAGGGGAGAGAAAGAGCGGCGAGGCGAAGAAACTGAGGCAAAAAGAGCGCGCCGGGGAATCCTGCCAGGCAGAGAAGGCAGATTTTCCTTGTCTCAGCCGAGCTTTGGTTTCTCCTCCTCCTCCCAAGCCCCAGCAGCTCGCGAGATGCCAAGATCAACAGATATATCTCTCCCCCCCACCTCCTTTGAGCGCCAGCGGAGCGATCAATGGATCGCTTACTTCTCCCTGGAGCCGCCGCCGCCGTCACCGGGGAGACGGAGGGAAGCGCAAGGACGTATCGGAACGCCGCAAAGTCCCTGCGAAGATTTCCCCCCTCCCTACAGCTGCGGGAGGTGCAAATATGGAAATGAGCTCATTAGGAAAGAGGGAGGGGCGGCAGGAAGTGCCCCCTCCCTCCTGCCTCCACCCCTCCTCCCGTCCCCCAAACCAGGGATCATCTAAACACGAAATCAACAAAAACAAGCCTGCGCCAAGAAGCCACCGACCGCCGCGTACAAATATGTCAATTTCAACGATTATGTCGCGTTTTTGTTTAGATCTCGCCGAGCAGTTCTCCCCCCCCCCTTCTCTCTCTCCTCCGGAGCGCCCCAGCCGCTTATGGTGTCATTAACCCTTCGCGCGACGGCAGACGCCTCGCAACAATTTAGGAGAAAGGAGGGAGGAAAGGAACAGGGGCAAAGGAGGGGAGAGAGAGAGTCCTCTCCCGCGCGCCCAAAATGTCATGCCAAACTGCCGCGGACTTCTTCCCCCGACGCCGCTTTTCTCCAGAGCTCCCCCCGGTCTATTTCTGTGCCTACTTGGAAGCAAGTCTCATGAGTCTACGCGGGGTTTACTTTCGAGTAAAGGACATGGCATGGTTTGGGAGGAAAGTCGCATTGCGATCAGTGGGGTTGGCTTCCAACTATTGGCGATGCAGTCTTTTTTCCCAAAGTCATCTCTCCATATAGGTGTCTTCTTTTTCCTTCTTCGAAGAAGGCAAATGTTGGGTTTGGGAGAGGAAAAGGGAGCCGATTATTAAGGGGTGTGTGAGAGACTGGGGCGGTTCCCCTGTGCTAGTTTTACGCGGTCCAGAGTTACGCTGTTTGCCAATTGAAGATGGAGGCGATTTTAGGGAAGCGAAACCAGCCGAGCGCCCTGATGTTCCCCCCGGGGTAAAAAAAAACACAAAAACACCCGGGCGCGCTGTCAAGTGGTAAAGCCCAAGAGGACGGCGGTGCATTGGCTGGCTGGAGAGCTATAAGCCGGCGCTTCTGGGCGCTTGTTTAGCCCGGCTCTTTACACCCCTGGCCCAGAAGAATGCCATCCATCACCCTTTAATCTCCTACTGAGTGAACTCCGGAGCGCATCAAAGCGCGCATTGTTGAACGCTTGGGGGAGAACCAACAAGACGGAGCGGAGGATCGGCATTGTTCCCAGGGCTCGTTGGGGAAAAGTTTTCTAAATAAACTCCTTTCAGCATAGTGAAGATTTAAACGGGGAGTAGAAGATGGGAATGGGGAGAGGGGGGGATAATCTGTGGCCCTTCGGTACCGTTTGTTTCTCTCTCTCTCTCCCTCCCCAACAGGTTAGAGTTCCAACAGGGGGACACCCAAGCGGCTTAAATCTTCCCAGAAGAAAGGAACCCCCAAGGAGGGGGTGTTGGAGCGGGCTCGAGGAAGGCGGCCTGACCCCAATTCTGAGCCTTATGATAGATGCGTTTTCAGTGCCATTTACTGAAGTGCGGGGGGGATGGGAAATAGATTAATCCTGACTTGGAGCATGTTTACTCGGAAGTAAGCCTCTTCGATTTTTAAGGGGGTTTTCTTCTCAGTGAGCGGGCTGGATTCGCAGGCCTACCTGACGCCTGTTTACCCGGAAGTAAATCTCACTAATTTCCAGTGGATTCACTTCCCACTGCAGAAGGTCGCAGTTTTCACCGGATCGTAAAATTCTGTTGGACAGACTCGAGTCCGAGACATCCGGCTTCACTGGGCCCTGGATCGGGTTCGATTCACGTTCTCTAAACCAGCGGCTCAACTTCTCTTTTAGAAGAACCGTAAAGAAAGAAAGAAAATCGACTATGTTTTTAACTGAGAGGAGGAGCGGCAGAGGTGGGCTTTTCTGAAAAACAAAACGCGACCCTGTTGTATTTATATACGCCGTGGTGTAAATCTTGAGGATCGCCCCAGTGGCGGAAAGCAGCCAGCAGGTGTTCTGTATCGACCGTGGCACCTGGTCAGTTTCAAGAGGAGGGCGGCGGGCGGGGACCGAAAGGCCGCCTCCGATGTTCCCAGATGGGAAATTGACTAACAGGTTGTGAAATGAACAGAAAGGAAGCTAGAAGGCAGGAACAGAACAAAACGGGGGGGGGGACACACCCTTTAGTAAAGGCAGAGGCCAAACTCCTCCAGGTTGTTTCGTTGCTGCGGTAGAAGCCCAACACCGCAGAGTTAAAAACCCTTCCGAGGAAAGACCCCTCCAACTTCAGATAGGAAGCTTCCTCGTAGCTGAAAGGCTGCAGCTCCCAGGTTCACAAACAACACAAGGATGAATAATCCGAGAAGACCGGGGAGGGGGGAGGGGAAATCCCCATTCCTAAAAACAGCACATTCGGGGTGTTGTCTGGGCTGGGCCGGCCACAAATTCTGCCGTGCCCCCTTCGACTTCCCGGTGAAGCCTGACCTATACTGAAGCTGTAGAAAAGCCAGGCCGAAAGGGGGTGGAGTGGGGGGAGTGTTCGTGTTTGCTTCTGGAAGATTTAGGCTGTTGCTAGGATGTGTGAACAAAAACAAGATCTCCAAGAACTCGGGCAACAGGGACGCGGGGAGGGGGGGGACGCAGGCGGTTCGGGGCAGGAGAAAGTGCAGACATCTGCTGGAGCTTCCCTGCCTAAGCTGGTCATTTCCAGGAGCCCACTTTCTTGAGATCTCCACAATTAGATCGGCATTGTTCTCTTCCCCAAGAACTCGACGTGGAAGAGAAAAGGGTCTTCTCTGTCGGGGCCAATCCGACGAAGCGTTTGAGGTTATTAAATCATAAGGCGAATGCGATTTACATTCAGGGAGGTGGAGGGAAAAAGGGCCCAATTACCCACTGTTATGTTGCCATAAAGATCATATTAACTCGAATTTGTAATCCAACAATAAGCCGTGGCGTTGTTGTTGTTGTTTTTTAAAGTATAAGAGGTGACAATCCGACTGTGATTGTTGCATCCCATTCCCCCCTTCTTCTCCCCCCCTTTTAAAAATTTCTACTCGTTTCAAAACAAAACAGAAGCGGCGCAAACGCACTCGAAAGATGAACCGATTCTTCCCGTTTCAAAGATGCCAAACAAAACACCCCAAAGAAGAGATGAGGGGCGGGGGTGGGGGGAGAAGAGGAGGGGGTCTATCAGCGCGTGCGACCGTCGACGGCTCTCCGGCGACGATTGTTTTCAATTAATTTCGAGCCCACCCAAATCTGATTCCCGAGTTCCCCGTTTGGAAAATGTTTTAGGAATTAATTAATCCTCTGACAGAAGAAGAAGAAGAAAAAGGGTGGGGGGAAGTGCTCCATCACTGCCGTGACTTTTGTATGCCTCCGTGTGTGTGTGGGGGGGGTTCTCCTTTGGGCTGTGAGCTTCAGATGAAACCCTCGACGTAAATCCACCACGAAGTGGGGGAGAGGGTTTTGAGAGAGAAGAGAGAAGAAGAAAGACCCACCCCAAGCCCTCACCCTGGCTCTCGACTTAACGTGCTCCGCCATAATCAAATAATTATTTTTTTGCTTTAAAGCAGTTATTAGGTTTATAACTCGTTTCCCACTTAAATTTGTGCAACCAACCAAGGCAATCTAAATGGGCTGGCGCGGCCTCGTGGGTCCCGAGAGCAGGCATTAATAAGAAGGATTAATTATGGGTGTGTTCAGTCGTGGGGCCACAAAGGCTATCAAGTAGCGCGGGAGGGGGGCGGGGGGCGGGAAGCAGTCGGCAAGGAGCTGGGGGGGGCGCAGGTCTCGAATCCTGCCTCCCATCCTGAAGACAGATACGCCTTAGGCGGAAGCGGGGAGTCCGTGACGCTTGCTCCTGAGTAGTGCGGGTTTGCGAGTCGGCGCGCGAGGGGCCCCGTCCACGTCAGGCCCATTCCCAGCGGCCATCGGTTAAGCTGAAATTCCCGGGGCTGAAACGGAGGGGCAGGGACTCAGCCCTCGGCCCTGTCGTGGCAACCCGATCTGAGCCGCATCCCAAGCCCTTGCTCCTGAAGATGATGGGTGGGACTATGAGCCCTGTGTCCCCCACGCTTTTAAGCCGGGATCCTTACATTTTAAACCTTGTCACGGGATCATCCTATGTGGTCCTTAGATAGGCACTGGGCGGGGGGGGGGAAGACATTTTTACGCTGGAGATCTCATCCCCTCCCCCGAAATTTTGCTGGTCTCTAAGGTGCTACTGGGCTCGCGTCTAGCTCCTCTCCCGCCCAGCTCGGCCGCAGAGGGCAGGAAGCCACCATTCGAACTGGGGGACCGTTGGCTTGTTTCCAAATGCCAAGGCTCCTCTAGCTATTGCCTTCCCCGTTCTTCTTGTGGTTCGGGAAGGCAATGATCCGGGAGGGGGAGCAGGAGAGGCCCGAGGGGGTCAAATTGGGTCAATGGCCCCGTGGCTTCCGGAGGCGGCGGGGATCCAACCGTGGCGCCCTCTGAGCCACGACTCAGAGAAAGAGCCGCTGCGCCAGCGGCTCCAGAAGGAGATGCTATTTGTTACCACGGTTATCCCCCCCCCTTAAAAAAAAAAAGAGAGAAGAAAAAAACACCCTTTCCGGTTACATGGTTTTTCATAAGCAAACACGGAGCCATTTTCCTCGGCGCAATGCATCACCAAGCCTCTCCAAAAGGGTCTAATCTCCTTGGCGCAAAGAGCCACGCAGCAGACGCCGGGAAGGTTACCCTTGTGAGGCTCGGAGAAATACCTTCTCATTGACTTCTCCCCTCCCCTCGTTCGCGGAAGAGAGAACTGAAGGGGAGAGAGACACACAGAGAAGCGTCTTCCGCTTGTAGGCTTGGGGCTTCTCTGAATACCCAGACTGGGTCCGATCCGAATAAGCCATCAACGCCGCCCGGGACAGGAGTCAGACTTCCTCCGCTCCCTCTGCCCACCCCAAATCATGCCAGGCCGCTGATGGGCTGCCCAGCCAACCACCCCATGATGCCCCAAGGAAAGGTGCTCTTTTGATGGGATGTCTTCCCCTTAGGCCTGGCAGAACCTGCGTTCGATCCACACCGCCTGGTGAAGCTCAGAAAGTGCTGATCCAACCAAATGTTTAATTCCCATTTATGTTTTAACTCCCATTTATTTGACTAGGCATCACTAAAATCAGGGGGTCTCCCGAGTCCTTCAGTGGGCTCTGTGGTGCCCAAATTTTGGATGATCTTAAGCGGGAAGGGCCTCCTGCTGAAGTTAGGGCAAGGGAGGAGGGACTCAGAGACCAGCCCTCCAGAAGATCATCTGATCTGGTTTCATCTGACCGTCCCTGTGGCCAACGCTCAGAGCAGACGCAAGAAAGTTAGAGGAAATCGCTTTTTCGAATTCATTGTAACTTGGGGATCTCGCAGCCCGAACACCCAGTCCTAAATACGTCTGACACACCCATCGGAAACCAAAGTGGGACTAAATGTTACTGGAGGGCCTACAATTTACTTCTAGGTGAATGTGATTTAGTGGAACAGAATCTGAGGCCGGTGGCAACCAAGTTTTATTCAGTGTGTGACCTTTCCTGTACAGGCACACTTAGTTGGGAAACTGTGCGTACATATCTTGAATAAAACTTGGTTGGTGTTCAAGGTGCCCTTGGACTCAGACTTGGTTCTGCTGCTTCAGACCAGCACGGCTACTCCACCTGAATCTGATTGAGGGGAAAGTTCCAAGCAGGGATAGTCAGGATCCTACTCAGATCTATTCCGTGGGGTTCAGTCCCAGGAGCGGGGCCTTAATCGCTTTGGATTCCGCGCTGTTCGTCGACCGGAGAGTGCCTTCTCGCAGTCCAATCTCGAAAGTAAGCTTCATGGTCTTTGATGGCATTTATATACCCTAGGCTGGGAGGGCGGGGTATAAATCTGACAAATAATTTTTAAAAATAAAAAATTACTCCCAAGAAAGTAAGCAAAAGAGTGGCAGCCTCAAGCACCCTTCCTCAAGAGTAAGTCACACTGAACTGGACGTGATTGACATCCAAGTCAACACATAATAGGATCGGGTTACAGGCCACACTGAGTTCAATAGAACTAGATCCGAAGTAAAGGTGTATAAGATAATAGTTTTACTTAAAGGTGTATCTCGTGAAAACTAAATCTGACGGAATTTACTCATAAGATAGTGTGCTTATGATCAACGTAGATGTGCCGTCTCTGTGGTGGCCCCATTGTGAATACATGCATGTGACATCAAAGCAATTTCTACAAACAAAATGCTAACTGAGGTCAAAACATTTCCTACTTAGTTTTCCGAGGCAGAATAAAGACTACTTCTAAGTAGATACAGATTACATAACATAATGTCCTGTTTACTAGCAACTAACAGTGTCCGTTAACAGTGTCAGTAAAGTGGCTTGCCTGAGGATGGTCAGGAAGGCTCCCACTCTCCGGGCTTTCTGCAAACAATGCAAAACTGAACTAATCCATAGGGCTTTTCTAGGCAGGCAATGGGACAGCACTGTACAAAATGATTCACAAAGTTACTTAGAAAAATTATTAGGGACTGTGGTCTATACGACAGTGCATAGCTGGTTGAAATTAGAATCCTGCTGTGGAATTTTGTATCATTTAATGTGTCGTGTTAATGCTTATGCTTTGCTTCAGGTTTGTTTTTAGACTTCTGGTTGGTTCTACAGCCCTTAATCCTACCGCCTTGTTTATCGAACGTCCCATCCTTCTATTGTTACTGACTCACTCTGTGTAATCCGCCTTGATTCCCAGTAAGAAAGGAGGACTATAAATAAGGTAAATAACATAAATAAATACACCAGTGGGGCTATACTTCAGTCCTATGCAAGTTTCAAGTAAGCAGCCACACACCTAAGATGTAAGTGCCCCTGGAATAATAGCCCACGTTGGCCTATATTCAAACTCAAAGTTGAGCATCTAGAGACCAACTCCAAGCACTTCCGCTTGACTGCTCAATCCACGTGACTGAAGAGGAAGTGGACCTCTCCGCTTGCACTACTGCCTAATCTACAATTCAGTTAGGCTAAGGGTACTCCTCTAGGGGAAGGGTCCCCTCCCTAGTCCCGTCCAGCTGAAAGCCTTGGATGTCGGCAGATGCAGTGAATAAAGCCCAAATCAGCCGCCATCAAAATACTGGGCTTGGCTCCTGTCTGTCAACCGGCTTCCAGTCCCAAGAATTGGGGGGGGGGGGGCTGAGCCATTGCTTGGAGCTGCGGGCGGGGATTCAGAAAAGACTGCCGCCCTGAGCGTACTTACTTACTTCGAAATAAATTCCGCTGAAAATCATCCACCTGGATAATTGTTGGGGGGTGGCGGGGAGACAGAAAAGAAAGGGAATTTTTATTAGTGGAGTTTTCCGTGCACTTGGGAGTCTTCAGACGTCTGGTTTCCTACACTTGGGGGTTTCGTTTCTGAAAGGCGGCGGTGCATTTTAATCCCCCCCCCCAATGCCTGCCTCCGGAGAAAAAACAGCAGATTTCGTGTAAGAGATGGGGGGAGGCCGAAACGTTCATTAAGTGGGGGGGGAGAGAGAACCCCAAGAAGCGCTACTGTATAGACACTTTGTGAACTCAGGACTGTGGAGCAGGGAAGGAGGAGGGGCCTAGAGGGGGGCAGAGACCGAACGTGTTAGCCGATGCCCTGCCGGCTGGCCGTGTGTGGTCTATTGTAGGGAATGCGCTTTTTCCACTGAACAGAAATCTCTCTCCCCCCCCCCACCCCCTTTCCAGCCTAGCGTCGCTGCACCTGCGTTGGCGGAGGGAACCGCAGCCATTCACCACATCAGCGTGGAAGACATCTTTGACAGCACTCAATTCATTACATTTCTTCCTGCTTTTCAAGCCAGCACACACGCGCACACACACACACACACGCGGAGTCTTGCCAGTCGGTGACAGCCCCCTCCCCTCCCCCAACCCCGCACACGACGTGGCACTGATTTTTTTTTGGGGGGGGGGGATTTCATCACCGAGGGAACTCGCTTCCGCTAAGCTCACCAACCCGCCCGCCCCCCGATAAAGAAGGGACTCTATTGCAGAGGGCATCTGACCGAGGGAGCACGGACTCCCCCAGTCTCATATTCTGGATGGTCTCGAAGGTGCTCCGGGACTCATATCTACCAAGTAAATAAGGGTTGTGGATGAAGGCCCCCCACTCAAAGCCCCGGTCTCGGAATAGGTACTTCTATAAGTGAACCCCATACCCCTCGTGTAGTGGTTAAGAATGTTGGGATGATATCTGGGAGACACAGGTTCGAATCCCCACGGGTGCCCTGGAAGCCTGCTGAGTGACCTTAGGCCAGTCACACTCTCTCAGCCTAACCTACCTCACAGGGTTGTTGTGAGGACAAAATGGGTGAGAGAAGAATGATATAAGTCGCTTTTTTTGGGGGGGGTGGACTGGGGTATATACGAAATAAATACAAAATGAAATAAATTCTCTTGGAAAGGGCATCCTGCCGAAGATCAAGACTTTTCCAGCCTGGCTGTTTTGGATCGGGAAGATGGGCTTGAAGTAGCGAAGGAACCTGGGGGGGGGAAGGGGAGGTAGAAGGTGAACCAGATCCAAAGCCCAGTTAGGATCAGCTTGCTTTCACCCAGGCCTTAACCGCCCTGCCCTTCTGTTCTAGAGGCACCTGGAATCTAGGTGCCCAGAGAGGTTTAGGAGTATTGGTGGGAGACCTCCTTGTCGGGGATGTTACAGTCGTAGTCCCTGTCTTGGCAGGGGGTGGACTAGATGACCCTGGTGGTCCCTTCCATCCCTGAGATTAAATTTAAATCTCCTCCCGTTGAAGCGAGAGGTGGAAGGAGGTGAGCAACCAGGTTGGCCAGGTGGGATTCAAAGCGTTTCCCCGTGGAGCTGGCGGTGACGCCAAAGGAGAGGTGGGAGGAAGGTGGGCCTCCGTGCTCCTAACCAATTCGCATCTTCTGAGAGGGCCTTCGGGCTCTTCTGGGAGACTCACAGAAAAAGTCCTCGAAGGGCTCACACTTCTGCGTCTACGGACTGTACAAGGAAAAGGCTCAATAAATAAATGGATGAAACAAGGAAGTGTTTTGAGGGAGGAGGAGGGCTTGCCAGAGATGGGGGGTCACTAACTAACTAACTGTGCTCGGGAGCGGCAGCGGGTCGCGCATGCGCTCTGCAGCCAGGGCTTCTTTTCCAAACTGATTTGCCCACCACAGAATTACAAAGCCAAATCAGAGCTGGAAGCTCGATGAGGGTTGCTGGCGTCCGACCTGGCATGACCCGCTTTCAAACCGATCAGAAACCGGTGTGTGTGTGCGCGCGCGCACACGCGCGCGCGTGTGTAACAGCAGTGGGAACAGCAAGGGTCTAATTCGGGTGAAACTCTTTCCCTCTCTTCTCGGCCGCTTCAAAACATGGCTGACACACAGCTCCCGAAGTGTCCCCCCAAAAAAATGCTTACTCCAGAGTAGTAAAAAAACAACAACACGATGAGGACTGCTCCAGATCCATTGCTCCCTGGAGTGAAACCCATTTTTTTTTTATTCAAATATATTCTTTTCCGGCTCCAAGCAGCAAAAGACATTCTAATTGACTGGGTCTTTTTTTAAAAATGGACACAGACGATTAATACAATAGTTTCTACTTTTTAAAATAAATAAATAAATAAATGCATTATGTTAGAGGGACAGGCAAAGATGCGCTCCTGTGTGTTTGTGTTTAATAGGAATATAAATAGTAGTCGATTCAGAGCCGTTTCACTGCCAGTTGCTCCTCGTGCGATTCCAAGAAAGTCCAAAGATTGTTGATCTTCTTGCAAAAAAACTAAACAAAAAAAACCTCCTAACAATTTCAGTGGCGCGGTGCTGACATCACGAGGGTATTAGCATAGGAGGAGGGGACGGAGGGAGCGTGGCGGAGGGTGATAAGGCCCCTCCGGAGGAATTCGCCGCTTGTTTTAATACATTAATTATTTCTCTGCTGTCCGCAAATGTTTGTAATTTGTAAGAGCTTAAGGGGAGGGGGATCTGCTTTTCTCCAGGGGTGGGAGAGCTCACAGCTTCTCAGCTGCGACCCAAAGGGGGGTTTCTCATGGGGGTAGCGCCCCCTCCCCAGGCCCCAAAAGGCGTCTTTTTTTGCAAGGCGGTTTCGTGCCACATTTGTAGTCCGGATGTGCATCCCGAGCAGGCGACCTCCCGGGTTCAGGCCCGGCCTGGAGCCGAAGGGCTTGCTTGATCGTGGCTCAAAAGGAAATGGGTAGAGTCGGAAGGAACGCAGAGTGGGAGATGAGAACATGAGAACAGCCACGCTGGATCAGACTAATAGTCCATCTTGTCCAGCATCCTGCCTCACACAGTGGCCAACTAGTTCCTCTGGAGGGCCAACAACAGGGCAGAGAGGCCGCGGCCTAAGAAGAGCCCTGCTGGATCAGACCAATAGTCCATCTAGTCCAGCCTCTTGTCTCACACAGTGGTATCTGAAGAAGTGAGCAGTGACTCAGGAAAGCTCATCCCCTGCTACCAATTTTGTTGGTCTTTAAGGTGCTGTTGGACTCTTGCTCCTTTCTCCTGCTACAGACAGACTAACACGGCTCCCCATTTTGATCTGTCCAGCGGTTGCCCCAAGAGCTTCCTCTCCATCTCCCCAGGTTCCTCCACTTGGACTCCTCCTCTGCCGCCCACCCACATCTCCCCCAAGGCGTTTTTGGGCTGACACCCAAGCTGCATCTCCCATTCTTCAACCCTCAGAGGAAACTCCTGAAAGGCTTCTGTCCTCCAGACACCTACGCAAGTCCCACACTCAGCTCAGTGGGACTTCCTTTAGAGACAACATGCACACCAACGGCTTCTCTGGACAGACCAAGTACAATGACAGAGGAGGAGGGAATGGAAGGCGGACCTACTGCCCAGATATTGTCGTCGTCCCGAGTTTATGGGCAGCCTTGAGTTCCTCTGCCCAGACACTGTTGGGAAGCAGAACCGTTGCTTTCCAGGGTACTTAACTGGGCTACGAGGAAAGGGAAGGCCTCCCAAAGGCGAAAATCTCAGAATGCCCTTCTCCTCTCTTAAGGGTTTCCAGGCGGCAGGACCCGGGGGCAGCCTAACCACCTCTTGTCCACCAGATAGAAATATGGACACATGATGAAGCTGCCTTATACCAAATCTCACCCTTGGTCCGTCAGAGCAGAGTATTGTCCACTCAGACTGGCAGCGGCTCTCCAGAGGTTTATCGCATCACCTATGTTTTCTATTGAACCTGGGTACTTCTGCATGCCAAGAAGACGCTCTTCACTGAGCTAAGCCCCCTCCTTTGAGGGACCGCTGTTCAAAGAGGAAGAGGATTAAAACCAATAGGTGTAATTTCCCACCGAGGGCAAGCGAATGGACGCTAGGAGCCAGAGACCTATGGGTGATTTCTTTCGGCAGGGGGAAAACGCATCTCGTCAGGGCCACCTGGTTTTGAGTGCATCATGATGGGTGCCTATTTATCCTGACTGGGGCTTGAACCAGGATTTGGCTGGTGACCTCAAGGGGCTCTGAACTTTCTCTCCGCTCTGCTCCGTCGCCTGTCCTGAACCGCTAAAAGAACGCGCCAGGCATGTGCAGCTGCTGCAAAACCGAAGGTCATCAGGCGCCTGAGGTAGCGCACATTGATGCTCTCCCCTCACAGAGAACAAGTGTGACCCCTCCAGGCCCAGAAGGACTCTTCAGAGTACGGTGCTGAACGTTTCCACGTGTTCATGACCTGCAGGATATGATGTCTGAAGGTCATGCAAAACTGCCTTGCCCTCGGGTCTACAAGGAACCCGATCCACAAAGCCGTGGAGCAGGATTGGAGCTCCTCCGGTCGTCCTGCCCTGACCCTACTGATTGCAGTCCTGAGTAGGCTTATTCGGTAGCAAACCACAGGGAAGTCCAAGTAAGCCGGCTTTGCACTGGCGGTCTAGAAAGGTGTTGACAATGGACTAGGACTTCCATAGGTTTTAGCTGGAGCAGCAGCAAGTAATTCTGAGCGCTGTGTAAATGTTTTACCCGCAGGGTGCCAAGGTGGCCATAGATTGCCCATGTCTCGAAACAGCAAAACACAGCCGGTGTGACAGGATTTGGGTCCGGGGAGGGAGGGCTCCAATGAATGGGACGCGAATTGTGCTGGTAAGGACATATATCCCCATCCCGGTGAAGCCAGTGGCCACGTTCCCACTCAACCAAACGCACCGGCTCTGTATCCACAAACACCACATACACCTTTCTCTCAGGCAAGCCATCGATACAGCACGGAAGATAGCAAGGTCGTCACGGGCAGTCGCCATCTGTTCGGAAAGGCGGCCTTTCCCAAAACTGGAACTACGGCCCAGCCTGCAAATCAAAGGGTACTTGAACCTGCAAGCTCAACCGCGAATCTTTCAAAAGGTTCACCTTCACACTCCGGTTAACATGTCGCCCCGTTCCCCGCTTCCGAAGCGTGCCCTCAAGGGCCGCTTCACACGTGGCAGTTTTCCCTACAGAGCACAGGAACAACCGTGTACACGTCGTCATTTCGGAAGGGCAGCACGAAGCTGGTTTTACCTCAAGCAATCCTTAAGAGAAAAATACGACAGAGTTACAGGGAGGGGGGAAACCAAGGGTTTCTGACTGAAGGAAAATAAGGAAGGAAAATAGCCCAGGAGGCAGAGAAATGCAACAGCCACGATACCAACGCGAGAGATCTCAGGATGTGTCAGAGACCAGAGTGGGCGCCCCCCCCCCTCGCCCAATGCGTTCTGCGCTAACTGGCTGCTAGAGTTTATCCTATCTGCATCACACCTCACAAACTCTATGAGCCTGTTATGCAAAATACTCAAAAGATAAGTATCTCTAATTAAATCACCCATCTGATTTCTTTTTAATAAAAAGGCTCTAACCCTGAAGATTATGTGTGCAGAGAGCGCAATTTTCTTCACCCACATTAGAAAGAATTATGCCCTCGAAGTATTTGGAAGGGGGGAGGGGGCGCTGCAATCCTAACGCTCCTTGGGAAATTCTCTGAGTGGGATGTGAGCTGCGGCACCCACGCGGACAATTCAGGAATCCATAAAGTCCATCGGTTTATTACTATTTTTCCCCCCTTCAGTGAATTCAACCGGTCGATGCCCAAAAGGCTCTACCTCTCTAGCAGAGTTGGGAGGAGAGGGGGAAGGAAAGAAGAGGCGTTTCAAAGCAAAAATAAAAATACAAACTATAAGCAACATTAAAAAAAACCAACCTTCTAGCCCGCTCCTATTTGGACAAAATCTACTCTTTTTACCTGTATGAGCAAAATTGAGGAGCACCGCTAGTCAATTTCAGAACTCCAGGGCTACAAGTGAAATTTACTGGGAAAATCGACCAGGGCTCGTTCCTCAGTGGCCTTTTCCTCAATGCTGTCCTGCACGTTCATACTCTTTCTAGGAAGGAAGGAAGGAAGGAAGGAAGGAAGGAAGGAAGGAAGGAAGGAAGGAAGGAAGGAAGGAAGGAAGGAAGGAAGGAAGGAAGGAAGGAAGAAGGAAGGAAGGAAGGAAGGAAGGAAGGAAGACAGACCTGGAAAACAGTAACACCATATGATAGCACCTGGGCTCATATGTTCAGAAGACGACACTGGTCCTTCAGGAGCAAAAGAACATTATTTTGCTCTTGAGATTCTCCCGTGGAACATGGGGAGGGAAATTGATTTTCATTGATATTTTTAATCTAAAACAGCTAAGATGCTAACGAGTAGAGGGATCGAACCGCGCGCCGTCTGGCCAGAGGGAGCTCCGAAGGGTCAGCCACCGAAAAAGTAAACCCGGCCGGAGCACGCACAGAAAAGACTGTTTAATTCCCATCTCGCCAGAGCCTTAAACGAGACCCCGTCGCCGTGCAGCTAAACGGCCCTGCTTGTCCCCCTGAGGCGCTGATCAGTTCTTTTTGACGTGAGAAAACTGGCAGCTCGCAGAGCGTCCGCGGAGCCCCCCTGACAAAAGTCCGGGAAAGCTGCATGAAACGGGCTTCTAATTACTGCTTCGGCGCACCCGCACGCAGCCACACTTCCCTCTCCCTTTGCAGCTTGTCTCCCTCTCATCCATTCAACTTATATTATTGTCACCCCGTCTCCCCTTCAAATCGCAGTTAACGACTTTCCTAGCGACCAGTTCATTCCTGGCAGAAACGAAGTAAAACTTCACCGAATGTCGCCAAACGCAGAGAACCAAACCCGAGGCGGGGAAGGGAAGGGATTGTGGGGGCAAAGCACCCTCTTAGTGATCCTTCCCCAGAGAAACAAAGCCCCTGTAGTACACCCGGCCCCCTCCTCTTTGGCCCTCACACCGAAACACCCTTGGAAACAAGTTGTGGCTCACGAAAGAGCCCTCGTCTTAAAACGCTGGGCGAGGAGTCCCATTGCCTTCCACAGCAGAGATTGGCCACTGGGGCCGCGATCCTGCGCGCTCACTGGGGAGGGAGGGAGGGATCCCGCGGAATCCAAGTGAATTGGCGTGGGATCGAGGTTGTTCGGAGCCCTCGGCCTGCGCCCTCGATGTGGCAGGAGCTCGATCCACAACCCTCTGAAGACAAACCAAACCTGGATTCAAGCAAGTGGATTCCATGGGAATCAAAAAGCGGGCTGAAGTGGAGCAAGAATGCAACTCCCGGGATCAAGAACCAGTTAAAATACTTTTCATCTCACTTTGGGAACAGCCAGTTCGTGACCTGTGTTTCTAGACGCGGGTATATATCTAGAATATGTATCGAGAACCAGATCTATTAAAATATGCTAATGTCATCATGCATACAATGCCCTGTGTTCCAAAATCCCCCGATATCTATCTATCTGTCTGTCTGTCTGTCTATCTATCTATCTATCAAAAAACCCTTTATGCAGCGAATTCGTATCTTGACATATGGCTTCATAGCTGGAATACCTGTATGACTGAATGGGTCCCTATTTGTGTTCCTGCATTTCAGAGGTCGACAGCTAGAGCGACCACGGCTCCCCTACGGGGCAGGTAAAGTCAGATCTACCGGCCCAAGGTGCGACTGATCGACTAGCGCAGCACCGTCGCCATTCGGGCCCCAGGAGGGGAGGCGAATTCGGAGGCACCTTAAAAGAGGGACTGGGTTTCCTGTCCAGATCCAGGGCCCCGTCCTCTTTCTCTCGCTCCTCTCCCCCCCGCCCCCATCCCCGTCTCCGTCTGGACTTGGCTGCCGGCTCGCCTTCCTCTGCCTCGGGTTTGTGCTCAGAGCTTGATGGAAAGCGGTAAGAGTGTGTGTGTGTGTGTGAAAGAGATTTCTCCCGAGATCGCTCTACCGCAAGAATGTGTCGCTGGGAGGAATAAGTACAGCTATTACAACCAAATCTACTAGCAGTCTAAATAATTAATTGAACCATTGCTCCCTGACCCTTGCGAAGTCCAATAGGGACCCGTTTGTAGTAATGATACCCCCCCCCAAACGAGCCCTTGTCAAATATTCATTTAGTGGTTAATTCGAACCATTGCCCCTTGGGACGGGCTGTAATACCAGCCTCGCCGGCTTGCCAAGAAACTCGGTTAATCTACCTCTCCAGGTCAGCAAAATATTTCAACGCCCGGTCCTTAAAACGCTGTGGGTGGAAAAGGAGAGGGGGGGGATCACAGGGGATCTTCTAATCTTTATCCACGGTCTGGGTTTCCCCCCCTTTTTTGCTTTTTGGGGTTTTTTTCCCCCTGAGGCGAAGCTTAGGGCAATGTGAGAGGCCGCCTGTGCCACCCAACCTGCGACCAACGCGCTTGTTTTTGAGGGCGAGGATAGGGGGAGACCTGCTCCCCCAGTCTCCCCAAAATCGTACCACAGATTGCGCGGATAAAACGAAAGAGAAGTAGAGAGCGAAGGGGCGAAAAGAGCAAAGGGCCTGTCTTGATATGGATCTGTATTCTCTTTGCTAGGGCGGATTATTATTTAAAATAAATAAATAAATAAATAAATAACTATCCTGATTTGCATTTATAACCGTCTCATTTTACTGCGAAAGTCTCCTGGGCCGGAGAAAGACGCTCTCCAAACACATCCTCTTCATAACTGCCCCATGCCCATTTATAGAAAGAATAAATACAAATCTCGGCCACGTTCCAAATTGGGGGGGGGGTCGGGCGCAGGGGAGCTGCTAAATCAATTTAGCATCTTTGGTTTGACTGCAGCTACCTTCTCAGCTCTGGTATATTCGTGAAGGTTCAATAGACCCGCACAATTTCTGAGCCCGATTCTCTCTCTCTCTCTCTCTCTCTCTCTCTCTCTCTCTCTCTCTCTCTCTCTCTCTCTCTCTCTCTCTCTCTCTCTCTCTCTCCACACACACACACACACACACACACACACACACACACACCTTTCCCCTATACCTAAAATTCACGTTAAAAAAATACAGCCATATTTTCGAAATCGCTAGTGGGAGGAAGTGGGAGAAATAATTTTGGGAAGTGGCCTTTGAGAAACTTAGAAATGTGGGTGAAGGAGGGGGAGTTCTTGGATAATCCCTCTCGGTTGCATTAACAAGGCAGGCAATTTCTTGCAGGATTCTTTTGCATTCATAGAGGGAGTAGGGAGAGAAGGGGGGGGCTTGAAATCCTAAATAATAACCCACCCTGGCTGTCAGAATCCGGCCTAGTGTGGGAAAACGAACTGATCGCTATCGAGAGACAAGAGAAAGAGGACACGGCGCGGACACAAATGAGTTCAGGATCGGTCTCATGGAAACCGAGGCCTGTAGAAAAAGCTTGTCGTCTGCAGATCTGAGACCCACAAACAAGGCCCAGAAGGACCGGTTTCTATTAAAGGCCCAAAGCGACCCTAAAATCCGATCTACGATCCTCCCAGTCTGCAATTTTGGAGGCAGATATTCGACTGACTTCGGTGGGATCTACTTCCAAGGAAATGGGACGGGATCCGGCTAGCGACACACTGCCGCTTAAGACGCACGCGTTGACAAGGAAGGGCTAGAACTGGTTTCAGGCTAGCGCGCTCCGGCCCTTCCCCGCGCTCTTCGACTGAAACGCGACTACAGGAAAGTCAGTCCGAGTAATCCTGTTTGGATCTGTGTCTGAAAGGAAGTTCCTCCCAAAGCCAAGCTCCTGTCCAGGTTCCGGCTGAGTTGCCAGTCAACTGTCGAGGCTCGAAAGGCAAACAAGCACACAAACCCGCCGATCTGACGCCCTGCGCGAAGGAACAGTTGTTGTTTTGACCCGAGCAGCGGCCTGCTGCTGTTCCCCCTCCTTCCAAACAGTTCTGGTCAGCAAAGGCGGAATAGATTTTTTAGCCACAGGATCGATCCCGGATGGGAAAACCTCTTAGCTGTGGCTCTGGGTTCAACCCGTGGAGGGTTAGACACGTGGGAAACTGGTCCAGGGGCCTCCCGGGGAGAAGGCCTTAACTGTGGCTCTACGGTCCCCGCTTTAATCCTCTGGCGCTTAAGACCTCGCACTCCTGAGCGCAACACCGTTTCTTAGAAGCGGGCTTCATGGATTTCAGTGTAAACCTCTTTCCCCTAACAAGGGAGCTGAGGAGGGCAGCCGGCCACAGCGGCCTTCCTCCCCCGCTCCAACTCTCGCTGCTACGGCTCCTCGGAAGAGTCATGCCCCGATTTAAAAACACGCTTTGACACGGAAGTAAGCCCGACTGCTTTAGCCTGGAAGCTTAACTCCCAGCCTAAAGTCCCACTGAGTTCAACGGCCCACCTAACCGGGCAGGCAGGCGCATTGGGAGTACGACCCGAGACACCACGAATCCGGGAAGGGAACACAGGAAGAAGGGCAGAAAGTTAAAGGGGATCTACCTCTGCGAGACGGTGGTGCTCTTCGTACCGGCGCCGGGCTTCCCTTTCCCTTTTTTTTGGCTCGTGGGGGTGGGGAGGAGGAGGGCTCGGCTTTCGCTGCTGGTCCCCCAAAAGTGGCCTTGCTGCCACACCTCGCCGGGTGCCTTGCGAGCTAGGAGTCGAGAGAGAGCTTTGGTGAAAGCCTAGGGCACGACACGATGGTTAAGACGGTCATTCCGATTCATAATAACATTTAACTCCGTGCCGACCCACCCCCGGCCCACAGTCCAGGGACGTCGTGTCCCCCCCCCCGAATTAAAAAAATGAAAGTTTAGGAACTCCACCGCCCGCCCGCCCCCCCCCCCCCCGTAACAGCCACCCCTTCTGCATTGCTGTGATCGTGACGATCCGGCACCTGGGACGTTACAAAGACAGCCTCCTCCCTCGCCCCGCAACCCAAAGAGCCCGTTTTCTTCCTACATACGCCTCCTTTTCCAAGGGAGATCGGCCGGCCGGAGGGGGACGAGAGGCGATGGGCGCAGGCCTGGTCTGGGGCCTTCCTCTCCGCTCCGGTCACGAGCCCGGGATCTTGGTCAGCCTCGGACGGGCAACAAGTGGCGGTCTTCCAGCTGCCCCCGCCGACGCTCAGGGGTCATGTGTCCCCCCAAAATACAATGCGACACCCCCCAGTCTCGCTCGTCACCAGCTCCGTTGGCCCCGGGTGAGGGCGGCCTCGTCGAATGGCAAAAGAGTTCACGTTAGAGAAGCTGCATAGGCAGGGCACCCAGCCTTTCCAAAATCAAAACAGAGTTTCAAGTCATGCCACAGGCTCTTATCTTTAATATCCGATTATGTCATCATTAATCCTTGATCAGCACGGAATGATTGTTTTTTAAAAATACAATTGCATGCTGCTTGCTAGGAAAGTAATAACAAAGATAATAATAAATCGAAGACTCAGAGTGTCACTCCAGGGTCCATATTTCAAAAATTTATTTTTTTCTCAAACTGTGCATAATGAAATAAAAACTTAATTCGAATATGAATCTGTTTATAAGGATGGTATTAGTTCAAATATATAGGGTGGTGTATATATACAGACATAGACGTGTGCGCGTGCGGACACACGCATACACGCGTGTGCGTGTATATATATATATCCATGGACTGCCGGCGGACTGATTTTCAGAGAATACATAGCCGAGTCTTTCAAATACAACTACGGGAAATTAGGAGGGACAAAAAAAAACCCTTAAAATATCGTTCACAATAAATTTACAGAAATATTACAAACCATAAGAAAATATTTCAAACACAATAATTTTTTCAGATTGCTGTCCCCCCCCGCGCTGAACAGGATGAAGGCTTGAAACAACAAAAAAGAGGCTATTTTAAATTAACAAACTTGTGTGAAGCTGCAAGACATTTTCTTTTTGCTCTTTAACAACGTGTAAAAAATTTAGTACACCCTAAACTTTTGCCCTTTTATAAAAAAAGAGTTCAATGGTATGCAAGAACTTATTCTATTTTTTTGCCTTTTGTACAATTGCAAAATCAATTTAAAACGCCCAGATCATGGTTTTAAAATAAAATTCAGATTCCCCCACTTTTTTGCGCATGTATGCAGCCGTATAAACCCATCTGCTATTATCCCAGCGTCTTAAGTAGACTCCGATGTATTTTTAAAAAATAATTGGCAAATCCTCAAGTTTTTTTAACTCTCTCTCTGTCTTTTTTAATATAAACAATGGACATTTCGATTGCCATGTTTATTTTTGATAAATACTGTACAAAAGTCGCTTGCAAATATTAAAACATTTCCCTGCCCGCCCCCCCGCCCCCCTGCTCTGCCTCCCTTTGCTCCCCCCCTTCGCCCTTTCCTACGTCCCTTTCTGGAGACTAGCTCTAAAGATTACTGGTCAAAGACTTTAAAATAAACAAACGAACCCAAAAAAATAAAAATAAAAACTTTCCGAAAAGTTCCTACCGTTTCCATTCGGAACTCTCACGGGGGAAAAGAAAACCAGAAAAAAGCAAACCGGTTTGGTGGAGTCGGATCCCTTCTCACAAGACAGGACGGGGTGGGTGGGTGGGGGAGAGATCTATACAAGTTCCTCCGTGGGTTTTGGATTTGGGGGTGTGATTCCTGTTTGTTTGTTTTGCCCTACCCAGTTCCTCTCTGTACAAAAATAGTGTCGTCGTCGTCGTCCCCCCCGAAAAAGAGGAGGGGGGGTTGGAAAGGAGACGAAGGAGAAGCCAGGAAAGTTCGGGGTTTCCTCCGCGCAGTTTGCCGGCGGCGTCCGGTGTCCCTCTAGGCTCGCGTCCTCCCTTCCCCTCTCCTCCCCCGCCCTCCCGCCCTCCCGCCCGGGGTCCCGCGCGCCCCGGCCTCGTCCCCTTCTCCCCCTCCCCCCTCCCCCCGGCGCCTTACATATGCGAGAGCGGCAGCGTGCCGTTTATCGCCGTGCCGGGGACCGGCGCGTTCTGGTAGTGCTGGGCCATGTGGAGTCTGCTGGGGGCGGCGGGCTCGGCCACCTCGGCCGCCGGGAGGTACATGCTGATCATGTCCCGCAGGTCGCCGCCCTGGCACGGGGCCCGCGAGTGGGACGAGGAGGTGACGACGGGAGGGCTGGCGCTGGCCTCGGTCTTGACGGCCGAGCCGCCCATGGAGCCGAGGGCCATGGCCGGGCCGGCGCCCTGCTGCGAGTAGGCCATGCCGCTGTAGGTGGGCGAGCCGTTCATGTAGGTCTGCGAGGCCGGCATGGAGTTGTACTGGAGGGCGCCCACGTCGTAGCGGTGCATGGGCTGCATCTGGGCGGCGGCGGCGGCGGCGTGGGCGTTGAGGCCCGGGTGCTGCGGGTAGGCCAGCTGCTCCTGCATCATGCTGTAGCCGCCGTTGGTCCAGCCGTTCATGTGCGCGTAGCTGTCCATGCGCTGGTTGACCCCGGCCGCGCCCAGCGCCGCCCCGACGCCCACGCCGCCGCCCATGGCGTTGGAGCCCGGCGCCAGCAGGCCCCCCGGCAGGGTGTACTTATCCTTCTTCATCAGCGTCTTGGTTTTCCGCCGCGGCCGGTATTTGTAATCCGGGTGCTCCTTCATGTGCAGGGCGCGGAGCCGCTTGGCCTCGTCGATGAAGGGCCGCTTCTCGGCCTCGGAGAGCAGCTTCCACTCCGCGCCCAGGCGCTTGGAGATCTCCGAGTTGTGCATCTTGGGGTTCTCCTGGGCCATCTTGCGCCGCTGGCCCCGCGACCACACCATGAAGGCGTTCATCGGCCGCTTGACCCGGTCCGGGCTGTTTTTCGGGTTGGCCGCCCCCGAGGCGCCGTTCCCCCCCGGGCCTCCCCCCGGCGTCGCCTGCGGGGCGGGAGGCTTCAGCTCGCTCTCCATCATGCTGTACATTCACGCGGCCGGCTCGGGGGGCTCTCGCTCCGGCGGGCGGGGGGGGCCGGGGGCGGAGGAAGGAGGGCAGCTCTCCGGAGGCTCTTCGGGACCGCCGAGGTGCTCTCCCGGGCGCGCCGCCGGGCGGAGAGGCGAGGCGACCGGCCGCGGGGGGGGAAGACGAGGCGAGCGGGGCGTCCTGAGCCGGACTCGACGTCTCCGGGAGGGGGGCAGGGAGGGGAGCGCTCCCCCCCGACGGGCACCTCCCGCGCTCGGATCAGGACCAGGATCTTCCTCCTCTCTCGGGCGAGGCTGCGAGGAGACTCATAACAAAGGCGGCTTGGAGAGGCGCGATTGAGAAAACTTCTTTTCTTCTCGCTCCTTTCTTTCTTTTTCCTTTTCTTTCCGCTCCCCTCCTCTCTTTTGCCCCCTTCTCTCTCTCCGGATCTCTCGGTCTCAAAGAGGCAGCCAAAGTCCCTTCTCTCTCCCCCCCTTTCTTTTCTCCCCTTTTTTTTTGTTTTTTTGGCCCCCAAACACACACACACTCACTCCCTCTCTCTCTCGCTCCCTCTCTGTCTTTCTCTCTCTCTCTCTCTCTGCCTTGACAACTCCTGATACTTTTTTGAACAAGTTAATAGACAACCATCCATGTGATGGGGGGCTTGTCAGGGAATAAATGCGTTTGCCCCGGCCAATCAGCGCCCGCCGGCTCCTCCACTGAGCACCGGCCTCGGCTGCCAGTTTTGCATGAAAGGGGGCGGGGCCTCCGACACGCCAGCCGGGACGGCTCGGCTTGGGGAAGCTGGCGGACGCGCGAGGGAGGGAGGGAGAGGGAGGGAGGAGGGCGGGCCTCGGAGGCAGCCACTCCAAGGGCCCTTCGGAGCGCCTCTCACGAGCAACAGGTCGTCCACGCCTTGGGGAGGAAGTGTGTAAACAGCCTTGTGTGCGACGTTAAAAACACACACACAAAACAACGCCCCCCCCCAAAAAAAGAACTCGTTCTCGCCACGGTTGGAGGTTGACTTAAGGTGAAGGGTGCGTGTGAGACTTTTCCCCAAGAGAGTGGCTGGAGGAGGGGGGGGGGAGAGAGGGGGCAGGAACCCTCCCCACTTCTTTTTCGGGGAGTCGACGACAGGCGGGGAGATCTGCTCCAGTTTCACTTCCTTTTCCAGCTGCCTCAACGGATTTCTCCAATGGCGCCTCTTTCCTCTCCTCCCGGAGCGCAAACCGCCCCGAATCCAAGGAGGGCAGAGTTTTGTCTCCTCCCCCCCCCCCCCGCGACTCCAGTGTGCTGCTCAAAATCGGTTCATAATAGTTCCTCCCGCTCAAAGATCTCTTCACGGAAGCCCGGAAGGGCCTCGATCCGCAAGATCCTAGTCACCCAAGTCCTGTCAGGCACCTACGGTTTCCCTCGGCCTCCGCTGGCTCCGCACCTCTGCTCACTTGGGAACGAGGCTTGTGGCACACGGGGGCCCTGCCTTCCCAACAGATCACGGTGCGGAGCCAAAGGGCAGGGCATGGGAAGCGCGATCCGCAAGCCACTTGAGCGCTACAACGGGGCCTGCTTCGCCCTGTTGACCTCCAAGCCTGCGATCCTGGGCGCAATGACTTGAAAGCAGACTCCACAGAGGGGATTCAACAACGCTATTCAGGTTTCAAACTGCACCCCATGAAAATGGGCCTTATGTGGCAGTCCTAAAGTCGTCTGTCCCCTTGTGACTCATGGGGTTTTCTCCGAGTAACGGGGAGATAGCTTCTACTTTCTTTGGCTGACCGACGCCAAATTCCCTCCAGGCTGTTGGCGCCCCTCCCCCCACTTGCACTCCTGACAACCACGCCGAGCTGGCTTCTCGAGTTCCCCTCCCCCAGCCAAACATCTCATCTCCTCCTTCCTCTTCAGTCTACTCTAAACCAAAGAATCTCGACTAAAAGAACACCCTACTTCAAACCAGAGAATCCCACCTGAAACCGACAAACGCCCTTTCCCAGCTCGCGTGGATTCCCCCCCTCCTCTCCTCTAAATAAGAGAATACCTGACCCATAATAAGTAAGACTATCCTGACATCTCGATGCACCGCGCATCCCCCCCCCAGCGCTCCTTTCGGCTGTTTGAAAGGCCAGGCCCTCCTTTCCCACGGCAGAGTGGCTCGGAAAGCTCAGGTGGAAGAAGAGAGGGACGAGGGGAAGAGGTGCAGCCTGGATTTTGGAGGGGGATTTGGAGGCAGACCAGAGAACGCGCCCGCCCCCGGTCGTCCCCCCCCCCGCAAAGCAGATGTGAGATCCTCGGCGCTGGCGAGGTGGGGGCACAGGAGTCACAAAGAGCTCGTCCTGTTAGCCTTGCTGTCACTTAACACGCACCTAAACAAAACGCCGGCGAAGTTGACTTGGGAAGGCTCTTGTTGGGATCTTTGTTGCGAAAACGCGCTCGAGTACAAAGACAGGCAGGCAGAGCGATCTCCTCCCTCCACACAACTCCCCCCCCCGCCATTTCTGCTTTCTCAAAGGCTTCAGGACTCCCTCCGCTCCTCCAGCTCCCCCTCCCCGAACGCCGCGATTTCTCTCGGGAGGCGCGCCCCCGGCTCTCCTGGCTGCTCGGGGAAGGGAAAAGCGACGGTTTCCTGATCCCACCCAACCCCCTCCTCCTCGTCCTCCCTTCGCTTCCCCCCATTTCTGCGTGGGGGTAGCGGGGAGACACCTTTCAGACCACGCCAAGAAAATCCATTTAGTTGCATTTGCTGGTGGAGGGGGATGGGCTCAGAATAATGAGAGTCCCCGTTTGTTTCTTGCCTTCTTAAAAGTTTGCCTCAACTTCAAAAGGCTTGGTTTGGGAAGAGGCACGGGAAGGCAGCTCTCTTTGTAAACTTCATTTTTTTAATGTTAGTTTCTTGAGTTCCGCGGGGCAGGCGAAATCAAATTTTTAAAAAGGTTAAACTGCTTTTTAAAAATCGTCACTCGTGGGTCTGAAATCTTTTTTTTAAAAGCTGGAAAAGTGAATCTGCAACACAAAAGATCGGGAGCGAGGGCTGAAAGTGCGCCCTGGACTTTGAGAACCGGGGGATTTACGAATGGGGTTGGTGCGCCCCCTACTGGTCAATCCGCTTCCCCCCTCCAAAAACACCTCTCCCTTTTTACTGCGTGAATAGACAACGCTTCGTTAACAGGGTCCCCCCCTTCCCAAAACAATAACAACAACTGCAAAAGTGACCGTGCGGTATTTGGACGACTGAAAATATATTCTCGCTACCATTAGCCCGATGCGCCTCGCTGGTTATCTCCGTCAACTTGAAGCTTATTGAACAGGGTCGCTATTACCAAACCGTTTAGCCCTCTCTGAGATCTATGGATCAAGAAAAGGAAATCCCCGGGCTGCGATCCTCCCAACGGCTGATCTTCTGGCTACGGCTAACTGGCGTCACACCAAGGATCGGGGCCCTTACGCAGAAGGAAAGAGAATCCCCCACCAACAACGCAGTCTTAATGGTCCAGACGCCGACGTTAACTTGGCAGTTGTTGTCCTTTAGCATAAATACTTGATCACGTCCTTAAGAGAGAGAGAGAGAAATCTTATGGATAATTAAGTTCGAAGAAAAGGGGCGGGTGTGGAAGGCAGTCATTTGGTCTATGAGAATACAATGCTAACTGATGGTTGGTGGGTATAATTTTTTTTTTTTAACTGTAGTAATCCGGTGTGGATTGGGGAGGAATGGGGAGGGCTGCGTGAAGATTCCCCCCCACCTCCATAACTAGATGCCTATTATTGGCACTGAGCTCTATAATAACACAGTTAAGAGGTTAAAGTGGCTGGTTTGGCTCTTTGTTAATTGCATTTATCATCTAAATAAGGTATGAAGCTACCTAACAATTGGGTTATCACGAGTATTTACCGCTTTATTTTAATTAGCCGTGTTTTCCTTATCAGTGCAGTGAACTGTCGCCGGCATACATACATAATAATGCGCTATAGAAAAATAAGATAGAAGCGATAGTGCTTTCCAGGCTATTTCTCCCCCCCACACACAGACCAAATCAGAGAGTCTCTTTCTTTCCAGGTCTTAGGTATGGGTCGAGAAGATCTTGGCTTCTCTCGGAAGCAACCTCGGTTTCCGCGGAGAGATAGTCGACCACTCTCCTGGAGCCCCCGTCCAGCTAACAGCTCGCCCCCCGCGCTCCAGTCCACATCCCCATCCTCCAATGGTGGGATATGGGCATTATAGGAAAGGAAACCCGGAGAGCGACGTTTTAATCTGGATTATTTGCAAATTCGTCGCCATGTACGGCATTGATGGCAACGAAACAGACAGGGCTTCCCTCCAATATTTTCCAGTGATGGACAATAAAGAAAAGAGAGAGAGAGCTTTTGAAGGGGAGCTGAAGGTTGCACTCGTCTTTATTTGCTTTCTGATCTAAACTACTACTCGGTTTAGAAAAACCCTGGGGAGCACACGTTCTCGCCTATCCCCCGCCCAAATAAAAAAAGGGGGGTATATGAGAATATTGGAAGGAGAGGTCTCTCCCTCTCTCGTTTCCCCCAACTCCAGTCTTCAAACTTAGCAAGCAGTTTGGGGGAGACTGAAAGATTGCAACCTCCCCCCCCTTTTTAGGGGGGGGGGTCCTTCGCTGCAAATAGAGGTTTAACTTGCAGCAATTAGGCGGGAACTAGCCAAGCATCTTACTATTATGATGCTCGTTAAAAACCCTTCTTTTCTACATCTGCATTTGAGTGTGTTCCCCTGCACTCTTAATCTTCTTATGGAAATGAAGGCGAGCGGCAGGGAACCGGCGGAGACTCAGAGAATGTCCTTGTTAAGATGGAATTTCTCAGCATTGTTAATTAGCAGAGTTTGACGACCACCAGTATTGGGGTGGGGGCGGGGGGAAGGCTCTGTTTAACCACTCACAGGCTCTTTGGCTAGGGAGAGCTCTGCCCTGCCCCCCCCTAAAAAATGTGTAATTTGAAGGGGAGGGGGAGAGAAAACTCTGAAAAGAGTCTCTTCTGTTTGACAGTTGGGGGCTAGGAAGAATTTTTTTATCTCCTTGTGAAATAATTACTGCCTTGATAACTCAATTTCCCCCGAAATGTCAACTTGCGAGCGAGAAAGTTTTGATTTCATTATCCAAAGAATACTTCCCCCCAAAAAAGCGAATGCATACACAAATATCCCCCCTTTTAAAAATCTGAATACAACTTTAGAAAATTTATCTAAAAAAAAAATTCCCAGCTAGCTAACTGGACTCTTAACTCCCTACACGGATGCAGAAAGAATTACAATGCGGATGAATGGGGAGGAGAAAAGGAGGAAGGGGGGAGAGAGGAAAGATTTACAGAAGCAGATTCACACAGTAAATCCACTGGAAGGAAGGACAAGGGGGGTGGATTGGGAGGGGGATTCGAGATGCGAAGGTTAAAAGAGGAACCGAGAATCCAGGACTCTGTATCAGAACTAATTCGGATTTTTAAAATCTCCCTTCAGATCAGAGCACAGCGCCCTGCGGCCTTAAAAACAACAACAACAAACATCCACACCTTATAAGCCAAACGAAAAAGCAAAGGTATCCCTTGAGGCCTTTCCCGGCTAACGACGGCAATATCGCAGATCTAATATAATTACATCACCGCAGTGACGCCCGCTAATGTGCCTTTAGCCCGTCACTTCAAAATTAATAGACCGTCTCGTTCATCTCGCATTCGCTTGGGTGTGGGTGTGCCTGCGCGGTTATTACGAACTCTACCTCCCTGACGGTTAGGCGAGTCCTACCTTGCGTCGCATTCCATGGGCTGGCGCGACACGGTGCTCTGCTGCGCTGACCGACACAGATTCAGGTGGGTCTCCGTGTTGGTCGGAAGCAGCAGGACCAAGTCTGAGTCCAATTGGCACCTTTGAAACTTGGTTGGTCTTAAAGGTGCCATTGGATTCAGGCAGCCCAGATATATTTTGGAGGGGTCTGGAGAGTGTGGGTCTTTTGTGGATCTGAATCAGTGTTCCCTCTAAGCTGAGTTAGTGTGAGCCAACTCACCGTCTTTTAGCCTCCGGCTCACACATTTTCGGCTTAGCTCAGGAAGGACGGCTCCAGAGCAAACTAATTTATGCAGTAGCCAGATCGCTCGTTCACAACTTAACGTCAGTAGCTCACAAAGTAGAATTTTTGCTCACAAGACTCCACAGCTTAGAGGGAGCATTGAGTCAGCGCCCCATTTCTGGAGGCCAGACAAAACGCACTGCCGGTTCTCCAAGGACTGGATGAAAAGTTTTCGGCGGCGCGGGGGGGGGGGGCATAAAGGTAACTTTGTGAGCCTGTGTGGTTGAGCAAAGGAGAAACAGGAGTACGGTGTAAATAGATCCACGCTGGAGAAAAATTAATCCGCGCCCATTCACTTTTAGGATCTTTTTTTAAAAAAATGCTGCTTGAAAGTATTTAATCTGCTTTTTGTTCCTGTGCGTCCGGCAAAGCGCTCGATTGCCACGCTTAGTAGTAGTATTACAAGTAATAACCGTGAGGGGGGGGGGAGAGCTAACGAGCTATTCCTTCCAACGCTGGTTCACCCCATACTTCAAGGGCTCTCCGGTTTCTCTCCATCCCCCACCCATCCCACTCCTTCAAAAGCAGAGAGAATGCGGATAAAACCGCGCAGGGAATCTCTGGACCTTCCGGATAATTCCTTAAATGCTTATGTGAGAAACAAAAAAGGTGTGGGGGGAGGGAGGGAAAGATCAGCACCACTTTTAAAGCATTGCGAAACACTCCAACTAAAGAATCTGGGGGACATAAAAATGGAAAGCAAACAAAACCAGACCCAAGTCTCTCCCAAATCTTCTGCAAAAGTAGTCACAGGAAAAGGGGAAACAATCTGTTGACGGGAGAGTAGGTGAACGGCAGATTCGCAGGCAAACACCTGTTACAGCCCCCACAAGGCCAATTCATTTGAGATGGACTACTCCAGAGTAAGCCTCTGGGCCGCAAGTACAGCTCTCTACTCCAGAGAAGTGTCGTTATTCCAGATTCACTTAAGTCCCGTCTTAACCCCAAGTAAGAAGCCCTTCCTCCCCTTCCGGGGATAAGCCCCCCACCCCCAGTCCGTCCGGAACGATGCGCCGTGAGACCCCTTTCCGTGAACCAGCCGCTCGGTCGTAAGCAGGTTCTCTCGAAAGTGAACGCCAGGGCATTTCAGCGGCGCCAACTTTCAAGCGAAGGATCTTCAGGATCGCGGCCCAGCTAGAAAAGGGGCGACGTTACCCTTGATTATCATGAGATTCAGCAGGGTTTACCTCTGAGCCGTGTCTGGGATCGGGCTCTTTTCGGGACTGGAAAATATCCGCATAGTTTTTGCAATGAAGGGCACGAAAGGGATTCGTGTCCTCGCTCCCCCCCCCCACGTCTGGGAAGCGTCGGAAACAGAAGGCCGCTCTTGGAGCGTCCCAAAGCGGGGCAGGCTGACTAGCAAGTTGTTCAGAGGTAACTAATCCTCCTTAACTTGAGTCCCATTTCTTGGAAACATCATTCCATAGAATTCGGGGGGGGGGGGAGGCCTCCAGACGATGTGTTGAGATTCTGGTGGGTTCTCACTCAGGGCTGCTACTTCAAACAGGAATTCTTTTCCCAGCCCTCTCCTCTGTTTCTTGCCGCCGCTACAACCCTGGAATAAACTTAGGTCACATCCCTGCCTTTGAAAACAATAAATAAATAAAAGCGCACAATCCCTACAGTAAGGAATCCAGGAGACCTGAAACCCAGGTCGGGATTTCTTTCCCTTCCGTGGAACTGGTGAAACTCTAGCTGACACGACTCCCCACTCCAGGGCTCCAGTGAAACTCCAGGGCTGCAACCCAATGCACCTTTAGTTGGGAGGAAGTCCTACTGAATTCATGCTTCCCAAGAGGTGGCCATTGGGCTTGAATTTTATTGTGTCGATTTACTGAATACATTTATACCCCACCTTTCCCCCCGAGGGGACAAAAAACGGCTTACATTGTTCGCCTCGCCCCCGTTTTATCCTCACAACCACCCTCTCTGAGGTAGGTTAGGCTGAGCACTTGTGACTGGCCCCAGGTCACCCAACCAGCTTCCATAGCAGAGGGGGATTAGAATCTGGGTCTCCCAAATCCCAGTCAGACTGGAATTTGGAAGACCCAGGTTCGAATCCCTACTCTGCCATGGAAACTTGTTAGGCGACCTGGAACCAATCACAAGTGCTCAACCTAACCTACTTAGGCTTAACCAGTTTCTCCAAGTAAACGTTAAGTGCCTTCAAGTCGCAGTCCCACGTACTGGACGACAAGGAAATTCAGCTCATTCCCTGGGGAGTCAGTTCCACTGGAGTCAAAGGGAGTTGCTGGGAAGCGCAGTCAAGCCACAGCTGACTTATGGCGACCCAACGGGGTTTTCGAGGCAAGAGACGCTCGGAAGTGGGTTACCATCGCCTGCCTCCTTCTTGGCGGTCTCCCATCCCAACACTAGCCAGGGCCGACCTGAGAAGACAGGGCTAGCCTGGGCTACTCAGGTCAGGACCAATGGGAGTAAATTCTACATAAATATGCATTGGATCAAGTGCTGCTTGGAACGAAAGCCCGGGGGGTTTCAAAGGCTTGCATACCCAAGCAAAATTGCTGGGGTCGAAATACTTGGAGGCCAACTGATTTTCAACGAAGAGAGATTCAGCCGCGTAGCCGTGTTGATCTAAAGCAACAGAAAGAAGTTTGAGTCCAGGCGCACCTTTAAGGCCAACAAAGTTTAATCCTGGGTACGAAAGCTCACACCCAGAATTAAACTTTGTTGCCTTAAAGGTGCCACTGGACTCGCACTTTGTTCTGTTGATTCCCAGCGGAAAGACTTGGGCGCAAGTTGCGGAGACCGCAGTCACCTTGACTTCCGAGCAAGTGCGTTCCGGATCATTGCCTGGGTGCATTGCCTCCCCCACTCGCTGGGAAGCCAGTCCCCCTGGCGGCCCAGGCCGGAGGAAGCTCCGGGTCTTAACCCGGTTTCAAGCCACGTGGGTTGAGAAGCGGGACGGCTGTCACGCTGGAGTCGCCGGCTGCAGTCCGTAACACGGTTGGCTTCAGCAGGGTGCGCGCCGGGCTACACCGTGAAAAACACGCCCCCCCCCCAAAAAAAACAAACAAACCTGGGCGTGGGTGCCAGGGGCAACCTCACCTCCGCGACACTCCCCCACCCCAAGTCTCTGAAAAGCCACCGTCTGTTCACAGCCTCACACCCCGAGCCTTGAAAGCATTCGTCAGGGGAAATAAATCTCCCGGAACTCAATGGGGCCTGTCTGTTCCAAGGAACTGCGCTTCAAAACCTAACTGCGGTCGGTGGGACTTGGAAGGAAGCGAAATGTTCCTGTTCTTCTGGGGGCCTGTGCCAGTTCTTCAAGGGGTGGGGGGGAGAGAGGGAATATCTCCAGGCAGTTCCTGAGCCAGACCTGCTCACATCTGGCCGGCTTTGGATACCATTCGAATGGGCGTGGGTTGCCATGCTCCCTCTAAGCTGCGGAGTCTTGTGAGCAAAAATCCAGCTTTGTGAGCTACTGGCATGAAACTTGTGAGCGAGCGATTTGGCTACTGCATAAATTAGCTTGCTCTGGAGCCATCCCTTCCTGAGCTGAGACAAAAATGTGTGAGCTAGCTCATACTCACTCAGCTTAGAGGGAACATTGGTCGCCAGTATCTCCTTCCACCCCCCCTTTCCCCCAAGAAACCGTCCTAAAGATCAGGGCAGGACAATCCGAGCCAAACTCTTTGGGGTCCCTGGTATTGCTCGCCATGGAAACAGGCCCGAGCTGAGCAGGGGTTCTTTTCAGCGGGACGGAGGCGGTGGTGGTGGCCAGGGGGCCTTGTGGTGGCCACCTTCTCGGTGGCTTGAGGAAGAGGCGCCGCGAGCCAGAGCGATCTACCAGGGCTCAGGGCTGGCAGCAACTTCTTACAAGCGCGGGGAGAATTGCCTCATAAATACATAAACATGCGGAGCGAAATGCGTTGTTGTGACTAGGAGGCATTACGAGATGTCTTCTCCCAGTCCTCCGCAATTCACTCGCGCTATCAGCGATAATGAAGGCGAGATGGACAGGTTTGATCGGGCTGCGTTCGCCGGAGAGCGGTAATGTGGAGATCATTGACGGGGCCAGACAGGCATAATGCCTCTCAGACTGTTATGATTCGCGGTGACAATCCCCCTCGCCTTCTCGCTCGGGAAAGGAACCGGCGCCGTGTAAACCGCGTCTCGGCTGCTTCTCTCCTCCTTCAGAAAACTCTGGCAGTGGGTTGGCCCCGAAAGATCTCAAATGGTCCACTTGGAGAGTAGCCGTGTGACCTTACAGGAAAAGTAATTTCCTGTGATTTTCGGTCTACAGGGCAAAGTTCGAATTCAATGGTACCCTTAAAACCATCAAAGTTTAACTCCGGGTGTAAGATTTCGTGTACACGCATACTTCTTCAGATACACTGACACAGACTTCTTCAAGCCTTTCATATAGGTAGACCCTCTCTCTACCCAGAATTAAACTTCGTTGGTCTTAAAGGTGCCCCTGGACTCGAACTTTGCTCTGTTGCTTCAGACCAACATGCTGTCTACAGGGAAAGAGCTGCATTTTGGACCCCCACCTCGCCTCCAGTTAGATCAACAAGACTGCTCCAGAATTAAGGGGTTTCCCTAGGTATAGCCATCTTAGCACGTTGGGAAACGATTATCAACAAGAACATGATTAGATGGAAGGTGGAACCCTGCTCCATGTTCTTTTGGGTGGTATCAAGAGTCTCTCAGCGGGTGGGTCTCCCGGGTGACCCACTGATAAAGACATGCAGGTGTCTGACGAAGGGACTTTGGACTCATCCTCCGAAACTCTTGTCGGTCTCTTCAGGTGCTATTGGACTCGAATCTAACCGATAATGGCTGATTTTCAGGAAGGCCTGCTTGTCGCTAAAGGTTGCGGGGCTGAACGGCCAAGAAATGGAACCCACTCAGAAAATCGGTGCCCCTGATTCTGAGGAGGGATGGGTAGGTGGGCATCTTTAAGAAGCAGGCTGGCCCTGCTCCAGCATCCTATTTCAACCGGTGGTCAACCAGTTCCCTTGGAGGGCCAACCGACAGGAGAATCAAGGCCAAGCCTGTTGTCATAGTCATGCATTATATACATTCCTACCAAAAGGATGTGCATGGACAGGTCTTGTGTGACAGCCTATATTCGGGTACACCTTCTACCTCGTTGTCGTGATCCCTACACAAAATTCCACGGAGCCGGACAGTCTACCTATTCCGTATTGGAATGCTCCCTAGTGGCATAGACAGGTGGGATTTCTTCTCCAGGAAAACAAAGAAAAGAACCCCCCCAGAATGGAGATGGATGGAGTCAGGGGATATCTGAGACGTTGGCCAGCAGCGCTCCGTCTCCCGGTGTGTGAGAAAAGGGGAGGCAGGGAGGAGTGGACGACAGGTCCCTCCCAAACTGCCTTCCCGAGCCAGGGCATGGCACCTCATGGGCCCAACACGTCAAGAGAACGACCGACCTCAGTGTGGATTCACGCCCTTGTTACACCTGCAAGCCCGGGTTGAAACCGATTTCACCCCCCCTGTGCTTGCACACTTGCGGATCCCGAAGTAAATCTCATCCAAGCTAGTTGTCTCCTATGGAGTGCTCCAACACTTTCACTTGGAAATACCACGCCCCCCACCCCGTGTTTCTTACTCAGCTGGTTTGAGAATTTGGGTCCTGAACTTTACAGCCCCCCCCAATAGAATAGGAAGGGATTTGGGTTGGTGTAATCTTGGCCCCAACGCAGCGAGGGCCGGAGTTCTGTTCCCAGGCACAGCACCTCAGCTCTGATGTGTTGAAAACAAGCACTCCACAACGGTGTGTGTTTGTGTGTGTTGCAATTTAAGATCCAGCTTTGGTGCCCAAGCGTTTCTAACCACCCCAGGACATTGGGCAAACTAGTAAGTCAACACCCGCCTCGAATCCCTGGCTTCTCGGGAGTCTCACTGAAGGACTGGTGGGCCTCCCTGTTCACCATCCTAGCTTTGTGCTAGTCAAGCTCCGGCCACGCTTGTCTTTCAGGTGAAACGCGCAGGCATTTCGCGTCGGGAAGGAGGCTTCAGTGTCGGACTCTCGGCGCCCAAGGGCTTCGTACCCGGCCACGGTTCTTCTCTGGTTTGGAGAGGAACTCCGAAAGCACCTGCAAGGGAAGCCCTTTTCTCTCTTCCCTTGCCCCTTTTCAGACCAGAGGCCCCGGCGGTTTCGGCGTTTTGTTCTGCAAAGCGCTTCCCCGAGAAAGACAAAAGCCCGGCGCCCGCCACCGACCCAGCCGGCCCGCTTCTCTCCCACTTCGTTGTGTGGCCCCGACGTTGGAGGGCCGGGATGACCCCGTCCCAACACACTTCCCTGACTCCCTGGACTCCCTCTGGGCCGGGAGGTGGCCACCGCAGTCAGGAGGTCGGGCCCAAGGGCTTTGCCAACCGCAGAGAGGGTCCCCGGCGCAAAACCAATGGGGCTTGGCGCGGGGGGAGGGAGTTTGGCTTCCCAACACCTTCCGCTCAGATGGAAGGGAAATGGGGAGAAGAACCCTTCAGAAGAAAGAGAAGACCTCCCCCCACACCTTCCTCAGTACTTGCGGGGGTTTAGGAAAGGACCGGACCAAAAGTGGAACTTCAGAAAACGTGGGCTTCATTTCCTTAGGACTTGATCATGTGGATTGCCTGGGAGAAAGAAAGAAGCAGGGTAGGATTCTCAGGAAGTAAGTCTCACTTACCGGGAAGTAAGTCTCACTAAGGTCCAGGGGGTTTACTTTCAAGACAAGGTGTTGAAAGCCCCGAAAACAGATTTTTTAAAGGGCGCACACTAGGTTTCAGTGGCATTTACTCGCGAGTAAGAACGTGTAGGATCGTGACCTCTGTCCGTAAAAAAATAAATAAATCCCCAAGCTTAAAAACACAGGATTTCTTTAAAGGAGCGATATCGTTTTACATGATAAAACAGGAGAACCTTACAGACTAACTCAGATTTATTCTAGCGTACGTTTTGGGAGAATACAATTCGTGAGTCTTTTTTTTGTTGTTGCTACAGACTAACAGGGCTACTCATCTGGAACAATCATAATATTATATGGGGGGCAATATGAAGATGAATTTTTCTCTGATTTTGTTTCAATTAACATATTTATTTATTTATTACAAAGCCGATTATATTTATTTATTATTATTATTTATTATTAGTATTATTATATTATAAAGCCGAGAAATCTCTCCAGATAAGAAACCGAAACATGGAGTTTTCTTACAATCAATAAGGAATCGTGATTTATCCCCCCCCCAGTATGGCAAAGTTTTTAAATTTTACACTTATATTCTGATTTTTAAAAGAAAAAATCCTTTGGCCGGGATTTTTTTCTCCAAGTAGGGTTTTTAAATATGGCAAAGGCTTTTTTTTAAGTACCCCAAGATCCAAAGATTCTTAAAAATTAAAAAAACAAAACCCTGTGCATCGATTTGACTTTTAATGACGCGATCTCCGAATGAAGCCTAGAAGGCACAATTAATTTGCATAATACTTTTCGTGCAGGCCAAATTGGAGATGAGCGGTCTTGTTTGTGTAGGATCTCTTTTTTAAAAAAACAACACCTTTGAATTGATGCAAGAATGTTAAAAAAAGACCAAAACCCTGCACCCTCAAGACAAAAGAGCTGCGCCCTCTTTAAACAGGGTCCGGGGCTGGAGCCTCTTAAATTCTCCATCCTGTTGAAAAGGAAACTTTGGCGAGCGCCGCCGTGTGTGGCAGGCCAGTCTCTCGCCTGGGCTTTGATTTTAATTGCCAGCCCGTTTCATCTCGTTAAGTTTGCTGAACTGTGATGCGGAAGCCGCGGAGCCCGACACCCAGGCCCGAGGTGACTGCCGCCGGCAGGACTGGCGCTGCGGCCAACAGGGGGCGCTGAGACATCCTGCTCAGCCCCCGCCTCTCATCTAAGCCCATCACAACCCCGGAAGGAGCGGGCGCCGAGCTTGCAAGCTTAGCGGGGTCGAGTACAGATCTTTTAGTCCTCGTGGATAAAAAGAGATTAAAGGCTAACTTCGCTCTCTTTCTTTTTTTCTTCTTCTCCTTCTGTGTTTTTTTTGTATCAATTTTAACCAGCGACGGAAATGTAGAGCTTTTTTTTAATCCTTTGATGTCTGGCTAGAAAGAAAACTGTGACATCAGTTGAGAAATTACATCGTTTGCAGAGCCAACAAATTCTAGCATGAAGTGTGTGTGTGTGGGATAATTTAATTAATAAATGATCTTCCGTAGAGGCACTTAAAAAAACAACAACCTGATCTGTCTCTTTCTCCCCCCTTCCCACCCCCAACCAGGCTAACCCCTTCTGCGTCTGATTAAACGCGGGGGCCCCAAATAGCTCCACATTAAAATCCTTTCTTCTCCCGTGTTGATCGGTTACCTTTCTACCGGGAGGGGTGAGTTCCTTTCCATACAAATCTATTTCATTTAAAAGGGGAAGGGAGGGGGAGGGAACCCCGGAGAGTGCCTGAGAATGGGGCGTGGGGGGAAATACAACCTGAAATATAAATCCTAAATCAAACGTTGTATCCGCGCCCACCGAGGATGGAAAAGCCTAAATAAAATTGTAACCGGGCTACCCAACCCCCACTTTGCAAAAAAAAAAAAAAAAAGCCCTTCACCTGTATTTAAATAGCACGTCTTTAATTACAGCGGTCGGGGATGCATGAGGCTGAAATGAAATTAGCAGTCATTACCAGCCCCTTTAACTCCGTGGTGCTTTTGATCAGCGCCAAATTAGCTTCCCCGTCCGCACAAAAGCTCCATAGCAAGCAGTGGGCTGTAAATAAGACAGCTCGACCTGCCCTCCACACCTTTTCGCTTGTCAATCACGGCTCCGTCATTCAACCCGAGATTAACCTTTATCTACCGAATGCTTTTTTTTGGTGGTTGTTGCTGTTAAAAAATAATAATGGAGGGGGGGGAGAAATGAGGAAAGATGTCCAAAACATAACTTCTTAAAAGAAACCCTCCCTTTAAAAAAATAATCTTGTAATTAGGCGAAAAATTTGGCTTTCTCAAAATCGTCGACAAGCACTCTTACAGACAGGTTTATTTTTTAAAAAATGATTTCCAGACCGTATATCTATATGTGTGTGGATAATCGTAAAGCTGTGTGTGTGCGCGCAGGCATTGTAGAGCTGGAAAGAAAACCCCTCTTGTTCGGGGGGGGGAGAGACTGCAAATCAGTCAAGAAAGTTGGGGGCGGAGGAGAGAGACAAACAGCTGCCTGCCGGGTACCGCCGGAGTAAAGCGAAGACGACTCTCCATCCTACCATCAGGGGGCGCGCGAGAGCAAGAGCGAGCCTCCGCTGCTGGCGCCGCGCCAACACCTTGTCGCTTTCCCCAGGTAAACCCAATGCTCTCCTCCTGCTCCCTTCCCCCCCTCCCGGCCCCCGCCAGTAAGACCCCCCCCGCACGTTACCTGTTTCCCGGAAACCCCCCGTGCACCCTGCTAGATTCAGACGGGGGACGGCCACCTCGCCGCAGAGAATCGCGCACGTTTTTCGTCTTACGCTTTCGACCATTTGGCTAGGGATGCTTCGCTAACCTCTCTCGCCGCTCTCACCCTTCCTCGCCGGACAGGTTTCGCGCCGGAGAGACGGAGGCGCTTTCAACCTCCGCCAAACCGGGGGGGGGGGATCAGTGTTAAACAGCGACATCTCCCCTTCGCTCATCAACCGAAGACGCTCCTTTGGGGGAGGGGGACACACACAAAGGGTTTTATTTTTTTTGCCACGGCGGCAAACGAGATCTCCCCCCGACCAGAAAAGTCAATCTCAGTCCAACAACACGGGGGGGGGAGCGGAAGGGCTATATCCCCTTCAAGCTTTTTGCCCCATAAGAGGAATGCATCTACACCGAGATCTATTTCTTTTCTTTTTCCTTTTTTTTTCTTCTTCTCCTTTTAGGCACCGGTGGAGACGAGAGGAGGGGAAGGGGGGGAACCCAGCCTGAGCGGATGTCAAAGTTGGTGGAAGTTACTTACAGGTTCTTTCCTGCCAGCCCGGGCTCCTGGCTCGGAAGTCGTTTGATTGGCAGAAGAAAGGCAAAGTCCGCGGGGGCTCCTCCGTCCCACTCGGCCTCCGGGGGGCTGGAGCCCTTGCCCCGGACGGCAGCGCTCGCGGAGGCTCGACGGTTCTTCTCTCCCTCTGGCTCGCTCTCCTTCCGACTCATCCCACCTACCCCCCCCTTTACCGACCATTCTCTTCTTCTCATCCGGAGTGAATCCAATTCGGTTTTTTCTCTTTCCCCCCTTCCCCCGGCTCTCCTGGTTGCCTACACATCCTTCGAGCCCTAGCCCTAGCTTTAAACTGCAGCCCCTGGAACAAGGGGGGGAGAGTGAGAAGGAGAGAGGGAGAGGGGGAGAGAGGGAGAGGGAGAGAGGGAGAGAGGGAAAATCGTTTATGGTATGGCTTAAAAATCCAAATGGCTGATTTTGCGTGTGTGTGTGTTGTAAGAAAGCATCCAAAACAACAAAAAAGTCAATGCTCTGTCTCTTTCTCGCTCCCCCTTTCCCTCCCCCCGCCAGAGAGGAGAATAAGAATAAAGAATAAAAGCTTTATATTTTTGCAGTGGGTATTCAAAGATAATTTGATGCCATTGTTTCTGCTACAGATGGTTCTTTTTAATACAATAACAGTGCGCTTTGTGCATGCCACACACAATACAAATCGAAAAGCGTTTTCCTGAATAACCATTTTGTTCTCATTTGTATAGGGCCAACAAAAGGCGCCGTGAAGTAATGGGGATTCTGTTTGTTGAAGCCACCGAATAGGGCCTTGATAAAGATTTCGGCTGGGCGCCCCTCCCCCCTCCAGGGAGGCACGCAAGTCTAGGAAGGACCTCGCAAGATCCAACCATCACTCAATACATTATTATTATTATTATTATTATTATTATTATTATTATTATTATTATTATTATTATTATTATTATTATTATTATTATTATTATTATTATTATTATTATTATTAACAGATACAGTCCCTTTTTGAGATGAGGGGCTTCTATCTCGCCTCCACTTTCGAGCAGTCAAAACACCTTTTTTTATTCTCTACCGTCTGAGGCGGGGGTGTTGTATCCATAGTTTTATCAAAATCTAGAATCGGGGGGGGGGAGAGCAGGGGGTTGGTTGGAAAGGACAAACTCGCTTTAAATACATATCCTGGGTGGGTGGGTGGGTGCCTGGGTGTCTGCTTGCCGGCGCGTGTGCTTAGGCGGGAGGGATGCACACAGCACCCCAAAGGATGCCTCGGGACTCGCCACCGCGGGCTACAGGCCCTTCTCCTTCACGGCGGATCTGCGCCTCGCCCCCAAACACGCCCGCCGCCGCTGCCACTCACAGGTCTGTCTAGCAAGCCAGAAGAAAGTGGCAACCTGCAAGTTCAGTCCGGAGAGAAAGCCGACAGAAACGAATGACACCCCCCCTCCCCTTTAAGCGCCCCAGTTGCTGTGAGCTCCGGGTCCGGCTGGAGTCTGTTAGGGCGCCCTTTAGAGTGAGTTGGGAAGGATTCCATCTCTCTTTTCTCACCTTCGGAATCGGCAGGGACCTCCCTAGACGCTTCATTTTTGTGGGCCACAGCGTCTGGTCTGAAGAACACTCAGTCCACACGAGTCTAACACGGATCTCCAGTCCAGCTAAATCATTTCCTTAACCATACCTTCAGTCACTCCAAACTCGGCTTTACACTTTCATTCCTAAGGGTTGGGGTTTTTTTACACGGGGTTAGTTAATCCGTGGTAACTACCCCTGGGCTGTTTCTGTGTTCTCGGTCACCAGTTGTGGATTAACTCCCCTCACACACAACATGTGTGCCTGGAAAGCAGCGCGCAAAAGGAGCGCTCCACGGATACCAGGGGCGAGAAGTCCACTCTGCTTACGGACAGCGTCCTCCAATGAAAGAGTGGATGCTCTGGTCTGAACGTAATGAAGGCCGCGTCACAATTTACAGGCCGTTTTAAAGTCGGGTCGGTATTATTACTAATGATAAATAACCCAGTTATAATGAGTGATATTTGGTTTCCTGAACTGGACATTGCCGGCTTGTTCGTACTTCATCAAAAACATATTAGCAACGCTATTTTTTTTTTTTTTTGGGGGGGGGATGCGTGATATTTGTCCTGGGGAAAACCTGGCCAACACGATTCTCCCCTCTTGAGTTAACTATGGCCGTTCGTCTGCCTTCGCCTCGTCCGTTTACAGCTGAGGCTGGGCCTGCTGCGAGCCCCAAGGCCGAAGGAAAGCGCGGAGACAATCGGGCGCGCGGGGGGGGGGGCCGCTTTTACGGCTGGGTGCTGGGTGTGTCTGCCTTTCTTTGGGGATGAGGACACCGGGCGCCTCCGTGGCCCCGTCCTGACGGTAATCGACCTCCGTGACTTCTTCGCTTGGGCCGGGGGTGGATAGGTGACGGGACGGGCACCATCAGCTGCCCCCCACCCCAGCCCCCTTCCCGCAAAGGAAAAGATGCTCTCACTGCCCGGCAGCGCCTTCTCCTCTGGACCCTCTCCTTTCCTGGCCCCGCTTTTGCACGACGCCGGTTTATTGGTTTAGAGGCCCCGTTTTGGGGAAAGGCATCTAAGAAGGGATTATGGGGGAATTAGAGGCGACACACGCCAAAGGCAGGCCCGGGCCCAAGAGCCGCGGCGCCCTCGCCCCAAGCACGTGGCTCCGTCCTCTCTGGCAAGCCGGCAGAAGCCCTGGCCGGGGGAAACGACTGCTCCCACGCCGCTGCGGGCCGGGGCGGAGGAAAGCGAACTCGGCTCGCCTGCCCGGGAGAGCGTGGCTGGGCCCTCGAGTCCACAAACCCCTTAAGCCGCCGAAGACCTGCTCTCCAAGGCCTGCTTTCCTTGCCGGCCTTTGGAAGGGAAGCGGGAAGGGAAGCGGCTTTCGGGTGGGAGAGGGGTCCGTCGGAGCAGAAAAGAAACTTGCCGAAGTTGATATAAAACCCCCTCGCCCCAGTTCCTATTTTTAGACACACAATCCCGTTTTAAGCAGTCATGGGCCGGGGAGGTAGAATAAACTGGATCCACTTCAGCTCAGCGGGTTTGTGGATCGCGGTTTCCTCCAGTTTTCTGTCATGTAGTTCAACGGGCCGAGGAGCGCCTGACAACTGAACATCGGAGCGCGTCGGCTTAACACTGTGGAAATTCTCCCTTTCCCGGAGAGACCGTAGCAGCCTTGAAATCTGATTCCACAGCCTACATTCATTTCGGAAGTCCGTTTAAATCCGGAGACGGACGGGTGGAGAGCCCGGATTGCTCTTGGCAACCCTGAAAGAGCGCCGGGGTGTGTGAGATCTCCATGAACGGGGCCACTCGCTTCACCGGCCTCGCTCCCAGCACAGCAAAGCTCCCTCCACTGCTACTGAGCCTAGCTCCAAGGCTGCGATCTGACGGAAGGCCTGGGGTTTACTCTCGAGTAAGCGCGCGCTGGATCGGGACGCTGGAAGGATGGCAGGTGGCCCCCTTAGCATCCAGAGCCGGAGGCTCTGAAGCGGCCGTCTGCGCTCCATCTGAGTGGAGACCCTTTCCGAGCTCCCCCTGGCCTGGTTCTCTTCCCAAGGCCCAGCGAGGAGAGCACGGCAGCTGCCATAGAAGTGAATGGCTACATCCCGGGGAGTTCGGGACGAGAAGGAGTCCGGCCCAGGGCTTTGGAGTGACGGGGGCCGCGGAGGGGGGGAAATGTGCGGAGGGGGGAGGAGAGAAGGGCTATTAATTTATTGACACTAATTAATACTAAATCGATTCCCTGGTTGAATGGGGTGCCGGGCGTCATCAGCTTATCTCTCAGGCACACGAGCGCGGCTCACTCCCGGGGAATCGGGAACTGCCAGTCACGTCTGAAGTGCGCACTCGGGGAGCGGGTCAGATTTTGCAGGCAAATTTAGGAGTCCGCCTCGGAAACTCTCCCTGGAAGGTCACAGCTGGGAAGGATACATTCTCTGGGTGCACGATAAAGGCTTTCTCGGGTGTGTGTGTGTGAGAGAGAGAGGGGAGGGAGAGAGATTTGTGGTCAATAGCCCCGAAATCAAATTATTTTCTAATTCTGTCTGAAGGACGTTTGCTTTGTTCTACAAGTGTGGCTGGGATTACAGAAGGCTGTGGCGCGGTCTATATCTCCGTTTTATGCGTTTTATGTAGCCCAGTCCCCAACAGGACTCCTCGCTATGTGTTTTATGTCTTTACGGTATACAATGTGAGGTTTTGGTCAGGTAATCCGGTTTCTTACCGTTGAATACCTTTACAGCTATTTATATACAAATTTGGGAGGGTTTTTTTTTTGGCAGAGATTGATTAGATAAACAGACAGATATTAAAGCATCCTGTACCTTTCCAACCCTGCCTAATAACCCCGTTTTACAATCTACCCCCACAAAGCAATAAAAGACCCGAAGTAGTTTGATTGTGTGTTTCTACTAACTCGATCCACAGCCTGCTTAAACCTATGCTGTTTTGGATTCAAGCCGGGTTGCTTCCAACGCAAGCAAGGGAGCCATGCAGGATCTTGTAACATCCACGTGACTTTTGCCTCGGAACTGTAAACTGCACCTGTACACTTCGGCTTAGCTGGTTAGCGGATCGCGCTAGGGAGCGAACAACTTGGGAAAGATCGCAAAAACTACTGAGAGGTCTAGAAAGTGCGTGGTGGCAGCCCACGTCTTCCTCGGGGGGGGACGGACTCTTCTTCAGGACACCCCCACCCACCCACTCCAGTCCTTCAGTTTTAGGGTCAGGAAAGAAAATGCCCTTGTTCGTCTGCTTCTTCGCAGGCTCCCATAAATAGTGACCCGAGACCCCCAGGCACAGCTTGAGCCATAACCAGGTTCAGCCGGAGTAAAGAGCTGAAATCAATGCAGTCCAGGGGGTAGCCGTGTTGGTCTGAAGCAGCAGAAGAGAGTGTTCAGATATATGAGGGAGTGTGCCTGCACAGGAAAGCTCACACCTTGAATAAAACTTTGTTGGTCTTAAGGGTGCCACTGGACTCAAACTTTGTTCTTTCAGTGAAATCCAGGGAGTTTTCAACTCAAGGGTTGACCGCCTAAAATTCCTAAGAAGTGCTGCAGGGCGCGCGGGGGGGGGGGGAGATGCACATTTGTACGGAAACGCAAAGCCTCCAAATCCCCCTTGGAATGAAACGTCCCCTTAGCAATGGATATCTTTCTATACCTATCTGAAGGGCTCCGGGGAAAGGACGCTGTAATCCTAACGCAAGGTACCCTTTTAGGGCAAGTTCTGCCTGCTGAGTTACAACGAGCAATACAATACAATGAATCTCGACTGACTTTCTGTGAATATTTCTTCCAATCCCTGTTTACTGGAGTGGACTTGGAAAAGCTGCTGGAAAGTGAAGCCCCATTCAAGCGGATCCCAGGAGCGAGTCAGTTACGCGCTTGCAGCAGGCGGACGCGCTTGCAGCAACAAGTGCAGGCGTCGGATTGCAGCCTTCGGGAAAGGATCTCTCCCGGGAAGTCATGGCCCTGGGCGCGCGCGCCTCCGATCTAGCTACTTCCAAAGACCGCGCACTCCTATGCAGCTACTCCGGTCTATTTTGGATATTCTGGAGTAAAGCCGCGACGGTCTTTGACTTCGAATGATCTGGATTTGGATCGGCTTGCAACAAGTCGCTGCGGTTTAACTCGGCGGAGGACCGCACGGGGCAGGCGGGAGGGCCGCCGCCGCCTGAAAGCCCGAGCAGGTTGCGCATAAGAGCGCGGGATGCTAAGCGGCGCGGAACAGCCAAGGTCCCAAACGCGCGACTGGACATCTCTTCCCAGCCCCTCTCCGGCATCCCAAGGAACAGTCCCTCTCCTCCTCCTCCGGCAGGGTTGCGCTCTAAAAGTTTCCCCCCTCAAATCACCCCTGGGGGGGGGGGGGAGAAACTGACAAACGTCTCCTGCATAGCAGAGATAGGAGAAGGGCGGGAGGGGGGCGCGCGGAGAGCGTCTTTCCCCTCACTTGCTCCAAAAGTGCAAGGAAAGGCAGCGGGAATGAGTCCGGATTGGTCCAGGCGGAGCCGAAGAGTTCCCGGGATCCGGCAGGGGCACCTGGGTCCGACACAGTGTGAATACAACCACCAGAAGTTCGGGGGGGGGGAGATGACGAAGGGCCCGATCCACTGTGCAAGCTCTCCTGTTTAAATAAACCCACAGGAGGATCGGGTCCTTAATTTAATGGCTGACTGGTTGGTTGGTTGGTTTGTAAAGTGAGGAGACCATCCGGGAGAGCTGGAGCCAGGAGGGGCTGCGGGCTATAGCAGCATCCAGGATCCTTCCCTGCCTCCATTACCTCAGACTCTCAGACAAGACCAGAAGTCACACAACAACAGTAAAAGTTCTTGTTTTTTTAATCTCCAGGGCTGTTATCAAATGCGTACATGGGATCATGTACACATTTTCTGATTTGCCTTAATTGGGGGCAATTTGCATTTATATCACACTATATGTAAAACAATTCCAAACCTTCAATGACCAGAGTGTACATTTGATTTCTCTGTTCCCCCCGCCCATTCCATCCAACATTAACAGCATCCAAATTTAAATGACCTTCAGCCCTTCTCATCTATTTTAGGTGACCCTGTGATAGCTGTGAATGGAGAAGAGAAAGGGGTCAGGAGACATTTTTCATGCAAATGAGCATTCTGGCAATTATAGTATTCACCTATGTGTTTATTTATTTATTTATTTATTTTTATTTGGATTGATATCCCACCCTCCCCGCCAATGGGCTCAGGGCGGGTTCCAACAATATAAAATACAGTATAGTTAAAACCAGTTAAAACAACAGCATAAGGGCTATGTAAAGGGCTAAGGGAGGTGTAAGATCACCACCGGATGGGCAGGTGAGGCACAGGTGAGCTTTTTGGCTACCCAGTTGACTACACCCTCTTCACTAACCACTACTCAGTGGAGTAAGGCAGCCATTCTTCTGTTGTCCCCTCTCCACACACACTTTCTGTAAAGTACTGGGTTTTGTGCCTCATGACTTGGATGACGACATAAGAGAAGACGTGTTTATTCGTACTTCACAACAAAGACAACAGTAACGGCCGGAGGCCAACTATATACAGTAAGGGGAGGGACGCCCCACATTCCCATTGGCGGGTTTGAATCTCCTGCCAATGCTGCCATTGGTTCCCTTTAGGCGATCTCAGGAGCATAGTCCCTATTGTTCTCAGGAATGGAGCGCGGCTGCATTTCGCCTGCTCGGGCTCCTAGTCCTAGGACATAACACTTTCATTACTTCTGATCCAGGTACTGAATGTGCTCTCTTTCATCCTTGCAGTGCATTTCTATAAACACTGTTCACAACTGTAATATCCAGATATTGTCTTGCTTACTCTGAATTAACTGACCTGCATTCAAAGGATATATGAATACCCGAGGGCAGGTTTTACAAGTGTGAAGGTGAATATGGCAAGAGGGTCAATATTTCATAGAACAGTCTTCCCCTAGTGCCTGGATTTTGACAGTCTTATGCTTGCAGACAGGAAGTGGATATTACAAAATGCCACTTATGAATAAGCCCAGAGAGAGTTCAGTTCTTCTCATTTCCCCATGAAACGATTTCTTTAAAATATTTGCTGTCTCCCACATCCATTAATTCCTCCACAAGAAAAAAAAAGTTAGCATGAGAACCTTTCCTCATTATAATTTTCCTCCATTATGAGGTTGGCATTTGGTTTGAGACTCCTTGCTGCCGCCGCCGCTGCCACATCAGGCGCCACGGTCCAGGCGAGCAGAAAGTGAGCTTTCCAAATTAAGAGGATCGGCAATTGCCATTCATTATAGATATTGTGACATGGAAAGTATAGTGTTGTTACCTCCTTCTGCCTTTTCAGAAGAGCAAAAGGCTTGGAAGATTCTGAATTTATCTCTTGGGGAATATTTTGATTGAAACACCCCCCATCATGTCCCTCCAAACCTTGCTGCCATTTCCATAAGTCGTTTTGCCTATTCCCCTCCTTCCCTGCCCCGAATTGTCTCTCCACTTCTCTCTCTTGAAATATAGTTTAGGTTTCCAAACAGAAAGCAGGGATGAAATGGGAAGTCCTTGTAAGCAGGCCACAAAATCTTCCCACTGCTTTCACACCCAAACAGCAGAGAGCCAAAAGGGGCTAAGTATAAATCACTGAATTAACTTTTTCATCTATAATGTGCCGGGGGAAAGTGCTCGGCCAATTAAACGTGATGGAAAACACCTTTGCGTGACTGAAAGGGTTTTTAAGGCACAGATTTGTCTTGATCCCAGCAGCAATTCACAGGCCCCAAAGAAGGATGTTTCCAACCCCTGATTGCTAGGCCAGCCCTGATATCTGAGAACTCTCTCATCCATATTACGGGGAGAAAATAACTCTCATTATTTGCTACAGAATTCCTTATCACTAGTTGCTATAGTGCCAAAAATACCTTAAAAGCAATGTAGCCATTTGTTACCATTCAGGATTTCCCTCAGTAGACAGGAGAGCGAAAGTTAGAATTCTGCTATGGATGATTTAACCCTTTCAGCACAATCGGCCCACAAAAACGAGACTAATCCACAACCATTTTTCACTGCTGTCTTAAATATAACAGTCTGTCTTAAATATAATGGTCTCAATCCAGTGGGAGCTTCTGTAGAAATGACTTGTAGGTTGGATCCAGCTAACTTTTTTTTTTGGGGGGGGGGTTAATTGCAACCAATTCCCTTCCTTACTGTAATCCTGATCCTGCATAGCTTTTGTCCATGTAGGTCCCATGGTATCTAGTAGAGCAGAGATGCCCAAACATGGTACCCCTGGCACCATCCAACACCTTTTCTGATGCCCACCAAGTGTTTTTAGAAAGTAGATAGGGCCAAGTGGGATTTCTGCCCCAACATGGCTTTTGACTGGCACTGCAGATTTTTTTAAAAAATTGTTCGGCAGCAGCTACCACCATGGCACAAGATCTTCACTGTGCGACTGTAGCTGGCTCTGCCTCCTGCAGCAGTTATTTTATGGCAGCCATTTTGCTGCATCAGAATTCCAAACGGGCCTGTGGACCTGAAAAGACTGGGGGACCCTGCGGCACTGTCTTTTTGTAGTCTCATCTTTTTTTCACCAGTGGACAAACTAGTTGGAGTCAACCTTGCATAAAGACCAGACCGTGAGTCCCGCTGCCATCTAATCATCTGGAATCCAAATCCTTTGGCTTAAAGAAGTACAAATCACAACAAATTCAAGCTTCGATGTTCTCCTCTTACATTCCAAAATGTACAATTTGAGTCATTTCTGATGACCAGCTGACATCAGCTGGTCAGACATTCATACTGGTATACAAAAGTGTATGCATGGACAATGTACCAATAATTTAAGATGTTATACTTACATTACAGGGATACAGAATGGTATACTATAGCACAAGATCATCAGATCTTGGAAGCTAAGTTGGATCATGACTTGGATGGACTACCAAGGAAGATTTGGCAGAGGAAGGCAATAGCAAACCATCTCTGCTTAATCATTTGCCTTTAAAAACCTTGCAGGATTGCCATAGATTAACTGCGACTTGATGGCATTTTACACACGCACACATCCCAAACTGGCATACCCCAGTCATAAATAGATTTGCTGTGGTATGATAACTAATACGCGTATGAGTTTTGTATAACACTACAGAAAGCAATGCTTGCACAAAGGTATGCAGACACTCAACCATTTCCCATCATAGAAGCAAATGGAAAAAGTTAAGAAGTTGGAAGGCGCCTAAAGACCATCCAGTCCAACCCTGTGTACCATGCAGGATGACCTAAAGCATCTCTGACAAATAATCATCCAATCTCCCCTTAAACACTACCAAGAAGGGAGAACCCAAAATGCCCTGGGCAATGGAACACACCACTGAACTAACTTATTGCTAAAAATAACAATATTGTTATCTCCCCACCCATTTTTGAAACCCATTCTTACATGTTCTACCCTCCACTACCAGCTGAAAGAGCTCCCTGCCCTCCTCTCAATGCTAGCTCTTCAAAGACTTAAAAGGGGTAACCATATCCCCCCTCAACCTTCTCTTCTCCAGACTGAGTGTTTCTAATTCCTGCAACCTTCCTTTGCAAAGCTTTGTCTCCAAAGCCCTAACTGTTCTCATCACTCTCCTCTGTACCTGCTCTAAAGTTTCTATGACTTTCCTATAAGAAGGACACAAAACTGGACACAAAACTGGACACTCCAAATGTGGTTTGACCACTATGGTATACAGTAGTACTATCATATTCCCAGACACTGTTCATCTGTAGATTCACCCTAAGATCATATTTGCATTCTTTGTTGCTGCATCACACTGGGTACTTATACTCAGTCTGCAATCCACCCAAACCCCAAGACCCTGTTCACACACGCTACTGCTCAGTTGAAAGGAGCTCACGGAAGTCCTTTGGACTTTGGTTCGTGGCCTAAAAATCAATGGGAAACATTTTCAAGGAATGTGTCTGAACTGGCAGGGCAACCTTATGAAGTCAGCAGAAGGACAGGCTCTTCAACTAAAATGAGTGTTAGTTTGCAATCAAGATGGAAGCCCACCTGTCCTTTGCTCCAAAGATGCAAGTGGAATGACTCCAGAGGAAGGTATCTCTGAACTGCAATCTTACATTGACACTGAAAGACAGGGGCTGGCTCAAGCCAAAACATAATGCCACCACAGGAAACTGCTGCTGTGTTTCACGTTCTGATGCAGCAGGATCTTTTGAAAGAACAAAGCCCTGCTCTGGTATTAGGTGCTCATTGATACCATTATTTAGATCTTAGAATTTAAGCAGGGTCAGCCCTGGGTTGTACTTGGGGAGAAGAAGAGCAGGTTTCTATACTCCACTGTTCTTTGCCTTTTAAGGAGGCTCAAAGGGGCTTACAATCACCTTCCTTTCCTCACCCCACAATGGGCACCTTGTGAGGTAGGTGAGGCTGAGAGGGCTCTGAGAGAACTGTGACTGGCCCAAGGTCACCCATCAGGCTTCATGTGGAGGAGGAGTGGGGAATCCAACCCGGTTTTCCAGATTAGCGTCTGCTGCTCTTGACCACTACACCACATTGGATGGGAGACCTCCATGGAAGTCCAGGGTTGCTATTCCGAGGAAGAAATTGAAGAAGAAGAAGAAGAAGAAGAAGAAGAAGAGTTTGGATTTATACCCCGCCCTTCACTGCCCAAAGGCATCTCAGAGCGGCTTACAAACTCCTTTCCCTTCCCCTCCCCACAACAGACACCCTGTGAGGTAGGTGAGGCTGAGAGAACTTCTGACAGAAACTGTCCTTGAGAGAACAGCTGTGCCAGATCTTGTGACTGACCCAAGGTCACATCAGCAGGTGCAAGTGGAGGAGTGGGGAATCAAACCCAGTTCTCCCAGATAAGAGTCTGCGCACTTAACCACTACACCAAACTGGCTCTCCAAGTACCTCTCTTTGTCTTGACCAAGTACCTCTCTTTGTCTTTTTCCATACAGCAGGGGTCCCCAACCTTTCCAAGCCTGTGGGAACCTTTGGAATTCTGACACATGGTGGTAGACACAGCTACGAAACGTTTGCCCTGGGAGGTGGAGCCACACAGAGAGAGGAAGCCAAAGAGCAGGCAAAAAGTGAACGAGGAGCGAGACCATTTCCACAGTAGTGAAACCCCCCGCATTGACATTTTTAAAACGGCGTGTTATGTGACATTTTCCACATTCCCCTCAGCAGGCAAAAACCAGTAAATTCTGAAAACAATGGGTAACAAGGAGAAAACTTCAAGTTTGTGCCTGGTGAGGAAAAAATCTACTGCAGAAAATGTCACAGAATGCACAGTTTTTAAAACATCAATGTGGAGAATTTCACTACTGCGGAAATGGTCTGAGAGAGAATAAAACCAACACTGTGGTGGCAGGAGCCGCTGAGGCAACACTCTTCTAACCTGCACAGCCAGTCAGATCTCTTGTGGCCAATTCAAAGCCCTGCTGGTCAAGAGCCCAATGTGGCCATATCCACTTTTGAAAACCACTTGGTGGGTACCTGGAAAGGTGCCCGTGGGCACCATCTTTGGGGGGGGGACTTGCCCTGTGTGGTTCCCCTAAATCAGCCTATGACTTGATGGCCCTATCCAACACCAAACATGCATAGGTTGTTAGGGGCATTTACAAAGATAGGACAGCCCTGCTGAACGGCAACCTATACCCCAAAGAATCTAGAAGGCTATTTCTCAAGAGACATCTATCCTATTTAGAGAGAGAGAAAGAGGAAGCAAAGAAGGGGGGAAGCCCCTGTCTCCCCCCCCACTCCAATTAGCAAGGAAAGAGCAGCCCTCCACAGAAATTCCTCAGGGCTACAAAAAAGGCCCTTTGAGTGGCTGAGTCCCACCTGGCCCTTGCCTTTCCTTTGTGTATTCAACATGATTAAGCCATAACAGGAATGTGGAGAGGGTTATTTGCAGACGGGTGCTCATCTCAGAGGTTTCATACAGTCTCCAGCCCTCCTCCAGACTTCATTACTGTTCCCCATATTGATTATCTATTCTAAAGTAAGCTGCATTCATCACTCACCCAGTGACCAGGATATATTCTAATGGGACATTTGCCGAATTCAAATGGGAAAGAAAACTATTAACTTGCATGGCACCTTTCTGCTTGAGGGAGGATCCTCCAGACAACCATCTTAACATTTTAATAGAAAATATAATTAAAAAAACCAAATAAATGAGTAAACAAGCTAGTAAAAACAAAACCAGTGGCCAGAGTAGCTATATATACTAGCTAACCAGCCTTCTTAAAGACCCATAGTGTTTTTTCTTAAAAGGTCATCTTAACCAGTCTTTGAAAGGGAGTGAGAATTAACCTGAAGAGTTGTCTTAAGTCAACAGGGAGGGCACCTTTACTGGTCAACTTAACTTCAGAAGGCAAATGCATTCTTAGCAAGTTCTTTATTTTGGTATATCGTACCCCTAATTTGAAGAGCTATTCTGCTGTGAGAACAGGCCTGTCTGGAAAGGGACTGGCTAATCAAGCTCTCCTTCCCTTTTGCAACCCTGTATAGTTATTGTACTTTTCTTTGGTGCCAGGAAGTGAAATGCTGTGGTTGTTTCCACAGGCAGGGTGGCTGTAACTCAGACACCACTTTTTGGTTCAAAACAATTTTTCAGTGTTCATTTTTTAAATTCTTTACACATTTTAGGGCTTCATATTTGGCTTTTTAAGCTTTTCTCCCTAATTCTTTCCCCCTCACATTGTAGTCCTGTAACATACACTAATCAATTATATATATTACAATGCAAATTTTTGTTTCCTTTTCATTTGCTCAGTTGGTTTAACCAATTCACTTGTACAACAGTCATGAAGACTTCTCTCACAAAGCCAACAATGTCACAAGAGAATATGACATCTGATTTTCAGGTCATCAAAATATGACATGCATAAAATCTGATATAAACAGATCTCCTTCCACTTTCCAGGTAGTAACTAGCAGCCTTCAGGGATTCAGGATGTGTTGAGTCAAACTAGTTGCAATTATTTGGAAGAACACTAATAAAAGAAGAGCAAATCAGCACCTCCAGATTATATGAAATAAAGCAGGAATGTGACACGGAAGGACCCTTTCGAAAGGGTGTGTTATCTCCAGGAATGGATATGGAAATTATATCATTCCTTGCCTTGAGACTTTAAAAATATAACATTTAAAACAAATATTGCTCTCCTGCCTCCAAAGAAAATGGTCCCCCTCCAAAAAATATACTTTCCTATGACAGAACTAGGTTGCATTTTCAACATGTAACATGAATCACATATGTTATATTTTGAAACTATGGATGGGCACGCTCAAATCAAACTGAATTTAAAATTGCTGAGCTGTAGCTAAATTAGGCCCTATCCTATATCTAAGGCTGAAACTGCCCCCCCCCCTACAGATCAATAGATCCAGAGATTGGGGTCATGTTCAGAAAAGGGGTATTCTTTTGCAGACCTAGGGGACCTCCCAGGTTGGCAGCAAAATGTGAAAACGAAAGGAGGAGGGTTTAAATCCCCCCAAAATTAGAACAATTCCCATGAGTGGAGAGGGGAGGAGGAGAAGTCAGCAGACCCAAGCACCCAGATGAAGCTGGAGTGCCAGCTCAGGCACCGCTGCCAACTCTAGCCCCTCCAGGGTCCCCTCTCCACTGTAGGCTGGTGGGCAGGGAGGCGGAGGAGGAGGAGGAGCCACTGGAGATGTTTTCCCCCACCACACGAACCAGGCAGGAAGGGGGTGTGGGGAGGAGGGGGAAGGAGAGGGAGAGCTGTGCCCCCTGCTGCAAAGGTGGTGGCACTGCAAGTGGGCAGGTCAGGGAGGAGCAGCAGGACCTACTGCCTACTGCCCCTGCCCCTTGAGCCAGGGAGGCAGGTGTGCAGGTGTGGGGGGAAATCTGACACAGCCCCCTCCCTGTGTGAACCAGGCAAATAGAGGCAGTGGCACTGCAGCCAGGCAAGCAGGCTAGTGAGTGGCCAGCCCACCAAGGAGGGGAACAAATGGGGATTCTCCTCTACGAGTCTCATGGGTCGACAGGTTGTCTAAATGCAATTGCACGGCATTTATTGCACTGTGAAAGTTGCCCTGATAAACTAGTTTGATAAACATGGATAGATCACATTTTCCACATGTCACAACATGAATGTGAGATCTCCGGGGGAGGTATGGATGGGAAGCTGGCTGGGCAGAGGTCCTGGTCCCTGATTCTCTTTGCCTTGGCTACTACTATGTCCTTGAACATCCCCTCCCAATAAGCTACCCTGTACTCTCACCCACAGTCACAGTTACCCTGTATGGTTTCTTTTTAAAAGAATAAGGCTATTAAAGTTAGGTCAAGGTGGGTAGCTGTGTTTGTCTGTAGGGCTGGGAAAGAGTAAGAGTCTAGTAGCACCTTAAAGACTAACAATATTTGTGGCAGGGGAGGAGATTTCGTGAGTCACTCATGAAGAAGTGAGCAGTGACTCATGAAAGTTCCTACCCTGCCACATACTTTGTTAGTCTTTAAGGTGCTGCTGGACTCTTGCTATTTTTCTACTGCTATTAAAGTTAAATGGGGTTTATCTCAGGAAAACAGCACGTGCAATCAAAAGCCAGACCAATGGCAATCGTACTCCCATTTCAGAATCTGAATGTGGAGATGCCTGAGATGTCCAATTCTGAAGCAGAAAACTAAAACTGGTGGGACAGCCCCCTTGGCTATAACTGCATGAGAATGAGATTCATCTGAATATTGCACTGGAAACTGGAAGCAAACTTTGATTGCTGATCTCAGACAAATGGCAGTAGTAGTAGTAGTAGTAGTAGTAGTAGTAGTAGTAGTAGAAGAAGAAGAAGAAGAAGAAGAAGAAGAAGAAGAAGAAGAAGAAGAAGAAGAAGAAGAAGAAGAAGAAGAAGAGATTGGATTTATACCCCGCCCTTCACTGCCCAAAGGCATCTCAGAGCAGCTTACAAACTTCTTTCCCTTTCCCCTCCCCACAACAGACACCCTGTGAGGTAGGTGGGGCTGAGAGAACTTCTGACAGAAACTGTTCTTTTTCAAGAACAGCTGTGCCAGAGCATGTGACTGACCCAAGGTCACATTAGCAGGTGCAAGTGGAGGAGTGGGGAATCAAACTCGGTTCTCCCAGATTAGAGTCTGAGCACTTAACCACTACACCAAACAGTAACCAGTGTCTGATGATGGAGGAGACTCTCTTGGTGGTGGGAAGTGCCATCAAGTCACAGCCAACTTATGGAAACTGGGTTTTCCAGGCAGGAAATGAGCAGAGTTGGTTTGTCATTGCCTGACTCTGCATAGCAACCCTAAGGGTTTCCCATCCATGTACTAATCAGGGATGACCCTGCTTAGTTTACAAGATCTGATAAGATCAGGCTAACCTGGGCTATCCAAGTCAGGGCTCCACCGATGTAGCGAGGTGCTAAGAGAGAATATAATCCAAACTGGGGCAGTGAAATTTGTCTTAAAGCAAAGGTAGGTATTTGGGAGCCGCTGCTTAGCATGGATTTAGTTAGGTCTGCAACTCTGAGTACCACTTCTGTGTCATGCTCCCAGACACTGAGGATTAATTTACCCCTGATAAGGGTCAAACTGCTGAGGTCTATTCTTCAGCCTGCAGTAAGGTAGGTTAGGCCTCAGCCACAGTGGTTATGTTTTAGGAGGAAAGGGCCTTGCGAAGAAAATTACTGAGGTTCATGAACCATGATTACTTCATTACGTCCTACCAGAACCTACCATCACTCTTCCAAGCTATCTCAATTTGTCCTTTTTATTAAAGAAAATCTGGTGGCTGTTACATCCCATCTTTTTTATATGAAACAGCAATGCCCTTCTTATGGTCATGGGAAACTATTTGGATACACACACACACATACACACACACACACACCAGGGCTCTTTTTGTAGCAGGAACTCCTTTGTATATTAGGTGACACACCCCTAACGTAGCCAATCCTCCAAGAGCTTACAGTAGCCCCTGTAAGAAGAGCTCTGTAAACTCTTGGAGGATTGGCTACATTAGGGGCGCGTCGCCTAATATGCAAAGGAGTTCCTGCTACAGAAAGAGCCCTGTGTATATATGTGTGTGTGTGTGTGTGTGTGTGTGTATGTATATGTACAGACACACACATCTATTTATGTCTCACATACATATATAGAACTGACCTGGATAGCCCAGGCTAGCCCAATCTCATCAGATCTCAGAAGCTAAGCAGGGTTGGCCCTGGTCAGTATTTGGATGGGAGATCCTATGGGGTCGCCATAAGTCAGCTGTGACTTGACAGCACTTTCCACTACATGTGTATATATACGTGTGTGTATCTGCATGTATAAATAAATGTGTGTGTGTATCTATATGTACACATGTATGGTATAGTTATTAAAATGCATTGTTACATTAATGGGCACTATAGAGTGTTTAATTTGTATCTCTATTAAATTAAACATATGGTGAACAAGGTATAATAGATTTTCTATCATTCAGCTGCCAATGTGGCAACAGAAACCCGTTACTCTTGTCAGTGGTTTGTTTATTGGCTTATTTGAATTAAAATAAAGCTTTGCTTCTGCTGACTGCACATCATTATCTATGAGACCATAATCCTGCTCGCAAATCCTATATCTTCCAGAACTGGCTCTTTTGTTTGGGATTACCGAGAGCTTAGCTTTTAACAAAGAGGAATAAGGCATCCCTCTCATCCTCGTAATTAAGTGTGGGGAGTAATTTAGAAACAAACCCAGCAAAGATGTGCAATTTGGAGTCATGTTTCTTTACACAACCAAGGAACAGAAGAGGCCAAATGCTGATTATGTTGAACATAATGTTTAAGCCATTAAAACTTCTGCATGAAGGGAATCCAGCTGCTGCTGCTGCTGCTGCTGCTTCTTCTTCTTCTTCTTCTTCTTCTTCTTCTTCTTCTTCTTCTTCTTCTTCTTCTTCTTCTTCTTCTTCTTCTTCTTCTTCTTCTTCTTCTTCTTCTCTCTTCTTTCTCTCTTTTTTGAAAGGAACCTTCTCAATAAGATATTGCTTTACATGACATCCTTTTCCCCCAATCAAAAAGTATGTTGGAAGACTTGGCCATGGGAGTCATAGTTATATCTTTATTTTGCCTGCATGTAAAAAACCCAAAAATACTATCAGTGCTTAAATGAAAATTGACAATCTGATAAAAGTCAGGACACACATTTGAATATGTCAAATTATACTGTGACAGTGTCCGCAGCAAGCACAGATACTGAAGCACTTGTGACTGCATTTTCCATCCTCATTATAAACCCCCAACAGAAAAAGTACATGTTAGGACAGATTGTCGACAATATTCAGATGTTAGAGTTGGGTGGTCATTCATCATCTAGCCATATTCCTTTCATTCTGGTAAGAAGGCAGTTATTCCATTGCACTTAGAAAATCAGAAGATACCTGCTGATACTGGAGATAGGAATGGACCATTTCTGCAGTAGCGAAATTCCCCACATTGATGTTTTAAAAATTGTGTGTTGTATGACATTTCCCACAGTAGATTTTTCCCCATCAGGCACAAACCCAAAATTTTCTCCTCCTTACCCTGCATTTTTGGAATCCCCAGTTTTAGCGAGCTCCAAAAACACGGAGTAAAAAGGAGAAAACTTTGGGTTTGCGCCTGGTGAGGAAAAATCTACTGTGGAAAATTTTATATAAAGCGCAGTTTTAAAAACATCAATGTGGGGAATTTCACTACTGCGGAAATGTTCATGGAAAGGTAAGATGCACTCTCTTGCTTCTCTCTGTATGGTGGCCATACCATCCAACATGTCCTTCTCTCATTCTATATTTTTATGTATCAATTGTCAAATTTCACAGCTAGGTTACAAAAATAAGAACAGCTCTGAGGGTAGAGAGAAAAGCATAGCTGTTTCATGTAGGGTTGTGAACTCTGAGTTGGGAGATTCCTTAACATTTTGGAGCTGAACCTGGGGACGGCAGAGTCTGGGGAGAAAAGGGACCTGAGTGGGATATAATGTCACCAATGCTCCCTCTAACCTGTGGAGTCATGTGAGCCAAAATCCTACTTTGTGAGCTACTGGCATTAAAGTTGTGAGTGAGCAATTTGGCTGCTGCATAAATTAGTTTGCTCTGGAGCTATCTTTCCTGAGCCAAGACGAAAATGTGTGAGCTGGAGGCTAGAAAACTGTGAGCTAGCTCACACCAACTCAGCTTAGAGGGAACACTGAATGTCACAGATTCCACCTTCCGAAACTGCCATTTCCTCCAGGGAATGTATGTAGTCTGGAGATCGGCTGTGATTCTACCTGGAGGTTGGCAACATTACGAGACAAGTTAAAAAAAGAGAAGGGTTGAGTTACAAACACATTCAATGGGCACGTGGGAGTTCCGAGAACCACCTCTCTGAAACAAAACCAGACCTCAGTGAATTATAGAGCAAATCTGTAGATGTAAAATGGTTGGGACTTGGCGGACTTGGTGCTTTGCCCATCTGGACCTTCCCAGCCTCTTGACACATCTGCCGATGGTCTTTTGCTTTTTGTTCTTTCCACATGGCACATCAGAAGCTGTGGGGGGCTGAATGCCACATTCTCAATGGAATTCTTACAACTTTCAGCATTACAATCTAAAGCGGAGCAGCTTGGCACTCTCCCTGCATATTTTTAGATCGGCTGTAAACCCCCCCCCCCCAAAAAAAAATTATTCTTCTCTGCCAGACAGTTGGCATGAACCCCCAGTCTTTAAATGTTTAACTATTGGTCTTTAAATGCACTGTTTGAGTTTGGCTTTTTACTGCTTTTGCTACTTTGATGGTTCAGGGTCTTTTTTTGTGTTTTAGGATGTCGGTGCCATTTTATTGATTGCTGTTATTGTGGTTTTAAATTGTTTACCATCGTGGATTTTTTCTAAACCAAAAGGTAATATGTACACATTAAAATATGAGAGAGAGAGAGAGAAGAAGAAGAAGAAGAAGAAAAATTTAGGCAAACTGACAGTTCAGAACATCTGTTAGCCTTCTGTCTGTGTATCAGCTCGGTGTCATGGAGTGCACAGCTGTGGGCATTTTCAGCTTCTTTCTTCCTCACATCTGTCACAGTAGTACAGTAATATAGGTAATTAGCAACACCTCATATAAACCATTTGCTATTTTAATGTTCTGAATAAGTAAAATGAGCATTAGAGCCCTTAAAAGAGAAAGGGGGGGAATGAAAACCAGGAAATACACTAGCATGATTTGAGTCTTTTAAAAATTATAGATTATATTGCTGCTCACTTGTGCAAAGCCAGAGTTTCATAAAAACGTACTGCCGCAAATGAGTATCGTATAGGCTAGAATAAAAGAAGCAGGTGAGGGTGAATGTGAACCGTTTTCATGTTCTAAGAACTGATATGTTACACGCAAAGACAAACAGTCTTAAGGAAAGACTAGTCATTTTGGGCTCACCCAGTGCAAAAGCAGAAGCCAGATGATACATCCCCCACAGCAAGGAGACAGAAAGATCTTCAATACCGAGCAATCTTACTGTCATTTGGTCATTTCTGTGCTCAACCTCTGCACACGGGAAAGAAAAGGATCTGCTCCCAAGGATGGCTGTGATCTCTACCCCCACTGGGCAGTGGGGAAAAAAATCACTAAGTGGGGTAATTACCAGTAGGACATTTCTGAACCAAAGCCAGCCCTGTGGAAAGCTCTGAGCAGGTGAAAAAAAAATGAAGGGACAGGAGAGAACATTTAAACAGACTTCCAAGCCACCTTTCAGGCCATTCAGTCATCTCAAAGGAGATTTCGTACAAGTACATCCTGGTGATAATATCAAGAAGATAAGGGCTGCCTGGTGATGTAGAAGGTGATGTAGGATTCTGGAGCATCCAAGAAAAGGCATGGATGTCTCCAGAGGCTCTGGGGATGTCTGTCTTATTTTAAAAGGCAGGCATCCTGAATTTCAAATAAAAATGCACAGGGATTTTTTGTATTTATAATTTGATTTATGTACTTTTATGAATGAGGTAGGGCAGCATGGTATCCTGATCTCATCATATCTTGAAAGTTAAGCAGGGTCAGTACTTGGAAGGGAGACCACCAAGGAAGACTCTGAGGAGGAAGGCAATAGCAAACTGCCTCTCCTTTTCCCTTGCCTTGAAAGCCCTTTGCTAGGGTCACCATAACTTGGTTGCAACTTGACAGCACTTTAAACACACACACACACACACCTTTATGAAACAACAAGTCTACTTCTCTCTTAACACAATTTTGACTATTTGGGCCTCACTTTTTAAAAAAATATCTTGCGGCTGTAAATTGCCCATCCCTGAATGAAAACAGAACCTAGGAGTGGGAATTAAAACAAATTTGAATCAAGCGCCTTAACATACATCATACATCACTTACTGATCCAGTTCTAAAACTCTTTTGTCCTCACACAAACACACACACCAGCTTCAGCTCAATCCTAATGGACACTGCCCAGTCCTTTCCGGGAGGCAAAAACAATATATTATCCTGGGGATCTTTTCAGCACATCTGATCGATGCAAGCCACTGTGCATCCTAGATTATCCCCCTGCCTTTCTGCATGCCAGAAGGGTGTGATGCTGAGGACTAGTTGTTCATGTGGTCCAGTGTATGATGTCAATACCGGGTTGCCCTGCACTACACGGTGCTTCCTTGTACTGATATAGTCTCAATTTGGAGTTAAGGAGATCAAGCTAGAATGCGAAAATTGCATGTGCAGACAAGCCTACTGCTCATGGATACTTCACATCTACTAGCATTTTTGGACATTTATAACATTTTTTTAACCATTTTTTTTATTTTTTCCAATAGGTCATACAGTCATAATATATAATATTAACAAGATAAACTTCCAAATAACTCTTTACAACCATAAACCGGTAACTATAATAGCCAATTATAACAGTTAACTTCAATGTTCACAAATTTTAGTCATTATTAATAAAAGGCAAAGTGAAAATATTTATCTGGTAACTTAAAGAGAACATCTGAATTAGAAGTGGTAAAGTCAAAAAAGGGAAACCGTCATTCTAAGAAGTTATTAGGTAAACTTGGAGTCTGAGCAACCAATAGTTGCGTAGCAATCTTATCCATGTTCATCTTCAACAAAGTTTGCAGATCCAAAGTCCCTCGGGTGCTTCTGCTTGTGCAAGAGGAGGGGCCCTTTTCACCAATCCCCCCACTCAGTTCCCAAGGGATGCCCAACCCCAAGAGCTACATTGTGAGGTGGCATGGGGGGGGGCTACAGTGGGACTGAAGAGGAGGAAAGATGCCTGCGTCAAGCTCTGCTCTCCTCACAGATCCAACCTGTTCACTCTAACACATCATGCTACGATTAGAAGGAATGCTCGGGTGGAAGCTTTGGGTTCTTTGGCAGGCTTTAAATACCAGGATGAGAGGAGGGCTGTAGGCTTTGTGCATGGACTTACTGCTGGCCGGTTTTCTATGTGCACATTTCCCAGATGCTTTCAATCCAATCAGAAGCCCATGGGCTTTATCCAGCCTGCCAGATGATTTCCTGTGACCCCTCTCATGCTTTGCCAATCGTGTTCTGCCAGACTTGTGACTCTTGGCAGTAGATCTGGCAGCGTTCCCCTCCCCAGGATCAGTGGCAACTCAGTCGTACCCAGAAGTGACTTAGAAGAGATACAGGAAGGGGAGAGGGATAGAATACCACAGGGGGAAATGCTGCCAGTTTGTAATTGCAAGAGTAATATGGGAATTGCATTGCATTTAAACTCTTCACCTGCAGTGGAGAGGGCCATACTTATGATATAAAAGAAAAGAAAATTGATGGTAAAATGTAAATAATAATACAAAGGAAAGATGCAGAGAGAGAAGGAAACAGAGAAATAGGACAAGATAGGATCATATATCAATGGCACTTCAGCACTGTCAATTGTGAGCCAGCCAGAAGTGTGAGGCTATATACCTCTCTAGCCTTTTCCCAACTCTACAAAAGGAAGAGGGTACAACAGATGCACCTGATGAAGTGAGCTTTGACTCACAATAGCTGATGCTGGAATCAATTCTGTTTGTCTGTATGGTGCCACTGGATTACTATTTCAGTTAGATGTAATGGAGTGTTGCATTTCAGGGGTAAAGTGAGGGAGATAGTGTTATATCCCTGTCCTGAAGGGTGACTCCAGTAAGGACCTAGATGAGGCAGTGTCAGGGAGGGTTTTCTATCTTCTAAGTGAAACAGTAGCTCTGTCTTATGAACTGCCCACCATAGACTCCACTTCAGATAAAATCTGCGGCTAGACTTGGGCCTACTGTTGGATCACTAGCCAAGGCCACCTGAGAAAACAGCCTGAACCCTTTGAGAAATTGAATTACCAACTGCTCATGACTCTATTGTCCCCTGTGAATCCTTGTCTTTGGTATCAAAAGGCCTGCCAAGGAACTTTATAACATTACAGGAGTGTAAAGCTCTATGCCAGAGAATAGTCCCTTAACAGTTCACTTTCCATGGAGGGTCAGGTCTGGAGTAGTTATCAGGGGTTGCATAGAGATCATCAATGGGACTTCAGCAGTTTCAAGCATGAGCCAGAAGTGTAAGGACATATATGTCTCATCAGGGATTGCATCAAGAGTTGGTTGAGCTCTGCAGCTCTTTGGAGCAACTTATCTGCTATCTGGGAGCTGTCCATTGTCCTGCTTTTAAGCAAGACTGTTTGCTGCTTGATCACTTGTGTCAATGACCTACATCCTCTCCTGGATAAGGATATTGCTCTTGCAGAGGTCTTGGGTGGCAGGCCTTTCCTTGCTTACAGGCAACCCTCACCCCAATGTAAAGTAGCTTCTCCCAACAACCATGGATCACCCAAAACAGACAGAAACCCAGGAACCAAACTTTGCAATAGACTTAGATGTCAACTGTGTCCCCATATACACCTGGGCAATACAGTTACGGGACTAATAATATCAGTTGTATCATCCAGGGTTCATCCACTTGCACATCATCCAGTCTAATAAATGTCACTATTTGCCAACAATGTGCTTTTCCTATCTACACTGGACAAATATGTCAGTCCCTGCATTAAATAATCAATTAACACAAATAAGACATAAGAAAGCACAACATCTAGAAACCAGCATGTTAACATTTTAATCACCCTGGACTCACTACTACAGACCTGAATGTCACTATTCTCCCTCTCAAAAAAAAAGTCAAAGGTAATATATACAACATGAAAGTGCTGAATTAGAACTCATTAAAAAAAATTACACACTGTGTGTCATCCTGGCTTAAACAGAGACTTGAATTTCCTTAGTCATAATCTTTAATAGCTATATAGAACCAAAATTTCAATTGGCTGTTCATAACATGTTTACAAGACTATAGCCTTGCACACAGAAAAGTTAACACAGTTAACTTTCTCTTAAATTATCTACTTATCTGTTTGAACCTCTTGACTTCCATCACTATCCAGTGTGTGTAACTGTTAATTTTGTTGACTCATGACATGGCTCACACATAACCTTTCTACATCGATACCTCCCTTTCTCCCTTACACTGAAATTTACACTTGAAAGATTCATGGTATGATTCACTCAAGCCTTGTACCCCCCCAGCCTTCCCCATAAGATTTCCCACAAAGCTAATATTGAAATGAAGGTCTCTAAGGTGTCACTGGACTTTTCTTTTGCTACAACAGACTAACACAACTACTCATTTGCTGCTTGTTTTGCCCGCTTCTATGCCCCCTCCAGCTGACTTCTCTGTTCATCAGCTACTGTCACTTTCTGCCTTTTAGATTTGAGCCCAGTAGCACCTTAGAGACCAATAAGATTTTGGGAGCTATGAGCTTTGAAGAGTCAAAGCTCCCTTTGTCAAATACCTGATATCTGATGAAGGGAACTTTGACTCTCCAAAGCTCATACCCCCCCCCAATCTTGCTCCAAGGTCCTTCTGGACTCCAGTCTGGCTGTTCTACTGCAGATCAACATGACTGCCCTCTGAAACTTTCTGCTTCTTGTTAGCCTTTCCCCATCCTTCCAAATATCCATAAGGTCCAAGAGGGACAGACAGAACAATGCAGCAAGAAACCCAGGCAGAATGGAGATGGAGGAAAGACACAAAGGAGGAAGAGAAGAGAGAAAGAGGGGGGAAGTTGAAAGAGATAGAGACAGAAGGGAAGACAGATCAAGTACAGAAAGCAGCAGTTATGGATCTTAATTCTAAAGCTGGAATTACACAGTGCTCAAACCTTGTCAGGGACTGGGCAAAGTTATTCAGTCCTGAGGGAAGGACCCTCTGAACATCTGCTTCTGGGCAATACAGAGTGTATAAATGGATCAGCTCCAGAGGTGGTAGGTCCAGAGGGTATGTCCCTCTGGGCTTCATTCCTGGAATGAACATTAGAAGCCAACTGCTGCTTAAAAGAGACTTCAGCTGAAACACTGGGCATGGGGCAAAATTTATAATAGGGGATAAGTTCACACTCTGCTCCTGTGGTTGCTTTTCACGGGAACAAAATTGCAAAGGGGTTACAGAGAAATTGGCCCTACTGTAAGCCTGTTGATGTTTATGGGACTATTCCCGCATAAGTGTTTTCAAGGCTACACACTCTGTGTGAGCTTTCAGAGATGAAAGGTTTGTGCACTCGGTCAGCACGCAGTACAGCAATGTTGCTTTGTAAAGGGCTTGGAAACGCCTGCCGCATGAAAAAGTGCTATAACCTTCTCCCAACAACAAACCCTATTCAGTTCCAGAGATGTCCAATTAAAAAAAAATAAATTTGAACTGCTCCTTCTCTCCCTCCTCCAACAATAAGCACGGCAGAACAGTCCATTAACACTCTTGCATACTCTTTTTTGAAAGAGCCTTTAGAATGTTCAGTTAATAGAGTGATCTGATTGGTTGAACATTGTTGGACTTTTTTATAATTGATAGTTTTTTAGCAACAGCACAAAGGTAAGGACTTTAGCCTTGAATACCACCTACTGGCACCATGCCTGCAGGGAGAAAACTAGTGCTAAAGGTATTTATTAAAATACGCACTTTAAAATAGTATGCTTTTCAGATCTAGTAATTATGTTACAGTGTGTGTAAAAGGTACTTTTTGTAATCAATGGCACACAGGGGCTTCAAACACACACACACACACAGACACACACACAGATGCCCGCGGGACTGATTCATTTCAGCTGGAAAGCATCCAGACTAGCTCCCGTTTTGGAGACAAAATCAAAAATAATTCAAGGCCACCATCGCTTCCCAACCCAATCAAGCCCAAACGTCAAATAAGAGACTGCACAGGCAATTCTTTTTCAGAAAAAGAGTTCGCGTTCTAATAGAATGGGGGCTATTTGAATTCTTTGGCACTCCTGTGGCACTTACTGCAGAAAGGACAAGAGAAATATGTTGTTGGCAGGAATGAATTTTGCAACAGTCAAAATAGGCAGCAGCTACTGCAGCTGCCCACTGGAGAATCCCAAGTGCTCTCAGCTTTTCACACAATTCCTGGTGATGGCAGCTATTCACAAACAAGCTAATGCATTAACCCCTTGCATGCCCCGGGATCACAGGAAAGAGAAGGCAGAGCAGGGCAGGGAAGAAACAGAGAGTGCCAGGACCTTCTCCTCTGCAAGACCCAAAGAAATGAAGGAGAGCCAGGCAGGAACAACTCAGGGACGTGCGCTTAAATATTAACAAACTGAGAAACCAAAATTAAATGCCCCTTTGTAGATGTCATGGCAATGAAAGCAAATAGGAAATACCCTGGTTAAGGTATTAATGTTTGTTATTCTGGCATCTGCCCGTCATTTTACAAAGATGCCCTAAGTGGAGCTGCTCCCTTCTATGTTTGTTGAATTCAATGGACATAGAGTAGTTTAACACTGCTGAGGGTTGTGCTGTTAGAGAGATCAAGCAGTCTCAGACTCAGAGACAGGCAGAAGGGTGTTGGAATAAAACTGACAGGGACCTGTTCCAACCAGTAGAGTGGAATAGCTCTTGCAACAGAAGTCTCCCCCCCACCCCTGAATGGTCTTTCTTTTTCACAGAGGGTGGTCTCCCACGGTTTGTCAATAGAAAGTGCTGATGGTTGCTGAGCTTCCTGGCTCCCCGCCCCACCAAGCCGTCCTTTCTGGTTCTGGGAAAGTTTATTCCTGAAGTCATGGGACCCAAGTGGAGTCCCAGTGCAGGAAGCTGCATTGAGGACTGGAAAGGGGTGAACCCCTTCCTTCCGGTTCTTGTGGGAGAGGGGTTCTGCTGGTGGAAGATGAAGAAGGGAGTGATTTCAAGCCCTTCCTCCTTCCCACTGCAGCCTCCTCCTGACACACGGCTATTCAGGTCTCGAAACTCCAGGAATACCCTGACACGGATAGCCATTGCCTGCCTTTGTGTAGCAACCCTTGACTTCCTTGGTGGTTTCCCATTCAAGGACTAACCAGGGCTGACCCTGCTTAGCTACTGAGATCTTTGTTTGGGCTAGCCTGAGCCATCCAGGTCAGGGCCTCTACTGTCTTAGGGGTGTTTGTGTGTGTAAGTGTTGTCAAGTCGCAGATGATTTATGTAGACCCTGTAGCATTTTCAAGGCAAAAAATATTCAGACGTGGTTTGCCACTGCCTTCCTCTGCATACTGACCCTGGAATTCCTTGGTAGTCTCCCATCCATGTACTAACCAGAGCCAACCCTTTTTGGCTTCTGAAATCTGATGAGATCGGGCTAGCCTGGGATATCTAGGCCAGGGTCTCTACCCTCTTAGGTACCTGCTTACGTTGTCAAACTACTCTTCTCCTTATGCTCAATAGAAGCTTCTCCTTACACTCAACAGAAAAGAATTTTTGCCTGCTGGTTCTTTTGGTGGTGATGATGGTGATCTGACAAGAGCAGGCTAGCCTGGATCACCCAGTTCAGGGCCCTATGTCCACAACCACCACACAATTCTCTTGGCTTGTCACAAAGATTTGTGTAGTGTCAGCCAAAGTGCCCTCTGGCTTGTAGGGATCCTACAGTAAATGAACTAGTTTAAATTCCAAGCAAATCTTACAGCTGAACTAAACCCATGACTCTTGTGTCCACCATCCTGTGAAAACTAGTTCAGTGGGAAACTCAGGGCCACGAGGAGACCATTCTTCTTCAGATGAAAAGCATAGAGACCAATTCCAACAGCCGATTGAAAGCTCTAGCTAGAACTGGGCACAGAAAAATTAGCTGTTGAGCATCTCAGAAACACATCTCTGGCCTGCTCTTATTTCAAGAAACAACAGTCAACATCAATATTTTTTTGAGGGGGGCTAATTGGTTTAATGGTATTTAATGATGGTTTTAATTGTTTTAATGATTTCGGTTGGTTATAATGGTTTTTAAGATGTGATTTTATTATGCATGGTTTAAATTTGTTAGCTGCCTTGGTGGCCCTGATGAGGGCAGAAAGGCAGCAAATAAATGTTAAATAAAATAGAATGCATACAACAGTCCCAGAACTGTGTCCTGGGCAGGGATTTGGTTTTGGGGTGTTTGGTTTTCTTCTTCTCACCCCCTTCTTGTTGGCTCCACACTCTTGCGGTAAAGATACTTTCCCCTATTTCTAGAGAAATGGCTTAGCTGAACATGAATGGAAATTATGCCAGGGGTCTCTTACTAATGGCTATTTGGTGATATTCTCCACAGGCTCAGTGGCTGGACCATTCTTGAAGCTGCACTCTGCCCAAGCCCAAGTTTATAGTGTTGAGAACTGGACCCAGGGAGCAATGAAGGCATGCCAGAGCTCCCAAATACATCTACCATCCCTGGAAACTAAAGATTTCTTGGAGAAGACTTCTTATAGTGACATCAATTCCTTGTATGGTTTGAAGGATTGGCTGCCATCAGAATCTTGCAGCAGTGAGGATGTACTCTGGCACAGGTACTATTCATTTTAAAGGAGCCCGGACCATTTCTAGTTGACTGTGCTCACCCTTGACAGTTTTTTGGGAAAAGCCTTACACCTATAGGCCCCATGGGGCCCCCTGACACCTTTCTTAGAATCATAGAATCACAGAGTTGGAAGGGATCTAGTCCAACCCCCTGCACAAGGCAGGAAATTCACAAATTTCTTGGTGCCTGCCAAGTATTTTAAGAAAGTAGGTGGAGATAGGTGGAGCTTTCCCCCTGCAAGGCTTCTGATTGGCCACTGTAGATTTTATTGGCTGTGCAGATATTTTAAAATGTTGCTTTGGCAGCAGCTGCTCCTACAGCACAAGAATGCTCAGGGTGGCTGAAGGTAAGCTGTAGAAGCCATTTTGTGGTTGGCTCAATCTCCCGTGGTAGGCATTTTGTGGCTGCGCTCACCAAGTTGTGTCAGAATTCCAAAGGTGCCCACAGGGGACCCCTGGCTGACACTATACCTAATGTTCATATAAATCTTGCTCTAATGTGCTGCTACAATGATGCTTGTTTAATGTGCAGCTACCCGGCAATATCTACACTGTACTGTGAATTGCTTGTGAGCTGCCTGCCTGCAGCAGACTGACATGATGCAATAACTACACAAGCTTAGGAGTGATACTGGCACTGATGAAATGGGCATGTACCGTTGGAAAGGAAGGGGACCATGTGCCAATGAGAGCCAATATGATGGTGTGCTCTGAGTGTGGGACTATGACTTCAGGAGCCTGAGCTGAAATCCCCTCTCATCCATGAAACTTGCTGTGTGATTTTGAGCCACTTGCTCTCTCTCAGCCTAATGCTACCTTGCAGGGTTATTGTTGTGACAATAACATGGGCGGAGAGAATGACATATGCTACCTTGAGTTCATTGGAAGAAGAAGAGGAGATTGGATGTATACCCCGCCCTTCACTCAGAGCGGCTTATAATCTCCTTTCCCTTCCTCTCCCCACAACAGACACCCTGGGAGGTAGGCGGGGCTGAGAGCGCTCTGCGAGAACTGCTCTTGAAAGAACAGCTCTGAGAGAATGGTGACTGATCCAAGGTAACCCAGCTGGCTTCATGTGGAGAAGTGGGGGATCAAACCCCGTTCTCCAGATTAGAGTCCTGCCACTCTTAACTACTACACCAAACTGGAGAAAAGTCAGGATAAACATGTATTACACATTCTCCACTGAATGGTTAGATTTGAGTCCAGTTGCACGTCAGGGACCAACATGAATTTTGGGGCACAAGCTTTCAAGAGTCAAAACTCCCTTTGTGAGATACCAGGTATCTAAGAGATGCAACATCTTGGAACAGTCAGGAGATTCCTCCCGCCCATTTTGGCTGAGAGTGTACTGCTGCCAATTCTGATGCATCTTCACAGGCTGGAAAAAGAGACTGCTGAATCCCCCAGCTGTTAGTAGGCACTCAGAAACCAGCTGCACCAGAGACTATTATTTCCTTAGAAAAAGAGGGAAAGGGGAGGAGTTCTGTATTCTAACAACACTTTGCTTTCTTTTTTCCTCCCTAAAAAAAAAGGGCATTTTTGACTTTTTTTCAATTTTTGACTGACACACTGGGCAACTCTTGTATAAAATCTAAATAACAGATGAAAATTACTCTGATAAATGTAATGGGAGTGTTTCTACAGTTTCTACCTTTAGGACATTAGGAACCTTCCATCCAGATTTTTTAAATTATGTACGGAAATTTGATTATGTCTTGGTTGCTCTTCCCCTAATGACACAGAGAAGAAACTCTTAGGACCAAATTCCCGGTTCCTTGCAAGTCCATGCTTTGATAACCTGGTTGCCCTAACCTGGTTGTTCCAGGCTAGTCAAATCACATCAGATCTCAGAAGCTAAGCAGGGTCAGCCCTGGTTAGTATTTGAATGGGAGACCACCAAGAAAATTCAGGCAAAAATCCTTCATAAAGCACTCATAGTCGGCTTGCCGACTATATAAGAAAATGTTCTATTGCTGATCAGGTGCCCAGTTTTTACTGTTTCAATATAAGGATTGGATTTTTGCCTGTATATACTGTTCTGAAGGCTTCTGTACTCTATGAGTGCTTTATGAAGTAAGATGAAGTTTTTGAAGAAGAGCTGTCGAAATGAAGATTGAAATCCGGAGTCTTCGTCCTGTGGCTTATGTTTTCTCTGTACTATTTATGTATTACATGATATAATTTTGCTATTACTGATACATATGGTTCTTTGTTATTCCCTGCTAGTATTGTGTTATTTTGTTATATAAACGTTTTCACTTTTGTGTCTATTACTTGGTCACTCTTTGGTCTGCGTTATTTATACTGTGCTTGCTTGTTTCATGATTTCAGTGTACTGTTATCACACTTGTTTTTTTATACTGAGTCAGATCATTAGCCCCTCAAGGTCAAGACAGTCTATTCAGACTGACAACAGGTCTCTGGGATGTCAGTATAAGGGTCTTTTACATTACCAACTACTTCATCCTTTCAACTGGAGTAGTCAGGGATTGAACCTGGGGTCTTCTGCAAGCAAAGCAGATGCTCTACCACTGAGCCACAGGCCCTCCATAAGCTATAGTGCTCAATTCCATGTACCAGCCGCTCTTCTTGTCAGTCAGGGCTTTCCTTCGTTAACACTCAAATATATTACCCAAGCACATTCACTCTATTGCTTCTGCTGGCTGCCGTTCAGAGCAACAGGCTTTTAGTTTGCCTTTTTCGATGGCATTGTTTTGTCCTGACTGTCATGATGCTCTTGGCAATTTGTGCTCTGATGTCTGGATGTCAGCAGAACAGAATGTACAACAATTAGCCATTCATTCCTCTTCTGTGTTCCAGGCAGTTTCTGCTTTTCCTTTTATGGGTTCATCATGATCTTTTAAAACATTGGGGGCCTTGCCAGTATATAAAACAATATTTTTGCTGGTGGCTTCTTGGCCTCTTCTTCACCAAGGATAGGCCAATCTTTAAGCAAAATCAACGCATAATATAATTCTTGAAAAATTCAGGGTAGCTCCAGAGTTTGTTTTTGTTTCTAAAAATACTATGTTTTCTCTCTAGAACAAAGTTTGAGTCCAGTGGCTCCTTTAAGACAAAATTTTGTTCAAGTATGAGGTTTTGTGTGCAAACACACTTCCTCAGATACCTTGAAATGGAAGTTAACAGTCCATACATATTGGCAAAGGATAAACAGCAAATTAGCATACAACATAATGAAAATGTTTTAACAGATGCAAAGACCAAACAGGAATAACAAGCTAAGTTTATATTGTCACCATTTGTTTGGATTTAATTTTGGGGAGAAACACAGTGAAGCAAACAAATATGACAAAATAAGAGATTGATGTGTAAATGTATCCTTCTTAATTGTGGAATGCTAAGAGTAATTGTTGTTATGCTCCATTCATCTCCTCTCAAGCATGGAGGTAACTAACAGCACCCTTTTCTTTGAGGTGAATGGTTTTGCAGTATTATGTCAGTTTGGTGTAGTGGTTAAGTGTGCGGACTCTAATCTGGGAGAACCAGGTTTGATTCCCCAATCCTCCATTTGCAGCTGCTGGATGACCTTGGGCAAGCCATAGTTCTGAGAAGAGCTGTCCTTGAAAGAGCAGTTCTTGAAAGAGCTCTCTCAGCTCCCACTTACCTCACAGGGTATCTGTTGTGGGGAGGGGAAGGGAAAGGAGTTTGTAAACTGCTCTGAGTGAAGAACGGGGTATAAATCCAATCTCTTCTTCTTCCTTCTCTGTCACCAGATCAGAGAAATATATTCCAGTATTCATTGCATTACCTTACAATGAGAAATACACTAAAATAAAGAAGATGTATAGCCCTTCTTGGTGCGAATACATATGTAAGGATTAAATGAGTTTAGCATATGTACTGAGATAAGAAACCAATATCCCAATTAAGTCTGGTGTGTGTATGTGTGTGTTCCAAGTGGTGTAATAACTTGTAACTCAGCAATTTTCCTTTCCTGAAGTTCCTCTGCAATAAAATAGCTACTTTGAAGTCATCCATTGAATGTCCTGGAAGGAAGTCTTGTTATTCTTGATGTCAGATTTGTGTCCATTTATCCTTTGGCATACGATTTGACCTGTTTGCCCTATGTAGAGAACCTAAGAGCATTGTTGGCATTTAATAGCATATGCAATGTTGGAAGATAAGTATGTGAATAAGCCTGAGATGGTGTAGTTGATGTTGTTAAGTCTGGTGATTGTGTTCTCTGGGCATATGTGGCAGCAGAATTGGCATCTGGGTTTATTGCAGGCTCTGGTATCAGTGTCCAAATTAGATATTGCATTATTGTGGGGCACTGTCTGTGTGCAAGAAAAGGTTTCTGTTTTCTTTTTGTGTGTGTGTTTTAAAAATTACCTTGCAGTCTGCATGCGTATGTAAGTGCCATCAAATCACAACCAACTTATGGCAACCCTGGCAACGGACTTCCAAGGCAAGTGAGAAGCAGAGGTGGTCAGCCACCGCTTTCCTCGGTACGGGATCCCATGGTGGTCTCCCATCCAGGTACCGACCCTGCTTAGCTCCCGAGATTGGATAAGATCGGGCTGTACCATGCTGCCTTCCCTCCCATAGTCTACATAGAACTGGGGGAAAGGCTCCCATGCTTCCGTCATTCCACCATTTATGTAACATGGAATTGTTCAGGAGGGCATTTTTTATAAAGGAAACAGGCTATATTATAAGAAAACGGTCCAGGAAGGCTCTTTTATAAGCAGAATGGGATTGTGTTCTGCATGCATTATATGTATGTTTTATCTGTTTGCGGGATACATTATCCTACTTTCATCACATTGTCTTATACTTACATAATACCATTTTCTGCATTGTTTAACGCATCATGTCTAATACAGTTTGCTTTTGTTTCATATATTTTTAATCCTAGTCCTATCATATTATTTATTACACGTCTCATCCTACTGATTGCCTTGATTTTCAGTGTGTAATCAGCTTTGAGTCTCAGTAACTATAAATAGGTAGAAATAAATTAAACAAATAATAAAATGAATACATGATACAGTAATAACAATACAAGTGCTTAGCATTTATCAAGAGCTCTTTGGGTGTTTAAAATGCTTCAAGTATATTATCTCCATCATCTCCACAAGTCTGAAAAGGCCTCTCAGTTCATTACCTTGTACGTACCTAAGATGTCTTAAGTGAACACCAAGACATCAACAATGTGGATGGAACAAATGTGAAAAGATAGGTCATCCAGGTAGCCTCACCAGGCACTCAGTAGCTCTCCTGTCAAATGTACACTCAAGGGAAAGACTGGGCTTACTGCTCTGCAACAAAATGAATGATCAGGGCCATGATCCTCAACAAGGATATCTCCCGAGGATACCCCCACCCACACCTCAAGAGGTGGCTGCTTGCCTAAGGTCACTTTATGAGTTCAAGGGCAAAGGGAGAGCTGAATGAGGGAACTGCTGGCTCATAGCTTAAACCCTTGGCCACTGGTGGTGGAAAAGTGCCATCAAGTTGCAGCAGACTTATAGAGACCCTGTGAGGTTTTCAAGGCAAGAGATGCTCAAAGGTGGTTTGCTATTGCCTGCCTCCACGTCATGCGCCTGATATTCCTTGGAGGTCTCCCATCCAAGTACTAACCAGGGCTGACACAGCTGAGCTTCCAAGATCTGATGAGATCGAGCTAGCGTGGGCTGTGCAGGTTGGTGTAGAGAACAGGATAATGTTTCTCATTTAACAGCATTTATTGCTTGGAGCTTAGAGATGGGAATACCTGGGTTACGTGAGGGTTGCTCATTTCTGACATTCCAAAGCACAGAAAAAGCCAATGGATGGTGAGCGGGGCTCCATTAAATGCAGACTAAGATGTAACATTAGGACAATGTTTTTCTCAAAGAAGGCTCCCTTGATAAGGTTCCACAGAACCTCAGTGGTTCCTGAATCACAGTTTGAAAACCACTTCAAAGGACAGCTATAGGACTTTGGAATTAATACCAGCATATCTTCCTCCCCATGGACTTAAACCCTATGCTGCTCTCTCCCTCTCTCCCCCTCTCTCTTTCAAAACTTATCTATAACAAATTACAACAAATAAAAAAGTACCTCTAGCAGCTGACTAAAAGTCATACCAATTAACAATATAACAGGTTCACCGATTCAGTAATTTGTCACAATAATTTGCCCTTCCCTTCTGGAATTTTATTAATCAGGGTACTTTGTCCATTTCTACTCTTTATTTTCATTTAAAACATTTGCACCCTGCCTTTCCATACCACAAGATCCCCAGAGCAAATAACATCATATAAAATGTCAATCTAAAAACAAAACCAGAAAAATACAGAGCAGCTAGCAAGAAAAAAACAACAACAAACAAACAAACAAACAGAAATCTGTCTAATGATGTGCAATACCCGGCAAACTAACATTTCTCCTAGAACAATTTGATTTATTCCATTTATAAACCTCCCTCCCTCGAAGGGCTCAGGACAGTGTACAACATGTACCATCATATCAATAATAAAATCATACAAACAAGCTCAGTAAAAACAATTAAAACATTACAGTACAACAATGTAATCCTCTGATGGTGTCTGATGTCCATTTATGCCCTCCACATAGAAAGGGGAGTGAGAGGTGGAGGCCACCCATGCAGGGAATTTGAAAATCTTGGTGGCCCCGTCCCATGAACCCACCTGCAACACTTCCAAGTGACAGGGGATGCCCAAAAAGCCTTTGAAGATGATAGGAGTGTTCGGGCAGGGTTACACAGGAGAGGATGATCCCAGGCCATTTAGGGCTTTAAAGATTAAAACCTTCATTCTGAATTGGTTCTGGAAGGCAGGTATAGAATTGCAGTTATGTGCTCCAGGTAGCTAGTCCTCACCAGCAACTTGGTGGCCACATTCTGGGCCAGCAGCAGTTTCAGAATCCTCTTTAAAGGCAACCCTGCAAAGAGTATATTACAGTAATCTAGTGTGGGCATCACTAAGGCCGAGATGACTGTGGCAAGGGATGCTGCGGATAGACCAGCTGAAGCTGGTGGAAGGAACTCACAGATGTCACAAGAACAAGCAGAAACAGTGCAGAAGTCAAGGGATTCCCATATTGCAAGCCTAAGTGTTGAGTGGGCTTGCAATGCAAACCAACACTGGCAGTATACCCACTGCCAGATTAGGAATATTACCAGTTGGCAAAACTTCCATTTTATCTGGATTAAGTTTCAGTTTTTTTCACCCTCATCAGTCCACCACTAATCTCTCTTCAATCAACCAACAAAATAAACTTGATGTTTATTTTCCCAGTATTTAGCAATTATGCTCTTTGCAACCAACCATAGATTTTTGATAAGTATACTACGCCAGAGATATTTAAACAATTCAAGAACAGCATGAATGGGTGAGATTTCATAATGAATATTATCATTTGATAAATAGTTTAGCCAGAGCTTTTTTTTTTTTAGAAAAGGCCCAGCAGGAACTTATTAGCATAACAGGCCACACCAAACAGCAGAAACTTATTAGCATATTAGGCCACACTCTTGACAGCACAGCTCATTAGCATATTAGACCACACCCGCATCTTACCAGAAGGGTGGTCATCCAGCCACTCCCACCTTTTGCTTCTTATTCTGTTTACCTTGTTTGTTGTCAAAACCCAGGGCTTTTTTTGGAACAGGAACTCCTTTGCATGTTAGGCCACACACCCCTCATGTAGCCAATCCTAATGAGTTTCTGCTGTTGGGTGTGGCCTGTTATGCTAATGAGTTCCTGCTGAGTGTGGCCAACTCAGGAGCCAGCCGGAACTCTGTTCCTGTGCATTCCTGCCCCAAAATAGCCCTGAGTTTAGCACTTCCTTCTAATGTCATTGACAAATAGACACTCCCAGCATGTGCATCAGCCTAGCTATCCCTACCTGACAGGTCTAATGATTAATTTGATCAATACTATACATTCTATAAAATCTTTAACAGGGCAAGAAAAGTTTAAAAATTTATATTGCAGCTTGCAAGTTCAAAAATAATATAAAAGACTGAATAGACTGAAACAGTCACCCTTTTCTTTCAGCCTCCCATTTCCCATCTTTTAAAAACGTGTCTTTCCTGAAGATTCCACCCATAATAAGGCTACACATTTCTGTCAACAAGATTATGCTATTATGTTTACTTTTGGTTAATTTTTTTCCACGGTAGTTTCAACATATAATTTCTTCCCATTTTGAATGTCAAAAAGTTTCAAATCTGCTAATATTGATAGAAGAGAGGAATGTTGTCCCTCTCTACTCTTACTCATTCTATGGCAAGGGGGTTGCCATATTAACCCACCGCAGCACAAATGAACAATTCTTGGGACCACCAGACTTATTTAGCAAAATTCTAGTTTGGAGGACTAAAGCCCACTTCATCAGCTGTGTGTGTGTGTGTGTGTGTGTTATGTGCTGACAAGTCAATTCCAACTTATGGTGACCCTAAGAATTAATGTCCTCTAAAATGTCCTGGTTTTGCAAACAGAGGGCTGTGGTCCATGTCATGTTGGGTCTTCCATTTTTCCTGCTGCCTTCAGTTTTTCCTAGCATGATTGTCTTTTTCCAGTGAGTCTTGTCTTTTCATAATGTGACCAAGATATGATAGCCAACTCGTTTTAGATCCTTGCAAGAGTTCAGGCTTGATTTGGTCTAGAACCCACTCCATGGTATCCATAAAACTTCAGCACCACATTTCAAATGGATCAACTTTCTTCCTTTTTATGGATGATGCATGAAATAAAATATCAGCCCATACACAGATAGTCTGTAGAGTGAAACTTCTCTTTTTGCATCTGATGAAGAGGGGTCCAGTCCATGAAAAGAACTCTTATAACAAATATGTTGCAACCGGGGTCCTTTCTGACTTTGCTGTCACCAAACTGACTACATGAGACAATCCCCTTTTTTATGACTAAAGCAGTCCAACCTGTTAGGGCATCACAGTTCAAAAATTCCCAGTTTACAATTCCATTCAAATGCGGGATCTCAGGTGAGAAAACCTCATGGAAAAAAATGACACCCCCCCTTATCTATTCCATATCTGTGAGAGTATCAATTTCCTTTGCAATACTTTGTTCGCCTTTCTTATTAAGCCAAATAATACTCCCAGGAGTATTGCTATTGGTCTGTGCTCTAAAGAATGCAAAGCTTCAGCATTCTCATAGTGAAGCTGCAGAATTTGCCAAGTAAGCTGAGCGGCCTCATAAGCCGGGTACTGCTAAGCAACCTATTGTCCCCCTCTTTGCAATATGCTAAAGCCTTTTCGCCTCCCCAGCACCATTCTTACTAACTCCATATTAATTTGCCTCAGACTCTGCTGGGGAAATGACAATTTCCATATTTGTATACATAACTGAATATGCTAATGCACTCCAAATACATAATGAGCAATCACATTATCTTGAGTTTGGCACAAATGCTTTTTTGGGTGGAGGATTTCTTCTAAAAATACAGCTCTCCAATTGCCAGCAATTTATATTCAGCAAAATATTGTTTGGACCAAACGTATTGTACAATATAAGTGCCATCAAGTCGCAAATGACTTATGGCAACCCCAGCAAGAGGATTTCAAGGCAAGTGAGAAGCAGAGGTGGTTGGCCGTGGCCTTCCTCTGTACAGCTTTCCTTGGTGGTCTTCCATCCATATATCAACCCTGCTTGGCTTCCCTAGCATGGGGCTTTAAGGGCAAGTGAGAAGTACAGGCAGATGGCCCTGGCCTTCCTCTGCAGAGTCTTCCTTGGTGGTCACCCGTCCAAGTACTGATCCTGCTTGGCTTCTGATATCTGATGAGATCAAGCTATACCATGCCTCTTTCTCCTCCCCATGACATGAAATGCTGTATTGTTTTTATAGTTATCCTTTCAGATTATACATTCTGTTCCATTTTAACATTATTGTTTTAATGATCAATAATCTGGAGTAAATACACACCATTTGTTGATAGCCTCAACATGACTTTGCCCTTAACATGGAGGAGACAGCTAACAAATCACAAGCATCTGAAATCTACAGAACAATATCTAGCACCCAGTGAGGGCCAGTGAGGTTTAGTGGACTGAGTATCAGACTAGGCAGATCTGGATTCAATGTTCCATTCAGCCCTTGGGCTCGCTGGGTGACCTTGGGACAGTCATTCTCTCTCAGCCCAACCTACCTCACAGACTTGTTGCAATGAGTATACAAATACTTCCAGTTAACAATAAAATATTATCGTACATTTATAAGCCAGCTGAATTCCATGGCTAATGGAACATTTTTGTATTATCCCTCACAACTGCTCTATGAGGTACATCCCTGATATTTCTGTCTTACATATGGGGCAAGGTAGAGAGACAGCAACATGGCCAAAGCATTCATTGTTGAGCTGAGAGATATGACCCAGAATTGCCACCAGATTTTATTCAAAGCGAGGGGGGGTCTGTTTGGGTGAAGTGTCTGAAGGGAAACAAATAAAACTTTGATTTGGTTAGAAATTTTTTTTACTGGGATTCCATTCATCCCTACCTGGCACCAATGCTCCCTCTAAGCTGTGGAGTCCTGTGAGCAAAAATTCTACTTTGTGAGCTACTGGCATTAAAGTTGAGAGTGAGCGATTTGGCTGCTGCATCAATTAGTTTGCTCTGGAGACATCCTTCCTGCGCTAAGACAAAAATGCGTGAGCTGGAGGCTAAAAAAAACTGTGAGCTAGCTCACACTAACACACCTTAGAGGGAACACTGCCTGGCACCCACAGAAAACTTCAACACAGGTTGTTAGTCAAACTATGAAATGATGGGTTCTATCTGCAGGCTTTAGCTCATCAAGAACAGGAGCCCAAAGCTGGTGAAGAAACGCTCTATGGAGTCTGTAAAGATTTGGACCATATGGTGTCTAAAGGGAAACAATGAGGCAGAAACTGAGGTTTGGTCTTGGAATGTTGAGAAAAAGTTGAGGGAAGTTCCAGTGAGATGACTTAAACCCCCCAAACACCTGTTACCAACATTTTATTTTACTTACAAAAACTTTGCATGTACAGTGGATAAATCAGCAATAACATAAATGCAAACTGAACCACAGCAATACAATACAATAATAATGAATTAAAAGCAGCAACAATAGTAGCAAAATCAATAATAGACCACAGTGCTGTTCCCTTCTGTGTCACTTAATTACCATAAGTGTGGGTAAACAGGACAGATCTGGGCTGGGCCTGGCAAAACTGGGCTCCAGGCAAACATCCCTCAGGAGGAAGCTCAATGAGCTGGGAATAACCAAGAAGATGCCCTGGGGCAGGTAAACAGCTCACTCAATTCCAACTGGAGTGAAGGCACCTTGTTATGTATTGGAATGTGAATCTGGGCTATACATTCCTATGTTAAGCTTGATTTCAAATGTGGCTCTTCAGCTGTGGCATTACTATTGGCTGGTTTCTAAGAAACCTCTGTACAGAACCAATCATCTTGTAAATATGTTGCAAAGAGGGAACGGTCCTGATTGGCCTTTATCCCTGTGTTATGATTGGCCTTTATCTCTGTGTTGTGATTGGCCTTTATCCCTATGTTATGATTGGCCTTTATCCCTGTGTTGTGATTGGCCTTTATCTCTGTGTTGTGATTGGCCTTTATCTCTGTGTTGTGACTGGCCTTTAGCTAACTGTGGGTGTGGCTTTGACAGCCCGGGAGAGTTTAAAAAGGGAGCTGTGCTCCACTTGTTTGTTGTGTGTTCCTGAGTTGAAGTCTTGCTGTTAAATAAAGCTGAAATCACTTTTTGCTGAATCCTGTTGTTGAGTCTCATACTTAACACACCTGGAGCAGGGCCTCTGGCGACGATACCAATTGGTGGGCAGGTAATCCAGAAACCTGGTGTATGGACCATATACAGGACACATGCACACAAATCAAGAACAGAAGAATGGATCGGATTCAGAGGAAAGACTTGGTCAACTAAAGCAGCATCCAACAAAAAGAACATGAAGAGCACAACTTTTAAAAGCATTCCTCTGCTGATCTTTAAAGCCCTCCTGAGTCACTTTATTACTGAATTTTTCCTGCAGAACATTGTACTCTACAGAAGAAGGAAAGTTCTGGTGGCCCTTAGGACACAATCCATGTTAGCTACTGTCTCCTGTTACATTAGTGGAGGTTCTCAGATTCAGTAAGAAATAAGTTGTGTCTGTGTTCCAGTGGGAGAGAGGCTGTGACTCCTGGGATGGGAGGAGCATAGCCACCTCCAGCAGAGGACACTTGAAAGTCCTCCACCTGAGACCCCAGAAAGTTGCTGCTAGTCAGAGCAGACAAGACAGACCTTGATAGCCCCAGTGGCCAGACTCACGTTCAGGCTTGTGACAGAGGCAAGCAACGGGAAACCACCTCTGAATGTCTCTTGCTTTAAAAACCTTACAGGGTCCCCTTAAGTTGATTGCGATGTGATGGCAACACACACACACATACAGAGGGAGAGAGAGCAAATGACTATTTATTTGTTTTCTGCACACAGAATAAAATCCTACACAGAGAACAGCTGTTCCATACTGTACAACTTTGCCCCTGTCAGCAGGGGCTTCTGCAGAAGCCAACCTGAGAGATTGGAAAAATCAACAGCTGCCCATACACATGTGCTTTCTCCTCTGTGGCCCCTGCCTTGTGGAATCGCCTGCCTGAGGAGGTCAGGACTGCTCCCACTCTCCTGGCCTTCCAAAATGATGCAAAACTGAACTATTCAAGAGGGCTTTTCTGCACAAGTAACAGAGTTGCACTGTACAAAATGGTTTATAAGCTTGCTTGGATAAATGATGAAGACTATGGTCTATTCTGCTGTGTATAGCTTATTGTAAGTAGGACCGTGTTAAGAAATTTCTGTACCGCTTAATGCAGGGGTGCCAAACTCATTTGTAATGAGGGCTAGATCGGATATAAATGAGACCTTGCTGGGCCGGGCCATGTGTGTCATAAAATGTAATGCCAGGTAGTGGAGATATAAACTTTATAAAGGACACAGACAAACACAATTAAAGATTTTTTAAACTTTAAATAAAACCTGCTTAAAACACTAGAATTCTTGCAATATTTTGTTTATTTAACAGTGTCTGATAACTGACACCTCTTGCTCTGAATTATTGCATCAAAATGTCTGTGCTGTAGCAATCTTGAGTATGCTGTTCAGGCGTGTACCTGTAAGCTGCAAACCTTGCACAAGAGAGACTTGCCTATCTATCTCTCCTGTGCCATTGAAAGGCTGGTAAAGTAAGCTGTGATGTAGCAGCAGCAGAACTGGAAAGGGAAGCAGGAAACAGCCAGAGCCTTGTGGGCTGGATTGCAGCCCTCTGAGGGCCTGATTTGGCCCCCAGGCCGGGCTGCATGTTTGACACCACTGGCTTAATGTGCCATGTGAATACTTAGCTATACTTCAGTTCTTTCTGGTGGTTCCAGTCCTCTAATATCCTAATGCATTGGCTATTGAATGTCCCATTTTGTTGATTGTACCGATTTATTCCGTGTAATCCGCCTCAAGTCCCTGTGAAAAAGGTGAAAAATTAACGTAATTTTTTAAAAAATGTACGTGGAAGAAGCTCACTAGATCAGGGCAACGGTCTCCACAAAGATGCCATCAAGGACTGACACTACAAGCCGGAATCTCACCCTGGCTAAAGTTCTGCCCTGCCACTTACTAAACTGGTCACCTAGGCCCTGGTCACACGGCAAGGTAATTGCGCTTTGTTCCCGCTGTAATTTAATCGGGAACATTTTTCTTCGCATTGGGCTGACTAGATGCAGCCAGCCCCTCTTTTCCAGCACCCGCTTGCCTGCTGCTGCGCCATCCCTCCAGGCGATCTTGCCGGCCATGGGGAGGCTCGGGCAACTGCTGCTCCTGCCGCCACTGTGTGTGGGGGGTCCCCTGCTGCTGCTGCTGCCATTGCCCCATGAAAACAGGCTCCATTGTCTCCGCCATCCTCCTTGCTGGCCCCGTCCAGGCTGCTGGAGCCCCCGCCTCTTGTTCCCGCCTCCAGGGCCGTCTTTGTGCGTTTTTTTTTTTAAGCTTCTGGTTTGAGCACTTGACTAAACATGCACTTAATAAATCCATTATTAAACGTTAAATGGATTTATTAAGCGCATGTTTGCTCAAGCACTCAAACTGGAAGCTTTAAAAAAAAAAAAAGCACAAAGAGCGTTCAGACAGCCCTAATGGCAATCATTGCGAAAGATGGGCTGTCCAGATAGGCGAAATCGCGCATTCAAAGCGGAAGTGCCAGGAAAACACTTGATTTTCCAGGGGTCAGGAAAACCCGGCATCATTGCAGAAGTGAGCCTGCTTCGGGGCGGGAGGTGGATTGGCACGTGTGAATATGAAACTGTCATGCGCAAGGGAACAGCAGCGAACCCCGATCAAAACTGCAGTGTGATTGGGCCCCTACACTGTTGTATCTGCACTGAAAAGTCCAACTAGTGGGCCCATGCTCTGAAGGATTAGAGTTGTTTTAAATGGTACCCTGAGCTAGGATTGAGATAATCTGGATTCTACAACCTGGAGTGGCTTCTTTGCATTACTTTATGATACAGCCAGCCCGGGACTTATGGTTGATCTGTTCCTGGTTTTAGGCCATGCTTTGCTTCCTGTTACACACAGAAAAACCCTCCAGTGCCTTAAAAGAGCAAGAGTGTTTTCTCTGAAAGGGCTTTTAAAATAAATGTGTTTCATTATATTGCAGTTTAGACATACATTTTTTTTACATGGCAACAGAATCCCAGACAGCTCTTTTTTCTTCCTTGCTTTGTTATTTTCCAAAACGGGCCAAGCAGAAGGCAAACTAATCTATAAGTCATTGTTTCTGCTTTGGTTGTGAGTGAAAATGATATGTCAAAACCACACCAACACAAAAACCGCTGAGCCCTTGGGAAGGGGGAAGAATAGGGAATGAATGAAGAGCATGTAAACAGGATTCCCATGCAAAGAAAGCCAGCAGAAGCTCCAGAATGCAAAATCGATCACTAGGCCAATACTGATCCAATGATCATTGATTAAAATCCACCTGATGGAGAATTAATGCTACTTTACAATCTAGTCCAAACATTACAGATACACTGGCACAATGGGAGGAGTGTCAGCCCCATATTTCACAAGTATCTTCATGCAATAGTGTTGCTGTAGCCCCCAGAATCGACAAGTAGCACAATTGTTTTTACGATGAGATGCTGATACAGCTGAGCCTATTCAGACCTGTACAGTCCACAAACCAATAAACTTTTCTATGTGACCTATCTTCAATCTTCCCCCTCCTCTTCTTTTCCCTACAGTACCACATTTTTGCTACTGCGTCCAGATATTGTCATAAATGTTCAGTATTATAAGAAACAAATCAAGATGGGTAGCTGTGTTAGTCTGCCTGTGGCAGTAGTAAAGAACAAGAGTCCAGGAGCACCTTAAAGACTAACAACATTTGTGGCAGGGGAGGAACTTTCTTGAGTCACTGCTCGCTTCTTCAGCACAGCACCATCTCAGGTCCCTACACTATATTATTGAGTACATGGACTCAAAAGGCGAGGTAAAAGAAGAAGAAGAAGAAGAGGAGGAGGAGGAGGAGGAGGAGGAGGAGGAGGAGATTGGATGTATACCCCACCCTTCACTACCCAAAGGAGTCTCAGAGCGGCTTACAAACTCCTTTCCCTTCCCCTCCCCATAACAGACACCCTGTGGGGTAGGTGGGCCTAAGAGAACTCTGACAGAAACTGCTCTTTTTCAAGAACACCTCTGACAGAACTATGGCTTGCCTGAGGTCATCCAGCAGGTGCAAGTGGAGGAGTGGGGAATCAAACACAGTTCTTCCAGATTAGATTCCGCACACTTAACCACTACACCAAGTCACAACCGACTTACGACAATCCCAGCAAGAGACTTTCAAGACAAGAGAGAAAAGAGGTGGTTTGCCATGGCCTTCCTCTGCAGAGTCTTTCTTGGTGGTCTTCCATCCACATACCAACCCTGCTTAGCTTCTAAGGTTGGGCTATGCCATGCCACCTTCCCTTGCCAAAAGATGAGGTACTATCAATGTTTTGTCTATATTGTTGAGTTTCCCGAGGGAATAAATGTTTTAAATCAATTATACAACATTTGAACAATATCATATAAAATATATAATATAAAAATTTAAATAAAATAATTTTCATCTGCTCATTTGAATGTATTTCAATGTCAGTAGAACCTTTTTAGGTAACTGTAGGACACTGTAGCTTAATGTTCAGACAAATTCACAGAAGAGCAGTCTGTCAATGGCAGTTAGTCCGAACAGCCAAGAATGAATTTTTTTCCATATTCAGAGAAAGAATACTTCTAATGATTGAATGTCAGGACAAACAGAAAGGGACAGCAATCACTGTCACACTTTGCTTATATCTTTTCCTGTGACACTGGACTGGTCACAGTTGGAGACAGAATGCTGGATTAGATACATCTTTGGTCTGATCCAGCAAGCCAGTCCTTACATTTTTGTCTTCCCCTCTAACTGTGTGCCTAGTTCGTTTGTCACAATATTGATTACTCTGACTTGGATAGCCCAGGCTTAGCCCAATCTCATCAGATCTTGGAACCTAAGCAGTGCCAGCCCTAGTCAGTATTTGGATGGGAGATCACCAAGAAATTCCAGGGTTGCAATGAGGAGGCAGGCAATGGCAAACCACCTCTTAATGTCTCTTGCCTTGAACACTCTACGAGGTCGCTATAAGTCAGCTGCGACTTGGCAGGGGAAAAAAATCTTGGTTATTGATGTATACTGGGTATGTTTATAATGCATGCCATAACTTTAGGAGAGTATTGAATTGATTCTATTCAGGAAGTGAGTAGTCATTTGATAGGAATTTACTGCATATTGTGTCTTGTTGCATTTTTCAGTGCTGTTTTATAAGAGCTCTACAGTAGGTTTGAAGGACCATGAATCAGCAAGATACACGGACCTTTCAGGATTAGTCTATGGCTACTTCATTCAAACCTGGGGTATACAGTACATGGCCCAGGGGCCAAAGGTGGCCCACCAACACATATGGTACATCCCACTATCCCTCCCACAGAAATTTGGTATCTCAGCAGGCACTGCTGGACTCCTAGCCTCCAAGTGGCTGCTGCTCTGAGAAGGGGCCAGCTCAGAGCCAAACTAGATGTTATGAGTGACACAAGTTAGGACTTGGGGCAACACACAGAGCCAGCCCCTTCCCAGCGGCCATTTCCCCTGGCAAAAACAGCATGGTGGGGATGGGAGCTCCCCCCCCCCATTGCAGTGGGTGAAGCCCAATGGGGTGTTTTTTCAGGGAATCATTAGAAGTGGCAGCAAGTCCAGTCTGACACCCATGCCTTGACTTGTGTTGTTTGTAAGGGCTAGTTTGGCTTGCTGCAGTGTCAGGACCATGGGATGCAGATGAAGTAGCACTAAAAGAGACGGGTGGCAATTCTGAGGCAAACTGCTTAGATAATGGATGTCTTTCTTAGAAACTTCCCCCCTTTAATAGGCTAATAACAAAGCAGGGAGCTCAGTTTTTCACTAGCAAATCCAAGTAGAGAAAGAAGGGTTGAGTCCTGTCTCCCTTCCCTGCGCAGTCTCAAGGCCAATGTATCAGACACCCTTCTCCATGTAACATAAAATCAATATAATTATTTTCCTTTGCTAAATGTTTGAAAGTAAGTGTAGAAGACAGGTCCTGTTACCCTACCGGAAAGAAATATTACTGCTAATTTCTATATGTGAGTTAATTCATTGGATGTACGTAAATGGAGCATTTGCCCAGCTTCTTGAGCTAGAAGACAAGAAATTGGCCGGAAGGCAGAAAAACTGTGTTTGGGTAAAAACCTTCATCAAAACCAAGGATTTGAACTAATGAACTTCATTTATGAGAACAGGGGCCACTACCAAGTTACAGAGAAAGGAGATGTTCTCCTTGCTCAGTGAGTACAAGATGAGACATAGTGCACAATTATAGCCGCGCAATTCACCCGGTAGTTCTGGTGAGATGATTACTCTATTTTTCACAGCATGCCTCATGGGTAATGACAAGCAGTGCATGCAACTTTACGCGTGAGTGTCTCGCGTCTGTTTATTCCCAGCAATGTCAGCAGGCATGGCTGTATCTTACAACATTTGGAATCAGAGGCCCTTGATGCTTCAATAAGCAGTGCTCACAGTTTGCTCTAAGACAATCCCCACCCCCACCCCAGTCTGTGTTTGCGACTCGATTTTCCATGGCACCCATTTTACAGAGAAATCACAAAATACCTTGCCTCCCTTTTAGGAAAGCGAAAGAGACAAAGAAAGAAAATGAGCCAGCTGGCTGGCTTTCGTTTACATTTCTCAAGTTGCTTTCACCCTTCATGAACAAAGTCTTTCATCTTTTGAGTGCTCCTGGACAACCACTAGACATCCACCAACACGACACTTGGACTGACTTTTGATAAGTGCTGGTTGTGAAGAATGAAGCTGCAGCCAATTACATAAGAGGCTTGACTTTTGGTTTGCATCCCGACATAGAGTGGAGGCATGCATGTTTCTATAGCCTTGCCAAAAGATAATTACACAATATACCCACTTTCTAATAGATGAAAGAAACAGATTCAGAATCAGCAGTGCTGGGCACAGAAATGCCCTTGAACCTTGAAATAATGTGCCATGTTTAAGAGATGCCCTCCAAAACATATAAGATCATCATCGTCATCGTCATCATATGACAGTGTGTATCATATCACCAGGAGATCCTACGATTTTCTGGCAACCAGAAGTTCTAGCTGTTTTAGTGTTATGCACCAGTAGGTGGTGAGCTAGATTTGTTTTTAAGGCAAGAGACATTTCAGAGGTGGTTTGCCATTGCCTGTCCCTGCATATTCCTTGGAGGTCGCCCATCCAAATACTAGCCAGGGCCAACCCTGCTCAGCTTCCAAGATCTGATGAGATCTACTAGCCTGGGCTATCCAGGTCAGGGCTAACATATAACATAGTTGCTGTCAATGGAATCCAGTGTGTAAGCATTCTCCCATCTGCTCACACTTCATTGCAAGAATCAGAAGCTAAGTTGCAAGTATGTTACACAAGACTCTCCTACACTGTTTGAGAGGGAAAGGGTTATATATTTGTTCTCATGAAAAGGAAACATACCCAAAGGCTTGATCCTATCAAAAGGGCTGTGCTAGCACATCAGGAGAGAGGACAATGCTCATGTTGTTGGTGTAGTCTTCTTACATCAACACTGCCATTGGGAGGCTAAGATCTATGTAGATATTAAAGGACCACATCTTTGCACATGGAAGGTCCCACTTTCATACCAGCATAATTATTTATACTAGATTCCATGTGCAGCTCTGCTAACTGAACTTGGCACTTTTAGCTTTAGCTAGACTGATCTCATCAGATTTCAGAAACTAAGCAGGGTCAGTATTTGGATGGGAAACTATGAGCGAAGGCTTTGCCAAGGAAGGAAATGGCAAACCACCTCTGCTTCTCACTTCCCTTGAAAGTCCCTTACTGGGGTTGCCATAAGTTGGTTGTGACTTGACAGCACATAAATACAAAACTTGGCTAAAAAAATAAAATGAATTTCAACGGGGATAAATGTAAAGTTCTGCATTTAGGTAGGAAAAGTCAAATGCATAATTATAGGATGGGGGAGCCTTGTCTTGGCAGGACTATGTGCAAAAAGGATCTAGGGGTCTTAGTGGACCATACAATGAACATGAGTCATCAGTGTGATGCTGCAGCTAAAATGGCAATGCCATTTCAGGCTTTATCAACAGAAGTATAGTCTCCTGACCACACAAAGTGATGGTATCACTTTACTCTGCTCTGGTCACCTAGAATATTGCATTCAGTTTGGGGTGCCACAATTTAAAAAGAATATAGACAAGCTGGAATGTGTCCAGAGGAGGGCAATGAAGATGGTGAGGGGTCTGGAGATCAAGTCCTGTGAGGAAAGGTTGAAGGAGCTGGGTATGTTTAGCCCGGAGAGGAGACAACTGAGAGGTGATATGATAACCATCTCCAAGTACTTAAAGGGCAGTCATATAGAGAATGGTATGAAGTTGTTTTCTGTTGCCCCAGAAGGTCGGACCAGGACCAATGGGTTGAAATTAAATCAGAAGAGTTTTTGGCTAGACATTAGGAAGAATTTCCTGACAGTTGGATTGGTTCCTCAGTGGAACAGGCTTCCTCAGGAGGTGGTGGGCTCTCCTTATTTGGAGGTTTTCTAACAGAGGCTAGATGGCCTTTTGACAGCAACGCTGATTCTGTGAACTTAAGTAGATCATGAGAGGGAGGGCAGGAAGGGCCACATCAGTGGTTAGTTCTTGTGGCCCTTTCTTACATACCCAGGAAAATGCTGATTGCCACCTTGGGGTCAGGAAGCAATTTTTCTCCAGGCCAATTTGGCTGGAGATCCTGGAGGTTTTTTGTCATCTTCTGGGTATGGAACAGCAGCCAGTGGGGTGTGTGTGTGGGATATATTTGTGAAGCTCCTACATTGTGCAGGGAGTTGGACTAGATGACCCTGGAGGTCCCTTCCAACTCTATGATTCTATATGGAGGCAGAGCAGATGGGGGTCCAAATGGCATTATTCACTTTATGTAACCTTTATGCAGGCCCTCTGCAGATGGGAATGTGAATCCCCTCCTGTAAATATATTTTCTTTTTTTTTTTAAGGGGCCAAAAGGCCACTTTTTATTCATTTTATACACACACAATACACATTACACACACAATTCAGTACATCTACATACATACAAAAACAACACAACACAACAACTAACAATCTAATCTAACATTAAACATTTACGGAGGGGCTTTAAATATCTCGATTAGTCTCATCTCAATTTCTACAAACCTTCTTTGCTAAATCTTTACTATATCTCTAAACATTTTCCCCCCTTCCCTCAATACCAACTGTAACTCTTTAGACTCAAGACTATCTTATATCTCTAACACCTTTTAGCTACCTCTACTTAATTGTCTTGTACCAATCACAGAAACGACCACAAGTATTCAAGAATGTATCTTCTGATTGACCTTTTAAAGTTAATGTCTGTTTATCCAGCTCAGCCGCCTCCAATATTTTTGCGATGTATTCTTCCCTCTTTGGTGTTTGGGGGGATCTCCAATATCGTGCATATGTAATCCTCGCCGCTGTAGTTAAGTAAATCAGCAAATAACAATCCTCCCAGGTCAAGTCATTCGGTAATATGCCCAATAGCATAACTTCTGGTTTAAAAGGAATTACCTTCCCTACAATTCTTTTAATTAATTCATGAACCCAAATCCAATACTTTTTAGTAATGTCGCAACTCCATCACATATGAAAGAAGGAGCCCACCTTATTCTCACATTTCTAGCACTGATTAGAACAATTCTTACCATATTTTGCAATTTTCTCAGGAGTAACATACCATCTATAAAACATTTTATACATGTTTTCTTTATAAGTCACTGCTTTTGTTGTTTTCACATTCTTACACCATATCTGATCCCATTGTTCCAAGTCAATAGTATGCCCTAAATTCTGAGCCCATTGAATCATATTATTTTTAACAATTTCATCAGCCATCGCTTCTTTCAATAATATTACATACATTTTTTTCATAAATTTCTCCTCTGTCATCAGAGCCTTTTCCATTTCATTAAGCTTCTCATAAATTCCAACTTTTTTATCTTTAGCATATCTTGACTCTAGCTGTATTCGATGCCACCATGACAAGTCTCGAGTCTATTATATCTAAATATCTCCTTGGCGTCTCCTCTTCGTACGTCTTAGGGAATGTAAATGCTTCCAATGGTGCAATTAACCTGGATCTCTTTCTAAACCAACTCTTTTGTACCACTGACCAAATTTTTACAGAGCTGCTCGCAACCAATGGTATTTAAAGTATTTATGAGATGGAGCCTTCTCATACCATACAAAAGCGTGCCAACCTAGTTGTAGATCATGCCCTTCCAATTTTAATATTCTTTTATCTTTGAGCATAATCCATTTTCTAATCCAGGCCAAAGCTGCTGCTCTATAATATAAAGTCCTATTCAGAAGTCCAAGCCCGCCTCTTTCCTTCAAGTCTTGCAGAGCCTTTAATTTAATTTTTGATCTTTTCCCTCGCCACACAAAAGTTTTCACCAATCCATCCAATTCTTTGAAAATGCCCATATTTTGTAAGACCAGAATCCTTTGGAATAAAAAAATCCATCTTGGAAGTATATTCATCTTAACTAATGCTATCCGTCCCATCAAAGATATTTGTAAGTTTTTCCACTTTTCTATATCTTGTTTTGTTGTTTTTAGTAGTTCTTTATAGTTATCTTACATCAATGAATTACATTTATTTGTTAAACTGATCCCCAAATACTTCACTTTATCACAAATTTGATAGCCCGATATATGTTGTAATTCTTCTTTATGCTCCTTTTTCATATTTTTAATTATTATTTTTATCTTTTGTTTATTTATCTTCAACCCTGCCACCACGCCATACTCCGTCAGCATCTTATTCAGAAATGGGATCGAAGGTAGCGGGTCTTCTAGTATGAATACAAGATCATCTGCAAATGCTAGTAGCTTAAATTCTTCTCCGCTCACCTTCAATCCCTTTATTTTAGAGGAGCCTCTTATCTCTTTGTTTAATATCTCCAATGCAAAAATATATAATAAAGGCGATAACGGACATCTTTGTCTTGTACCTTTTTGTATTTCAAATACTTCTGTGCTTTTGCCATTAATCAAGACTGAAGCAATCTGTTTCATATATATGGCTCGAAGCATCTGAATAAAATCTACTCCTGCATCCGCTTTCTTAAAAGCTTCTAAAACAAAATCCCAGCTCAAGTTATCAAAGGCTTTTTCAGCATCCAGGAAAATCAATGCCATCTTTTTTTCCAGATGAGCTTCATAATATTCTATCACATCCAGTACACATCTTAAGTTATTCTTTATTTGTCTGTTAGGCAAAAAACCTGCTTGATCTTTGTGTATCTTCTTCGTTAGAATTCTCTTCAGTCTTTCAGCAATAATTGATGCAAAGATCTTATAATCTGTATTTCTATAATTCTTGTATGGTCTATAATTCTTGTATGGTCTATAATTCTTGATTTCTTTCCCATCTGTGTTTGGTTTATGTATCAGAGAGATCTTTACTTCTCTCCATGAGTCAGGGACTTCTTCTCCTTCCATTATCATTTTACAAATCTCTTGCAATTGAATCAGTACCTGTTCTTCGAATGCTATATAGAATTCTATAGGTAATCCATCCGGTCCCGGTGTTTTACCTCTATTTTGGCGCTTAACTGTTTCCACCATCTCCATCATCACAATAGGCAGATTGAGAATCTTCCTTTGATCTTCCGTAAATTTTATAGCTTGATGTTTTTCCAAATATCTGTAGTTATCTTCCACTATTTTTTTTTGGTCTTGTATTTTATTGACTTCTTCCCCATTTTTCCCTCTCAAAATTCTTATATTAGTTTTTTTTTTTTTTTTGGAAAATTCTTATATTAGTTTTGTCTCTTTGTTGTCGTACCTGGTATGACAACCATCTTGTTGGATTTGTTGGAGGCGGAAATTGAAACAGGGATATATGCAGATCATAGACCAATATACGTGGAATTACAGGAAAAAAGGCCCAGAAATAGATGGACACTAAATATCTCGATACTAAAAGATAGAAAATTACTAAAACGAGTAGCAGAAGAGTTTGTTTTTTCTTTGAAGAGAATAAACAACCTGACATGCCATTGAGAGTGGTCTGGGATGCTTTTAAGGCATATGCTAGAGGACAACTAATTAAAGAAGCTTCAAGGATAAATGCAAGGAGAAATAAAGAATACCTGAAGTTGCAAAAGGAGATTAAAGAACAGGAGGAAAAAAGCTTGCATGAACAAGATGGAGTAGGAAGAAGAGAAAACTTCTACAACATAAGATGAATTGTCTGCTCTCAACTGAATTGGCAAAAAAACTTGCTTTTGCTAAACTAAATATATTTTCTTTTGACAGGCTGAATCACTTGAAAGGTAGCATTTTTAAAAAGTAATCCTCTGGCCCTTTTTGTTGCTGAGATATAAAGGGAAAGGTCTATCTGTACAATGAAAAGGACTAGAGATTGTTTTTAATGAAAACTGGGGATTCAGAGGAATGAATAGATTGTGACAGTCAATTGTTATAATGCCAGAACACTACAATGGTCCAGAAATTAAAACAGTCCTTCAGTGGCATGGTGTCAAAATCACCTGGGCAGAAAAGACTGTAAAAAGGGGATAGAACTATGGGACAGCAGAGGTTTAGCATGCAGAAGGTTCCCAGTTCAAACCCAACATAAAGCAAGCAATAAGGGAGCCCTGGAGAAGTCTCAAGCACAGGTGAAATTTTGCTCTGGGGATAGACTGTTGGTGGCCCTATAATCCAGTTATTTTGCTTAGCACCTTCCCATATTAACAAACCTCCTCTGGATTCATGAGGATTCACTGCCCGATGTTATCCATCCAGAAACCTTCCATTTTCCCTGATCCCTTGTTGCATGTCCCGTAAAGTATATATCACACCAGCACTGCAGGGGAGTTGTAAACTCCAAAGAGCCTCTCCCTGCCACTTAGTAGATTACAATTATATGGACACTGGGCAACCCTATTTACCCCTCCTCCAAGTGTGAGTCCCATTCTGAAGAAATCTGAGACCAGTAATGAACAGGAGGTGGAACTAGATCCTAGTACAAACTACTAAAACAGAGACACAGCAGTGAAGCAGTCAAAACATTTCTTGAACAAATTTAGAGTCAAGTGACACCTTTAAGATCAACAAAGGTTTATTCAAGGTATGAGGTTTCGTGTGCAAAGCACACTTTTTCAAATACAAATTCAAATACAAATATCATACATTTCTTGAGCAGCCATTGGCACTGGAGTTCTGAAGGCAAGTCAGACAAATGGAGTTGACGATTCTCATGGTCTAAGAAGGTTTCAGTGCCTTTGAAAGCTGCTTTGGCACCCTGAAGAATCACTGGAAGAGCTGTCCTTAACAAGGCATGCCCATCAGAGGCTGATCAAACAACTTCCTGCTGAACAGCTTGCAATGTTCAAGGAGACAACCTAGAACAAGAGAATTGTCAGCCCCTCAAAAAAGCAGCCAGAGGCCGAATGGTCAATGGAGCTTTCAGTTATGTTGTAGGCTCAGTAAGTGGTTGGCATTGCATGGTGAAACGGGTGCGTCCTGGCCCCCCACTCCTGTTGGAAGGCTGCCGATAAACAGCCGAAAGAGACACATGTACAGTAATGAGTAACAGTGAGCATCATGTGACCCCCAAGAACTCAGCTAATGGTCTGAGAGAGTGGCACCTCCTAGGTATTCTTCCACTCTTATCCCTCCTCCTCGGCAGGATTCACTTGTCAGTGAAAATAGTGTAATCTTTGGGCCCACACTTACCCAGTCCCTGGGTGGAATTGCAATGAAACTATGCATTATCTGTTGGGGCTACTCTATGGGATGCTGATCCTGCAAGGCAAAAAGGGTCATCACTGTTTGGCCAGTAGTAACAGTGGCTTGTAGTCACCAAGAAATGTGGTTGTACTCCCTGTTTTCCCCCTTCCCTTTGCCTCTTGGGCTGCCTGGTATATCTCACCAACATGGCAGTGATGTTCGGCTAACACATCTGGCAGGGGGGCATTTCTTCACTGTGCATACTTACTCTGCTCCCCCTGTAGGAGAGGCACTGCTAACAAGGAGGGAAGGTAGTTGCCCTGATATACAGTAGGCCCATGTAGAATGTGTGTGTGTGAGAGAGTGTTGGGAGGAGTTGCATCAGTCAAAGATTGAGGCCACACATCTTACTCCCTTGCTTACCTGTATGGAATGTATTCTCCTTGCAGCCCCAGTTGGAGGAATGAAGACTGCAGTTCGGTATTTGAATCCAGAGGCAGAGTACCTGTGAGGGTTCTGACCACAGCAGTTTTAGCAATCTGTTGTAACAATACGGGTTCTCTTCCTTGGCTTCTTGTGCAAAGACCATCTCTTCTAAGGCAGAGGTGTCAAACTCATTTGTAATGAGAGCCGGATCTGACATAAATGTCAGTTTGTTGGGCCGGGCCATGTGTGCCCTAAAATGTAATGCCAGATACCGGAGATATAAACTGTATATAAAGGACAGCAGCTCGTAAGCTCTGAGTTGGTGTATCCTCACTGCAAGGCCTGATGGGCTGGGTGGGGGTGGGGTACAAAGGAAAACCTGCATGGGTGGACTGGAAAGCCAGTGGGTCAGCACTGAGCAAACAGTCCCACGCTGCTTGACTGCTGCAGACAAGGTTGTCCCGCCATCCTGAAGCCACAATTGGGGTGGCTTCTCCTACTCCCCCCCAAGCAATCTCCTGTTCCCTCCTTTACACTAGTTGCTCAGGGGCCACATAAAATTCCTGGACGGGCCAGATCGGGCCCCTGGGCCTTATGTCTGACACCCCCATTCTAAGGTGCATTCTACACACACCTGAGATGGAGGCAGAGAGATGTAGCCCCACCTGAACATCTGAGGGATGGGCAACCTGGCTGGGGTTTGCTTAGGAGAACTATGATTGACTGCAGGTAGGGTTGCCAACTTCCATGTGGTTGCTGGAGATCTCCTGGGATTACAACTGATCTCCAGGGTACAGAGATCAGTTCACCTGAAGAAAATGGCTGCTTTGGAAGGTGGACTCTATGGCATTGTACTCTGCTAAGGTCCCACCCTCTCCAAACCCCACCCTCCTCAGTTTCCACCCTCAAAATCTCCAGGAATTTCCCAACCTGGAGTTGGCAACACTAGTTGTAGGCCTAGTTAGCAACCCAAGTCAAGATGTGGTTCTGGAAGGAGAGTGGGAGGCAGAGGGCAGAGAATTTGTTTCTTCACTACCACTAGCCTCAATGGAAGTGCTAGTTTTTTCACAACTGCATAGGGTTGCCAAACCTCCAAGTGGGGCCTGGGGTTCTCATGGAATTACAACTGATCTCCAGGCTATGGAGATCCGTTCCTTGGAGAACCTTTGAAGGATAGGCTCTATGACATTATACCCCACTGAGGTAGGGTTGCCAGCCTCCAGGTGGGGCCTGGGGATCTCCCGCTTTTACAACTGATCTCCAGCTGACAGAGATCAGCTCCCCTGGAGAAAATGGCTCCTTTGAAGGGTGGAGTCTATGGCATTGTACCATGCTGAGGCCCCTCCCCTCCCCAAAACCTCCCCTCTCCTGGATCCACCCCCCAAGTCTCCAGGTGTTTTCCAGCCCAGACCTAGGGTTGCCAAGTCGATTTACCTGGAAAGTGGGGGGATTCCTGGCTCCGTTGGGAGACTCCCAGCGCATGCTCTTTGTGCATGCACACTACGATGATGTCACCGGAAGTGATGTCATCGCATTGCCCATGTTGGGGGCGGGGGCACTGTGACTTGAGGGAAAACCATAGAGTTTTCCCTCGATTCACAGAGTGTCCCCACACAACATGGTCAGCGTGATGATGTCACCTCCAGATGACATCATCACGCTGGGTACACCCTCCAGCAGGGGGTGGAGTTCCCCCCAGGGCCTGATCTGCCACCGGCGGGTAATGGGCCTCCCGGGCGGGAATTTATCCGCCCCCGGCAGGGGCTTGGCAAGCCTATCCAGACCTGGCAACCAGTGTTTCCTCTAAACTGAGTTTCTGTGAGCTAGCTCAGTTTTTTAGCCTCCAGCTCACAGATTTTTGTCTTAGCTCAGGAAGGATGGCTCCAGAGCAAACTGATTTCTGCAGTAGCCAAATCGCTTGCTCACAACTTTAATGCCAGAAGCTCACAAAGTATAATTTTTGCTCAAAAGACTCCCCAGCTTAGAGGGAGCGTTGCTGGCAACCCTACACTGAGGTCCCTCCCCTGCTCAAACTCTGCCCCTTAATAGACTCCATCCCACATCTCCAGGAATTTCCCAATCCAGAGCTGGCAACTCTACTAGTGTAACATTACACTGAGGGCCCAACTAGACCATACCACATCCCCAGGCACCGTTTTAGACTCAACAGGCAAAACCAAAAACAACCTTTAAAACAACCAAGGGATCCTGATCCTGCTGGGGACTATTGTGCAGGGGGAGGGGGTCCTGTCCCCCCACCATTTTCAAGAGCCTAAATGGCCTCGTTCCCCCCACCACCACGGACCATGTGATTTTAAAGAGGCCCTAAAATGGCACCATGTCATCATGGTAGAACTGGGGATGTGGTATTGTCTAGTTTGGCCCTGATGCCCAGGACATTGGCTGAGGGAACTACAGGTACTCAGCCCCACTTCTCCCTCAACACTGCCCATTTCTGGCCCCAGTGTGGCTGTTTCAGCACCAGGATCACACTGATGCAGAGCTGGCAGGGCTCCTCACTAGCATACCTCCGTACGACGGTGGTCTCCATATCATGCTGGTTTCCCTCGAAGTTATGGTATTGGGGGCTTAGTTGCTATTCTAAGCAGTTTATAGGCTGTCCTTAGGATCGCAGACCAAAAATTCCATTATTTAAATATATTTTTTTGATGTTTGAGATGTGCACCTGCTGTAACCTGGTGTGGTTCTTTAGCATTTCAGAAGCAGTAAAATATTGCATAAATAAAACAGAGACAGATAAAGGGAGGGGGAGAAAGAGGACATGGCTCAGGGGGTAGAGCCTCTGCTTGACATGCAGAAGGTTGTAGGTTCAATCCCCAGCATCTCCAGTTAAAAGAATCTGGCAGCAGGTGACATGGAAGTCCTTTCTCAGCCTGAGACCCCGGAGAGCTGCTGCCAGTCTGAGTAGACAATACTGAGTATGATGGACCAATGGTCTAATTCAGTATAAGGCAGCTTCAGGTGTCAATGTGTGAAAGAAAAGGGAGAGAATCCAGTAACTTCTGTCCATAATTTAATTCTCTCTCTTCCTCAGGTGGACAAAGTGCAAAACAGTCTTCTGGAGGTTGCGTTAATGTTGTGATAGACTGAAATCAACGGAATCTCAATATTGTAAGCAAAACACTATTTTTGTTGGCTTGCTGATTAACATTTGATGTCCAGGATCTTCCTGCTGTTTCCAGACTCCAGTTTCAGTACCACCAAAAAGCCAAAGGCCATTTGTTACTTGCACATCCCCCAATTACAGCTCCAGAAACTTGACAAATTTAGCACTGCTTTTCTCTCTTTCTGAACTGATTATAACTACATGCCGTGTGAAACCGCTCCCATTTCTTGAATTAAATTCTCACTCTTTTTAAAAACCCAAACTGGCCTATTATTAGGAACAAATTAAAATACAACTTGGAACCTTCTCAGAGGACTGCAAGAGGGTATTGTGTTGTGCTGAAATGACTGACTGACAAGCAGGTTGCGTTCTCTGCGTGGCAGTCTTTAAAGGTGTGATTAATATTGAGATGTTGCATTGAAATGTTTTCAAAGCGTAGTAATAAACTACTCTCAGATGCGATAATAATCACTGCACCATATTTTTTCAGGCTTCTCTATTCACAGGAATTTACGGTTTGCAATCTGAGTGGCATTTTTATTTTCTTGCAAGTGCCATTTTGGTAAATTCTATACTTCTCCAGATGAAAGTGCATTGCCGGTCCCTTACAGGCCTTCAGGGCAAGGCAGGCTAAAAATCAACACAGGCAAATCTTGTCCCAATATTTTAAGACGATCCCGGCAAAATTGTCATAGCAAGCCATCCAGTATTCAACACGAGCGGCTAAACATATTACATCAAATTATCTGGTGAGTGTTCTGATGTCTCTTAATTGTCCTGTATTTCCATGTATGTGCTTTGTGCCATGAGTAGAAATCGTGCAGAGCAATTTGAAAACAAGAAGGACCAACTTCTAAATTACCTTCCCTCTTATATTACGCACTGGATTCTGTCTGCAACTAATGTGGTCAAGCTGTAACTTCTGAGGTCCAGGAGCTCTTCATGACACTCCAAATAGAAACATAGAACCAGAAGGGACCCTGAGGGCCATCTACTCCAAACCCCTGTACAATGCAGGAAATCCACAGTACCCCTTCCCCCACTTCCCCAATGACCTCTGCTCTAACTCCAAAGGAAGGTTTAAAAACCTCCAAGATCCCTGGGCCAATCTGGCCTGGTGGAAAATTCTTCTTGACCTCAAAAAGGCAATCGGCATTACCTTGGGCATATAAGAAAGACCCACAAGAGCCAGTCACTGGCTCATCCCTTCCTGCCCTCCCTCTCTTAATTGGAAATAGAATATGGCTATAAAATAACAGAACAAAAGGTGCTTCTTTACAACTGTGTAGTCTATGCTACTGTTTATTGTATGTATTATGCTGTTTTTACTGCATTGTGTTCTAATTCTGTAATTCTATTCTCTGCATTGTTTGATATATCACGCCTAATACTTTCTAATTTTTGTAATCCTAGTCCTATTGCATTGTTTATTAGACACCTCACAGTAATCATTAAATGCCATTAAATTGCAACCAACTCATGGTGACCCTCATGGGGTTTTCAAGGCAAGAGAGGAGCAGAGGTGGTTTGACACTCTCTTCCTCTGCACAGCAACCTCAATATTCCTTGGTGGTCTCCCATCCGAGTATTAACCACGGTGAACCCCACTTACCATCCAGGCTCTGACAACCTTGGAGCTAGTCTGTGCTATTCAGGCTGCTAGATAACTCATGCTATCATACTATTTGATCTCTTTGCTATTGAGAAGGTGATCAGTTGCCAGGTCCCTCCTGGCAACCAGTGTGGGGGGGACGGGCTCACCAGGAGCGGGAGGGAGGCAATGTTGAAGTCTATGTCATCACGCTGTGATGTCCTGGTGACGCCCTGTTATTTGGGAAAAAACTCTATTGTAAAAATGGCTTCTACCAAAGAGTTTTTGCCTGAATACCAGAACATTGCCTGGATGTTGCCAATGTGATGGCATCACTTCCTGTGAGTGCCAGAAGTGACACTGCCACATCACTGATGACATATCCTGGGCCTCCTTCTGTCCCCTGGTAAGTCCATCTGCTGGCCTGCTTATTGGCAGCAGGGAGGTATGGCCTGGCGGTAGGGTATCCCTGCCTCCACTGGGGGGTCTGGCAACCCTAAGAACGCACTTTCCCCCAGCAGCAGATACTGTGTCGGCAGGGGGAACATGGCCCTTCCTGCAAATCTCAAGAGATTAAAAGTCTCATATGCAAAAAGTCCTCCTTTCAATGGGCTAGACCCAGCTTGCATAGAGTTTGGAAGGTCAAAACCAACCCTTTGCCTTGGGCCTGAGAACAAACTCACAGGCAACACAATTTACGTAAAAGAAGTATTATATGAATCTGACAACGTGCACCCAGATAAAGAGAGACACTGCTTTCTGTACCAGCCAATTGCATGCTAAATTCCGCCTAGGTTTGTTGGGTTATTTCAGACTCAGCATGCTGGGAACTAGAATTTCTTTGCCTTGACTTCTAATTTCAAGTCAATATTAAATCACACCATCGTTAACAAGTTAATGCTAAGCCTACCTATGCAGGAGCAGAGTCACATCCTGGCCAACCATAAAAAGTCCTAATAGGCTTATTGGTAACCTTTCCAAGCTAGCCATTGAATAAGTACATATATTTTAAATCATTCACATGATTAAAAACAAACAAACAGTAGTTTCTTTCCCCTTTGGGAGACAAAACACTTGGCTTTCTGAACTCCTTTGTGAGGCAGGATTTTGCCAGAGCCGTTTAAGAAACATTGGAATTACAACCTCTCAAGACACAAACATTTACCAGCATTTCGATATTAATGGGCACATCCCCCCACTCTCAAGGAGCGGCATTTCTTAAGTAACTCCTTGCTTTCTTGTGGGGTCCAATTCAAGTGCTGTTAAATCTATAAAAATCAATAGCGAGTCTATGTATTATGTGGCAGTTCCATCTAAAATATCTAGTATAGAATATGGGCCAGATACAATAGGGCAGCCAAGCACATGTAATTTACCAAACAAATCTAAAGCACTCCCACATTGATTTTTGTACAGTTTTCTAGCCCCTAGTCACTAAGCAGACCGGGGGGGGGAATGGCTTACTCACAGAGTGAGCCAGTTCTTGGGGCTACAACAGTGTTCATCTTAGTGCTTCCAAAGCTACTTACCATTGCCATTGAATTTCTAGGTCACCTTCCCACTTTTCTTGCGTGCTCAATTTGTGGCACTTTACATTTCTGGCCCAAATATAGGTTTCAACAAAATGTTCCAGTGCATTGGCTATCAGTTGCTGGAGTGCCAGTAGTCAGATATTTATTGTTTACTGTCTTTACTGTTTTTTGCAACAATAATGGAGAAAGGAGAAAAGCTTTGAACAGCAAGAAACATATTTAGATATTCAGGCTTATACAAAAATAGGGACAAACATGCCTTGGCCAGTGTGATTTTTAAAAATGTCTTATTTTATACTCAGTGTAAAAGTTTTATATTTCTCTACATCTGTATCCACCTGCGATTGTGTGTGTGTGTGTTTGTACCTATATTGTACATTTTAAGAGTATAAATTTGATTCTCACTTGAGCCTAGTCAGCAAGCTATGAAAACCGATTATTTTAAACCCTTGCAAAAGCCATTATCTGAACACATCCCTGACTTATGCATGTTGTATGTGAAGTACTTTCCCCCCATTTTATTTACTCGTAAGTATCATTAACACCTCAGATCTACAACCTCTGTTGCCATGTATGTCACTCTCTCTCTTCAACTCTTTAGTAGTCCAATGCTTATCTATTTCAGTCAAATGTATTTCTTATCGAAAAAAAGAGTGAGCAACCTGACAATACACTGTTATCGAATTTTTTCAGCTGAGACCCACATGTCATTCAGCATGCAGACATGCCTGTGCTTGATTGATGGATGGGTTTGTGACAAATAAAACTAGGATCAACAGCTTTGCACCTTTTCCCCCCCATCAGGAACCCAGAGTAAAGCACAACTCGGTAACAATGGCCGGATTAGGGATGCATTAGCTCTCCATCGACCAAAACCCATCCATTCCCATCAATACTTTGCACTTAATAACCTGAAGCTATGATAAGAAAACAAAAGAAGGAGAAAGGGGCAGGAGAAAACAAATCAATAGAAGAAGGGAATGTCTGTAAGATGTACTGTCCAATTGAAGAAGGAAAAAATTTTTTTTTTTTTTGCTGAATTGGTAGGATAATGCCCCTTGACAAGAGAACAATGTACTGTCAGGGTATATCAAGGAGAAATTGGCATGGTGTTAAGCACAGGTTTGGCATCTGAAAGATGGCACTTAACTGGGGCTGGAAAAATACTTTAATCCCAACGTGTAGACAAAATCTGCCAATATGCATCCATCATTACCAGACATCATAAATCTTTAGGAACCACACCCACATCTTATAATGCAGACATCCTACTTTGGGGCCCTTCCCATTAAAGCCAACAGGATCAGCCAAGGGCCCATCCTTACCCACTTCCATCTCTTCAGGTCTTCATTTCTAGTTTACGTAGTCTGACAAAGCTGATTTGAAGGACCACCCACAATCTACACTGGTGTTAAGAACTTATTGATTGACTCAGGGAATTTGTATGCTGCCCTTCCACAACCCACTTGAACAAATAAGCCAAACATTTTTTCTGGGTTGGGTGGGACAGACAACAGCCCTGTTTCCCCCCTAAAACATCAGAGATGTCCCCAAATGTATGGCAAATATTAAGATTAAGAATGTCCTTGCACATTGGGACAAAAAGAATCCCAACTTCATGTATAAGCGAATGGGGTCTGAACTTGCTGAGACTGAGAGAGGAAAAGATCTTGGGGTTGTAGTGGATAGTTCAGTGAAAGGGTCAACCCAGTGTGATGCAGTGGTGAAAAAGGCAAACTCTGTGTTAGGGATTATTAGGAAAGTGATTGAGAATAAAACACCCAATACTGTAATCTCCCTGTATAGATCTATAGTGCGACCTCATTTGGAATACGGTGTACAGTTCTGGTCACCGTATCTCAAAAACAACATTGCAGAGCTGGAAAAAGTACAGAGGAGGGCAACCCAGATGATTAGGGGGTTGGAGCACCTCCCCTAGGAGGAATGGCTGGAGAGTCTTTTGGGACTTTTCAGTTTAGAAAAGAGACAGCTAAAGCGAGACATGAAAGAGGTGTATCAAATTATGCATAGGGTAGAGATCGCTGACAAAGAGAATTTTTTCTCCCTCTCTCAAAATACTAGGAGTCGAGGGCATACAATGAAACTGATGGGCAGTAGGTTCAGGAGGGACAAAAGGAAACACTACTTTACACAGAGAGCGATTTAAATGTGGAATTCGCTGCCAGAAGATGTAGTGATGGCCACAGGAATAAACAGCTTTAAAAAGGTTCATGAAGAATAAGTCTGAAAAGTACTGAGGTCTGAGACTCAGCATGGTGAAATCAGCTCAAGTTTATTAGGTTACATCAGAATGAAGATAAAAACTAGCCAGTCCAAGGCCAGCTTATATTCGTGTTCACACTCACACCCAACACCCCCCCGACTTCCCGTGACAGGGCCCAGGTTACTATAGACTCCCGTTAGGATCCAGGTGCTCCCATTGGTCTGCTGCTAGGATCCGTGGTGGCTATTGTTCTCGGATCAAAGGTCTATAGGTCCCTTTGACCACATAGCCAGGTGCATTCGGTTGTGGCCATCTTGATACATAACAAAGTCTATCAATGGCTATTAGCCATGGTGATTAAGGGGAACCTCCAAATTCAGAGGCACAAATCTTCTGAATCCCAGAGCCAGGAGGCAACATCAGGGGAAGGCCTCAGCCTCTATGCCCTGTTGTTGGCCGTCCAGAGGAACTGGTTGGCCAATGTATGAGACGGGATGCTGGACTAGATGGACTATTGACCTGATCCAGCAGGGCTCTTCTTATGTTCTTCTGTAAGTAAGAGACTCCTGCTCTAGTTTTCACTGAGGAGGCTGCCAACCTCCAGAGCCTCACATGTGTTGGGGCTGCCAACCTCCAGATAGGACCTGGAGAACTCCCAGAATTACAACTGATCTCCAGACTACAGAGATCAGTTCACCTGGAGAAAATGATAGATTTGGAAAATGGACTCTATGGTATACCCTAATCTAGGAGAAACTGAAGTCCTAGAGTGACATCACATCACCACTGACCTCTCTCCCCTCCCCAAATTACACCCTCCTCAGGCTCCACTCTCAAATCTCCAGGATTTTTCAGACCTAGAGCTGACAACCGACTCCCAGCTGTATCAATTCAGATATCAGGTGGCAGATCACATAACTAAATGCCACACCATATAAACTGTATGTGGGCGGGTTGTGTGTATGTGTTTTGGCTTGGTTTTCTCCCTGACACACTAATGTTCTATGCACAGGGCATTTCTGAATACAGAAGCTCATTTAACCAGGTACATTCCCAGCTTGCAGTCTAAAACACTACCAGTGTTTGGGTTGCCAACCTCCAAATGGGGTCTAGAGATCTCTCAGAATTACAACTCATGTCTGGATGACAGAGATCAGTTCCCTCTGAGAAAAGGGCTGCTTTGGCTGTTGGATGCTATGGCCTTATACTCTGCTGGGGGTACGAGGTCCCCCTCCTCCCCAGGCTCCACCCCCAAATCTCCAGGAATTGCCCTAGCTGCAACCCAGAGCCTCTCGCTCCCCACCCTGCAGAAGTCAGGAAAAACACACAACCAGAAAGAGGCTTCTCTTGCCACACAACACTTTTCTTAAAGCAATACCTCCTGTGCCTCCAATTATACCATATGGCCTAGGCCCTCCTATTGGCGATGTCTTTTAACTGCAGCATATTTGTATGGGAGCAGAGATGTACCTTCAAGAAGAAGCCTTGAGCTATCCCACAAACAGAGGCAGTGCTACAGATCTTAAGACTACCAGCTAGCCAAGACCATATCCTCTCAGTTGTCTTCCAGGACTGGAATATACAAAGCCAAACAAACAAATAAGAGCAAAGCCATATTTGCTCCTAATCCCAATCTGGCTCTCTGAAGCTAGGAATCAGAAAGTTCTTGGGTTGGAACTTCTCTCCACCCTACACTCACTAGACAACCTCAGACAAGTGACCTTTGACAAGCCCCATATGCATCAGGAGGACAATAAGACCATAATAAGGAGGACAATCAGAAGACTACCTTACAGGGTTGTCATAAAATGGTAATATCAGTTATGTGGTTATTAGAGCACATTCACATGTTACGTGCCTTCTAAATTACAAGAGAAGGGGTAGGGCTAGGAATTATGAAGCACCCATTCACTGGTGTGTCATCTTCTCAAGGTGTGCAGATGAACCAGCAGTTTTAGATCTCTGTCATGCCTACCTATCAGCTGACCATTCAAACTGTGCAACATCTGTGGGGTCGCTCTAGGCAGCAGGCAGAGCATAGAGCATAAGACAATCTCTGGTTAGGAAGACAGCCATCCCAAAGCAAGGCACTATGAACATTTCTGTTTGTGTGTATACACAATTATTTTAAATTGTATTATCTAGTTGTTTAAAATATTATTATATTTATTAATGTATGGTTTTTTAATATATGCTCAGTGGCACTCAGTTATAGGAACCAGAAATGTTGCAAACAAGAGAGGGCACAGATCACTTCTAAGGACAGGTTTTGCTTTTTTTGTATTTAAAATAATGAAAACCTGTTTTAAAAACTACTGCTTCATTTTTTCCACTTGGCAGCTTTTTTCCAGTTGTTTTTTTTTAAAAAAAAAACTGGGGTCAATCGAACCAACAAATAATGCTGCAGTCTCCAAATTAGGTTCCTACAGCTGTGCCCATTAGCTTGGATCCACATTAGCATTTCCACGGGAGCAAGATCTTGTGTCCATAGGATGAGATTTTCCTGCCTCCCCCTCAAATCCTGTTTCTAGGGGGGGCTCTCCCCCAGCTGTGTCACTTTGGCATCCAATATTGCCCTGACCTGGAAAGCCCAGGATAGTCTGATCTCATCAGATCCCATAAAGCTAAGCAAGTATCAGCCCTGATTAGTACTTGAATAGGAAACCACCAAGGGTTGCTACGCAAAGGCAGGCAATGGCAAACCACCTCTGGTCATCTCTCTCTTTTTTAATTTTAATTTTTAAAACCAACCTCCCAAACAGAAATAAAAACCCCCAAAATATAACAACGGTGGCAAGTCTACAGGTAGGTAAAGGTAAAGGTTCCCTTGCTCGAAAGCCAGTCGAATTCGACTCTAGGGTTGTGGTGCTCATCTCCATTTCAAAGCCGAAGAGCCAGCACTGTCCGAAGAATTTTCTGTGGTCATGTGGCCAGCATGACTAAACACCAAGGTACACAGAACGCTGTTACCTTCCCACCAAAGTGGTACCTATTTATCTACTTGTAATTTCTTGCTTTCGAACTGCTAGGTTGGCAGAAGCTGGAACTAGAGACAGGAGCTCACTCCGTCATGTGGCCACTCGGGTCTCGAACTGCTGAACTACTGACCTTCCACAGCCTGCAGTTCAGCGTCTTAACCACTTGAGCTACTGCATCTCCTGAGTCTACAGGTAAGCATCTATAAGAGGTTTCCAAATATCTAAAAATATGTCCCTGTAGAATTGTCGTCTATATACAATATGTTCAAACATTGATAAGGTTGTAAGTCCTCAATCCACTGGTTACAGGAGGTGAGTACTTATCTCTCCAGTGTTGCAATATAAGTCTTTTAGCAACAGTAAAGGCACAGGGGGTCCATTTTCATTGACCGGCAGTTAGTGTCCAGGAGACAGGCAAATAGTTTGAAAGTACATAAACATCCTTGAACCCTCACCTGGGTAGCGCAGGCCAGCCTGATCTCATTAGAGATCTCAGAAGCTAAGTAGGATTGGACCTGGTTAGTATTTGGATGGGAGACTACCAAGGAAGTCTAGGGCTGCAATAGAGTGGCAAGTAATGCCAAACCACCTCTGAACATTTCTTGAAAGTTCAGCTTTGCCTACCTCTCTGTAAGTCAGCCAGGAGCTGATAGCAAAAAAAGAGCAACACCCTTGAAAATCAATGACTCTTCCAATACAAAACTGATATGAGTAATTACATCCCAGGAAAAAGACCAAATGACTGGACAGGCCCAAAGCATATGTTTAAGAGATGTGTCAGGTGAATTACAATAAAGACAAAAAAAGAGGGGGAGGGGGAGGGGGAGGGGGAGGGGGGAGGGGGGAAAAAAACTGAACCTAAAACCTAGAATCCAGAACCTGACAAAGGTTAGCCAAATGTGGGAAAGGGGGCCAATGATAAAGGAAATATCTTGATAAAGGAAATATAAAAATACCTGTATTTATTAAACACAACTTTAAAAATATATAAGGGCCCAGTCACACATTATTTATAAGTATCAAACAATAAAACACAAGGGCTTGTAAATCTGACCTGATGCGTTTCGGCCTACATAGGCCTTCCTCAGAGGTCAATATAGGTTTATATCTGAGAACCACTTGGCATGTGATTGCACTAATAGAGGCCTCATTTGTATTTTCTTGCTCTATGCCTGGTGGGTTATCTTGAAAGTAAGTCAATGGTATATATTTATTTATTGGCAATATATTTACGGTTTATTTATTTGTTTTAATACATGTGTTTAATTCTCCATTTGTTTATCTTTTACAGCAATTTGCTTCTGATCCTTATTGTATTTATGCTCTGTATATGATTGTGTATGATTGTACTATATGTTTTTATAATAGCCAATATGTTCCTCATTATGGACCTCTGAGGAAGGCCTATGTAGGCTGAAACGCGTCAGGTCAGATTTACAAGCCCTTGTGTTTTATCGTTTGATACTTATAAATAATGTGTGACTGGGCCCTTATATATTTTTAAAGTTGTGTTTAATAAATACAAGTATTTTTATATTTCCTTTATCAAGATATTTCCTTTATCATTGGCCCCCTTTCCCACATTTGACTAACCTGTCAGGTGAATTACAATGACAGCAATTAGACATTGGTGGTCCTTTACTAAAAAGGCACTACAGTGTCCAGTCTCTCCTAAACATAATTCTTGTTGAATAAGACATAGCTTGAGGTCCATAAAAACAACAGGTATAAGATTTAGGGCCAAATCCAATTGTTCTGGCAAAATAGGGCAATTTAGCTCCTTAGAATCACAGAATTCTTCCAGAGGCATCTAGGGACTTCCAGAGGCATCTAGTTCAATCACCTGTACAATGCAGTAAATTCACAAATACATCCCCAGTGACCCCTGTTTCAAGTTCAAAAGATGACAATAAACCTCCAGGATCTCCAGCCAAATTGGCCTGGAAAAAAATTGCTTCCTGATCGTAAAGTGGTGATCAACATTTCCCTGGGCATGTAAAAAAGGGCCATGAGAACTAAACACTGAGGTAACCCTTCCTGCCTTCCCTCTCATGATCTGCCTAAGTTCACAGAATCAGCATTGCTGACAGATGGCCATCTAACCTCTGTTTGAAAACCTCCAAAGAAAAGAGCCCACCACCTCCGGAGGAAGCCTGTTCCTCTGAGGAACTGCTCTCACTGTCAGGAAGTTCTTCCTTATTCCATTCATATTTATTAATCAACATCAAATATTTATAAACACATATTGCCCAGCCCTGGATAGCCCAGGAAGCTGGATCTCATCAGATCTTGGGAGCTAAGCAAGGCCAATCCTGGCGAGTACTTGGATGGGATACCTCCTAGGAATACCAGGGTTGGGATGCAGAGGCAGGCAGCCAACCCTCTGAAACTTCCAAGCCCCCCTAGGGGCCACCAGAAGTCAACGAGAACTTCTACAAACACACACACACATACACACAACTCACATAAAAAAATTAAGAACAAATATTGTAGGTTTTGATTCGATGAATGTTTCCACCTCTGAACATTCCTAGCCTTGAAAACCCTATGAGTTTGCTGTAACTTGCTTGCAACTTGGTGGCAAAAAAGAAGCAAAAAGTGGAAAGGATTGATATGATCAGACCTAACCATTCAATTATAACTTTTTCAGTATCAGTATCATGATGAATGCTGTTCAAAACCAAAATTAAATTCTAAGGAAATGATCCACCCAAGGTGAAGCACCTTTTAAGATCTACTGATATCCATGAGAGATTTATTAACTTAATCTATACCCATAATTCTCCCCAATGGGGACCCTAAGCATTGCCCTCCATTTTATGCCCACAACAACCCTGTAGGGTAAGGTAGGCTGAGAATGAGTGACCAATTCAAAGTCACCAAGAAAGCTTCCATGGGAGAATGGAAATTTGAATCTGGGTCTCCCAGATTATAGTCCAAAATTCTAACCACTACACCATGCTGAGTATGCCACACACCTGCTTAACTCCCCCACCGAAATTCTCAGGACATAAGTGTGCTTAAACTATAGCTGAAAGTGTATTAATGTACATTATTCATATCTCTTGGATATTACTGAAGAACAGTAAATACTAAAAAAAGAATGATTAACTATTAATTGACTTTCCCCTCCTTTTTAAATTTTAATGGTTTATTGCTCACTAACAAAATGGAAGCAAAGCTCAAAAAACAAAGAGGGTCTTTTCAAAACACTTATAACTCAAATACATGAACACATCAATTTAAAAAAAATCTACACAGACATTGCTTTGTACTTAAAACAAGTATCATGAAGTTGAGAGAGGATCTATTATGATATCCTCACATAATAAATAGGGTCATCCCAGTTGTAAATTATATTCTCAATGGAGCCTTAATTATAAAACCATAATTAATTACTGCTTCTGTTTTTTCCCCCTGAACATAAAATAATTATCTTCTTGTGATGATACCATCATCTCTAGAGCAACCAATTATGTCCTCACTGATATTATCGTGGAGCGAATATAAGCAAGAAAGCTGGATCAGGTGATTTGGCCTTCCCATGGCCTGTGAAAAGGACACTCAGGGTAGCACTGAGTAATGTTAGCACAATCTCTTTGCAGTGACTTCTTCCCCCACAACCATGCATGAAAGAGCTGGAGATTTCATTATCCAGGGTGGACATAGGAAATGCCTATATGCCAACAGAGTTGAACTCAGTGATTCAAAATTGGCCATATAACACAACACTCAATCTCCCTGTGAGGTCATCATAGTACGATAGTCCCACATTGCTGTGTTGGCTGGGAAAAGTTCTCAGAAACAATGTGTTTTACTGTGATCTATTCTACTCCTTAGAGAAACAAGGCAGAACTGCTAAGGCCTCAGGAAAAGACTAATTCACACGTTACAACATCATCCTGGCCAACTTTGAGTCACACATACACTGGGCAGTCCAGTGCTTCAGTAGCCCAATTTGGACCATTACCATGGCTTCCTCTGCCTCCCTCCCCTCTAATCTGAAATTATTCATTTTCCTGACCTGAAATAATTGAGAGGATCTGCCCCCTTGCAAAAATCACATGTAATGATGGCTGTGGAAGGGAAGGCAGCATGGTATAGCCCGATCTTGCCGGATCTCAGAAGCTAAGCAGGGTCGGTACTTGGAAGGGGAACCACCAAGGAAGACTCTGCAGAGGAAGACAATGGCCAACCACCTCTGCTTCTCACTTGCCTTGAAAGCCCCTTGCTGAGGTCACCATAAGTCAGTTGTGACTTGATAGCACTTTACACACACACAGAGTGATGGTTGTAAGTTCCTATAGTGGTGTGACTAATAGCTCCTAAAAGCCATTTCAAGTCAGGAAAATGGCATGGGAGGAAGCTGAAGCCTCTTTTCCATGCACACTATGGTCCTGGAGGGAGAACAGTGAATGCCTTCTGAACTGGCTGACAGGATCTTCCTCTGCATAGAACTTAAATGAAGAGTCACCACTTTCATACAACACAGGGTGCTGAGCGTGGACCTGGTGACAATTATTCTGTCCCATGGCAACTAGCTTTTTGCGTATTGCACATTTTTACCTGATCACCACACCATTGAACGTCTACATGAAGCCGTTGGAAAAGGCTGTCTGGCAGTCCAGAGTGTACAATCACCAATATGTTGGTAGTTTCAAGGTCTACTTTTCAACACCAGCAAATCCAGAAGCAGTAGTCATATATTCCTGAATCCTGGATTCTGTTGTGATCTGAATGAGGATTAACAAATTGAAGCTGAAACAAAGGGGATGGTGGCAGCAGCTGATGTGATGTGGATGAGTGGGACTGCTGGTCCTAGACAGCACTGAACCCTTCTTGGAGAATGAGTTTCTGAGTTTTAGGGCAGCACTCTTGGATTTCATCCTCCTTGCAATGGAGGTTGTGGGGATGGCCGGAAAGTCTTTTTATCAGTTTCACCTGATAGTCTTGTTCACACCTCGGTCTGCAGATCAAAGTCCAGTACCTCTTTGTGGAGATCCTGTGATATACTCCACGTGGGATTGCCTTTGAAGCTCAAGCTTTCCACCTGTTGGTGGCAACTGGACCTTGGGAGCATGTGATACCAAATTGTTACCCAAACACATCACCTGCCAATTTAATTCCAGGAATAATGTAAGGTGCTGGTTATGATGTTAAAACACTTTACCCGTAATTATTAAAATATTTTAAGGACCACCTCCTTCCTTGTGAACCTCCCATCTTCTTGAGATCTTATAGTTCAATCCCATACCTACAAGGAATTTAACAGTGCAATCCTAAACAGAGCAACACCTTTTTAAGGCCATTGACTTTAACGGGCTTAAAAGGGCTTATATACATTTGTATACTGTTTACCAATGTTCCAAGCAGTTGAATACCATCAATTTTTTTAAAAAAAAATAGACTCCTAAGAGAAAAACAACAAAACAGTTTGAAACATCATCCAGGTTTTTTTTAAATGGCCCAAAACATCCACTTGCCAAAGACCCAGTGAAATGATTTTTTAAAGTCTTGCAGATGCCCCCAAAAAGAAGAGAGGCGTTTGCACGAAACAGGAGCCACTGTAGAGAAAGCCCGTGTCATTATTTTCGCCTGGCAGGTGCTGGGTTTTCTTAGCAAGAATGCTCAAATTATGGAACTGCCTTTGCAGAGAGGTCTCTCTGGCAGCTTCGGTGTTTAAATACAGAGGCTAACTATGTGCTAAGTACAAATATATGTAACAAAGCTTGATGCTTTTTTTTAAAAAAAAGAAGAGCAGCAGCTTTAGGAAAGAGGAGTTGGGGCAGAGAAGCAGCAAGGGGGAAAGGGAAACCCTTTCACTGCCTGCCACTTCTATGCTCCATATTGTTTTTCATGGGGAGATTTCAGGAAGAGTGTTGAAAGACCTGAGTTGGATTGAGGAGATAAGAAAGGAGGGCCTACAACTGACGGGCAAATTAAAAACTGACAAGTCATCAGGCCTGGATGGCATACATCCAAGAATTCTGAAAGAACTCAAATGTGAACTTGTGAATCTCCTGACAGAAATATACAATCTATCACTAAAATCTTCCTCCATTCCTGAAGACTGGAAGGTAGCTAATATTACCCCCATCTTTTAAAAAGGTTCCAGAGGAGATCCGGGAAATTACAGGCTGGTCAGTCTAATGTCGATACCAGGTAAGTTGGTGGAATCCATTATCAAAGATAGTATCAGCAGGCATATTGATGAACAAAAGCTATTGAGAAAGAATCAGCATGGACTCTGTTAGGGAAGATTTTGTCTCACTAACATTTTAGAGTTCTTTGAGGGAGTGAACAAAGGGTGGACAAGAGTGACGCAGTAGATGCCATTTACTTAGACTTCCAGAAAGCTTTTGATAAAATTTCTCATCAAATACAAGAACTCATGGGCACTCAATGAAATCAATGAGCAGTAGGCTTAGAACAGATGAAAGGAAGTACTTCTTCACTCAAAGGGTAATTAACACATGGAATTCACTGCCGCAGGAAGTGGTGGTGATGGCTACAAGCATGGACAGCTTCAAGAGGGGATTTGATGGACATATGGGGCAGAGGTCTATCAGTGGGTATTAGCCACAAGATATAGATGGAACACTATAGCTGAGTCAATAATGTTCTGCATTCTTGGTGTTTGGGGGGCAAGAGTAGGGGGGCTTCTGGAGTTGTGGCCCTGCTGGCAGACCTCTCTTTTTTTTGGCCCCCGAAGGGGATATTTTATTTGCATTTTTCTATACACTACAAACTACAACAGAAAAAGGGAAGGGAAAACATCTACAACTAGGGAGAAAGAAAAGATAACCACAACTAACTAAAACCCCAAGAGATGGAGATCTTCAATAACGCTTATATCTGTGTTAGTCCAATAAAAAACTTAAAAAGCATTGAGCATGTTCCAATAATCCCAGTTGTACATCAGCTTAACTATTTTCCCAGTTCAAGAACCCTCCCCAGATCATCTTATAAAATAAAAGCTTTATGTGAACTTTCAAAGTCTCAGTTCTTATTTCACTTCTCCTTGCACTCTCTCAGTTGATAGCTTTGGGAGCAGCCGACCCCTTTTCTGCATCAGAGTCCTCGTCGGAAGACACAGAGTCCAGTTTGCCAATAGATTTGCTGTCTTCTTCTTCTTTCATATCCTCTTCTGGATCTCCCAGTTGCAGCCTCAGGAACTCACGTGCTTTAAAAACAGAGTCAATTTTTTCTCTTTTCTCCTTTATTTTGAAAGTGACACCTTCGGGAATTAGCCACCTGAATGCAATGCTATTTGTTTGTAAGAAAATGATTAAGTCCTTATACTTCTTTCTCTTTCTTCTTATCTCAAATGGGACATCTTTTAATATCCTGATATTGTTGCCTCCAATTTTCAGGGGTGTATTTGTAGTTGCTTTTAGAATTAAGTTTCTTAGATGTCTCTTTGAGAATCTAACAACGATTTCCCCTGGCAGATTATTCTTTTTGATATACGTAGGGTAGGCTCTATAAGCCACATCCATTTCACTTAATATATCTTCTGCTTTTAAATCTGTCATTGGGGCCAATGCATCGCTCAATAATTGCTTAAGATTCTCATTGGGAGTCTCAGTCACTCCTTGGAACCGGAGTACCATATTTGCTCTCTCCATTTGTAGCTGTAGCAGTTGAATTTCCTCCTAAGCTTGCTTCTTTTCTAGCATTTGCATCTTTTTTCCTGCTTTTTTTGAGCTGGCATCAAGTTCCAACACTTTCTCAGCCACCTGCTCTGTTTTCTTTGTAGTTTCCGCAAGTTGCAGTTGCTGTGCTGCAAAGTTCTGTTTTAGAGTTGTCAATTGCTGGTTGATGTTAGTCATCTGGTCCAATAGAGGGCGTAAAGAGTCTGCTAGAAGCTTGGGAAACTCTATGGTCTCTTCCGCTCTCAGACTCATGCCGCCTAGTGGTTTCGGTTTCAGTCCTTTGTCAGGTCACCTCCCCGCCATCTTTCTGGATTGTTTACTTTAGCTGAAAGTTCTTAAAGTCTCTGAAAGTCTCCAAAATGCTCAAACTTTTACTGGTAAGGTTCTTGAAGTTGGTTTCTTGGCTTATTCTTCCACTCCCCCCTTGCTATTCTGCTTTTAAGTCTCTGCGTTTGGGAGGGGCCCCTCCCCCACTCGCTTCCCACAGTACTACCAAGGGGGGTGTTTTCTTTTTAAAACACCGATTTTACGCTTTTATGTAACTCACTGCTCATTCCTCGTCTTGCAAGTTCGCTTGCATCCGTTTAATCGCTCAATCTCTGCCGCTTGTTCCAGCCAGCAGCTCTAGTTCCATACGGACGCATAGCGGTCAGACCGTTGGGGTGGAGGAGCACCTCAATTCCCCAGCATCACACTGGCGAAGAGGCAGCCCCTCAAAAGCCCTTGGCTGGGAACCTTTTCACCAAGGCTCCCGGGGGATAGCGATTGCTCACCCCCCCCTCCAGAACCACTAGTGCGCAGATCATGCCCCGGGAGCACCCCGGAGGCACGTCTGCTTGTGAATCGCCATTAACCAGAAGTCCTGCTTGTGGACCTCTTGATGGCACTGTGTGGCACAATTCTGGCCACTCTGTGACACAGAGTGTTGGACTGGATGGGTCATTGGCCTGATCCAACATGGTTTCTCTTATGTTTCCCATGGGACTTTCCCTTATGAGATTACAAACTCCTTAGGATCGAAAAGAAACATTCTGGGGACTCCCAGGCTTTTTAGACTTCTAGACATTCTTGGGTTTAAAAACATGTTTTAAGAATTTCTGGGAGCCCTATTATTTGTGATTTGCTACCAGTATCTTCTAGAATTTCTACTAGCCACGGTGACTGAGGGGAAACTCCACATTCAGAAGCATTAATCCTCTGAATCCCAGAGCCAGAAGGCAACAACGGGGAAAGGCCTTGGCCTCTATGCCCTGTTGTTGGCTGTCCAGGGGAACTGATGGGCCACTGTGTGAGACAGGATGCTGGACTAGATGGATGATTGGTCTGATCCAGCAGGGCTCTTCTTTTGCCCTCTGGAATGGATTACCAGCATGGGTGTGGAGGGCACCTTCACACACTGCATTCAGGAAAGTATGTAAGTTGGGTTTATTTCCAAGGGCATTTGATGGAAGGTAAACTCTTTTGGCAGATCCAGCGGTGGTATTTTTATGTAGCATGCTTTTTTCTTTGGTTGATTCAGTGTTATATTGTTTTTATATGATTGCAAATGATTGCTTTGCTAGACACTTCGAGTCTAAGGAGATAAGGTGGGATATATATATTTTAAGTAAATAAATATCCTTAGAGCTGGAAATGGTCTCTCAGAATAGCGGATGTGAAACAGGCTGCGCTCTGCATATGCTCAGAGGCATCTGTCTCCAGTACTGTTACCCATGTTCAAGGTTGAAGTCCTGGTATCTAAAACAAATTTGGGGACTGAGCACTGATTCTAATTAAACACTGAATGATTTGGGGTGATTTAGATCACCACCTACCCAGTTTTAAATTTGTCTTCTGATAGGACTCTGTCTTTCCCTCCTACAAATATATTTAGTAGTCTGCTTATCTGCTATATCAGAAATTCCTTCTTTCAGAAAAGTGGGCAACTCTGGACACAGTTCATTTCTCTGAGGCTGCAGTTACTTGGGAGTAAATTCCATTGAAAGTAGCAGGACATATCCCCTAGTAAATATTCTCTGAGATGTTTTTCCCAGCATCCCAAATTCAAATGTAAAACTAACATTACCTAAAAAGTACATTAAACTGAGAAACGGTTCATTTGTACCTCTTGGTTCAAAGTGACGACTTTCTCACATGCACATAGACAATGCATGAAAGAGAGCCTCAAGTTTATTTTAAATTTCATATGTGAAAGCACTGCCATGTTTAACAATACATTATTATTAATTATTTCTTCAGGGTATTTCTCAGGGTTGCCAGGTCAGGGTTGCAAAATACCTGGAAACTTTGGGGGTAGATCTGGGAGATGGCAGGGTTTGGGGAGGGGAGGGGCCTCAGCATGGTACAATGCCAGAGAGCCCACCCTTCAAAGCAGCCATTTTCTCCAGGGGAGCTGATCTCTGCCAGCTGGAGATCAGTTGTAAGAGCAGGAGACCTCCAGGTGCCACCTGGAGGTTGGCAACCCTAGTATTTCCGTACCTTCTCTTCAGAGTCCTGCTTGAGATGGCTTACAACTAAAAACCACAGTATAAAAAGCAAGCCATTAAAAACAAGCCATTAGACATAACTAGCCTAAAAATTATTCATAAAATCAGTACAGACCAAAGGGTTGCCAACCTCCAAGTGGGGCCTGGAGATCTCCTGCTATTACAGTTTACCTCCGGACTACAGAGGTCACTTCCTGTATAGGAAAAGGCTGGTTTGGAAGGTGGAACTATGACATTGTACCCTGCTGAGGTCCTTCCCCTCCCCAAACCCCGTCGTCCTCGGGCTCCACTCCCAAAATCTCCAGGTATTCCCCAACCCAGAGCTGGCAACCCTAGCAGACCATTAAGAAGGTGATAAGATAAATCCCCTAATTAAAAGCCTGGGCAAAAAGATGTGTTTTAGCCTGGCACTTAAAAGCAAGTAAAATAGGTGCCAGGCAAGCCTCACCATGGAGTAGGGTTGCCAATCTCCAGGTGCTGTCCGTGGCTCTCCCGCTACTACCACTGATCTCCAGGCAAGAGAGATCGGGTCATCTGGAGAAAATGGGCCACTTTGGAAGGTGGACTCTATAGCATTATGCTCTATGGAAGGCCTGCCCCTCCCCAAACACTGCCCTCCTCAGGCTCCAACCCCTGAATCTCCAGGTATTTCCCAACCCAGAGCTGGCAACCCTACCATGGAGGGCATTCCAAAGGTGAGGTGCCAACACAGAAAATGCCCCATCTCTAGTTGCCACCCACCTCAGTCCTGAAGATAGGGCCATCGAGAGCAGGCCTTGGGAGGCAGATCTTAACCGCCAGTTTATATATATTTGCCAGTTGACCTGTAAGAATTTAATTTGGGATCTCTTTTTTTAGTGGAACTAAGTGCATAAGCTCTAGAGGGGTCTGACTAACTTCTGAAGGACACACGGCTAGAATGGATATTTCTCCTTTCTGTCTTGTTAACAAGTATATAAATAAGAGGAGGCTTCAGTAATTGGCTCAGAGTTACTAATGAATTAATTAACTCCAGCCTATTTTACCTAACCTTTAATAATAAGAGTCTCTCCCCCCCTTTTTTGGTCTAGCAATAGGCCTGACAGGCTGGAAAAAAAACAGACATACAGCAGAGCTCTTGAAAATTAATGAGAAACGAGGAAAGAATCAATGTACGTTCTGCTTGCAGAGGGCTGACACAAAAAGGACACAATAAACCATGAACAAACACAGTCAGTTTAAAAAAATAGGTTAGAAAAAGTGGGCAAATTCAATTATAGAAGTAATTAGAAGATATAGGGCACGGCTGCCGTTTGGGACTGTGCCAGAAAACATGAATTAATAAGAGTGAATAGAAAGCGCCCATGTAGTAATTAAGAGGCAATCACCTATGGCAATGAATACCTGAAAACAGGCTGGGCGGGGGAAAGAACCCCTAATAATTCAGTGATCAAAAATATTTTTAGATGATTAATATGGCATATTTGCTTTAAAAGACTAATTTTAGGAAAGATATCAAGACAATAGCACGCTGTTTGTTCCTCGTGGCATTTTTATAGCTAATTAAATTTTATAATTTGCGACAATGTTCATGAGCATTAGCTAAAAAACACGGGGAACAATGTTAGTTTTATTAGTTCTTTGCAGTAGCTGCCCTCAAATCAATAGCTGAAACCAGCTCCATCTTCTTTAAGCATATACACACATACACGCACAGACTCACATAATGCTGTGATTTTTTTCAAATAATCTGAGTTATTGTGTGCAATAATACCATTTGCCACATCTTCATTCTTACCTTAAAAGAAATCAAGCCCACCTCTATTTTCTTCAGCTACCACAACCATTTCACACATTACTTTCTTTATGTATCTATTTACAACACTATGAACACAGAGGCACACAAATGTAAAGCATGAATGAGACAAATGCTTGGAAATACATGTATCATATACAGCTATACAACTTGTCAGGGAGCTATGGTGGGATACTGCTTCCTGCTAACTGTACACTATCCCGAATAGCAGAAAAATACAATGACCTGTCAGCCAAGAATTGTTGTGTTGTTGTTGTTTTTGAATTAGTACCTTTCCCTTAGGATTCAAAGAGAAAAATTATAGTTGTAAAGTTCATTGCAGAATGGAACAGATTATAATTTCGTAGAATCACACAACTGTACCAGAGGCATGGATCATTTATTTATATTATTTTAATTTTAAATAAAATTTATATTTCTTTTTTCTCCTTTATGTTATTTATTGTCTTTCTCACAGGGACTCAAGGCAGATTCGGATTACATATAGTGAGCCAGTACAGTCACAAAAGTGGGAGATTCAGTCACCAATGCACTGGGATTTTAGAAGTCTGGAGCCCCCAGAAAGAAGTGAAGCAGAGCATAGTATTCACATGACAAATTAAGTGGTACACAGGATCCTACTTACAACAGGTAAACACAGCAGGATAGACCACAGTCTCTAATCATCTGTCCAAGCGAGTTTGTGAAACCACTTTGTGCAGTGCGGTCCTACTACTATATTGCACCTTTACATTACAGTTTTTGCCCTCACAGGACCACAGAGGCAATTAACCGATTAAAAACATACATATTCTATTTATTGATTTGATTTATATTCCATCCTCCCCTGCAATTAGACTAAGGGTGGGTCACAAACATTTCGTTAAACAACATAGTAACATTAAGACATTAAATTTAAATAAAACAAACAATTTAGGCAAGCTAACATTAAAATGAAATATAAAGCCAATTTCAGTCTAATCAGAATAAGATGGCAACTATTCAAGGCAGTTAATAGCAGTGGTTGGTAGTTAATAGCAGTCTGTTTTCCGATGATGCTCTGTTGATCTCTCTGAGCAGGGCAAATCACAGTGGACACTACAAGCACTGCAAGCAGTGTGAGCAAGAGAGGCTGAGATGGATTGGATGGCCATTGCCTCAACCAAAGGCCTGTTGGAACAGCTCCATTTTACAGGCCCTGCGGAAGTGTGATAAGTCCTGCAGAGCCCGGATTTCAAGAGGAAGCATGTTCCACCAGGCCAGGGGCAGGGCAGAAAAAGCCCTGCCCCTGATCAGAGCTAACTGGACATCTTTCAGGCTGGAGACTACCAGATGTTGCTCTGCAGAGCACAAAGCTTTCCGGGGCGCATATGGGGAGAGACATAAACATATGGAGCAGAGGTCCATCAGTGGCTATTAGCCACAAGGTTTAGATAGGAACTCTCGGTCTGGGACAAGTAATGCTCTGAATTCTTGGTGCTGGGGCAGGGGCAACAGTGGGAGGGTTTCTAGTGTCCTGGCCCCACTGCTGGACCTCCTGATGGCACCTGGTATTTTGGCCACTGTGTGACCCGAGTGTTGGACTGGATGAGCCATTGGCCTGATCCAGCATTGGTCCTCTTATGTTCTTATGACAGTTCCCATAGATATGTTGGTCTCTGGCCGCATAGAGCTTTAATAAAACCCATCTTAAAAAAAAATTAAACCAAACAAAAACATATCATCAAACAATTAAAACAACTAATTAAAAGCCCCACACAGAGTGCATTGCAGTAATCTAACCTAGGTGTAACCAGGGTTTGTACCACATTTAGTCCCACTTTTGCCATAAGATAAAACATTATACACTTGAAACACCTCCAACTCGTGGCTGCCTAACCTTTTATTGAAAACCTCCATGGAAGCCTCCCTGTTCTTAGAACTGTTCTTAGAAGCTTTTCCATGCAGTCACGTCAGTTTACATGGCATCAATGAAATGGCAATGAACCATATGAGGGTTGTATATGAACTAGGTTTGTTTGCATAGTTTTGTACTTGGTAGAACATGAACCAACATGTACAGATGGAAGGAGTATTTCTTCTTTAAACTGTGTAAAAATCATGATTTTATACTGGAACTCTGCAAAGAATTCTTCTTTGCTGCTCTCTTTATTCTTGCATTGCTAAGTAGGCCTTGGTTTTTATAAGTAAAAAGGACAAATGGAAATGGTAGCAAAAGTCCTCTGTGAATGGGTTCTCAAGCTGAAAGAGTTCTAGAAGACACTCCAATGAAGGCATGCACAAAACTATTTTTTTCAAAAAGGAACTCACAAAAATAGCGCTCTAATTAATCTTTTAATGTAGCTACAGCTCACCTCTCCGTTCATCATACCATCTGGTCTGTCACAGAGTCATTTTATGTACTTCCAATTCTTAATAGGACCTTGTATGTTTTTTAAAACATGAGAATGGAATTCAGTTGGCTTTACAAGTAGTAGTTTTATTATAAATAGTCCTATATTATCAATCGAAGTTGGTGAGATTTTTAATACGGGATCTTATTTATAATGAAAAAACGTAAAAGAAATTAACCTAATTCTCTTCACTCTTGATTCAATATTATAAAAGATATATGGTTGCCACTAACTAGTGTCTCCCTCACACAACTCTGTTAACATCTAGCAAACAAATATGTGATGTGACATCATATGGTGTCATCTGCAAGTCAAGCCACAGAAGAAACATGTTGTGCATGTAAAAATCTTTCCAGGCACCCATTTCACTTCATCAGTATAATTTCATGCACAAACTAAGGCTGTTGTATGCATCATTGAATGAAATGGGACTTACTTTCAAGTAGACTTGCTTAGGCTTGCTCATTTCGTCCCTACCTCACAGGGTGTTTGTTGTGGGGAGGGGAAGGGAAAGGAGATTGTAAGCCGCTTTGAAACTCTGAGTGAAGGGCAGGGTATAAAATCCATCCTCCTCCTCCTCCTCCCTCCTCTCTCCTTGAAAGTATCACTAGGGACCTGATATAAGTGTATGGTGGCAGTATCAAGACGTTAAATAGTCAATTCAATCCACAAGGATCTCCTCAGGCAGACTGTTGATTCCAGAAAGGAAGCCATAGTTAGTCTATTGCAGCAAAACCAAAAAGGAGTCTTGTGGCACTTTAAAGATAAACAGATTTATTGAGGTATAAACTTTCATGAGGTGACTTCATCAGACGTAGGGCATTCCTCAACGGTCATGTATCATGTTGTTCTGTAGACAAGGAAGGTGTTACGCAGTTTCCACTGGTGACTCAAAAGAACTTGATTAGCATGTGACATATATTAAAATGTGTGGACAAATGTCAGCTGAGCTGTTAGCTGCGAGATGGTACGGGGCTGACAATATGTGCTTGATTTCTCTAGATGACTGGAATTCATCAGAACAGAACCGAGGCCCATTATCACTGTCTAACTTCAACAGAACTCCAAACTGGCTAGAGATGACCTACAGATGTTTGTTTGTGCAGTAACAGGCTGAGGACAGACTGGCAATTTGCTGCGGGAGCCAGTTGCGGCAAAAAACGGTTTCCCATTCACACAGCCCAGACTGCTGCGGGAGCATACCAGGAAGAGGTACGCTGGAGCGTTCAGACTGCTGCCCCGGAGGCACAGCGCTTCCCCATTAATTCAGCTGTGGGTATATGGGTGTATGGATGTATGTGCGCATGAGCGCTCATGTGCATAAGTGCATTTTGCCGATTGGGGGACGACCCCGCCGTGCCGGCACCACATTGGGCAGTAGAGCAGAGCACGGCCAATCATACCGCTGCTGCCTTCTGCCCAACGTGGGTTTCTCCCGGCTTTTTGGCTGTGCGTTCAGACTTCCCGGAAGCGGAGAAACGCGTGACGCACGTGCGCTTTAGGGATTTGCTACCGGTATCTTTTTAATGCGGCAGTGAAGCAGAACAGCATGGGTTGGCTATGGGTGGGGGATGCCAGGCAGATGTGCCTGTGTGAACGCCCTGTTTACTGCAGGTTTGAAGTGTCGCTGAAACGGATCCCTACCGGGGCAAACTGCCAGTCTGAACTCAGCCTCAGGTTATTTTTTAAAATCCAGGCAATTTTGTATGGGCAGCAACCACTACCATAAGCAGGTAATCTTCAAAGGGTCCTGCAATGATCTATATACACAGAATAGATATCCACAGTGTTTTTGACCAGAGCCATTGGCTTCTACCAAATGCAATGAGAATGAAGTGACATGTAACACAGTTCTTCACTTTTCCTCTCAATGTCTTTCTGAACTCTGGGTCTACGGCTCCAAGCAATAACTTCATTTGCACAATGCCAAAATGGCCTTCACAAAGGTCATGCAGACTATAAAAATAGAGGTCACTTGGTAACATTGCCAAATGGTAACATTTCATTCTCCATAAAATGCAATACTGATTTATTGGGAATTCACATCACTGTGATGTAAAGGTAAAACCTTAGTGCTATATTCTGTAGGATTGTACTTTTCAGAAGGGAAAGACTGTTGTCCTGAACACAGTCTCTCTCCTGATAGGCAACCTATCCATTAAATTGTGACAAAAATATCATCTGAAATGTCCTTGATGGTGTGAGTTTTGTAGCTCAGGAGATATGAGAGTCGGAAAGTATTATCACGTGTAGTTCCATTCCTAGTCTTGAAAGGTTTGGGAATAAGATGACAGCAGCCACGCTCACTGGTATGGAGGAAACACCCTGCTTTCATCCAGCAATGCTAAGTATCATTCAATGATCAAGCAATAAGACTAAACATTCACTATACAGGTAAGTATGAAGCTACTGTACACCAAAAATAACCTTCAAGGCTTCTAGTTCGCATCTTTTCAGTCACATTGAGTGTGTATGAAGCAAAAGCATTTGGTTTCTCTGAAAAATGTGTGAGAGAACAGTTTCACCTCTACGTAAGAAACATCACAGACTAGTTGCAAAGGAAGAGTGCAATCAAAACACATGAGCACATTGGTTGAAGTAAAACTCAAATGGCTTTGCACACTCTTTGATCCATTTCCTTTTTGCCTTTGCTGGAGGAGGAGGAAGCAGGGAATAACCACTAGCAGCTAAATAAGATAATGGTCGAGTTTAATTCTCCTGTGCTACAGGTATTTAAGTGCAGGGTATGCCCACAGATGTGAGCCCTTGGGAGCCAGTTGAAGAGCAAGAGCCAAAGGGGTCATGGCCTAGAGCTGGGGGAATATCTGGAAGAAAGGGTGAGGAAAAGAGAAAGGAAGACTGGCTCTATGATTGGAAGCCTCTCCCCCCTTTTCCTGTTTGTTTCTTTTATTGATTTTGCATTGTAAGATGCTTTGGGTCATCACCAGAGAGAAAAGTAGGGAATAAATAAATAGATGCAAGCATAATGCCAGCATAATGGATAAATCTGGTATGACTTTATCAAGCTCCTGAGAAGGCATGCAGCTGTGAAACATCATCTGGTGTCTATGCTTAGAGGATTGTATTATCTTTGTCAGATGATCTCCTCAGTGCCAAAGCAGACGTGGTCTGGGAGTTCAGTGAAGGAAGCTCCCAAGAGCTGCCCCCCCTCCCATTTTAAAAGTCGAAGTGCTGGCCTCCAATTCAGACTGAGGACATGGGGCAGGGGAGGGCTTTTAAAACTTTGCCCCAAGCTATTTTCTTTACCATTATTTATTAAGAACCTTTGAGCCTGCCTTTCTTGAAAACCAGACAAGGTCAGTTACAGTGATAACTTGCATTTGTCAACAATATTTTTCTAAATGGTCTAAGACAGCAACTAAAGGCTAAAAATAGCTTGTTGCTATATTAAAATACTTTTCATTACAATATTTCTATTCCACCTTTCTCCTGAAATTCAGGGTGGCTAACAAGATGCAAACATGGCAAAGATAAATAGCAATGAAACATGAAAAAGTCAACAATTATAGTCAGAAAAACAGAACAGCCTTATTCTTAGAGTCTCAATATATTTCCCCATCATAAGCAACTGCAGCCTCAACAAAAAAGCCCTCTAATGGAGGACAGAGATGCATGCCTTCCTGCAAACATACAAAGTACCCTTTGAACCTCCTCAAGATGTCCATTCCAAAGAATCAGTGCCAGGATCGAAACAGATCTAGCACAAATGAAGAAGAAACAACAAAATTTACAGGAACAGGTGTCCCCAACGTGGTGGGCAACGTGGCTCCTGCCAATAAAGATGGATGTCTCTCCTCTACAATACAAAGTTTGAGTCCAGTGGCACCTTTAAGACCAAAAAAAAATAATTCTGGGTATAAGTTTTCGTGTGCTTATACCCAGAATTAAACTTTGTTGGTCTTAAAGGGGCCACCGGACTCAAACTTTGTTCTGTTTCTTCAGACCAACACGGCTACCTACCTAAATATATCTTCCTCTACTATGTATATGGGTTAATATGATTGGCACTGATTACCAAACCGATTACAGCATTTTCTCCTGTCCAAGCCTTTGAACTGGTCTCCCGAAGGAATTTCATACCATTTGATAGGTTGTCCTTCTGTAATGGACACAGAAGCTCAAGTATCCAACACAGTTCTGGTACGAACTCTGCTACATCAGGGAAGATCCAAATGCCTTAATTTATGCCACTTTCAGCTAATACATCTAAGGTAGGGTCTTCATAATTTCTACTTGTGCCTACAAAAGCCCTGTCCATTCAGATGCAAAGTAGTCATGGACGCCTTCTTAGGGTCTGTTCTAGGTTGGTAAGCAGTATAGCAGGTCAGTGTGATATATTGTTTTTTTAAGAACTGTCTGTAGATATATTCATGTTAAGTTCCTGGTAATCCTTTTCTGCAGCTTCCATTGCCCAAATAATCTCAATGGCCTTTGTGAGCATCAGTGCTAGGATAGCTAATAACTTTTCCATATCTCGTCTCGTAATTATGCAAATCTACAGGAAATTGGTCTCTAACAGTGCAATCCTAAACACAATTATACCCTTCTAAGTCGATTGAAGTCAATGGGGCTTAGAAGGGTGTTAACATTGCTTAGAAGTGCACTGTAAAGGTATAATTTAATATTTTATCAAATTGGCAGTATTCCTGCCTGCAGCCACCAACTATATAACTGATTCTCCATTTTTCTGATGCTGCTGCTAACATTTATACTGTCCTGCAATCATAGACACGGTAGGAGAAAAATAATTTTACATATTGGAATATGTAACATTTCCAGGAAACATTGAGAAGAACATTTTGTATGCCTTAGATCCCATCGCAGTCAGATTTTTACAAAAGAGAAATATGGCTGCCACCGTCCTCTGGAGTTAGGCTTACTTTTGCAGTCAGATGCTGTTCCAGGTTTCTAGGTTCACTGTCTTATCTCCTGCAGCAGAAGGGGTTTGGGAGGGGCTTTTCATATAATATATTCTGTCCCCATAGCCAAGTATCCTAGCGGGTCAGAGGATCTTCATTGCCAGATGTAATGTAAGTAGTCTCTTGAATTTATAAACAATTCTCAGGGAAGCTCACAGTAACCTAACAGCCATGTTAAATTTCTTTTGACTGGAGTAGAAGTCAAACAAGAACCAGGAACTAAATACCAAAGTATGGTAAGATTTAAGGGAATAGTGCTTTAAAAATACTTCTTGAGTCATCCTGACCATGTTCACTAACATTTGATACATTTATAAAAAAAATCAGTTGAACAAGCTTGGAAAGTCTGCTGTTGCGGAACAGGATCAGGCCAGCAGATTGCCATTCGGACACTGGAGAGTGCCTTAAATAATAGCATTAGCTAATCAGGGTAAATTTACTATTCCAAGAGCCCCTCCCTGAGACCAGCTGCACACTATTAAAAATGTTTGGGAAATATATTAAATATATTATTAGCATAAATAAACCAATAAACCCATTACCCCAGGACTAATAGGTGTAATTTGGGGATGAGAATGATGTAGACTCTAATGCTACAATTCTATGCACACTTTTATGAAAGTAAGCTCCATTGAATAGAGCAGGACTTCCTTCCAGGTGATCATGCACAGGACTGAGAGAACTGCTGATTTCTTTAAAACTTTGAAAAAGCTGATATCTGGCTGTGATCACACACACCTTTAGATCTGACATAGCTGTGAATGCCTGATGGATCTAAAGGAGATGATCAGACAGCAACATCTAGGAACGGTCCTGCAGTCATCGGCATCCCATGCTGCTCCGCCACAGAAGTGGGGTTAAAAGACATGGGGGAAAGCCCAGTACTAACTGGCTGCAATGGGCCACTGATGGACTTTCCCCTGTCTAATCGCTCAAGCACTCTCTCATGCCATTGGGATGGTCTGATCATTCCATCCCCACTCTATGCCATTGTTCCCCCCCCCTGCAGTATGCACATCATTGCAAACTCTATAGGGAGCCCTCAGTGTGGAGGTGCAATTCCTCGATTCCTCATTTAAGCACATAGGAAACAAGCAAAAGAAAAAAAAAGACTCACACGCAGTTGCATCTGATCGCACAATGACAGGCTGAGCCCGCAGCTTCAAAGGGATGTGTGATCTTGCAACTGCCTCGCTTCCCCTCCCCTCCAGCTGGTGCATGTGACCACAGACTCTGGGTTTTTTTAAATCAATCACCTTGAAAATATGTCTAACATCATTCTCAGCTGAAAAAGAAACAGTACCGAACTCAGTGCAGTTTTAATATTGGGTCACTGTACCGCCTCAAATCAATCAGTTTTGTGCATCAACGCTTCTTCTTCAATGTACCTAATTCTCAACATTGCCCCATCCATGTATACCTAAAACTTGAGACTGGGGCCATGGACAGACAAGGCAGATCTTTCTACAAACCTGAGAAAAGCCCTACATTTGCAGAAAAATTTGAAATCTAAAAAAGAAAGAAAGAAAGAAAGAAAGAAAGAAAGAAAGAAAGAAAGAAAGAAAGAAAGAAAGAAAGAAAGAAAGAAAGAAAGAAAGAAAGAAAGAAAGAAAGAAAATAAATTGGGCAGTTAATACCCCCTAAGATAATAAAGCAGCAACCTAAAATAATAAAGTAGTTTTAAGAAACAGATGCAACCACAACAATTTTGCCAGCCGTCAAGACTTGGCTTCTGTCCATAAAAGGCAGAGAGGGGGCAGGGCCATTTCCAGGGCTGTTTTGGCCCTTGAGGGAGGACTCATCAGGACCAGGACCAGTAGCAACCACTAGGCAACTTGTTACCACACAACTTGCATGACATACTCAGGCCCAGCTGCTTGCTGCTCTTCAGCAACATCCACCCTCCTGCAACAGCTCTTGTTGTGTAGTGATCAGACTTTCAAATTAGGATCTGGGAGACCCAAGTTCAAAACCTGCTCTGATATGGAAGATCACTCAGTGACTTTGGTCCGGTCACAAACATTCAGCCTAACTGACTTCACACAGGGTTGTGGTGAGGATCAAATGGGGGAGAGAAGAATGATGCTTCAGGACCCCACTGGGATATAAATGAAGTAAATAAATAATAAATATAACTGAAGATGAAAGCAAATAAAAGGTACGCTGTCTGGTAAGTGGAAACGAAAGAGGGAAGCAGGAAAAGAGGAGATGATATGGGGGCTGTCAGGAGGAGGGAAACAGGAATTAGTGCAGGAAGGAAGATACAGGGGAAATTTGCCCTCTGCCAGTACTTGCAGGCACCATGCAACTGGGCCAGATTTTGTCCAGGGATATGGAGGGTTGCCAACTTTGTTTATGGTTTGTGGTTGTTTTTATGATGGATTTTAATTGTATTTATAGATGCAATTTATGTAAGCCACCTTGAGTCTGCCTCTGCAGGGAGGATGGGGTATAAATTGAATAAATATAATAAATAAATAAACTGTGGGTTCAGAAATTCCTGAAGATTTGGGGATGGAGCCTGAGTAAGGCAGAGGTTAGGGAGTGAAGGAACCTCAGAGGGGTATAATGTCATAGAATCTGCCCTTTCTAAGGAACTGATCTCTGTAGTCTGGAAATCAGTTGCAATTACAAGAGATCTCGAGGCCTCACCTGGAGGTTGGCAATCCTAGAGGAGAGGCTGCCAGGGAGAGGTAAGGAGAGAAAGCTGAAGACAAAGAAGGAGAAGAAGGTAGGCTGGCTGATGGGAAGGACACAGGGATGTTGGGGAAAGGGAGAGGCTATTGGAACTTTCAGGAAAGGGAAATAGTGGGGAGAGGAAAATGACATGCCGCCTGCAAGTCCTTGTGGGTCCCCTGCTTGCATATTAATATCTGCTGAAATGAGATAAGTGGCCAGTCCAAAAAAGTGTTTTGCAACCCTTAGGTGTGACAGAGTTACAATCTCAGGCAGTAATCCTATAGTTTATTATGCATAGTTAGGTCACTGCCAGTTGACCCGAAACTGCTTGGATGCTGCAGTCTGTCTTATTCCCAGGAAGCAGCATGGGAGGAAGTGAGGAGAGTAGCTTGTGCTGGCCATAGCCTTCCAGGTCTGTGTCTCTGCTATCAGGTCCCAGGTGGGTTCCAGAGATGCCGGCCATAATGTCAAGCTCACTGTGCTCCCAGAGGGCAGGAACCCATGAAGATGCCGTGGGTTTAACTTCTGCTTGTTATCCCCTTGCAAATTCATGCTGCTACTGCTCAGGTCCAATACAAGCTCCAAACAGGCAGACCTCTGGGACTTGTTTTGCTGTCAGCTGTCACCGGCATGGGAGGAGGCATTGGGTGTGGCCAGGCCTGTAGCTACAGAGGGGCATCTTGGGGCTAGGTCCCCTGACTTACTGGCAAGGCCCTATGGCTTCCCATCTAGCCAAGGGTCCCCAAGCAGTGGCAGGGGAAGGAGCCGAGTATTCTTGCACAGCTGTCTGGCACAAAGGACCAACTATGGTGGCCATGTGGAGCCAGACAGCACCTCAGAAACTGAACTAAATTACTTTTAATTTGATTAGCCAGTGCCCTCTAAGAAATTTAAATGCCTCTGACTTAAAAAATCCTGGCTATGGGCCTGGGTGTGGCTCGTGTCCATCATTGGCTCCAAGACTTCCACCATTTGGGGCAGCAAAATATTCTAAGTCTGCTCTGACTTACTCTGTGTAGAGGTGAGAGCTTTTCAGATATGTGATGCTATAAGGCTGTCATTGCCTGCACTATAAAGATTCACTTTTTCTATCCTGCCGTGGTTACAGGTCCAGCAGCTTTTGCTAGTTTGGATAGTGCCCCAGACAATGCCAGGGAGAGGCCAAAACTATCTCCCAGCAGTGCAAGCAGAAATGTTGCACTACATTGATGTGTCATGTGTTTTGGATGCCTGTTGGACAAAGGGAAAGATGGAAGTATGAAAATGGTTAAGGTATTTCTGCAACTGAAAAGAAAACTGAAGTTTGATATAAAAGCAGCAATCCCACTCATTCTAAGTACTGGAAAGTCTACAACTGGGGCTGCTTCCACCTTGGCTTCCTAACTGGAGTGCCTTTTTGAGGGGGAGCTTCCACACATTATGCTGTAATTGTCCTGGTTACCGGTTTTCCTTATCTTCAGTAGGTTTCCCCCAGATCTGCTTTCCTGTAATTTTTTTTGGAAAGAACACAGGCCAAGTGTGTTAGCGTGCCACTTGAAAGAATGGACAGCATTTTCCTGCCTTGCCCACATTGGTGCCATTTCCCTGTCCCCTCATAGGCACCATTTCCCCTACATTTTCCTTGCCATGCCACCAGAGGGCTTTATGAATTTTTAAAAACTAGTTAACTGTATAGTGTTATCAAGCAATAGCACTATAATTATGTGGTGTTGTGGTTAAGAGTGGCGGACTCTAATCTGAAGAACCGGATTTGATTCCCCACTCCTCTGCATGCAGCCAGCTGGGTGACCTTGGGACAGTCACAGTTCTCTCAGAGCTGTTCTCTCAAAAGCAGTCCTCGAAAGAGCTCCCTCAGCCCCAACTACTTCACAGGGTGTCTGTTGTGAGGAGAGGAAGGGAAGGAGATTGTAAGCTGTTCTGAGACTCCGAGTGAAGGGTGGGGTATAAATCCAATCTCCTCCTCCTCCTTTTCTTCCAGTTATCTATTTCAAATTTTAATAGTTTCATTATAGCTGTTATAGAGTATGCACAAAGAAAATAACCAGGGCAGCAAGTCACCATGGGAGCCATGATGACCATGCCCCCAAAAGTTAATGAGGAGTTACTGCAGAACACAAATGGATGAAAAAAGTTTTTAACATGTGAAGAAAACTCCTGCATGTGGAAGATCTACCACCGATGCACATGCCTCTGCATTTGGAATGAAGGCAACACAGAAAATTATCCCCATGTGGAGACAGCTTGGGACATTTTTAGTTATTTCTTTTGAAACTCAAGTCACAAAGAGAGTCTTGTAATTCCAGCCAACACTCTATTACGGAGCAAATCAAGGCGCAGGTAAAATGATACATTGAACTACGGGTGTTCCACATCCGTCCTAGACTGAGAACTGTTGTGTCCTAATGGTCCAAAATGCCTTTTAATCCAACCTTTTGCCTAACTATCTGCTTAGCAGCCCCAAGATAGATTGCTACATGCAGTGTGCCATAGGCAGAAAGAGGCTGTACTGCAGGGGTGTTCTCAGAGCAGACCACTCATCTAAGTGCATTATGTTATGGCAAGGATAAAATCTGCTCAGGGAAGGATGCTTTCTCAGCCCCAAATGCTCTTTGTATACCTATGTAGTCAATGTATGTGCTTCTTTTTTACACCATGGGAGACTGGCAGGGGCAGGACTTGCTGTAATAGTGATTTTCCAATGTCACAGCACACTCAATGAGTCACCTAAAATTCTGTGGCAAACCATGGACTTTTCGGGGTGAATCCTAGAACATTCCACTATGTAGCCAGAAGTGATGTTGTGGCAGTGTTTAACCCTTTAAACACCCCTCCCCCCATTTGTGGGACAAGGGAGTGCCAGCAACTAAGCATGATAGCTTTAGTCCAGAGGATGGAACAGGATTCCATTTTGAATAAATATTTTAAACCACACAAGAACACACTAAAAAAAGGAACTATCATCACTCCTTTAATCGAAAAGGGCTGGCTTATATGTTGGGTTGCCAACCTCCAGGTGGTGGCAGGAGATCTCCTGGGATTATATCTGATCTCCAGGCAACAGAGATCAGTTCATCTGGAGAAAGTGGCCACTTTGGAAAGTGGACTCTGTGGCATTATAGCCCATTAAAATCCCTCCCCTCCCCAAACCCCAGCCTCCTCAGGCTCCATCCCCAAATCTCCAGGTATTTCCCAACCCAGAGAGGGCAACTCTATTTATGTGTGTTTATTTATTCAGTGATGGAATCCTGTTCTATCCTCTAGACTAAAGCTATCACGCTTCTAAATGAATCCAAAAGGCTTTCATCCCAGACCGGAATATTTTTACTGTTGTCACTGTTTACATCAACAAGCACCACAGCAGTCTTTCAATAACCGAAGATTTTTACATGCCTCCCTCTTCTTGTGATAATTCAGTAGAATAAACCATCTCTTATGATCTCATACAACCTCATAATTAATATCTGGGTGCAACTTAAAGCAACATGCACAGAACCAAAACAGACTACAAATTTAGGAGGCAATTACTAGAACCTGACAACAAGTTAAATTCACACTTTATATTCTTCACATGGTAACAAACAGAAAAGTCCTAAAGAGTTACCCCATGCTAAATCCACCACAGCTAATGAGTTTAGAAGAGTGCAACTCTGTTTAGGATTGCACTATTATTGTAGCAACAGTGTCACTACCTGGAGGCTTGCTAGCTCCAGTCCCCACATATACCAAAGAACCTGGGCTTGCCAATTCTGGCTTGGGAAATTCCTGGAGATTTTATAGGTGGAGCCAGAGAAGGGCAAGGTTTGGAAAAAGGAGGCACCTCAGCTGGGTCCCCTAGAGTCTGCCCTCTGAAACAGTCATTTTCTTCAGGGGAACTGACCTCTGTCATCTGAAGGTTAGATGTCATTCCAGAATATCTTCAGGCCCCATCTGGAGGCTGGCAACCCTATCTTGGGCCACAAGTAGGTTTGCCAAACTCCAGGTGGTGGCTGCAGACCTCCTGCTATTACAACTGATTGTAGTCCCTCCCCTCTTCAAACTCCACCCTCCTCCATCTCCATAATCTCCAACTGGTAGCTCTAGCCATGAGAAGTCAAACTGATAGATTGTAAAAGACTCTGTGTCATGTGGCACATGAATGTGTGAACTCACCCCTCCAAATTCAGAACTGCCCATTGTCATAACTATGCACAGTAGGGTTGCCAAGTCCCCTGGGGGGGTGGGGAAACCCCCACTCAATGGGTCCATTACCCGCAGGCCACCGGGGGAAACCCAGAGGTGACGTCATTGCATTGGGTACATTGAGGGGGGGACGCTCTATTATTCGAAGGAAAACTCTATGGGCTTTTTTTGAATGATAGTGGTCCTGCCCTCAACGTGCCCGACACGATGACGTCATTTCCGGGTGATGTTATTGTGGCGCACGTGCTTTGCGCGAGCACTGAGAAACTCCCAAAGACAGCCAGGACTCCCCCCGCTGCAGCCATAGCTAAGACTTGGCAACCTAATGCACAGGCTGTTTCAGTTTTCACAAAGCCTCTGTAGAATTTGTGACACTGCTGAGATATGATTCAGCAGAGAAGGGAAACCAGACACCCAGGGTATTAAGTAGCAATTGCAGTTACCATTAATTTCTGGAAGGTAGCTGTGTTGGTCTGCAGTGGAAGAGCTAGATTCGAGTCCAGGAGATCCTTAGAGACCAAAAAGATTTTCAGAGCAGAAGCTTTTGAGTGTCAAAAGTTCCTTTAGTCAGATTGCGAGGGAGGAAACTTTGACTCTCAAAAGCCAGCTGGTTTCTAAGGTGCTACTGGATGCGAGCTAGTTAATGTAATATGTGGATTCACCTTAATATTTCTTACATTTAGATACCTGTTTCCCTTGCATTCGTCTCCCAACCAGATCAGCAAAGATCTTATAAATCTATTTTCCTACCATCCCTATCAATGAGAAAACTGTTAAGAGGATAATTCCTTTGAAAAGGGTAGACTAAAAGTTCATGTAATATTGCATGGGGAAAAAGTGTACATGAGCAGAATAAACTGAAAACTGAAACCATGTAAGCAAACAAGTAGGAAGGAAGGAGGAGGGAATGGAATCAACCTAGATAATGGCATGAAACATGGATGAAAAGTAATAATGTGGCTATCTAGAGCTTTCGATAATTTAGTTGTAGAAACAGAGGCATACTTTCTCAATAAACAATGGTTTCAGGTACCAATGCAAGAAGGACTGGCATGTAGTTATCTCAGACTCTGGTGTGGAAACCTATTCTTAATCATCATCTTAGAATAAACTGTAATGCAAATCATTTCAAATTATAGTACCAGTGATATCTAACAACACATGCATTAACAAAAGAAAACTATGGTGTGACAAGTTCTTGTTGGAGGTAATAACATACACTTTTTTGCCCATAACCTTCTAGAGACACCCAACAATAAAACAATTCTAGAAATTGTCAATTTTGCACATGCACGTTGCTCTACCTCTTCTCTTGAAACTCAGGCTTGGTTCACACATACCTTGCTGGTAACAAGGAGGCAAAGCACAGAGGTGGCACAATGGCCTGAACCACTTCATGCCACAGGTCAGGACAGGTTGCTTCACATTTTAAGAAAAAACCCTCCTTGCCAATAGAACACAAGCTGACTGTTGATCTCATCTTGTTTCTTGTAGACTCCTGATCTAACCTTGGGGCAAGTTTTACCATATAGACTGATACTTTGGCTATGACCAAGAGAGCTCACATACCATGTGTGGCATAGTACCACACTGACAACCAAATCCAAACTCTTATGTAGATGGTAAATGACCTCTTAGTGTGGGGTTAATGTACCCATGTAAGTTCCAGCCATAGGGTAAATTTACACTTACTCGGTGGTAGAAAGTACTGTCAAGTTGCACTGGACTTAGGGCAGCCCTGCAGGAGATCAAGCCTGCCTGGGCTATCCAGTTCAGGGCACATCCTTACTTGCCACATTCTTATTACACAGAAGAAGAGGGGCATGGGACTTAAGGGACTCAGCGTGACATATGGCCTAATGTCCCACATTGTCAGAGCCACCACAGAGAGTGCTTTTAAGCAGTGATCGTATAGTAAATAGTTGTCTGTTTTGACCCAGAGAATCCTAATAACAAGTGCCTCTGTGATTCGCTTTATGATCAGAAAGGAAATATCTTCTGACCTCCCAGTAATGATTTATTAGTTAATGAGGGTCCTCATTAAGTAGAAGGAGCATTGAGATAAAACACAAGGCAGCAATGGCAAATCAAGGCCAGAATATTTTATTTCAACAACCTGGAGATACCTTCTGCAGGAGTTTTAAGCTTTCTCTTGCTGAATGAATGATGCAGTGGTGATCTGTTACATAGCATCTGTGATCTACCAACAGACTTATGCCACTATTTCACCTGGAATTATGGCATCCATAATTTATTCCCTGAAACCATTGAAGAGTGCATGTGTGTGTGGGGGGAGGGGTTGGGAGCCCTAGCAGGCTGCTTTGATTGTGCACATGGTAGTCATAGTAGTAGTAGTAAGATTAGTATTGTTGATTTAGTTGGCTGGCAGTTAGCCATCTTCATAAAACAAAGGAGTGTTTAGAGTTTATTTCCATTTCCTGCATTGTATCTTAGTGAAAACCTAGATTAAGCATTCTCTCCATGGTCTGCTGCAAAAGTTGGGACAATAGTATGGATATCCAATGGTATGGATACCCTCCTGTGTCTTTAGATAAAGGGAAGGACCCAAATACATCAAGAACTGGCTTGACTTCAGGGGTCTACGAGAAGGCTCATGGACCATCCATCTCCTGTGTGATAGAACTCCACTTCCATTTTTATTGGGATGAACTACATTAGCTTTAATCTCTTCAAACTGTCACCTGGCCCCTCTTCTCTCCTCTTATACTAGTGATGAGCCACTCTGCAGAAAATTTCTGGTGATTCCTATAGAGGCATAATACCATTTCCAGATATCCCATAGAGTTTCTAGTGATTCCTAGAATGGACTGACATCACATCTAGGTTTTCTGGAGATGATGTCATGCCATTGTCTGATGGCAATTTTTAAAATATCACTTTACTCCTGCCAGCAGCATGAAACTGAGAAGCCTGTGTAAAAAGGCAAATGAAATTGTTGGCAACTAGGACACAACTTGTACAAGAAGGAAACTGAATGGCAGCCAATTTTAGAACTAAATGGCAGCCATTTTTTTCCTTCCAGTACTCTGGATTATTGTAGACTGTACTGTTCGACAATATGGCCTAATCTGTTTGGACTCTTTGGGTATAAATTATTCTGATAATACCAGAGTTGGAATAGATGCCCTTCAGGGATATTCTGGACCCTCACTTCTATAATTCTGATTATAGAAAGAAGGCGCACCTACTGAAGTGGACATCCCTTCCATCTCATCAACCCCATTATATCATCACCTTACTATTAGGTTCCTAGCCACTGACAAAGCAACTGCAGCTCACTGACTACTAGAGAGAATATTTTGTTACCATGTGTTTGAAGCACTCTTTAAGGACAGAACAATAGGACAGATTTTTTTAAAAAAAAGAAAACAAAAAGAAGATCCCACACTCCTCATCTGATTATTGTACATGTCTGTTTCCCAGTACTGTACTCCAGTTTAATTTTCCACAGTGTTCTATTCTAAACTGCCTTTCAAAACTATAATCACCAGTTCAGAACAAAAAAACTTATTGCTCAGGTATGTACATATTTTTGCTAACAAAACTATCATACGTTTACAGCTACTTTTCAATGTCTTTCGACTGCCATTTTTTAAAAAAATATCCACACATCTATTTAAAGCATTTAATGCAGTATGTTTTCAGTATTTGCTAACTGTGCTGACATTCAGCCATATTCTGGGACTTATTAAGTATGTGTGTGACTTTGTATGTATAAGAAGGGAAGGGGAGACTACAATCACTTCCTTTGGTTTGTAAATAGAAAAAGCTGTAGCAGCGACCCCTTATCTATTCAGAATTATTCATTTCATACTGGTAGCCAAAATGAAGTTATCACTTTATCTGAAGACTTACATTTGTGGCATGAGCATCCTATTCTTCATCTTTCTTCCTTACTTTTTAAGCATATATTATTTTTCGGGATTATACTTCTATATTCACTTTTATTCAATCCTTCATTACAGCTTGCTCCCAGCAAACTTTTTAAAAACATGAATACCAGTGGGATGAATTCCACTGCTTCTTTGGTAACTTTAAAATAGCCAATTAAATATTACCATACAATTTATTTTTTGGGGGTGGAAATGCTGGAGAGATTAAAAACAAAGGTCAAAAGTCACAGTGGATAATAGCTGATGATGTTGATAGTGCTAATTATATATTACGACAGGATAAAAGGAGGAAGGGAAATATGAGAGCAAGGAGAAAGAAAAACAACCCAAGTGCTGAATTTAACAGAAAGAAAAATAAACGGGGGGGTGGGGGGAGACTTTAAATGTCTTTGTAGTTCATTGTCATGATT